>NC_051165.1:171386157-171973657 GCF_013339725.1 Rhipicephalus microplus
CTGGATGCGTACATCCAGAGATTTGAGAGGGTTGCCATGAGCCAAGGCTGGCCAACCGACAAGTGGGCCCTGTCACTGAGCTTGTGTCTAACGGGAGAAGCCTTGACCGTGGTAGGACGGATGTCTGCAGAAGACTCTACGGACTACGCAAAGCTCAAGCAGACGCTCCTCCAGCGGTTCCGTTATACAGAGGAGGGATACCGCACGAAGTTTAGGGATGCCCGGCCCGAGAATACTGAGACAGGTCGACAGTTCGCGGGACGTCTCTGTGGATACTTCGACCATTGGCAGGAGTTGGCGAAGACTCCCAAAACATATGATGCACTGCGAGACAAGATGGTGTCCGAGCAATTCCTCAGGCGGTGTGACGAGAAGTTGGCTGTTTTCTTGAAGGAGCGAGGATGTCATAACCTGGACACGTTGGCAACGACGGCTGAACAATATTTGGAAGCTCAGGGAATTGTGAATCTCGCTAGAGGAAAAGACGAAAAAAGGAAACCGATGGCTACAGCTAAAGTTGACACTGTCAGCGAAAGCAAAGGAAAACCGCTTTGTTTTCTGTGCAACAAGCCGGGTCATCGAGCTTCCGATTGCTGGACAAAGTCTCGAGCGCCCAAGTCGACGTCGTGCTGGATCTGTAAGAAGTCAGGGCACAGATCCGATAGTTGTCCCTCAAACTCGGGAAAACGTAGAGAGGCATCATGTTCCGTCTTGGGATACCAGAAAGCGCAGCATGAGAAATCAATGGAAGATGCGCCTGACAATCAGGATGAGAAACATTGTCATGACATGTGTGATGGGACCCAAAGCAACGCAACTTGCGACAACGGGTCAAAACAAATGCCAACTGTAAAGGGCTATCTCGAAGGGAAGCGGGTTACCGTATTGCGGGATACCGGTTGCAATACAGTAGTGGTGAAACGATCGCTAGTTCCTGACTGCAACTTGACTGGCTACACCCGTACCGTTCGCTTATTGGACCGATCTGCAAAAGTCTTACCAGAAGCAGAGGTGTACATAGATTCTCCGTTTTTCAGAGGTCAGGTGCTTGCTGTTTGTATGGAGAATCCATTGTATGAAGTCGTGCTTGGCAACATTGCGGGTGTACTGTCAGCTGCCCGACCAGCCCCGAAGCAGCCAGCAGGACGTCCAAAACTAGCACAGATTCACCGTGATCCAGTATGCACTGAAGAAGAACCTGAAGATGCAACCTCATCAGATAGAAGACGACAAGATGACATGTCGGCAGCTGCAGGAAAAGAAAGGAAAAAGCCCAGTGAACTGATTGTTCCTCGGATCCAACCCCTGAATATCAGCCGGGAAGCTCTAAAGAATTTACAGCACGCAGATCCCACGCTGGAAACCTGCTTCGCCGCATTGGGAAAGATCATATCTAAGAAGCCAGCAGTCACTGAGTTTGTGCTGGTACGTGACATTCTTTTCCGGCGCCACCGCACGGCAGAAAGGCGAGACTTGGAGCAACTTGTGGTACCCAAGGATCTTCGGAACACCGTAATGAAGATGGCTCATGAAGGCCTTCTGTCTGGTCACCAAGGGCAAAGAAGGACAACAGACCGTGTCCTTACAGAGTTTTATTGGCCGGGTGTACGGGCTGATGTGATACGGTTCGTGAAGTCGTGCGACGTATGTCAGAGGACCGTGCCTAAACACCTCGTCGGACGAGTTCCATTGGGAAATATGCCTATCATAGACACACCTTTTCAGCGGGTCGCGATCGATATTATTGGCCCGCTGTCACCAACGTCATCCAAGGGCAACAAGTATGTCTTAACGATGGTAGACTTCGCTACGCGTTACCCGGATGCGGTGGCACTACCGAGCATCGAGACAGAGCGCATACCGGAAGCGCTAGTAGAGATGTTCTCCCGCGTTGGAGTGCCCCGTGAGATAGTGAGCGACCGTGGAAAGTCGTTCACCTCGAGTCTCATGCAAGAACTCGGTCGGCTACTTTCATTTCGTCAGCTACCCACAACGCCTTATCACCCCATGGCCAACGGACTTGTGGAGAGATTTAATGGAACTCTCAAACAAATGGTTCGCCGCATGTGTCAAGAACGGCCGCGACATTGGGACAGGTACTTGGCTCCCCTGCTCTTTGCATACCGTGAAGTTCCCCAGACGAGCCTTGGATTCGCGCCGTTCGACCTCCTCTACGGCAGATTTGTACGCGGGCCAATGTCGATCCTTAAGGAACTGTGGACAGGTGCCAACATCGATCCTGAAACGAAAACAACATACGAGTATGTTATAGATCTCCGGGAGCGACTGCAAGACACCTGCAAGGTAGCGCACGAAGAACTCCTGAAGGTGAAAATGACACAGAAGAAATATTACGATAGGAAAGCAAGAGTTCGACACCTATCACCCGGCGATAAAGTATTGCTGTTGCTACCATCAGATAAGAATAAATTGATCTTGACATGGAAGGGACCCTTCACAGTGCTTGAAAAACGCAGTGACTATGACTACGAGATAGATCTCGGAACTCGGAGAAGTCTTTTTCACATTAACCTTCTCAAGAAATACCACGAAAGGGAGCCTATTGCTTACGGAGTATGACTTTGTGGTCGAGTACATTAAGGGCTCCGACAACATAGGTGCCGACTACCTCAGCCGCATTTGACTTCTCCGCTGGTTAGCGTTTAGTGGTGGCACGATTTTTTTTCATGTTAATTCACCCTTTCTCTAGCGGAATGAACTTCTGTAAATGTTTTTTTTTTTTGCTATGTTTTCGCTTTTGGGTACTCCACCTCGCGCGCTTGTGAAAAGTTGTGTTCCCCCTAAACAACTTTCTTGAGCAGGGGGATATTTGTAAGGAAAGGACACAAAAGTGCTGTGCTTAGGTACGATTTGTGGCTAAAAGGACTTAAAAGCGCCGAGGGACGCCAAACCGAAACTGAAGAAGACGAGCGGAGGGCAGGTGGCACGAAGGCGATAACAAGAAAGGAAAAAGAAGAGGAGAAGAAGAAGGAACGTGCGAAAGCGAGCTCGAGCGTGGAGGCCACGAAGGCAGACGAAGCAGTGCGCCGCTCGAGAGGCCGAGTTCCTGGGAGCGTTCCTGAGCCGGACGTGGGACCCGTACGTGTCGGCCAGGTCGAGCTCCGGCGTGTTCGCTCGGGGTCGAGTCCGCCGGCCGGTACAAGGTGCAAGGACGGGGCCTGCTGAACGGCTCCTGCCTGGGTGCAGTGGCCGGGAGCAGGTTCGTGGCGAGGCCTACCGGGCGTGGTCCTCGTGAGCCGGGGCCTGACCCTGAACCTCAGGAGTTGCGACCCTGACTGCTGGCCGCGACGTCTGACTAAACGGCGCTGCACACGGTAGCGCATCCGTGTGCCGTCAGCCGTTCCAGCCACTCCAGCCGTGCCACCTTTGCCCTCGCGCACGTCGACGATCGCATCATGTCGGGACGACGGGGACCCAAACTGTGAGGCAGCGTTTTTCTCTTGCGAACTGAGAACTCTACGCGCTGGACTCGGAGTAAGCGTAGCCGCGAGCTCTCCGCATGCTAGAGGTCTGACTCTCGTACATGTTGCGTGACGCGTGGCGTGTAGGGTTGGACATATAGTTTTATTTTCACCTGCCACTTCGTTCTCTAGTGTATAATATAACGCTTCTTTTGTTCGCATCCATTGTTGATGTTAATCCTTTTTCGTCCGCTATCAACAAACACAGTGACGAACGTCCTTAACCATCACAATTTCTGGCGTCCGCGACAGGACTAAGATCTCGCCTCACATCTGAGAGCCTCACGTTGTTTGTTTGTGGCGGACGAGGATGGACGACAAGAGAAAGCTAGTTGAGCTAGGGAAGGAGATGGGGCTGAGTGGTGAGGCTCTGCTGGCATGGGTGAGCACGGAGGAAAAAGAAATGAGGGACCAGAGAGCGAAAGATCGAAAGGAGGCACGGCTAGCAGCACAGGTGGAGCATGAGCGTGAAATAGCTCGCATGGAGGCTGAAAGGCTCCTGCTCGAGGAGCGACGTCGTGTCGCAGAAGCGCAGCGGCCGAGCACGAGTTCTGCGGACGATAGTATGGGTGGTGGTCAGAGTTTTCGCAGCCCACACAAAATGATTCCACCCTACAATGAGAGTAGGGACGAACTGGATGCGTACATCCAGAGATTTGAGAGGGTTGCCATGAGCCATGTGATCACATTCGCCTCGATCTGAGCAAGGGTAATGTCATCACTGTACACCGATGACAGCGTCATCAATGCTGGCATCAATTCGGCGGTCATAGGTGGCGCAGGCGTTGGTTCCTCATTTTCGACATCGGAGTCGTCTGAATCCGCCCTAACCTGACTGACTATTTGGTTGTCGGTTAGCTCTGCACAGAAGTCGAGCTCGTTGTCAGCGTCGACGAACCGCTCAAAAGTTATTTCCGTGGGCATGGAAGTACCAGCAGTGCGGAGGTCGTTGATAATATCGTCCATGAGAGGGCACAAGTCAGTCACGCTGTCGCTTTCTTCAGGCAAGTGTGCTGCCGCGGGCTTTGTACTCTGTCGAGTACGAAGCCCGCGAGCGAAAGCAGTTGCGAAGCGTGTCTTGTGTTACTGCCTTCCATGCGTCCGCAAGCATTCCGACAGCAGACCGAAGGTCAACGCTTTATTTAGCCTTTCCCGTTTTTATTTAGCCTTTCCCGTGAACGGTACAAAAGTTTCAGATTACGGATAACGCCTTGGTACATCGGTTGGAGGATCGCAGTCGTGTTGGGCAGCATGAATTCCAGCTGGATAGCCTTCAAGTTATGGATGTGACCATGAGCAGCGCAGTTGTCAACGAAGAGCAGAACACGTCTGTTCTGTTGTTCAAGCTTCCTGTCCAACCTGCAAATGTAACTCTCGAACAACTGCTGCGTTACCCATGCCTTTTTGTTGGCTTCATATAACACTGGCAGCGTTGCCCCTTTAAAACACCTCGGGCTATTGGACTTCCCGATTACTAACAAAGGAAGTTTCTCGCTGGCAGACATGTTGCTGCCGATAAGAACGGTCAGCAGTTCTTTGCTATGCTTGCCACCATGGCATGCGTCACTAGTAAAAGCGAGTGTTCTTTCCGGCAGCAGCTTGTAAAACAAGCCTGTTTCGTCGCAGTTGAAAATGTTGTCAGCAGAGAACTGCTGTAACGAAGACTGGAGTTTTCCACTGCGGTGCTGTGCAATAACTGCACTGCTGACGGCGCCGCTTTCGCCACACATCTTGAATTTGAGGTCATTCCGATGCTTAAAGTTTCTCAGCCATCCATCACTGAACTTAAAATCCGTGATGTCCATTCGAAGCGCGAGAGTTCCCGCTTTTTGTCTCAAAATGCAGCCCGAGACTGGCAACCGCTCGGCAATCATTGAATTAAGACACACGACGAGAGCGTCCTCAAGCTTTGCATGAACATCTTGGGTTGCCTTCATCTTTTGGGCACCAGACGGTTTTTCGGCCGCTTCCAAGATCTTGTCTTTGTTCCTCAGGAAATTGGAAACTGTTTGCTTGGAAATACCGAACTCCTTGCTCACGTCAGCCTGCGATCGGCCACTCTTCCCTAACTTAATAATGGCGGCTTTCTTCTCCATCGTTAATTGGCCGTAATGTTTTCCGCGCTTCGATGCCATCGGCGAGGACGACGAAGACGGGTGGAGGCCATCGCAGGCAAGCGAAATCCTCACGATATGAACAAAGGAGTTTGCTGACTAGCGTCGAAGCACCTAGGCTCAGCGTTGCAGAGCACACTTCACACGATCACACAACCACGCATTAGGCTTGCCGAACACCATGTGGGCTGCGTAAACAAAACGGCGCGATGGCAGGTGACGGTGCCTCGGGTACTCCGGAGGTGGCGCTGGTAAACATTCAAGATAGCCAGCGTGGCCAGATCAAATCGGTGTGTGACGGTTAGTTCTAGTTCGAATTGGTGAAACGCTTCGCGAAAGCGCTGCGCGGGAAGCCAGAGTGGCACGCACGAGCACAAGCGCTAAAGCAAAAGGAACTTTATTGGCTCCAAAAAATTTCCGGGTGGATAGTTTTGATTGTCAGCGAAGCACCCTTGCACGATAAACACGGCCAGTGTTAGAAATCTCGCCGGCCGTGTCTGTTTCTTCGCTAACGATCAACGAGTCCGAGCAATAGATGCCGCCACAGTAGACCGGCGCACTCATTTATGCGATCGTAATCACGTGTGACGCAGTTGTGGTGGTTTCCACTGGAGGTCAGTAATGGTTTCTGACCTTCTCTCACGTCAAAAAGTCCGGAAAATTGGACTCCGGGGGTTTTGAGCATCCGAAATTTCAGACTTCCTTATACATTGATTCTATGGGGCTCGTGGCGGTGCCGCGAAGATGTCCGAATTATCGGGCATGTCCGAAAATTCGGGTGTCTGAAAAATCAGCAGTTGACTGTACATCCTTAGTTTGCAGGGAACGTTTCAGAAGGAAGAAAGAGCAGAGAGATAGGACAGAGCGCACACTTACAACCACTTTTATTGCACATATGGCGGAAATATATATATACATATACAGTCGATGTTGTGAATATATATACAGGTGGCCTGGCGCATGCACCATCATTTGTCCTGCATTCTGTGTGTGATCTCCTCGCCCTCTTGAATGTATATATATACTCCCGCCATCTGTGCAATAAAATTGGTTGTAAGTGTGCACCCTGTCCTATTTCTCTGCTCTATACTTCTTCTGAAACGTTCCCTGCACACTAAGGAAGTACATTTCTTTCAAAAATAGTTAATTAATTTCTCTATAATTCATCTTTGTACTTGGCAGTCTCTATCATTGCATTTCAATCGTCTAAATGAAAATGCAAAAGCACTCAAACTAGAGTGGTCATAAGCTTTGCACGAAATGTAATTTAAACTAAGCCAACATTGACTCAAGGAAGTGAACAGTGATGAAAAAAAAAACAGTAAAGAAAACCCTGCTGATAGGTGATATCGACCAAGCGTAGCATGCATTAACCTCGTATGTCTACTTTCGTGCTTGTTCCAGGAAGAGAAAGACATTCTCCGCTGCTCTCAACTTCAAAAGCAGCTCATTCTTGCTGCTATCGACTGTGCCGACTGCAGCGACAACAAGCCAGGATACATTGTGTACAGCACCTGCTCGGTTATGGTCAGTGGCCTCAATACACTTTACCCTACTATTGTTCTGTGTACACATTCACCATCCTGTGAGCTTCTTGTGAGTGAGTTTTGCTGCACTATTGAATGATCATGGAATGTAAATGTTTTCGTTTTTCTCTGATAGCCCGAGGAAAACGAGTGGGTAATTGACTACGCCCTTAAAAAGAGGAATGTCAAGTTGGTGCCGACAGGGCTTGACTTCGGCCGGGAAGGCCTCACCAGGTAAGGCTTACGGGCTCTGAACTCTGTCCTCACTAATGGTATGCCCGGGTAGTTGTCTCAGAGTGCTCTGGAAGTTCTCAGAGATTGACGTAAGAGAGCGACTAAGAAATGCCTCTGAAATAAGCAGGCCAATGCATGATGATTAAGGAGGAACATGAATCGTGTACTTGCTTGTTGGTGTTGTAGAGCTTTATAGCTGTTGAATTGACCACTTACAAACACGATCAGAGTGCTTGCAAATGAACGCTTCAACGAGCCACAATTGTTCTTTCTCTTCTATGCGTAGTCGTAGGCAAATAAAATGTAAACAAAACGTCACAAAGTAGAACAGCTTCTGCGTGCTATGACTCGGAGTTTTCTCTCACATTGCCAATTAATAGAAGTTTCTGGCTTATACTTTTGACACAACCATGTTACCTGAACATTGGATGGAATCTGCGCGCTTACATACTTTTGCGGAACATAGACATACTTACATGGAATGTAAACCACTTGTTGGATATGTTGCGAATTTCGGCGTACCTTGCGAATTCTCCTTCGTTCGTGGCTACTCGTGGTATCTGATTCGCGGAGACTCCACGTGCTGTGTCAAAATACTAAGCCGCTTTGCGAGCAGTGTGAGCACCAGTCAAGACCACATTGTTCGAGATGGGTTAGCAAGGCTAGACTGACCTAGAATACCGAAGCTGTAAATGTCAGGTGGTGGTGCCATTTAGCGTGACTGAGATGAGCCAAGCAAGCTCAAAATTGTTATTGCAAACACATGGAGCATTCTAGTTAGGGTGTAGATGCCTTGCAGTTGCGTAACTGCAAGTGAGTTGCCTTTTGAATAATTTTGAATCGTGTTTTTAAACACTAGGTCAAAACAAACGTATCCATGACTGTGGTTGCACCACAGTTGCCTGCGATATATGGTGCGGGCATAGGATTTTTTTTCACCTCACAATAAAGAATGTGGCTGCACCATTGTCGCTAGCCTAGCGCAGTGCAACAGCCTGCGAAAGGTGGTGAAGGTCAGAACTGATGAACTGGATAGCATTAAGACACAAATTAAAAAAAAAAAAAAAACATAAAGACCGGCCTTGAACTGAACATAATTTGTTTTGTGCAGTAAAACTGATCGTGAACTATAATCGTGCTCCTTAAATTTTTTTGATAAGTTTTGATATTTTTTTAAGCTGTACGAACACAGTTAGTGGTTTGCAAAAATGTGAAGGTATGCATTAACGTACGTACATAAACGTTTACTTAGATAAGCTAAAAGATGCATTACTGTTTACCAGTATACCAAACTGTGTTTACTGGGTTATGTGGTAATGTCCAAAAGTATAGTATGTACAAACTGAAAATTGGTTTAGGTCTTACAAAAATGCAATTTGAAGTCGTGCCAACCTCACGCATGCTACTAAAAACACCAACAGAAGAATACTGTTTAGTCAGCCTTATCTTGTTCCTATAAAATCGAACCCCTTCATAAGAGACACTGATATATAAGACAAATCGGTATAAAAATGGGTATAAGAGACACCAGTGTGCCTACAGTAATATATGGGTTGATAAGAAAATGCATATGAGGTACCCTGCTGCTAAAAGTCATTTCATATAAAAGACAAGAATAGCTGCCCGGAGCATGCCTCTTATAAAGGGGTTCAACTGTATGTGTTTCGTCCGTGACTACAGTGCAACATTTAGCTTCTGAATGTGCCATGCACTCTGTTGTGGTCTCAAGCGTTTTTTTTTTTTGTCCTTGCAGCAGAGAGCGATGTCACAAGATGTTCTATTCTCTCCGACAGGTATCGTGAGCACAGGTTTCATCCTACACTGAACAAGACCCGGCGTTTCTACCCACACTCGCACAACATGGAGGGCTTCTTTGTGGCCAAGCTGAAGAAGTTTTCCAACACCATACCCATGACTAGTGCGTAACACTCCAGCTCAAAGTTTTGCCACCCTTTCAGTGCTGCGGTTGAACGTGCTCATGAAAATTGCGAATGAGTTTTGCGGAATGCTGCATGGGGACATAGGGTTAGAAGCATAACATATCCACGAAGTGAATGAGGATGGGTGGGTGAAGTAGTGGGATCGTTCGGTGTTGCCATAAATCACCCGTGACATTGACCACTTTTGCATGTAGATGTGTGTCCAAGCGGTGTGCAGTTATATGCAATGTTTTTCGGTCATAACTGGTATGTTGTGTTGAGTTGTGAATTTCGTTTTGCCTTTATTATTACTGCTTCCTGCTATCGCATCTAGCCTAAAGTCGGCAAAAACGAGGTCTGGGCACGTTTGCCTGGTGGTTGTTAGTTGCTTCCAGTCGTACGAAATGCATCGTAGAGCATATCGAGACATCCACTGCACAAGCTCGTCCCTGTCTGTGATCGTCATCAGCATCATCGTCATGGCGCATAGAGGGTAGCTTGCGTGCGCTGTGCCGTGATAGTAGAAAGAGAATGTGTGGTCTGGAACGCGCTTGTTATTTTTCGTCACGAGCGTCATCATCACGTCAGCAGCAACTACGGCTCACAGCGCCCATGCCAACAGACAAGCCTTCATCTTAAGGAGCTTCGCCCCCAAAAAAATGGAAATTTAGAACCAACCGTTTGTAGCATGAAGCCACAAGAAAATCTATGTGGATTACTAAGAAAGAAAGCTTCTTAGTTGCAGGAAAATTTGTCCTGGTCTGGGGATTTAACCTGAGACACCTTTTCAGGGCAATTGGTCTACCAGTTGAGCTACCCAAGAAATTGGCAAGTGGCATCGTGGCGGATGATATAATCATTTAATAATAATTTGAAGCACATGAGCACAGAATATTGTAAATGAGATGCGGCTTCGCGCTACTAACAGGTGTTTTTCAATTTTCCTTTCTTAGCACTCATAAAATATTGAAGTGCCTTGAAAATTGCTCTGTGGCAGACAGTAATTCTTACATGTACGGGTTTGCAAAAAAAAAAAAATAGATAAATGTGGCAGGAACTGGCAAAGCTGTTGTTACTTATAATGACAACATTGCCCGTGCTCACTCATTCCCTCTTTTTTTCTAACCAAGGGTGGCATTGGCTCGTTCAACGCCAAAAGCAAACTTTTTTTTTTTTGTCAAGCAAAGCTTTGTGGTCTTTTTACTCAAAATAGCGGAACAGCAATAAGGCTTCAGTATGGAATTTACGTTCATCCTAATCTGCTTTATCTAGAATTTCATCCTCCTCCTTTTTCCTGTTCTGGCTCTCGCACCTCACCGTGGCTCTCGCACTTCTGTCCAAAGGATCACACTGCTCCAAACTTTATATGAGTTATATGGATTTTGGTGACAATGGTGGGGGCATAGTAGGTGAAATACCTGGTGAGTGTAGGGATATGAGGACCTCAAAAGTGCATTGGTCACGGGCATATCTGTATGTGCCATTTCCAGCAGTGGATGCCCTCTCTCTTGTCTGTGATCAGCTGTTTCAGGTATGCGTAATCCGATCATTTACTGAAGTCGCTTGTCATTTCACGCTGCAACAATTCTTTCCTCGATACAAATGTAAGGAAGAGGAAGGAACGAGAAAGGACAGGGAGGTGTATGGCTGTTATCACCTGTAGCAGCAGATGTCAATGTTGTGCTGCTAAGCACCTGGGTGAACGTTCGATTCTCAGCATAGAGGAAGGAAAAAAAATTTAGGAAAAGGTATTGCGCAGTGTGATAAATAGAAAAAAAAAAAGAAGTACTTGTAGGTCAGGTACATGCACACATCAAGCACTCTTTGCCTCTCGTTTACTCAGTATGGGAAGGGCTGCTAATTTTTTTTTCTCTCATTTCAGCCATCACAGAAGAAAAGGAACAAGACAAAGACGTGGAGTCCAAAAAAGCTGCTTCAAGCGTCAAGTCCTGATTCGGAACCCGCAAAGAAGAAAGCTAGGTTGGGAAAAAAACGACCCAACTTCTGACAAACTTTCCTCCACCTCCTCTCCAGCAGTCCAAATCAAGAAGGGCAAGAACAGGAGAAAGAACCTCAAAATGAAGAAAAAGAAGAAGCTGCAGAAGCTACAGGCCAGCAGGGATAAACCGCAGAATAAATCGGAGAAGCCTGACTATGGCAGCAAGGAACACGAAACTGGACAAAGCAAAAAGCCCCGGAGCCAGCCCGAGAAGGTGCAGTCAAAGAAGAGCTCATTCCAGAAGAAGGATGGCCCTGGAAAGACAGTCCGGAAACCGAAGAGGAAAAAGTTTCCCACTGCAGATTGAAGGGCAAAAAGGGGGAGCTGTGTATTAAAGATTTTAGGTCAGTGGCCTAATTTTAAGGTCGTGACTGTGCTGAACCCTGTCGTACCCAGCACATTCTATATGGTATGTCATGTTCTTCGTTTCACAAGCTGTTGGTGAGTAAAGAAGCATCTGCACATTTTTAGTGTGGAGTACAGCCTAAAAAAGTGTTTTATCCCCCTTTTTTAAGGAATCTATTTACTATCACGAAAGTGAAACGTGCCCTCACAGAGGTAGTTGAGCATTTATTGTGCATTCTTTCGCCGCAAGGGCGAAGAAGTGAATGCTGCAGCAACAAAATGCTACGTTACGCAAAGAACGGCAGGTAGGTCAAAATTTGCAGCGCGCACCTCACACAGAAAGCGCGCACGAAATCTGCATACACAGGACGAGCGTGGACAAACAGCTGTCAAATCTCGACACTTGAAGCCAGCTGCTCAAACGGAAAGATGCGCGAAACGAATGCACAAGTACATACAGGACAAGCGGGAACATTTGTCACAATTCTTACATTTTAGTGCGTGAGCAGCGTGCTCCTTTCGTAAACGTGGTGGCGAGCGAAGTGACCCTCGTGCTTTCTTCAACCACTGTGACTTCGAAGTGAACTTGCAGTGGAAGAACATGAGGTGCAAAGCGTTTATATCCCGAGATAAAGCGCGCGAACCCATCGCGCCATGCCCTCCCTTCTAATGGCGAAAAGGAGCTGAAGTGGCCGAAAGAAGTAGGCTGCTAATTCGACGCTCAGTTAAAGTGCTTTTCGCTCTTTTTTTTTTTTTTTGCAATCTCATAGTAAACATTTCACCACGCCATATTCGTGACGGGAATACGTAAGGAGCTGTGGTGGACCCCGGCTAAAACACCTTCGCGTTCAAATAAGAAGTTGGGAAAGAAAATGTAGTTACGTAAGATCCCATACAATATAGGTATTGGCACGGAGAGACTCGTGATCCCCTGTGCGAGAACTGATGATGCAGCCCATGCAATGAGGTATGCAGGAGGGCCGACTCCGCGCGCCACCGCAAAACCCATCCGTTCCTGAGAAATCGTGCAACACGGCTGCTCAGTTTTCTTTTTTTTTATTTCACTTCATTTTTTTTCACAAGGATGGAAGGTTTTTCGGAGTCAACATTCCTGGCGGGAAGTCGGCGTTTAGCAAATCTTCCATAAATCCCCAATTCTCGAAAATACGGAGTTCATTTTTTTTCATTATTTTCAATAGTGCAAAGTTTCAGATGAAACAATATCAGGACACGAAAACGTCGTGGAGCGTCTTTTAGAAGTTGTCTGGCGGCTTTGAACACACAGGTACCTGAATTCAAAACACGCGCGCTTGTACTTTGTACAAACTTCGATGCAATAGATGCAAGCATACTTTACGAGATTTGTAAATTAAAGGCGAAGAATTTCCTTGCGTCCTGTCAGTACATTTGGTGTCTATCTATGTATCTATCTGTCTAGCCGCCTACGTCTGTATGGAAAGGTACAATATGGTTGGACGAATACGACTCACTAGTCATGATATGAATAATGTCACAATCCCACCGGACAGTGGCACATAACCGTGGACAGGTATACGTGCCACTGGTATGTGCTACAAGTTATTGAAACTATTTCTATCCAGGAACGGGGAATACATGGGTAATTTTAATGCATGAGCGTTATGAAAAAGCTGACATCGGTCGCGTTGACCCGACGAATGTAAGGAAAAAATGTCAGGGTTCCAGCAGAAATCGAACTCCAGCATTCCACCAAAGAGCCACGTCGGGTCTCGCAACTGCTTTTTAAATAGACCGTGATGTTCGTGCTATTTCATTCCTACAAACAGTGCATACGTAGTCCTATCATACAGCCGCCACGTCGGGTTAACGACAATTGTAGTGAAACGCACTGAAGCTCATTTAACTTACAGCGTTCAGGGCCGCCATCTTCGCTGGCGCAAGCGCTGCATATTAGCTTATCGCTCGTGGTGTTACTACTACTCACGTTTCTGGTGGCATCGTGACGCAACAGTAAACATGCGACTGCTTAACATATGTCTGTGCTTACAAAATTTGTACCTATTGTTACGGCAGCGTCATTTCGTAACGTTCCGGCCAATAAAATATTTGAGCACACTCACCTTCCCTCCGCATGCTTTACATAACATCGATGCCCAAGTTACATGGAATTTGTCGATTTTTTTAATGTCATGTGGTGCGCCCCTATGACATCAGGGAACCGCAAATGATTTCTTGCGCCTCGGGAACCTACGTAGCTTGACGTGTGGAAGAGTTACAACAGCAGAGGATGTTCATCGGTTAAGCCGATGTACAGCCTGGTCATAGTTAATCTATGCGATAATGAGCACAGTGCCTTCTATCGAACAAACCTTTAAATACCCCTTATCCTCGTGAACTTCCTTGCGTGGATCTACACAATGTACACATGGCGGCGAGAAAGTGAGAATGTGTGATGCTATCCTGCACATCTTTCGTCTAAAAATGTCGTAAACGGTCAAAAACGTTTTCTTACGGTATGCATTGCGGAGAAGCCTTGCATTGTGGGTGCGGCGGCGAGAAATTTAAATATTCCTTATGCTTATCCGGGATCTATCGTACCCAGAAGCCAAAGCAACCACGCAGTCAACTCCATCGAAGCAAGGTGTGATGTCAGACAAAAATTTAGTCTAATCGGGACTGATAAGGGCCCCAACTTTTTTTACTTGTTTTCAGCATCAATTGCTGTGAAGCCAACCCACCGGGGAAATTTTCAGATCCGTAGCTGGGTGTTTGTGGCTTTGAACACGCACTCGAGGACTCGTCAGAAACACCAGGAGATGGGACACACAAAGGTTTGTTTGCTTAAACGTGCTTTTCTGATCATCATACAGATTAATTACACCGAGGCTACCAACGTACATGTTGCACATTCATTGCGCAGCGGTGCTTTACAACGGCTTTGAACCGGCACCATTCAGAGGTCGTTTTGGCAGGGCTATATATAGTCGGTAGCTAGTGCAACCACAGAACACGTATACACTACCTTTTGCCTTTATCGTCCTGCGAGCATAAGCCTAAAGTGGTATGTTCAGTGTTCAAAGGGGAAAGACGTAAAAAGGATGTTCTTGCTATCGGCTGTGTATACCCACACCTAAGAGGCCTCCGAATGATGCCGGTTTCAAGCCGTTGTATAGTAATGTCTCGCAATGAGTATACGAGGTGTACGTCGATGGCCTAGGCGTATTTAATCTATGCGATAATGAGCCGAGTACCTTTATCAAATAGACCTCCCAATGCTCCTTATTTTCATGAACTTCTGTGCGTTGATCACCACACAGTGGATATGGCAGCGGGAAATTTAAAATGTGCGTCGTGCAAAGATGTCGAAAACGGTCAAAAACATTTTCTCTCTCGTTCACACCGAAGGCGGGGCGGCCAAAGCGGCGAGGCGGCAACGCCGGAAGCGGCAAAAACCTCCTCTCCAGGCGGCGAAGGCGGGAGAAAAACCAGACGGCAAGGGCGATAGCTCTCCAATCAGAGCGCCACGTAGCAGAGGCGCGCTGTGGCGCGGGTGTACGTTTGGGAGAAGCACTGACACGTCATAGCAACACGTGCGCGAAATCCCCGCCTCTTCAGGCATGTGGTCTGACCAGGTTCACGCACTCGCCGCTTCGGAAATCCCGCTTTGCCGCGCCGCCTTCGGTGTGAATGAGAAGAAAAAAATATAAATATTTGTTGTGCTAATCTGGTATCTATCGTACCCAAAAGCCATAACAACCACATGGTTAGCTCCATCAACGCATGGTACGTGTGACGTCAGACAAAAGTTAGGTCTGATCGGGGATGATAAGGGCCTCAACTTTTTTGGCTAGTTTTCGACGTTCATTGCTGTGAAGCCAACCTACCGGGGTCTGTATTGTGAAGAAGCCATGCACTGTGGTTACGAAGGCGGGAAATTTAAATATTCGTTGTGCTTATTTGATATATATCATTTCCAGAAGCCAAAGCGACCACGCAGTCATCTCCATCAACGCATGGTGTGACGTCAGACAAAAGTTTGGTCTTATCGGGGCTGACAAGGGCCTAAACTTTTTCGACTTGTTTTCAGCACTCATTGCTGTGAAGCCAACCAACGGGGGTCTGTATTGTGAAGAAGCATGCACTGTAGGTACGAGGGCGGGAAATTTAAATATTCGTTGTGCTTATTTGATATATATCATTTGCAGAAGCCAAAGCAACCACGCAGTCAGCTCCATCAACGCATGGTGTGACGTCAGACAAAAGTTTGGTCTTATCAAGGCTGATAAGGGCCTAAACTTCTTCGACTTGTTTTCAGCATTCATTGCTGTGAAGCCAACCAACGGGGGTCTGTATTGTGAAGAAGCATGCACTGTAGGTACGAGGGCGGGAAATTTAAATATTCGTTGTGCTTATTTGATATATATCATTTCCAGAAGCCAAAGCGACCACGCAGTCATCTCCATCAACGCATGGTGTGACGTCAGACAAAAGTTTGGTCTTATCAAGGCTGATAAGCGCCTTCAACTTTTTCGACTTGTTTTCAGCAATCATTGCTGTGAAGCTTTATCAAATAGACCTCCAAATGCTCCTTATTTTCATGAACTTCTGTGCGTTGATCACCACACAGTGGATATGGCAGCGGGAAATTTAAAATGTGCGTCGTGCAAAGATGTCGAAAACGGTCAAAACCATTTTCTCTCTCGTTCACACCGAAGGCGGGGCGGCCAAAGCGGCGAGGCGGCAGCGCCGGAAGCGGCAAAAACCTCCTCTCCAGGCGGCGAAGGCGGGAGAAAAACCAAACGGCAAGGGCGATAGCTCTCCAATCAGAGCGCCACGTAGCAGAGGCGCGCTGTGGCGCGGGTGTACGTTTGGGAGAAGCACTGACACGTCATAGCAACACGTGCGCGAAATCCCCGCCTCTTCAGGCATGTGGTCTGACCAGGTTCACGCACTCGCCGCTTCGGAAATCCCGCTTTGCCGCGCCGCCTTCGGTGTGAATGAGAAGAAAAAAATATAAATATTTGTTGTGCTAATTTGGTATCTATCGTACCCAAAAGCCATAACAACCACATGGTTAGCTCCATCAACGCATGGTACGTGTGACGTCAGACAAAAGTTTGGTCTTATCGGGGCTGATAAGGGCCTAAACTTTTTCGACTTGTTTTCAGCACTCATTGCTGTGAAGCCAACCAACGGGGGTCTGTATTGTGAAGAAGCCATGCACTGTGGGTACGAAGGCGGGAAATTTAAATATTCGTTGTGCTGATTTGATATATATTATTTCCAGAAGCCAAAGCGACCACGCAGTCATCTCCATCAACGCATGGTTTGACGTCAGACAAAAGTTTGGTCTTATCAAGGCTGATAAGCGCCTCAACTTTTTCGACTTGTTTTCAGCAATCATTGCTGTGAAGCCAACCAACGGGGGTCTGTATTGTGAAGAAGCATGCACTGTAGGTACGAGGGCGGGAAATTTAAATATTCGTTGTGCTTATTTGATATATATCATTTCCAGAAGCCAAAGCGACCACGCAGTCATCTCCATCAACGCATGGTGTGACGTCAGACAAAAGTTTGGTCTTATCGGGGCTGATAAGG
Organism: Rhipicephalus microplus; assembly: GCF_013339725.1. Classification (NCBI taxonomy): domain Eukaryota; kingdom Metazoa; phylum Arthropoda; class Arachnida; order Ixodida; family Ixodidae; genus Rhipicephalus; species Rhipicephalus microplus. Next base: position 171,403,354 of record NC_051165.1, read on the forward strand.
GCCTCAACTTTTTCGACTTGTTTTCAGCAATCATTGCTGTGAAGCCAACCAACGGGGGTCTGTATTGTGAAGAAGCCATGCACTGTGGGTACGAAGGCGGGAAATTTAAATATTCGTTGTGCTTATTTGATATATATCATTTCCAGAAGCCAAAGCGACCACGCAGTCAGCTCCATCAACGCATGGTGTGACGTCAGACAAAAGTTTGGTCTTATCAAGGCTGATAAGGGCCTCAACTTTTTCGACTTGTTTTCAGCATTCATTGCTGTGAAGCCAACCAACGGGGGTCTGTATTGTGAAGAAGCATGCACTGTAGGTACGAGGGCGGGAAATTTAAATATTCGTTGTGCTTATTTGATATATATCATTTCCAGAAGCCAAAGCGACCACGCAGTCATCTCCATCAACGCATGGTGTGACGTCAGACAAAAGTTTGGTCTTATCAAGGCTGATAAGGGCCTCAACTTTTTCGACTTGTTTTCAGCAATCATTGCTGTGAAGCCAACCAACGGGGATCTGTATTGTGAAGAAGCATGCACTGTAGGTACGAGGGCGGGAAATTTAAATATTCGTTGTGCTTATTTGATATATATCATTTGCAGAAGCCAAAGCAACCACGCAGCAGCTCCATCAACGCATGGTGTGACGTCAGACAAAAGTTTGGTCTTATCAAGGCTGATAAGCGCCTCAACTTTTTTGACTTGTTTTCAGCATTCATTGCTGTGAAGCCAACCAACGGGGGTTTGTATTGTGAAGAAGCCATGCACTGTGGGTACGAGGGCGGGAAATTTAAATATTCGTTGTGCTTATTCGAAATATATCGTTTCCAGAAGCCAAAGCAACCACGCAGTCAGCTCCATCAACGCATGGTGTCACGTCAGACAAAAGTTTGGTCTTATCGGGGCTGATAAGGGCCTCAACTTTTTCGGCTTGTTTTCAACGTTAATTGCGGTGAAGCCAACCAACCGGGGTCTGTATTGTGGAGAAGTCATGCATTGGGGGTGCGATGGCGGGGAATTCAAATTTACGTTCTGCTCGTAATCTTGGGGAGCTCCAGACCCCCCCTCCTCAGGCGATGATTTTGCGAAGCTCCAGACCCCCCCGTGCCCGCCCCTGGAGCCACTTCATGATGACATTCCACTTTGTTGCTGTCGTTTTCATAGCTTCTCTCTTGTAGCGAGCCTGTTACTGTTTTATAAGAACAGAAGGAAGCAACATGTTACAACAACATTTTAGTTTATTCATACAAATAATATTTACACATGGTCATAAAGAGAGAGAACACTCAAACGTGCAGTGCAACCTATGGTACAAGAAAACACTCCTGGATCTCTCCATCGCCCACAAGAGATGTCACGAAGGCTAAACAAGGACTACTTGCTGCGAATGTTACACACTTTTTTGACATATGTAGTATGTATATCCCCAGACGGCCAAATATAAATGCGTGGTTTCTGGTCTAAGCTATGTGTAGTGATAGCTGGAAGCTCGAAATCGTGAGGGAGGAACCACATTAAACCACATCATATTTTGGGTGACGCGTCAATGTTGTGAACAGCTTAAACAACAGTCACACATGCATGCTATCATCACCTTTCAGAAGCCATTACAGCAAAGTAAAAGAATTCGTGCTTGTTTTGTGTTACCGGAGAAAAGGTGTACTGTAATCTCGTTTCTACGTGCTAAATCTGCGTCAAGTAAAAACAGGCTGTACTTTCGCTTTTCTTCCTCAAACTGTAACAACAGTCCTACGCTACCATCAAACGCTCGAAAGGAAAAAAAAAGGAAGTTTGGTTTAGGGAAATTAAGCCATTAACATTCCTTCACAAGGCTTGTTTCACTTGGTCTACAACAGATATTCATACAAATCTACCTTCTTTTTACGGGAGGCATCATTCACTGCAGCGTTCTAACACTTGAATTAGACGTACGATATAAACTCGCACATGTAGCTCTAGCATTTGGGGCTTCCACCCAATTCGCTATTGTAACGTACTGCATGAAATGAGTGCTGTGATGCATTGGGACACAACTTCTATATGTATATGCTCGCGGGTCTGAACGTGGTGCAATGTGTCTGCCAACAACTAAGGCTCAGCTAAAGTGCGCAAAAAAGTCATTGGTGCATCTAACAACTGTGCAGCAGCGACAGCTTTTACCACATTACGCGAGAGAAGAAAAAGCGAAGTTAGCAGGCTCCTCAACTGTGTTCTAGTTGTCACAGAAACAAAAAATAAAAAAGCGCTAATGCTCGAGGATTAAAGGGACACTAAAGAGAAATAATAATATAGTTTAGGCTGATATTAGGTGACACCGGGCATTGCTCGGGGCACTGTTTCAAAATAAACGTTTACTCCTCTCTCTCTCTTAGGCTGATAGGTTACCCTCTGAATACTCTAGTGCCGTTGATTTCACCGCCATTAGTTGATACAAAAATCAATGTCAGAAGTATCACTTTTAACTTTCCTGACGAAATCTTTGATGGTTACGTCCACGGATTCCCGTTCCTTATTTCTTCGTATTTTGATCACACTGTCTGATTACGAAATTCTCTTAAGTTTGTATTTCAAATTTGTGGTTCCCTCAAAAGATAACGTGCTTGATTTTTACTGGTTAAGATGATGACAGACGGGGGGTCATGGTAGACTCCATCAAAAAATCCATGACGTCACGGCGGCGACTGCTGCGGGAGCTTCATGGTGCCGTCGCCAGCCGCATTTTCTTTGCAACGTTTTCCCGCGTACCGAGCGTCTTCTCGTAGCAAGAAGCGTGGTGATCTTCGAATCGTGAAAAAACAGTCGACTAACACTAGAAAAAATTGTTTTTATCTTGAGGTGTCCCTTTAAGACGATGCTGCGCACGCGAGGGAAGACGACCACGGGTACACATCCAATACAGAAGGATCACGGGAAATGAAGAATACTGAGAGAGAGGGGGGGGGGGGAGTGGTAGCTGACTCGTCACTGGAAGACTGCAACTGCGTCCCTCGCGTTTCACGGAAGGTAAGAAGCCGCGGGTCAGGTCGTCCGGCTCGGGGAGCTTGCAGACGCCCCTGGTGTTGCCCGTCGCGGCGAAGCACACAGCCGTGTCGGGACAGGCGCAAGACTGTACGCAGCCGTGGCCCATCGACGTCTTCGATTGGGGGCACACTGGGCTGGGGCCTACACCGGCGGCAGCAGGGGCAGCAGCCTGCGTCACGGGGACCTGCTGGGAACCTGCAATATACCGATGCGGGCGAACAACATTAAAGCTAGGGAGAGAGGGAGAGAATAAAATGAGGGAAAGGCAGGGAGAAATCAGAGCACCCGGTTTGCTACCCTGCATTATAGGAAATGGAGGATGGGGAAGAAAGGATGGGAAAGAAAGCGAAGAGCGAAATAGACGCGCGAAAAAGGAAAACAAGAAGTAAGCTGGGGTGCCTTAGCCTATTGAATAGGCTGTTGCGGATCTCAGCGCTGTTCACAAGTAGTAGCTTCGAATCCCAGCGCTGATCACCAGTTGTTGCGGACCGGGGTCTACCCGACACGTCCCCTCTGACGTGGGTTGCTGAGACGTCAGGGTTACGTCGGACCCGGTCTACTTGTGGTAGCGTGGCTTAACTTCGGGTGGAGGAAACGAACGCTGACACGATGGGGATACGAAAAACAAACAGGTTTATGGCACTATTTACACTTATTTACAGCATAGAAAGGTTAGAGGTTTCACAAACCACGAGCGTGGTGGTTGAACCGTTACACGGTTCAGAGCAACGTCCCGCACTTTGCAGCGTCGTTATAAACCCTGTCGGGCTCCTTCTCCTTGATTGTGGAACGCTACTCAGACACACAAGACACCGCCCACAGGGCATCAGTCAGTAACACACTGTCCACCGAATAGTTATTGCACCTCTTGACGCAATGCTCCGAGGAGAGGGGAAATGGGGTTCTCTCCCGAAACGATTTGGCGGTTGGGTTGCTTCTTACATCTTTCCCAGGAAGGGCAGCCAACACAAAGTGGTTCTAAGAGAGAAAGGAAGAGGAAAATGAGCCCCGTAACAGTCTGCTTCAGCGAGCGACACCTCAACAGTAGCTCACACGGGATGGGGGTGAGGAGGGATTAAAAGGATAGGAATGAAGGTGTAGAGAGAAAGAGGCGTGAGGTAAGCCAGAGAGCGACGACATATCGAGAGGATAGGAGAGATAGGAAAGATGGAAACACGGTCACAGGAGTCCGAGGACGGGGCACCACTTGCGAGAGCTCTTGCCGGCGTCAGGAGATGGCGTAGAGCAAGTCCAGTCGGTCAGAGCTACACTGTCGTCGGAGGTCGGCGTCAGGAGATGACGTAGGGCGAGCCCAGTCGGCCAGAGGTGCGCTGACGTCGGAACTCGCGAGGGCACAACCGGTCGGCACGGAATCCAGCGAGCGAGTGGCAGCGAAGGAGCGTAGACACGACCTGTGCGGTCGGTCTGCTTCGACGTTTTGCTAAACAAGCCGGCTCGAAAGAATTGCTTGTAGGGACATTGGTTCACGGACCATCTTCTAATCTTTTCGTCGCTCCCCGCCGCTGGACGCTGGTTCCGAGAGAACTGGGGTTCGGGCGTGGGAGCGCTGCCCGGCTACGTTTCTCAGCGACAGCATGGTGCCTACGGACGCGAGTCACAACACGGCCACTACCACTCAAAAAGTTCAATAAGAGATCGTAACCGAGACATTTAAGCAAAGCGTGTAATGGTAGTACATGTTGCGTTTTTGCGTCCCAAAAGCACGATGTGACTACGAGGGACGCTGTAGTGCAGGGCACCGAAAATGTGGACTACTTGGGTTGCTGTAACGTGCACCTAAATCTACAAGTACACGCGCCTTCTGGCATTTTCGCCTCCATTAACAAAGCGAGTAGACATTGCTGTGGGACGAAAGGCGCAACGACGACGACAGACAAAATGAACACACACAGAGATTGTGACCTGGACAACATTAGTCGGATTGGGATTTAGTGATGACAATGTCGAAATTTTGTGTAGCCCAGTAAAACATTATTTGTTGCTGAATTAGGACAAAAATCCAACAATTGCGAGGGTATATGCTAAAAAGTTAATAAAATTTCCGGATTTGAGTGCCAAAACCAGAATTTCTGAGGCCCGCCGTGCTTGCTGGGGGCTGCTTACAACAGCCAGCTCAATGCGGCCACCATCACCAGAAATCGAACCCGCATCCTAGAGATCAGCGGCTCAGCCCCTAAGCTGGCACGAGGGGCAATGGATATTTTTACAGTACATCGAATAATAAGCGTTGTCGTCGAACACATTTCTTTATTCACCGATCTTCACCGTGATTAAGTACTCAAATACGGTGGCAAGGCAGGCGCCAGCGTGACATATCGTTACCACAACTTTGTTTTCACTCTACACGTAGTACGTCAACCAGCTTAAGTGATTATATCACTGCTACCGATTCAGAGCTCGTTGAATGACATGCTTTTCGGGCTACACATCCTCTATTTATGCAGCCTTCGGAAGCAGGGGCATAGTCAGAATTTTTGTTCGGGGTGGGGAGGGTGGTTGAGTCAATATTGAAGAATAGCGGGCATACTCGATGTGACGTTAATGCTCGCGACAAAGAAACATTATACGCGACTGGGTCAAGGAAATGAAGCTGCTCAAGTGAACAAACGCGTAAACAAAGAAGTAAATAAAAATCCAGCAGCCCTCCTCTATAGAGTAGAAGTGCCAAAGGATAGATGTAAAAGAAAGTCACAGTTTCAGCGCAAGGGTGAACGAAAGAATGTGATAGAAACAACTTGGAATGTAACACCGAGAACGGCAAGCAGATCGAAACACTGCAGCGCGCTGCTCATGCACAAATGATACACGAAAACAACAGACACAGGAGGAGAGCGAACTAACAACGTTTACTGCTCGCCACTTAACGGGCTGTTTAAACAAAAACGATGCACGAAACACAATCACAGGTACAGATGAGTGCGAACTAACAAGTGTCCCAGATGTTATAATTCGCTGTGTGCGAAATGCGCGCTCTTTTCCCAAACTAGGCCTGTGAAGCGACGGAAGTGACCTTTGTGTGGTCGGCAACTAACCGTTCCGGTTAAAGCCGAAAGCACATTATTTCTCCCCACCAAAGGCTAAGCGCGCGCACACACGCATCTACCCACCCCCCCTCCAATTTATGGGACGATGTACGCGTGGGAGATAAGCACGTGTCAGCGTATCGTGACGAGCTGGGCGCCGAGCGTTGGCGTCTTTTTTTTTCTTTCTTGAGTGTTATTATATGCAGATACGTATACATATACGGTGAATGACGGCGGCAGCGACGACGGCAAAAAACCAGCAGAGATTGTCCATATAATTGCTATCGCAATAAAAAAAAAATGGCCCCACCTCCCCGAAGGGAATCGTAAGGAAATGCGAATGCATAGCGTCCATAGCAGCGTTTAACACTTGAGAACCCAGCGTTAGAAGAATAACCGCCCAGCCTTCCTTTCTCTCTCTCTCTATTTTCTTAGACCGTGCAGCCAATAGCGCCGTTCGCCGCACGTGGCGTTTTTTTTGTCGCGAGAAACGCGGTATGCGTTTCCAGCTCTAGTAGCTAGCGTGGACGGTTAATTATACTATGAAATGAACAAAAACAGCGTCCTCAGCGTTGGCGTTTCACAGCGGCGTCTCGAGCACACATTTCCGGATGTTCTTGGGAGGCGCCCAGCCAGCGAACGGTCGATAGTGTGGCGCGAGCGGACGGGAAAGTGGGGAGCAGGGAAGAGAGAGCGATAGGCGACAGATGTGGTGAAGGCTCCGGTTGCTAGGGACGCGCGCGCCCGCAGCTGTTGCTATGGGAGAGGGCGGTGGACGGATACCGACGTACGCCTGACATAGCCCGACTAAGAAATGCATTCGCATTTAATAAGCACTCTGCGATGTGACAGCTTTGATGGTACTTCCGAGTTGGCAATCGTTTCTGCACTCTTAGAAATACCCAGCCAAGCCCCTACGTGAAGCAAAAAAAAAAAAAAAACAAGACTGGTGCTGCCGACTTGGCAAAACCCGCCTACTATACATAGACATTGTCAATAATCCTGATCGAATGAATACGTGGATGGTGCAAAATAACTTTTTTTACCTAAGATAAGATGGAACTATGGCAGATTTACAGCTCTCTTCACATCACATCACATACCTCTTCATACTAAATCATATCTGTCACTGCGATCTTTTAAACACAACATGGGAAACATTGTTAAAGGAACCTTTTGTTCACCTGTAATAAATTTATCGTCATCATCACCTCACAGTTCTGTATTGGTATTTTTAAGCTTTGCATAATGCTACTATGGTATATATATTTCTTTTTTAGTATAGAGCATTCTGTTTTGATTGCGTTATCAATTTGCTCGCTTCTTTTTGCTGCCGTTTGCTTTTATCTACGCCACTAATTATAGGAGGTCCCTCTGACAGTCTCGTACTTTGGGACCTCCTGATTCTGTATGTATATGTAAAAAAAGAAAAAAGAAAAAAAAGAAAAAAAGGGCATATACACACAAATGTGCTACGCGCATTATATTTTTCCCTGATGTTATAGAAGCGTGGAATAAATTGCCGCGACATATTGTTGAAAATTCTGACGTTAAAAAATTTGAATGTGCTCTTGATGTTTACTTTGCCGAGCAATGAATATGCTATTGTGTTATTGTTCAAAGTGCTGAAAATATCAATGTCTGTATTTACTTTCCATATCCTATGCTTCCCTCCCTGTAATGACCCTCAAGTGAGGGTTGACAGTATAAATAAATAAATAAATAAATAAATAAATAAATAAATAAATAAATAAATAAATAAATAAATAAATAAATAAATAAATAAATATTTCTGTGTCCCCCCCCCCTCAACACACACACCACATCATCATCTGCTTATGCGCCTTCCATCAAATGCATGACACGAGCTGTCAGATGTACGGCAGCATAAAAAAGTATACACTGATAATGCAAGCATGGAAGTTCCGGAGTGTCTATGCAGGGGAGATGGTTGGGGAGGGCATCAGCGATACCAATATATGATATAATATATTAACCTGCTGAGACGAAGGTATACTTGGTTCAGATTTAGACAGGCTAGATGTTGCCAATGTCAAGATAAGCGCACATCAGAGGTCCCGAAGGCATTAGACTGCGACTATTTGCTATTCTGAAGATCAAAGCAGTTCGCGCTACGTCTGAAGGCGAGTGCTCGCCGATGATGAAGCGGCCCCAATCATGACCGGAAGCCCCACGTAAGAGTATCATCCATTATTTATTGCGAATATTTAGCAGATGTTGGCAGCCTTGTAAGCGGAGGTCCAAGTTGCATGAAAGCAGACACAGATGGGGCAGACGGCCAATCTGAGGGGCTTTGCAGGTAAAAGGAAGACAGTTTGGCGAAATGACAATAGCTTGCGAAACTGTATTACAAATCATGTTTACATTCAGTGCGCATGCGACAAAGCTGCAATCAAGCATGTAGGTTTTTCGCGCGAATTCCATGTTAAGCCGGAACTGTCATGTATGCTTTCAGATAGGAAGCGATGAGAGAAAGAGGGGGGGGGGGAGGCGTTGACGTCGTACGTGGGGCCGCATAATACTACCGCACGGGGCACTAGTTACCGACCCCTGGTATAGAGCCATGGAAGGGAAACTCGTTATGTGCCATCTTCCTATGTAGTAGGGGCAACGCGCACCTATTTTTCATTATTATTATTATTATTATTATTATTATTATTATTATTATTATTATTATTATTCACCAACCACTGAACTGGTCTGGATGTGCCTTCGCATGAAATAATGAACGAAAATTTCTCCCAACACATAAAACAAAACAGAAAGAAAAGACGAATTTAGTTATAGAACTATTGCACCAAACTTGAAGATGTCTGCTTTAATTAAAAGAAATAAGAACAGTTGCTTTAGGAACTAATTTTTTAGGCCGTCAACTATTACCAATGAAACGTGGTTTTTACAACAAAATAAAGATAAAAGACAACAAAATACAACAAAATATAGATACAAAAATTCGGGGAGGGCAGAGAGTTGATTGATACGTGGGGTTTAACGTCCCAAAACAACCACATGAACATGAGGGACGCCGTAGTGGAGGGCTCCGGAAACTAATTCATTAACGTGCACCCGAATCTGAGCACACGGGCCTACAGCATTTTCGCCTCCATCGAAAATGCAGCCACTACAGCCGTCACTCGATCCAGCGACCTGCGCGTCAGTAGCCGAGTACCTTAGCCACTAGACCACCGCGGCGGGGCGATGTTTTGCCCCCTGGTTACGCCACGGTTTGAGCGTGCTACTACTAAACACTCAGCAAACGCTGACAATTAAGTTCACGTACCTGTTTGGCACTTAGTGGCCGAGCCTGGCTGCTGGTTCCTACTGTCGGCACAAAGGTCCTTCGGTGCTTGCTGAAGCTGCTCGGCGGGTTGCTGCGGCTGTTCGTCCTGCTTGTGGTATTTGGCCGGCTCCGGCTGCTGCGCAGACTCTTGTGGAGCTGCGCTTCCTTTTGAAGCTTGGGCTCTTTCACCTGCTTCACTTTGTCGACCTTCTTGGCGTACTTCGACTGCTTCTGCGAGATAAGAACGTTTACTGAGCATAAAACGAGACACGGCTGACAATCTCAACAAAATCACCGGACGTTCACAGAGAGATATGCCGCCATGGCCACATTTGTGTTGAGCACGCGATAAGCCGTTTTTCTTTTTTGGCTCTGCAGGACTCCATCTCGAGGGCAGCTTTGGGTTAAGCACTACTATTGGCTGCACTATGGCCCTGAAATACCGCTTCAGAACTCGAGACTGCCTCAAAGTGCCACCCCACAGGGCAAGAACCGGCTCCTCGCGCGCTACACAGACGTGGCTGCCACTGTACATATATACTATATCGTGATAAATATGAGCTCGAACAACCGGGCACGTGGCGAACAGCCTCGACCGCTTTCTTCAGGCCCCGCCGCAGTGGTCAAGTGGCTCAGGTACTCGGCTGCTGACCCGCAGGTCGCGGGATCGAATCCCGGCTGCGGCGGCTGCATTTCCGACGAAGGCGAAAATGCAGTAGGCCCGCGTGCTCAGATTTTGGTGCACGTTAAAGAACCCCAGGTGGTCAAAATTACCGCAGTCCTCCACTACTGCGTCTCTCGTAATCATATGGTGGTTCTGAGACGTTAAACCCCACATGATGAATCAATCAATCGAACCAGATGATTCGAAGCGGCCACTGTAGGAAACAAAGTGGAAAGCGAAGCGCTGCTTCCGCTAGCTGTTGAGACGGGCCCGCCTCGATATCGTTGCTGCAAAAGGCAGTTTGTAGCATGTAAAAAGCAGTTAGCGGTGATATGACCTCACATCAACGCGCACAGCCACAACCAATCAGGCTATGCAGCTGCAAAGATATCGGTTGTGACGCAGCCTGCCGTGACGCACAGGTAATGCTTTTATTACATCTAGGTGGTGTTCGCTGAGTATTTTGACGCGCATCTTTCACTTTTGTTTTTTGGTGCATTTTCGTTTCGCGTTATCATCGCTGGCGGCCGATGGCACGCAATCAGCAGCCGTTTCCCAGCAGCGATCACGCGGGAGTGATAACAGTCAGCGGATGAGCACCCTCCTTCCCCCTTCTGGTTTTGGCAGCGCCATTCACCCCGTTATCTCGGTATTGAGGCTCTGCCACGCGATCCCATATTCGCGCTCATATTGCTTGCGATAGTACATATTAGATAGCTTCAGAAAAACGCTTGCGACCAACGAAACGTTAACGCTTTACTTGAAGCAATAGCGCAGTCATCACTGCATGCGCCTGCTCCGTACGATACGCTAGTTTCTGCGGTTCACGTGCACTATGTTAAAGTGCGTTCTATGACGAGCATAACGTTCGCTAAAGAATAAACGGTTTCAGCGGTTTCACAGCGTCAGCTTTGCTTGAGCACCGATAGACTATTTCCGCAATTTCGCGTGCGCACCTACAATATGATATATCGTCCGACACATGCGCAAAGTCTACAAACGCTATGGTGAAGTACTGCGTACACCATTATAGACTATTTTACAGATCGGTGCCGCCGTATTGGGCAGTTAAATTCACTGTTTCTTATCTTGCGCAACTAAACGAACAACGCTATCGGTATGGGCCTTACACACATGAAAACTGCTCGGTTGGTGCATTAGACGTTTCCTAACCTCCTCAGTATCGTGCCATGAGAATAAATAAACAAACAAACAAACAAACAAAAAAACATTCGTTAAGGTGGCGGAGACTATTGGTCTTACGCAAAATAGTCTACAAAACTGATTTGTCTAACGTGGCGACTATACCGTAGCTCTTGGTTCAGTGAGCATTTTTGCAACTGTTACGCTCTAGCTGCGCATTGTTTATAGTCAGCAAGCGTTAAAATTATAGTTTTCGCTAGCTCTAAGCTCACCTGAAAAGTTGGCTGTGGGTGCCTGGCTTCTTAAGTCTCAAAATAATATCCTGGGTTTTACGAGCCAAAACCACGACGCGATTACGAGGCACGTCGAATCGGATGGTTGGGAAAATTTTGACCAGCCGGTGTTGATAACTTGATACAGCCCCGTCGCGGGGCTCTAGTGGCTAAAGTACTCGGCTGCTGACCCGCAGGTCGCGGGATCGAATCTCGCCGGCGGCGGTAGCATTTCCGGTCGAGGCGAAGATGCTACCGCACGTCAAAGAACACCAGGTGGTCGAAATTTCCGGAGCCTTCCGCTACAGGCGTCTCTCATGATAATATCTCGGCTTTATGATATTATTATTGATCCTCAAAGGAAATCTCGTGCCCGTAAGCTCCGCTGATCACCCACCTTTAGGCAGTACAACGGACTGGATTTTGTTTTTGTTCGATTTAGAAAGTATGAAAATTCAACCACTTGACTTTTTTAATTCCAACAAAGCTGCAACTGTTTCAAGGAAGATGTGTTTAACTTTCGTATTAGGATCGAATGCTGCCCGGAAGACGGATCAAATAATTCGATTGTTTGATTGATTGATATGTGGGGTTTAACGTCCCGAAACCACCATATGGTTTTGGCGACGTTAAAGAGACGCCGTAGTCGAGGGCTTCAGAAATTTCGACCACCCGGGGGTTCTTTAACGTGAACCCAAATCCGAGCACACTGGCCTACAGCATTTTCGCCTCCGTCGAAAATGCAGCCGCCGCAGCCGGAATTCGATCCAGCGACCCAGTGCGGGTCAGCAGCCGAGTACCTTAGCCTCTAGACCACCGCGGCGGGGCGATCAAACAATTTGCTGCTTTCATGGTGTAGCAAAGGAATTGAGACGAACTCTAATACTATGTTCGAAACGTATACGAACCTCTTGCGTTGCAGCTTGGTCTTTGCCCAGTTTCTCCTTTTGCTTCTGTTGTTTACGGCCCTTGCCGTCAACTGCTGCCTCCTTGCCGGCTTGCTTGTTCTGCAGGGTGACGTATAGCAGACGATGAGAACGTCGTAAATGCGCGCATTTGCATCTTCCCGAAATCATCGTTTAAAAGTAGGAAAAGGTACTTCCTCTATAGTTGAATAGAATCTAAGATGTTCAGAGAGGCTCCGACAAATGACTAAAGCACGGCGGCACATCACCTTCGCGTCAACTAAATGTAAGTGAATGGTGAAGAGGGCGAAAAGTCAGCCCCGTAAATTGATATTGTAACTGGGTTGCGACGTGGACGAAGGTAGCATACTCGATGCTCAGATTAAACTTTATTCGGTCGACCTTTCGGCCAGCAAACTGAATGTCAGATTACAGCAACACACGGGCACTGAGAGCGGCGAACAGAGCGTCGGCGGCCGGCGATCAACTGAAAAGCGGCGAAGCGCGGAGACATCATTTATGCATGTGTCGTCGAATATTCCAGCCTAATCATCACTGCTCTTCGCGCAAGCTTTGGAACAATCTCGAGTGTTCGCGTCCATAGCGGGCAATTGTAACAGAACAATCTACAAATCGTGATCGCGTACATTCTTGACCCAGGATTTGTGGGCGAGAACCGAATCACACAAAAGTGAAAATAAGAAACTCGCGTGACATTGTATATATATATATATATATATATATATATATATATATATATATATATATATATATATATATATATATATATATATATATATACACTAAAAGGGGGAGGGGGCACTGCGACTGACAAACATTTGCCCCCGCTCCCTTCCGAAGGGGAAAACTGCTCACGCTTATAGATTTACTTACATTCAAGTGAGAATCATTACAATTTAGTTAAGAAACTGCAAACTATGTTCCCCGTGCTTTTATTAGTCTAACTGTCTCTCGTTTTCATTAGCTTATAAAACAGAAAACGAGCCTCTCGGGTAATTCACAAACTTTCGTACTCGCTATGCGTAGTAATATACTCCTGAACACCCCAAGTTTACATTCCCCCACATTTGGTGAGTGTGTTGGGTTATAGGCGGTAATTTCCCAGTTTACGCCAATCGCCCATTCTCTCGGAACTAACGCAATGACTGTCACCTTGTATTGCTGCTTGTTTTTAGCTGACTTGGTGGCCTCGAGTCCCTTCTGGGTCGACTGCTCGCCATCTTGCTGCGGCTGCTCCTGGTGACGGGACTGCTCGCTGCGCTCGGACGCCCACGCAGAGCTCTCGTGCTGCTGCTTCTTGCCGTGCTTGCCCTTGCGCCTGTGCAGGCGAGAGAACGAGATTATGTATACCACAGTACTTAAAAGCCAGTACACCGTTGAAGTTTTCCAGAGAAGCTTGCCATGGACCATAGAATTCGATGACTGTGAGGGGAACAATGCAAAAACGTGACGGAGAAAGATTGAACACACGACACAAGCGCTGACGGACAACAGTCTGATGAACAACAGTGTGTAAATTTACACACAGTTGTTCGTCAGCGCTTGTGTCGTGAGTTCAATCTTTCTCCGTCTCGTTTTGCGCCGTCGCTTTCAGTATCATGTACCAACTGGCCCTTCAAGAAACCATTCTGCAATTCGATGACGCTACGCAAAAAAAAAAAAAAAGGCACCGGCGAATTTATAAAAAAAAGCGACACCCAGAAGCGCACTCGTTATACGCGCATTTGCATACCACCGTTTTCTAATAATTGATGCTTTCTCTATCATGGGATCATCGGCAATCAGATATTTCTGATATGAAAATTTGGTCAACTTGACGTTGCCACATTACATTGTTCTTTTGATATGAACGCATGAAGGTCATTGGCTGTGTTCCAATTTTAGACAGCAGCGTTGACGGTACGGCGACACATTAATATACAAGACAGGATAATTAACAGTTTAACAGGTATAATAAAGAGGGCTAATAAACAAGAAAATAAAAGTAGTTTGAACGTGCCAAGCTTCGCTTGCCTCCATTTTCCCTATACGGCAAGTGTTCCTGAAATGTTTTATCTGTGTGTTTTTTTCACGTTGTGACCATCTCCAGTTTTACACATTCCTCCATGTTAACTCGCGTCCTCCTTCCGAAGTTCTGAAATCCCTAACCTGCATTTCAAAAGTGTCTCCCCGAGCGACCCATTAAGAGATCGCGCGCACGTGGCGCGCGCGATTAATGAGCCGAGTCGCAGCTCTAGGCGAGGAAGTGATAAAGCGAACGGCGTCACGGCTGGTCTGGCCGAAGAAACCGTACGAAACTCGCTGGGAGCGCAAATACACACAGCGTAACGAATGATGACGGGTTACAAAACTCGAGGCCGGAGACGCGGCGGTGTTACCGTGTTCTGTTTGTTTTTTTTTTCCTGAAGCTGTCATCCAAGAGTGTGAGAACCAGGCTATTAATGATTACGCGCACTTGGTGATGCTCTTCAGTGAGTGCATGTTTGCTTTGGCGCTTAAGGCGTCTGAACGTCCCCAGGCGTCTGAACAACGGTAGTGGTAAAGGAGCAGGGGAGGGGGGAGGCGCCATCTCTATAGTCATGTAATGTGGGCGCCGAATGATGCTCCAAAGATGATTCCTATACTAAGTTGGAGCTCTCGCATCATTGTTTCAAGTTGCAGGCTTAGTTGGGGCCCCGCGGGCTTTGACGACAATAGCGACTGGTAACCCTGATACTGCATCCGACCTTTCCTCACGACACTTACTTCCTACATTTACTTCCGATACTAGTTCTACCCCTTGGAAAGCTGGCGACCAATGGCAGGACAGTGTGAGAAGCGCGTCATCAGTTCATTTTCACGTTGGTATCCATTGGGAAGCTTGCTTTCTTCTGGACTCGACGAAGTGGGTTGTGTTAGAGGGAGGGGGGTGTATATGAAGCGAAACTTGGTCCCCCTCATTTAGAACCCTGCACCCGCCTATATATGCTGATGACCCACAATGTGTGTGAAAGACAGAAAAAGCGAAGCACGTGTTTGAACAAGACTCCATCGCTAATTTGTCAGGAAACAGAGTGTGCCGCACGTACTTGAAGATTATGGGAACTATTCAACGGTTGCGGAGAAGCTCTCCTCGCACCTTAAAATGCACAAAAGCACGTCTGAAATTTCTCGCGACCCCCTCCCGCTATCGCGTTAATAGATCGGCCCATTAACGGACTAAAGTTCGACACAGCTGGGCACTTTTCACGCTTCGATACACGCTCGTCGGATCTGTATGCGATCGTCAACTGTATAGCTCCGGAGGAGAGAGTCCTGTTGGTGCCGTATGGTTATTTCTTACAACACATCTTTGTTCTGTATAGGCAAAATGAAGGAACTATCCCTCCTGAGGAGGGGGCTTTTATTGAGGCAGGGTTCTGTGTTCCGAAGGCCCCTGCACCAAACTATTATTCTGTCAAGGAAGAATTATTCAAGCATGCATGATCAACGAGTATTTGATGTTAAAACTTAGTTCAGAGTAATATCGTTACTTCTAAAGCACAAGAGCATTGCGATGTCATTGGTTTCTGTCAGCTCTAGTTTGCAATGTATATAGTTTGAATAAATTTTCAGAGAATTCTACAAAAGCAACGAGTAATGTAATTTTGCCATCTCTGAGATTAAGCAGCTTTTAACGCCTTGCTTCTCTGGACAGGCGGCACAAGAGCACGTTGTTTGTGCGGCATGTCCACAGAAGATCACTTAAGTCAGCTACATTTGATCTCTCTCTCTCTTCATATCTCTCTCTCTCTCTCTCCCTCTCTCTCTCTCTCTCACTCGCTCTGTTTCTATTTTTACACCTCATTCCATTCCCCGAGTGTACGTTCGCAAGCTGGGAATACTCTAGTTAACATCCCGGCCTTTCCTGTATTCAAGCGTTCTCTCTCAGCAAGAGACATAGGGGGCCGTAAACGTTGCATGGCTACCGCAAAGCATGCAACCTAGAGAGGCTAATTCTCCACGCAGTCAACGAAAGATTCAGGGCAAGTGGAAAAGCGTGAGCAAGGGTCCGATTTCTTGAAAAAAAAGAAAGAAAGAAGAAGCCCGGTGACAGAACAGGAAAAAAGAAATGTAAGAAGAAAACGGTAAGTAAACAAGGAAGAAGCCCGACTGTGGCCATTACGGTGGCCAGTGTCGGCTCCTAATTGGCCGCCAGGGCGGCTGCCATCCCGCTCGTAATTGGATTGGCGACGACCGCCTGTTGAGGCGGCCTTAGCAGCAGCAGCATGGCCTCGCGTGTGCGTGTGTATACGGGCGTCTATTAGGTGTCGTTACGTCGGGGCGTCAATGTTTCAGCCGTCGCTCGCAGGCTTGACGACGCGGTTTGGGGAGGAAAAAAAAAAGAGCTGCGAAGTCCCCCATTTTTCGGGCTTCACACTTCACGGGAAGCCCATAGGCCAACACGTCGTTCGCGACCCCTTCCTGTGTTTCTTTTTTGCTTCTTTTCTAGGTCGCCTCCATTGCTGGCGTTCCATGTGTGCGCAACGGAGCTGAGAAGAGGAGGAAGCGGATGGGGAGAATAAGGGAGAGGAGAGAGGGGATGTAAACGGAAGGGAGGCCATCGCACGCGTGGGGATGCTTCCCCCACAGCGACCCGTGTTGTTCCAACAGTGCTGTTCTCGCGCGCGACGTCCAGGCGCCAGGAAGCTGGGGATGAGAGGGAAGAGGAGGAGGCCCTATACGAGCGCATCACCAGTGGCCGCAGGGGCTTCCTTCGTTTACGGTCGCCGCAACCCATAAACGAACGGCGGGCCGGGGTCGGTCGGGACTGCACGTGCGTGGTATCAGACCTGCGCCGTAGGGGAGATAGGGAAAAAGGGAAAAGGAGCAGGGCAACTGGACGTCCGGACGTACATTACGACCGGCGACGGCATAATGCGACGGTAGAATATGCACGCGGGGACCGAAAGTCTGGAGTTGGGAAGACGGCGGCACTCGGATGATGGCATGTAGAGAGTGAATGTGAATGTGGTTGCGCGAAGAATACGGCACAGCAGATACAGAGGAGACGAGTTGGTCGGATTTACGTGAGCATGCCATGGGATAGATAGATAAACAAGTAAATGGTTGCGTGCACGCACGCACGCACGCACGCACGCACACACACACACACACACACACACACACACACACACACACACACACACACACACACACACACACACACACACACACACATTTGACCTTTCAGTGACCGAAACAAGCAAGCATGTTCGAATTGAAAAGTTGGAGGCAGCCGAGTTTATGCACAATTGCACTTGGAAGAATCCTTTTAGCATATCTGTCGGACACATGAATGTCCTGCTACATTCCGTCAGGGATTCTGACATCACTGTTCAGCCTAACCTAATGTTTTTTGGCCGATAACCACGAAACTTTGACCTTTAAGATGCGAAGTATTTCCACTAGCCTAGAAAAAGTAGACATAGTTCGAGCGAAACCAGCTGCTAGCACGACTATATTTCTTGGGTAAAGTGCGGGCGCACCGCGATTCAGCGTGCGAAACTCGCGTTTCTCCGTAGGTTGTAACCGAGTGTATGCGATAAGACAGGCAGACCGCGAGCCTTACGCCGGATTTACCAACGGCTTCCGCTGCCACCGCGTCTTGTAAACACAGGCTGAAAACAAATGCACTGGTAGGGGGAAGGACAAAACGATCGCACAGTAGCAAAGGATGCAGCGCCAGATACGACACTGAGCTCCGAACATCCTTAATCTTCTTTTCTACTTCGAGTCTTGTGCCGCGTTTTACTATAGCGCGCTCGACAAGTTTTCAAATGCAAGGACAGAGACCCGCGCTTCATTTCATCTCTATTTAAGGGAACGTGCTTCGCACGCACATCTGATGAACCAGTGAAACAAAGATAGTGAGGGAAAAAGGAAGAAACGATGGGGAAACATTCCCAAAGTAGGATGGAAGCATCAGACCGTCTGGAAGCTCTCGAATGATAGGCGCGGTGCATCTTTGTTCTGGTCTTGTTTTTCTAGAATATTCTGTGTTGCCTGGAGGACTAGGCAGGGAGATAAAGACAAGAAGAGCAGTATCTATTTGCACAAAAAAAGAAACAAATAAAAAACAACAAACAGCACTGCATGTCGGGACGGAGTTGACGACCGCGTAGATGCTGCTGGAAGTGCGATGTTTCTTGCATAATCGTGCCTCTCTTTTACAACTCAGATACGGAAGAAAGCAGAAAGGGAAAGAAAGAAAAAAAACTATACTAGGATACTGAATTGTAAAGGAACAGCGAAATGGCAGTATGCAGGGGCAAAAAAAAATAAATATAATGGATCAGATCGCGTGCCTATGCAAGGATGCGTGTCCGGCGGCACCGTCGCGTGCAGGGACGTTTTGTCGGGCAGAGGAAGAGAAAAAGAAAGGAAAGAGAAATGCGTTTTGGGAGGAGTATCAGAAGAACTCGTCTTTTTTTTTTACTGGGGAGGGGGGGGGGGGAGGGAGGGCTCCAAGCGTGCATACGCAATGAAGCCTTCGAGGTCAGACCCTGCCCACGCTAGGGCCGACTCCACCGCACGACTTGACTGCGCGACAGAGAAGTGGGCCTCAGGCAGGCAGGTTGGCTGGCGCGAAGCGTTTATGAAACGCCGTTTCTCCTTTTATGACCTCTCGATGGCCGCAGAATCGAAGCAGCTAAAGAAAACAAAAAAGAAAGTGAAAAAGAGGCGGGGTGCCTCTGATGCACCGCGAAATTGCGGCGCTCTTGTGCCAGGACCTTTGATACGGTTTAAACACAGAGACTATATAGCTTTTACCTTTCCTTTTCCAAGCATTTACAGCATTGCGCTGTTCCCTACGCACTCTTTACTGCGCGGACCCGTGATGGCATATCGGCTGGAAATCTGAAGTAATGTTGCGTGCATCGGCAGCTTCGAGAAAACTTCAAGCCCGGGCGACGAGTTGGTTATGCATGAATTCGCGCCTGAAGCGCGACGAGGGCGGCAGCTGAAGCGACTTGGCGAGTCATTAAAATACTAAGCTCGCGCCTAAGACTTTGCAGAGAACATTCGTAGCATACATACGCTTTTATTTTTATTTTACGTTCGAGACCGGAGGTGCGTGCCGTGCGTTTGGCTCGGACACGCTCGTAATGAGGGCTTTCGGGGCGATGGCGTTGACTTCTCGCTTCCGCATTTGCTCAGACGTGGTTCTCAGCGTGGGTACATTAAGGACTCTGCGGTTCTTGTGCGAAGACTTAATGGAATGTACAGGGTGGGCTCGAAGTCTTTTCTTTCTTTCTTTCTTTCTTTCTTTCTTTCTTTCTTTCTTTCTTTCTTTCTTTCTTTCTTTCTTTCTTTCTTTCTTTCTTTCTTTCGTTCGTTCGTTCGTTCTTTCTTTCTTTCGTTCGTTCTTTCTTTCTTTCTTTCTTTCTTTCACACACTAATAGCAAAAGTACGTAAAAGAGACGTGGGGTTTTATGAAAAACTGAGAAAGCAAGGCAGAACGCCGGACTCCAGTATGTGGAAGAAGAACTAGAAGAAACAGAAGGAAATATATATCAAACAGGCCAGGTGGCTGCTGCTACAGTCTAAAAAAAAAACGAAAGAGTAGGTACAACCCTTTTCCAGGAGTGCTTACTTGCCACGATGTATAACTCTGCTTAAAGAGACATTTCAACTATTTTTTGGGTATCATGGTTGTACGACGAGATCATAATGACCCTTCAAAGATAACTCACATGCACTCTTTAAATACAGTCCTATACGTGGCATGTCAGAACTCGATTTATTTATTTTTTGTCCTATCTTAGAGTGTAATAGTCATGCATTTCAGACCAGATAAGGTGATATATAGAAATGATCGTCGTGACCATCATCGTGATCTAGCCGCTTTCCCGTCTCTTTCTTGTTTGCTGTGTTCGTCATTTTAATAGCTGCGTTTTTTCTGATCATCATCGTGGATTAAACATTCGTGTCGAAGATTCTCTGAGGACATTGGAACCAAAGACACTGCGCGCAGGCACGCAGAACGTGAACGGTGGCACGCCACCGTTCACGCTGCGTCTTCTCGAATTTCGTAACTTCCTCGTCCCGCCCTATGCAGTGCAAGACTTGCCAGCTTATACTCAATACGTACTAACTACAGTAAACAGGAATGCGTGAAGTCACTAATGGTCCACGATAGCTAGTGATTACTGCTGTTACTACCTATTCGCTTATGATTTAGGCCCGTGTGCTGAGATTTAGGTGCACGTTAAGCAACCCTATATAGGTGGTCGAAATTTCTAGAACCCTCCACTGCAGCGTCTCTCATAATCACATGGTGGTTTTGGGACGTTAAACATCACATACCAGCCAATATCAATCAACCCATTCACTTGCGCTTACTAAGCTTTTCACCAGCGTCCGCAACGGTTGATACTGATCCACCGTTCATCGTAGAACGGTGGATGAGTGGCTACCAAGGAGAATTAAAACAAATTGCTGGATGGAATCTCCCGCAACGCCTTGACAGCAGAGGTGAAGCCAGCTTTTGTCACTGCGAAGATGGCGAAAAGATGCCCTTTTCTGATAGTTTTCACTTAGATATCAAGTGGTTTTGATATGTTAGTGTAAATGCTACGTTAGTTCTATATTAAAATATAGTTGTTTACGACGAAACACCACACAGACACGAGTATGGGTGACTGAACTTCCCAAGAACTTTGCCTCCAATAAGAGGCTCACTAAGGAAACCTAGTAACACTAAGACGCACTTGGAGCACTGTGTGACCCTAAAATGTTTTCACATTACACTCGTTCGGCGTGCGAAGGATACGCTCCGTTCTTACACGTCGATACTTTTATCATGCCCATAGTAAGATGGCCGCCACAACCGCCATCTTGCCAGGGGCACGGCTTCACTCCTACGCAATTATATTCACTCCAGCATTTTTAAAAAATCCTCCTTGATGGTTACGGCGCTCGGCGGCTGACTCGAAGATCGTTGGTTCGAACCAAGCAGTCGCATATCGAAGGCAGAATGGTTCAGGCCCGCGTGCACTGTGCCATGTCAGTGCACGCTAAAGAACACCAGGTGGCGCCGAAATTTGCGAATTCCTCCACCACGGCGTCTTTCATAGTCATATCATGCTTTTGGGACACCACCTCTCCTTTGACAGCGTGGCCCAAAGGAGTATACTTGGCAGAACATCACTACAAGATAGCGTCTGCGACGTGATCCGTACTGCGCCGCATGTGGGTCTGCGACCGCAACGAAGTAGTTGGCCTCGGCGTTTTCGCCAAAAAAACCCTCCCAGTCGACCTGCAGATACTGTATACGTGCCCCGCGTCACTTTTGGAAGGCGCCAGTGGAATGCCAAGCGAGCCTCGCCGTCGCCGGGACAACCTAATCTCGCGTACACCGGCAGATGCCGACACAAGATGTCGTTACCCCAGGAAACACGACGGTGTCGGATGAAATGTGATATCCGGCGCGCGGCAGCTGCGAGTCACAGGCTGTGCAGTGCAGATTCTCCTAACAGTCTGTCTTCCCTCTGTGTGGCTTTTACGCAATTCCTACAATCGGGTGTCGTTTCGTTACCTCTTTCTTCCTTTTTCTTTTCATCTTCTAGTTTCTGGTACTCCCTATTGTCTTAGCCGCCAGCCTGCCAACGTCACCTTCTTCTTATCGATGTATGCCCCGAGTGTGAAGGTTATTTTACACCGCAAAGCAGCGTTACCAGAAACGCGCTCACTTCTGCTTCCACTGGTATTCATTAGCTCAACCAGGGGGACTCGCAAGTCATTAGCAGCTAAAATGGGTGTGTGCGAGTACGCTTCTGGGTGTAAAGTAACACGCGTGGTTTGGTAGCGGCATATGTAGTTTCCGAGCAAATACTTTTCTATCTCTGAAGAAATATTCAAAGGACAGACGTTTTAGGGGCGAATCTCCTTATGGCGTGGCTTGTGCGTCCCGTTATTGTATGTAACCACCGGTGGCACATACCCGAGAGAGCGGTCCTTAGAATGTCCGCTGGATGGCGGTACTTGTATATGATGAATAGAGTTACTGTATAGGCGACCTTTAGGTAGCCTAAAAGTAGCAGATACAGTAACTCTAAAGATGAATACATGATGGAAAGACGTGAGATAGCGGTACTTGGAGTGTTCACTAAATAGACGAACGGACGGACATACAGATAGACGGAGGGACTGACGGACGGACATACAGAGGGGGCAGACGGACGGACAGACAGACGAACGAACGGATGGACGCACGGACTGACGCACCGAAGGTCACACAGATGAACGGGCGGACGCACGGACGGACGCATAGACGGACGGAAGCAAGAACGAATGGACGGATGGACTGACGAACGCTTCGCCCTACCAATCATCATTCAATCCATGGGTATGCTGTGATTGTTTTGTTCTGGATTGTTCGGAGAGAGACAGAGAGAGAAAGAGGAACATCATGGAGGTTAAGAAAACGCCAGTATCAAGTTTCACGCCCCGCACTTGCACCATGAACTAGTTTTTGAAAATATGAGATAGAGAGAGAGATAGAGAGAGAGAGAGAATACTAAAAATGACAGAAACTGGATAGAAGGGCTTATTGGGCGAGTTGTTGATTTATTGCTTCTCTATACGAGCAAGTAACTAGACAAGGACTACAGAAGACAATCGTTCGGTCAGTGAAGGAGCTCGGATGCTTGCAAAGTGGCACGCATGCCGAAGGTGTTAAACATTTCGTAGCGCGTAATTACAATCTTTAGCAGGGCGTGACAATTAGTTTTTAAAGATTGGTTTGATTTTCAGTCTCTCTAGTTTTTCTAGTAAAATTATCTGCGAGAGTGTACGTGTCATCGATTTCCCATCACCTGTCAGTAGCTAGTATGTTCCTTGCTCGTGTCTTCTCGTAGCTCTAGTTTAGTTAGGCGCACGTATTTTACAAGTATCAAAATAAACATTAAGCACGCTCTCATAAGAAGCGTTCAAGCGGGCTGGAGACCGGCAAGATTACTATTAATTAGCACTTGCACAACCTTTTTAATGTAACACTAAGTCCTGTTGATTCCGCCGGTTCATTCCCTCCAATAGTTGTTAACCGCCGGATCAGTGGAGTACGTTTGGGTGAGTCCATGTGCTGTGCTGTGTAGATAGCCTCGAAGAATATGAAAAATCGTTCTTTATAGCCGCAGCGTGGTCGCAGACAGCGGAGTTGTCCATACGTAAAGTCGTGAGCAATATGACGGGAAACACTGAAATTGCCCCACGAAACAAAAACTATAGAGTTGCAGATAGTTGGTGGATGTTCATCGTAGAATGGCATTGCAGATGGAGTTGCGAGGTTTCTTTCGAAATTAAGCGAGACCACGATCGTTTTTATCGTCCCCGTCCAAAAGCAGGCTTGACGTAAAGAGGATATCAATAAACGTAAATGCATTCGCCCAATACACACCCGAAAGAGGGCGGAAGCCATGCATATAGAGAACAGAACGGGAAATTTCAGAATCGCATATTTCTCCCATTGTCAATTTTTATTTGTTTCCACCTAAGAAGCACGCGAGATCGAGGAACGCGGCAGGTGAAAACATAAAAGAAAAAAGAAAGAAGAAGGAAACAAAGAAAGGAACACACAGATGTTTTCAGACGGCCAAACGTCCGGACTAAGCCGTAACAGCGTGCACGAAAAAAAAAAAAAAGAGCTTTACCCCACCGCAGCATCGGCGTTTCGACACGTCCTTGTTGTCAAAGGAAAACAAAACGCCACTCCTTTCCGAAGCTCGGGAATAAATAAGTACAAAGCCCGGCGGAGGCGACGCCATGTATAGTATGCGATTCCTCGCTGCCTCCGATACACACGGCTGCTGCTGTTCCTGTACAGTCGGCTTCTTAGCACGCCTTACACGCACGGCAGGTAAACACCAATCGTTCTTTGCTCTTTTTTGTTCGCGTGTCCCTTTTTTATCCCATTTACATCGCTCCGCTTCCGGACTTTTCCCATAGCAGTTGCGAAGCGTCCAATGCGTGTGCTACGCGGAGCACGATAGATGTTCGATAGAAGAGAAAATGGGATCTCTTGCTTTTCGATTCCTACCTCTCTCACTGTCTGAGCGAGCATGCGTCTACGAGTTGTCTCGGTAAAACCGTGCACCGTTTTGGGAAGTTGCGTAGGATGCGTCACGTTCTTCAGAAAGAAGAGACACACATTCCTCCTAAAACTCAAACAGACTTTCATACCTCTTTCGATTCATCTTCCTATCGAGTGTGACCTGCATATGCGGCGCATATGCCTGTATGTTTTTTTTTTTGTGGCCATTGTGGTGCATAAGTCGTTCTCATTATTCTTTATGTGCTAAACACAATTATGTACATACATTTGTGTCTAAAAATCACTAATGTTTGATTGTATTGTCTACATTAATTTTTGTTTTGCTATGTATAACCACTGATTTATGAGTGCACATACTCAAGGAATAGGCACTTTGTCGGGCTTTCTTTGCCTTCACGCCGATCTTCTAGGCAAGTAAGTGTACTTGTCTGAAATAAATACAAAGAAATAATAATATAGGCTGGTGTTAAACGTTCAAAAACAGCGTCATGAATACGAGAGAGGCAGTATATTGGAAGTATAGGCGAAAATTTCGATCAGTTGGGATTCTTTAACGTGCAGTGTGCGGGTACGGCTTAGTTGGTATTCCATTCCAAGAGCGATCACAACGCAAGAAAAGATACGGTACGAAGTATTTTTCATCTGTCTATTTGTCACGTTTCTTCCCTTCCGCTGTGGCCACTCTTTAACGTGCGCCTAAACCTAAGCACACGGACCTCTAGAATTCGCCTTCCTCGCCGCGGCTGGGATTCGATCCCGCGACTTTCTCTGCAGTTTGGCCTCAGAAGTAATCGAATAACGCACTGAAAAGAAGCGCTGAGTCCCGCGAATAATGTGTTTTTTGAGGAAGGTCATAGATACCCGTGAAAGGCACGCCCGATCAAGTACAAGCGATCTTGTGCATTGTGAATTGGCAGCGCTTTGGTCCTAGCTAAAGCCTAATCGTTCATATCGATCGTTTATCCGAACTTTATTCCGCAAAAATCCAGTATTACCGCAATTCCGTCATAGCCAACGGGTAGCGTTGCCAATGTCTCTCAGTTGTGGTAGAGTGCCATGGGTGCGGCTGCAGTGCGTGTAACTTAATAGGTTGTTTAGCGCGACGCGTTATTGATTCGTTCTTGATTCGTTCTTCTGTAGACTCGTTCCCTTGATTCGTTCTTCTCTAGACTTTCTGTAGAGAGCAATGTCTTATCGAACGAGTTGCGCTAACGACTGTCACACGAGAATGAACAGAAATACTATGCGAGCACACTGAAATTTCAGTTTGCAAGAACTGAAAGTTGGGCGAGTTCGACAAACTGGCCCGAATTTCAGCTCTAGTAAGAGTAATTTTCATCGAGAGAACCTTCATGATCAAAGGTGCGCCTAACGCATACAAGGTAAAGAACACATAAAATACAGGACACACCGTTCAAGCGCTACTACCAACAAGGTGGGTAAGTCGGCAGTTGCCACTCGACGTCGCGTAGTATTCGTTCTGTCCTGTGCCTGCGTTAACTAAAGGCAGCCTTGAAAATGAACGAACACCGACTAGCCCGACTTGCAGCGATGCTCGTGAGAAACCTTTTCGGCATGTTTTTCGACAAGGATTACCTCAACTGGCCAACGTTCTGTTGCAGCTTCGCAAGTGCTGCGCAGTACATCAAGATATAGCGTAAAGCCATTTCGTGATTCCGAGTGGCAGTATTGCTATGGAAGATGTGCCGATAGACTATAGGAAGTGCTCGACTCAGCGCAATACAAAAAAAAAGAAGAGGAGAGGGGGCAATAAAAGAGAAGTGGCGGTAGAGAGGTTGAATACGAGAAGACGGCTCGAGGCTCTCCGCTTCTATCCGAGGCACTCGGGCACGGTCGGTACTCGGGCGTTACCTGGCTATGGGGGCTAGGTTCCTCGGGGCACTTGCATTTCGCTTCGGGCACTCTATAAGCGTCGAAGGGAAGTGCACGTCTTGTGTGCACAGTTCCAAGTCCTTCCCATTTCGTTCACTCCCTCATCCTTTTCTCTTTGTCACGTAGCGAAAAGCACCGAGAAGCAGCAGTTTCGTAGCGTACGCACGCACCACCTGCCGGCCGAAACTCGAAAGAGCGCGTTCATTTCGGAGCACAAGGCAGCTTCGTTTGGAATCCCTGCTAGGCCTTAGGAACAAAAAAAAGAAAGAAAGAATGAAAGAAAGAAAGAAAGCAAGAAAGAAAGAAAGAAGAAAAGAAAGGGAAAGTGCAAGAGCACGCGGAACGGCGCCACGTCGCACCACGAGTTGTTTTTCATTGGTTATTTGATTCCTTTTATTTCAAAAGTCGAATCACCGGCGGAGCAGCAGAGGACGACAGATGTAGCAACAGAAAATGTGCGGTGAAACGCGTTTGCTGTGATTGCGCGCAGTGTACTGCTATTGCTGTCTCCGTCACGCCGTTACACTTCGGGCCTCTCTTTGCAAACTTAAAAAAAAATTGCAAAGAAGACGAGGAAGAACGGAAGCAATAGAGGCGCCTTATAGTTTTTTTTTTCGGGAGGTGGAAGAGTACACATATACCATTTGGTCCCACCTGTAAAGGACCCCCCCCCCCTTTTTTTTTTTCTTTCATTCGACTTTCCCGGTAGTCCTCATCTTCGATTGCAACTTGCCCTCGACATTTTTTTCCCCTTTCTATCTCCTTTTTTTTTCTCATTCCTTCCTTCCTTGCTTCGATCACCTCACCATCTTCGCCACAGCAATTTCGGTAAAGAAAGGAGAAGTCACGCAGTGTCGCCGCTGAAATAATAAAAAAAATCAATAAATAAGGTAAACGAAGATCGGTGCGCGATAGACGATCGAGAGCAAAGACGCCTGGAGCAGCAAGCTTTGCGCGTAGTACCGTTATATATGTTATCATTTCATTCGAAACGACACGCGGCCTCACTCTCAAATATATATATATATATATATATATATATATATATATATATATATATATATATATATATATATATATATATATATATATATATATATATATATATATATATATATATATATATATATATTTGTGTGTGTGTGAACAAAGAAAAAAAACTAAAAGGACAGCGGGTTTCTTGGGTGCTTGATGTGAACCGCAAGACTTATAGAAGAGTACTCGCAACTATGTGCAATAATGCGGCGTTCAAATAGTTGAGACATTTTAATATATTACGCGCAATAAAGCGATAAGGGAGAGGTGCTTGCTATATGCTTTTCTTGTTGTTGTTGCTGTCGTTCCCGTAATCTGTTTTGTACAAAAAGCGGGTAGTGGGGAAAGCCGAAAAGTTAGCAAACGAACGTCGGAAAACAAGCTCGAAGAATGATAAAAAAATAAAAAGAAAAGAAAGAGTGAACTCTACGCGGCACAAAAATAGATGGGATGAATGCTTCTATATCTTTTTTTTTCCGCGTTGGGTCATGGATCGTGCTGTGTTTTTTTTTTTCGGTTTACAGTACTGCAGAAATTAAATTCGAACGAAGAAAGTGCGAGGCGGCGCAGCTGCAGCGCGCGACAAGCCAATAACACAATTGTGTACCGGAAGTTAGATGCCGTTGTCAAATCTCATTTGCTCAGACTTCACAAGGAGCGGGAGAGACTGTAACCATGAGCCAATTACGGCCCTCAGGAAAAAATTTAAGAAAAATGCCCCCACCTCCCCGAAGGGAATCGTGAGGAAATGACAGTGCATTTCTTGCGCATTTCTTGCGGTACCGGTCCGTCAGACATTTACTGAATTCTGTCATCACCTTGAGAGGCGCCCAGCCAGCGAACGGTGGAGAGTGAGGGGCGAGCGGACGGGAGAGCGGGGCGCCAGCGTTCTGGTCTCGGCGTTGGCGTTTTGCTGCTGTGTCTCGAGCACACATATCCCGATATTCTTCAGAAGCGCCCAGCCAGCGAACAGTCGAGAGTGAGGCGCGAGCTTTCTCCATGGGCGCGAGTGGACGAGAAAGTGGGGCGCAGTGAGGAGAGAAAGCAAACGGTGAGAAAAAGAGCGATGAATCACTGCACCTACCTTTCCCTACACTCTCTCGCAAGACATGCTCTGGTTGCTAGGGGCGAGAATAAGCGCCCGCGCCCGCAGCTGTTGCTATGGGAAGGAGAGTGTGAGCAAAGAGATAGCACCTGCCGGCATGCGGACACCACCGCGGACAACGCCGGATGCCTGATTTTGCCCGACTAAGATATGGATTCGCATTAAAACACACACACACACACACACACACACACACACACACACACACACACACACACACACACACACACACACACACACACACACACACACACACACACACACACACACACACAGACACACAGAGAGAGAGAGAGAGAGAAAGAGAGAGAGAGAAAGAGAGAGAGAGAAAAAGAGAGAGAAACTTACTGAATATCTTCTTGACAAAAATTTTAAGGCAATCACGTTGCGAGACATAGCATAAGCCGGATCTCTAATGGGAATGCCCCTTTAAGGTTCATCCAGACGAAGGGCCAAACTGCTCTTTTGGCCCACGCCTCGCCGTCGCGTGACCCTCCACTTCCGGTTGGGGGAGTCCGTAGCTGGGCCACGGGCCACAAGGACCAACAATGCCGTAAACATTTTCACGGACCACCCACCCCCGTCCTTGGCGGCGGGCCGCGCGCTCGGACTGGTGGGGTGTCAACAACAGTGTTTTTTTTTTCTTTTTTCGGCAGCCGAGTACACCGGGGGAACGTCGAACTTGCGGGCATTTTTTGAATGCGGGCGCGCAGAATCGTTTGCGGTTGGAACGGTCCTCGGCCCGGGCTTTATTCATGCCGATAGTTATAGCGCGAGAACAAAACGACGACACAGGGACAAGAAGGACACGAAAGACACGAGCGCTCGTGTTTTTCGTGTCCTTCTTGTCTCTGTGTCGCCGTTTTGTTCTCGCGCTATAACTATCGTCATGCCATACCAACTAGCCCAAGCTGCCACACTTATTCCTGCCGTTTCGGACTGCGCGTGTGTACGGGACAAGCGGACGGGCCACGCGAGTTCTTACTGTCACCTGACTCGGCCATCCGCGAGTCGGTGCGTAGTCTGGATACACCATTACGAAAGAGACATTGTGTGAATTCGGCCACAGTTTTATCTCTTTGTGCCCTGAATTCAAAAAAACAAAACACAGGATTCTGGAGAAAAAAATCTCCATAGCACTGGAATATAACACTTCTACCAGTACTATTACCAGTCCTGGTTGATTGTGTTACAGATCGTCAGGAAAATTGCAAAAATTCCGGGCGATGTGACGCGTTGCGGGAATCGATGTCATGCGAAGCGTATTAATAGCTGCTAATGCCGCATTATTTGGCTTTGCTTATACTTGTCACGACAGTTTGCCACCGCATATTGTTTGACTGGAACTGCTTGTCAGAGAACTGGGAGCAACTGCAGGCAAATCTTCGCCTCGCTGCAGCTGTGGGAGTCGCGGTACCTTTGTGCCCACCACGCTATGTTCTTACAGCGAAAGCTGTACATGGCCAGGAGAAACGAAAAACTGTAGGGCAGCGGTGTAACGAGCGGTTTCCATTGGCTGTCCTATCATTTACGTCATTCTCAGCATCGTATACCCAAGCACGCACGCCTTTGGCTGCGTTGTGAGTGACGTTGTCCATCTGGTCGCAGCCGTGCCGCCAAGCGGCGGTGGCGGGTGGATTCTGCAAACCACGCCGCCGGGTTAGCTCGCGTTTTCAAACACCTGCAAAAATGCTGCGCCGAACGATGGATTCGTGGCTGCTGAAGAGAGGAAAAAAAAAAAAAAGAAGGCAGCTATTTTCTGTCTGCCTTGTGTTCACTTTCTGTCACTTCTGTCCGCGAAAACCCGAGTGCGCGCTATAGAAGCGCGCAAATACGGTACATGCCGAACGTCGCGCAGTTGACTGCCGTTGGGGAAATGTGTGTGGACACACTGAGTGTGCGCCCCCGGAGTCGTCCACGTCAGTCGGCTTGTTTGCATGAACGTCAATTTCCTCTCGTCGAGTGTTCTCTCGTCGTACTCTGCTTATTGCCCCGCACAGTTCGCGCTTCGCTTATTTACTTTTCTTGTGTGTGTGTGTGTGTGTGTGTGTTCTTCTACGTACAGTAACCGTACGGCTATGCAAACAAGAACGGATGACGTCTACGGAGAAACGGTTGTTCTGAATAGCATCTATTGCGGAGAGTGTGTGTGTGAGTGAGAGAGATAGCGCGCGATAGAGAAAGAGAGATGTCTGCGTCCAGCTTTCCGCGAAACAGCTGCGTTTTGTTGATATTTATTTGTCACAATCAAAATAAACCCGAAACAGGAAACGAATTCGCCTGATTACCTGGGGAGTTGTAGTAGAAGCTCTATTATTCAATCAGTATGCGGGAGACGGTTGAATATTTTGGTGTATAAAGTGAACCTCAATGCCAAGGCGTCGTGAAACGCCCGCAAATTGTTAGGAGACATGGGAAAGAAATCACCGGCCAAGCTTTCCGTACAAATGGTTAGTCGGCGGAAGCTCAAACGTGCGGCCCCGGTATTTAGCAGTGAATTCAACTCGACGCTGCACTGAAGGAGGAATAAACAGAGGAGGTACATTTCACAATCGTTGGTTACATGTTCGTGCTTCTTAATGAGGCTAGAGACGCGATTGGCTTGGGTTCACCACAGTGTTTATTTCACATGCCACACATTGTGCCTCACATGATCACGTTCATGGAGTTCTGTAATGAGCGATTAAATGCGTTTCGCTGTGCGTTAATCACAGTGGTTGTTCTCGAACCACAGGCGTCGAAGCTGACGCCAAAATGCCGCTGGAGAAACTCCCGCCGAAAGTGGGCGTTCACCCCTATGAACGCCACTTGTTCCGTGTAGGCACTGCGCCGTGTCGCTTATAGGCAGGCAGGGAAATTAGGTGCCTTTTTCCCTTCAAGAACCACGCATTTACCGCTCAGCGCGGCGTTATTGCAATGCGTTTGACATCGCGAGCTAACTCGGAGGCGTGGTTTGCAGTATCCGCCCGCCGCCAGCGCTTGCATTCCCTTTCGTAATTTAACGCGGCTTGGAAGGCTGCCGGATCATCGGTACGCAGTTGCTGCCGGCACTCGGCCTCCAGGGCCTGTATTTTTGTGCCCGGACAGCCCACTCGTCCCGGGGAATGTGAGCTCCCTCACGTTTCCACTGTCGGCGCTTTTCTGGGGGTGGTGGGGCGGGGAGTGATTATAAATGAAAATAAGAGAAAAGTGAGCACCGTAACTGCCTCTCAGGGGGAGGACAACTCAACAGTAGCTCACGAGGGATTGGGGTAGAGAAGGGAATAAAAGGATAGGATCAAAAGGTAGAGAGAGAGGAAGAGAGGAAGGAGAGAGCGAGGCGCGGGACAGGGAGCGACGGAAGTAAGAAGACAGGAACGATGGACACGGTTGCGGGAGTCCGAGGACGGGCAACACTGGCGAGAGCACTTGTCGGCGACAGGAGATGGCGTAGGGCTATTCCAGTCGGCCAGAGCTACGCTGTCGTCGTCGTAGAGGACCGGCGTCAGGAGGTGGCGTAGGACCAGCCCAGTTGGCCAGAGCTGCACTGTCATCGGAGATCGCAAGGGCACAACCGATCGGCACGGAATCCAGCGAGCGACTCTTCTCTTCTGTAGAGTTGTCCGTGGCACACCCATGTGGAAGGTTTCAGAAGAAACTGATGCGCGCGTGTTCGGCGCCACGGCTGCGACGAGATGGACGACGTCACTCACATCGTAGCCAATGGCACGCATGCCTCAGTACGATGCTGAGAATGAAGGCGCATAACTGATAGGACAGTCATTGAAGACTGCTCGTGGCACCTCTGCCGGACAGTTTTTCGTTTCCCCTAGCCATACACAGCTTTTGCTGTAAAACACCATGCAATCACCCAAAAAAGAGGACAGTAAATATGTCTTTACTGACATATTTAGTAAATAGGGTGCGGCGATGGCGTAGTGGTTAGAGCATCCGCCTCGCATGCAAGAGGTCCGTGGTTCAAATCCCGGTGCCGCGCAGTTCCCAACTGGATTAAAAAATAAAATCCGCGTGTTGATGGAACCGCATTAAGAGGCCTGGGGGGCGGCCTCACCGGTAACCCCCGCCGGGAACGCACTCTCTCACCAGAGAAGGATTGGCCACCCTGGTGCAGTATCTGGCCACTACCTCCCACATGCATACGTCAAATAACTCACGGCCATCAGTCCCCAGCAGCTAATTGGCAGCAGCAAGCACAGGGCCGGGTTAACTGGCGGAACATGGGAGAGGCCTTTGTCCTGCAGTGGACGTAGTCAGGCTGACGATGATGATGAAATATGTCTTTATACTGTCGTCGGCGAGATGATCGCAACGGTGCCGCACCTATTTCAGAGGCCACGAGTGTACTATAGACCCTTCCACAGTTTACAAACACAGACCCTTGATGGCATCTGGTTCAGCCCGCGGATGAGCCTTAATAGCATCGGTGCACAAGAAGAGCTTTAGAAAATGGCTCGCTCATTTTCTACACTTTCCTTCCTTTATTTGACAAAATATATTCCAATAAATGTTCTTTTGAGCTACATAAAAATGATAACGGATTCCTTCAAACTTTACGCACGTTCCTTTTATCTGAAAAACTATAGAGAGACTTTCCTTACCTTTGAAAAAAAGAAAAAAACTTGAGAACGTGCTTTCAGTCTGGATGTCAGGAACTGGTAAATGAGGTGACCGGGTACAAAGCTTGTGACCTTGAAAGCGTCTACACGCATGCTGCACGTACCCTTTTCCTTCGTGGTGCTTGGCATCGTGGCGGCGCTCCTTGTGGTGGTGCTTCTTGGCGCCGTGCTGCTCGACGCCGCCTTCGCCGCCGTGCTGCGGCCGCTTGGCGCTGCTCGCGTGCACGAGCGCCACAAGCACCACGGCCACCAGAAGAAGGAGCACGTAGACGCGCATCTTCAAGTGGGAGGAACGATGCTCAAGTGGGAGGAACGATGCTCACGGCCGCAGTCACCTGCAAGGACGGCCAGAACGAACATCGTCGGTCGGAGGCGATCCACGGGTGCAGGTTGTGAAGCGCTACGAGATTAATAATAATAATAATAATAATAATAATAATAATAATAATAATAATAATAATAATAATAATAATAATAATAATAATAATAATAATAATAGTCAGAGCTTCGATCCAGAATAAAAAAAAGAAAGACATTTTGTATGCGACCACAAATGTTCAACCGTAGCGTTCCACCAGTGCTCGAAAGTGTGTCAGAAGGCATCACATACTTCAGGGAGCATTGACACATGTTATAGTGTGTGGCAGAAGCGCAGAATTACACCAGGCATCACAAAGTGCGTTTTAGTCGGTCCGGTAATCCGCTATATGAAAAATTCTTTGCACATAAAACGGAATACCGGGAGTGAAGTGCGCAACGCGCGCTCGTTAATCGTGGCCGCAACCCCAAAAGCGGTCTGAAGCTTGTTGGCCCCAAACTGACGCTTTTGTTTGTCTTAGGTTCATGTCCCTAAGATTCGAATGCAAAGCGCGTCCGTATAAATTCGACACCGTCTAAGAGAGCCATACTCAAATGGTCAATGCTTAGAGAGTGGCGACGGGCGCTTCCGAAATCTCGGAGGTCATACATAAGGCGTTCGTTTGTTGTTTTTTATTCTCCATAGGTAGCTTCACTTGACGTGGCGGCAGATATGACACACGACATTCGGTATTACTCTACACCATGCATGTGGTAAGAGGAAACCGGTAAGAATAAAAAAAAACAACCTATGAACTGCGATACAGCTTCTTGGGTGGTTTAAAAGTCTACCCATAAAAAAACGAAACCCGGGCACAATTCATCATCTTGATAAGCCACAGAATCAACGCAATGTACAGCTGCGTGAGCGCGCGTATTAATTTACGCAAGCGTTGCGGTATACTTCGATGATTCGCAATGTGGTGATTTATGGCGTGGTGAGCAATTCACAACTGTTTAATCTCAGCGCCCTGTAATCTGTGAACATTGTCTGATCGTAGCGTTGCCGACAAAATACCACTTGCACTTAGCGTTTGAACACCGATTCCTGCCAGGCTAGAAGCCAGGGCCTTTTTCAAAAATAATGTGCATACAATGCAAAGGTGCCTCCTATAATCTTGCGTATAGTTTGTAAGAGTATTTTTCTTATTAAAATATTTGGCTAAAAAAAGAGAGAACGGTTGATGTGCGGTCAATTTGCCAAAGTTTTTTTTTCTCACCGTAAATACCAGTAAATAACGTCAGTTGACAAAACCGGAAGCCCTCTCGGGCCTGTTTGTAACCAGAGAAAAGATGGCACGCGCAGTACCTGAGCCTGGGGGTCATTGGTTCAAAATCTACTACTGCGCATAGGTCTATTGTATTTCTTATTCATCTCGGTTTATGCGTTAATCGACAACGATCCACATCAGGTGGCGGACGGATAGGCTTGCTCATTGGGTTGGCGTAGAAACGCTTACGCTCTTAAAGCTAAGCTTGACAGGGCCCTAAGGGCAAAGTTATAGATAGCTGCGTCTGATGAGAAGAGACCTTGGGCCCACCGGGCTCATTTTTCGAAGTTTTTTTATCTGCCCTCTCCCTGAGCTTTGCAGAGAAAATGCGCCATACAAAGGAGCACGACTGGGGGACCGTCGTTCATGCGCCTTCTTAAGTGCGCGCGAGGCGGTTCTCGCGTTTCTTTGTTGGCCCGAAGCGTCGGCTCTCACCGCGATTGTTCAGACTTCGCGGCTCCCAAATTTTAAGTCGACAGGATGCGGAGCTTGAGCTTCAAGAAGAAAAAAAAAACGAGAAAAGAAGGAGCCACCTGATGGCTTCAAAGAAGGCAACTGAAGACAAGGGGAAAAAAAAGGAAGAGGTAGATGAGACAGACCAGAAAAGGAGTGGGCTACTCACATCCCTCAAGATGTCCTTTCTTTATTTCGGCGAGAGTATATAACAAGATAGCCTGTCTCGTTTTTGTTTTTTTTTACAATTCTTCAAAACAACTTTTTGCGACACCCCGAAAGCGTCATTGAGAGCGAGAAGACGAAGCAGCTGTTAGAGAAAGTTAGACGAAACAAAACAGAATAAAAAAAACCGAGGGAGAGCATAAAGGATAAAAAGACCAATAAAGCCTGAGAGACGACGAGCGACAACAAAGTTACTGTGGGATGGAATGCAAGCATAAAGGAGAAAACCAGGCCTTGTTATACGTTCACGGCACTTAGCACTCGCGAGTCTTGACGCCTGGCGCAACGTCAAGCTGATCCGCAGTAGATCTCAGCTGTTAAGGAATGTGGAAGAAAATGTGAAAGACGAAAGGAAGTCTCGCGTTCTCCCAGTTCCGGTTCTTGGGAATTCCTTCCGTGTTTTACCATGAGGCATTGAATCATTGTGGTGAAGTTCGTGCAATAAAAAAAAACGAGAGGAAAATACATGAAATAAAATTGAAATGATATAAATAGATAGATAGATAGATTAGATAGATAGATAGATAGATTAGATAGATAGATATATATAGATATATAGATTAGATAGATTAGATAGATAGACAGATAGATAGATAGATAGATAGATAGATAGATAGATAGATAGATAGATAGACAGATAGATAGACAGATAGATAGATAGATAGACAGACAGATAGATAGATAGATAGATAGATAGATAGATAGATAGATAGATAGATAGATAGATAGATAGACAGACAGATAGATAGACAGACAGATAGACAGATAGATAGATAGATAGATAGATAGATAGATAGATAGATAGATAGATAGATAGATAGATAGATAGATAGATAGATAGATAGATAGATAGATAGATAGATAGATCTCACGCTCTCTGACGTAAAGCTCAACGAGCAGCCGCTCTACGAATAACAATAAGTCTAGGAATGCCGGAACGTACCAGTTTGGCATATACACGCGAAAGTTGCGAGTGGCTGTCGCATGCGCATGGTTTCAGCGTAAGAGTCATGCGACATACGCCACGAAAGCTGTGCGGCTATGGCGTTATGACATTCACCTTACTATATGCAAGGTTCCTCAGTGATGTCGGTTCTGTTCATCCCGGCCGGGGCAGCAGCCTTCAGATAGGGGGCCACGCAATGCAACGCAAGACTTGTGCACTGGGATTTACATGCACTTTTAGGAACTCCAGGATGTCGAAATGAATATGGAGACTCCCACGATACGGTGTAGCTTATAGTCATGCCGTGAGGTATATTAATATTTGAAGCGACGCCACATTTTTCAGATTGTGAGGCAAAAAAAAAAAGAAGAAGAAAAGCTGTACATGGGCAAGCATGACGGTTAAAAAAAGAAAGAAGATTTCGTTTACAGGAGATGCGCAAAATAGCCTCGGGGATAAGCTAGCTTTAGAATTACGATGAGGGCAGCAGACGTCTTGAATTGTTAAACATTGTACCTCCGCTGCATACCGTTTCGCATCACATGCACTGCAGATGGACTGTATGCTGAAGCTTATGCGGGCAGATCCATGCAGCAGTATACTGTGCGATGTCAAGCTGTCGCTGGCAACGGACCGTGGCAGAGAGGCAGGGAAGCGATACGTAATAATGGTTAACAGCGTGACAGACACAGACGAAAACACAACGAAATAGACTCAACACGGCGCTGACCATCAAGTGAAGCTGTTTGGATGAACCGATAAACTTCGACTGACAGTCTGTGTCTATGTAAACGTATATGTGTCTATCGCGCTGCCAGCCATTATGAAGATATATTATACCAACTCGCCCAGTGTGCGATGTTGTCGGAGTGATACACGCATTTTGCGCAACGTTGTGCGATCTAGAACTGTTGCTAGGATTTGTTTGTAGCACGTTAATTGAACGTGCAGGACCTAAACATTGCGCGAAATTAATGTAGCGACCTACGTGCTACATAACCGTATAGCTCTGCGCCTGCAATCACGATGAATTTGACGCAACATAAACGCGACGCAAAGTAAATGCGACCTTACCCACCGAATTTATTTGCGCTGTATATATTCAGCCACTACGCTAAAGTTTCGTTCCACTTATATTTAAAACTTCGTGCTAATTACGTATTTAAAAATTCACCCCTAAGTGCGCTGAGGGAAGGCGTTGCATAGAGAGAAGGTTCAATATAAACAGAGTCGTGCGTAAGAAATACATATTTTTTTTTCATATTTTTCGTGAGGGGCTCCTGAAGCATGCACTCCGAGCGCAAATACAAGAAAGTGGTTTCTTTCTCGCCTTCACTACACTTGTTACAGGCGCTGTCTCCTCCTCGCCACCTATTTCTTCATAAAACACGTGGACGATGTGAGCACTAAGCGTTGAGCGTTACAGGATTTAAACGCTTTTCGGCTACACTCCCTTATCTCCGCTTGCGGAGACGAAGACGCGCAAAAACAAGTGAAATCAGTTGACCGCGCACGACAGCCACGTGATACAAGGTTGAAGTGGCGTAGAACTGCACGACAAAGCAGGGTGTAGGAGACAATGCCCCACCAATATCCCTCGTATTCTTACGGACCAATCAAGAGCTCGTTTTTTTTCATGACGTCGCACGAGCAGACTGTTGGCGTCACGAATTGTATACCGAAAAGACGCGAAACGCGAGAAGGGAATAAGTCGCTCCTTCTGCGAGGTTGTTTAGGGCGCGCTTGTCGCTGCACAGAATCAGCGAGTTGCGAAGGGATAAGGCCGATAACGATCAAGCGCTTCTCAGCTATGCGCGAGTTAGGAAGTCTTCCTCGCTGATGAGCCGATCGGACCAATTGGATCGCCAGCCAAAGGGAAAGTGGAGATTGGCCGAGGGGCGGAGAGTGAGGGGTTGTCAGTGAAAGCGTTAGACCATAAGACCCCCCCCCCCCCCAACGCCCCCCCCCCAAAAAATAACAATAAGATACGGCAATCTCGCGAGAGTTTGAAGAATGGAAGAGTTTCGCAGAGACGGGAGCCGGAATAATTATTACTTTTGAGTAAGGAGTACATCGTCGTATGGCGCGCCGCCAGCGAGCTGGAAGCTTGAGCGAGAAACGGCGCTTTGAGTGTTCCTATCACTTCTCAGAGAAGCTGCGTCAGAGACTGCGACACTATAAACACTGGCATAGCGAAGGACACATTTGCATATTTCCGGAAGAGCTTTAGTACTGCATTAAAATTTAAAAAAAAAACTTAGAGCAACAAAGATATGATCAACAACATCCCAGCACGATCATGTGCATCGGCGATCAAGAAACAATTTGCATGGTGGAGAACCTGTGAGATGCTGTGGTTATGCGCTAACATATACTTACTTTCATTTGAGAAGATCTGATGATCGTATATGGGCGCCGTTAAGTGCGTTTTTATACTAGGTTCGTTCGAGTCAGAAAATGCACCACGAAAGAAAAGGCGCAGGAAAGGCAGCTTGCAGCTACATGCCCCTTTTCACTGAAATGCTCAAGGGTGCACTGTAGCACAACGACACGTTGTGGTGCTTGCATTGCGACACTCTATAAGCGATCGAGGGTGGGTGGTGCAGAGTGGAAAGTGGTGCTTAGCTGGACTTGCTAGCGATATAAAAAATGGTTTGAACTGCGCGAAGGCTGTGACGAGAAAATGAACAGTCACGAGCGCTGGTGTTAAAGTCATCGCCACAACGTACGTTACAAAGTGCAAGGGTACGTTGCAATGTACAAAGGTATGTTGCAAGGTACAAGGTACGTTGTAAGGTACAGAGTGATCTGCTGCACCTCAAGGAATTTCGGGCATATGTATAGTACAACATACCCTGAGAAGGTGCAGAAAACATTAAGAAAGTGCTGCATAGAATGCACCACAGAACGTGTACGGGCGTAGACCATACCAGTAGCTGCATTTTATACGCATTGCTTAGTAGCCTTACGGTCTATTCACCCACGCAGGGTAGCAAACCGGGTGCAACCTGACTGACCTCCCTGCTTTTTCTTTGCCTCTCTCTCTTTTTCACTCAAGCTCTTAAATCCCCCCTCCCACACACTCAAAAAAAAAAAAGGTAAGGTCATTGGCGTTATGAATAAACACAAATACCATTTCACTGTTCGCTGTTATACTTGACAACTGAAGCAAATTTGCTTGTGTGATTTCCATACCATGAATCACTATGCCTATGGGCAGCTGTTTAAATAATAATAATAATAATAATAATAATAATAATAATAATAATAATAATATAGAACACGTCAGCTTGTGGCTATGACGTTGCTGCAATGTGCACCTGTGACGCCTTAATTAGCTTCCTCGAAACGCTGAACCAGGCCAGTTGATTAGTTATGCTTTCATGAATATTCACGTTGTTCGCGTAGCACCGAGGCTTTTAATTCGGATGCTAACGTGAGCGAAAGAGCGCAACCTAATTCAATCACAGCCACTTTATTTCGGCTCGTTCGTTTAGCACGCTTCGCTTCTTGCGTTTTTATTGTGAAGTCAGGCCTCGGCACCACGAGCTTTGTCACCGCTGTTGTTCTTTTAAATTATTAAGCGGCCACTGAGCAGCTACACTGAGCAGCTACACTGTTCAGTCGCAGTTCGTTCTTTTGAGTCATTAGAAGGCCCGCTTGTTGCTTAAGCAAATTCCAGGAGCTATTGTGAATCTCATTCCC
This sequence comes from Rhipicephalus microplus, assembly GCF_013339725.1. Classification (NCBI taxonomy): domain Eukaryota; kingdom Metazoa; phylum Arthropoda; class Arachnida; order Ixodida; family Ixodidae; genus Rhipicephalus; species Rhipicephalus microplus. The sequence continues at coordinate 171,443,403 of NC_051165.1, forward strand.
AGTTTAGCTCCACCTTCTTGCCTATTACCATCACTCTCGTCATCCCTATCTCGCTGAAGCGTTCGAGCTGAACAGTGTACACATCATTACGTTATCTTCTGTTTAGCGCACTAACGATGCGTCGACCTCGGTATAGCACAGCGAAGGGCGAGTTTTATTTGATTAGTTGAATGACTGGGTCGGTGGTGAGCGGGTGAGTTAGTGAGTGAGGGAGTGGTTAGTGAGTGGTTAGTGAGTGAGTTGAGTGGGTGAGTGGTTAGTGAGTGGGCGAGTGAACCATGGAGTGAATGATTGAGTGAGCAAGTGATTCATAGAATGAGTGAGTGAGAGTGGTTATGATTGAGTGAACGATTGATCGACTGATTGATTAAGCCGGTCTGCGCGTGAGTATGTGAGCGAGTGTCTCCACTGCTTCTGTACACCGGTACATCCGGAACAATCTTACAGCTTAGTTCTCTGCGGTCAAGGCGCGGCTACAAGTAGTAGCAGTGCTTGGCCTGGACAGTTTGCTAGATTCCTTGAGAGTTATGAAGACACGAAGAAAACATTCGCGCTGCCCTACGAAATCGCTATATCCCAAAACTCTCTTACTTGCTTCATAGGCGATCTGAGACCACGTTTTTTTTTTTTTTCACGGAGTGGTTTCTTCTTTGCACCGTAACACGCGTGGTTAAAGTCCAGTGCTCAATTCTGTGCGTTTGCATCTCGTACTTGCGCAATGCGTACCTTTGACGTCAAGGGCCTGCGGCGGTAATGTGGAGGAACACGAGACGCGGTGCAGTTTCAAAACAAGAGCTTCGATCCCGAGTGTGCGCTCGTGACTGAACGTTGCGAAATAAAACGTTGGGCTCTCTTAATCGCGGTGCCTCGCTTGTATGACGACACCTGAAGACAATGAGGCATTCGTGGAACTGCCGCGGTACAGATTGGTGAGTGCCGGAGATCGACAGCATCGCCTGCTTCACTCGCGGAATCTGCGCATAATGCCGCTGGCTTATAGCACGTAGCATGGCGAAAGAATGAGTCGTGTAAGGAAAACAAAAAACAAAAAGGAAGGTGTCATTATTCAAATAAATTGGCACAGTAATAGGTCGGGCGAAGGAACGAACGAACTAAAGAAAGATAACAAAAAAGAAAGAATAAAAGAAGGAAGAAAGCCAGAAAGAAAGAGAGAAAGAAAGAAAGAAAGGGAGAAAGAAAGTAAGAAAGAAAGGAACTAAAGAAAGTAAGAAAGAAAGGTTCCGAACGTGTAGCCTCCTTGGCGTCCATGGCAGACAGTGATGCCGTATCAGCCTGTCCCCTCTTTCTATCCTTCCTCCTCACCCTAACATGTCTGCTCATCCTCACTCATTGTTTTGTGACCAGAAATCGTTCAGCATATTTTCCCCGTTAATTTTAACGCACCACAGTTATGTTACTTGGTCTGCATTGTAGCAATACGATTAAGGACCTGCCTTTGCGACATTTTTTAATGTTAGAAGGCTCATACGCCTAGTTCTATCGCGCAATGGGAACCAGCTATAGCGAAGCAAACTGGTGAAAGTGAAAGCGCAGCTAGACCAAGAATTATAATAGAACCATAAGGAAGAATAACGCGAGCAATGGGACACACGTCGGACGAGGATTCGAGGATACGAAAATCGACGCGAGCGAACACTTCTTTTTTTTTTCCCCTTTCGCCCTGAAAACGGACATCACTTAGCGCGGCCCAGCAGACAGAAAGAACACGGCGAATCAAAGAGCGACTTTTTGTACGTGGACCAAAAAGCAGGAAAACGCTGCCGCGCTAATACACTGAACGGTGGGGGCGCTGCTATCAAGGCTCGCGCAGAAAAGCCCCGAGAATGCTGCCGTTGTTGTTGCTGGTGTTCAACCTTGGACAGAGCAAGGGGGAGAAACGAGAGAGAGAAGGAACACCGAGCGTCAAGTTCGCGTAGAAGAAGAAACAGAGAAGACGACGGGGCAGGAGAAGAAGAAACACTGAGCGTAAAAATACTTATAAAGAAGAAGAAGAAATACAGAGCTTTACGTCGGGACATGAGCGTGCCGGCAACAGCGCGAAGGCAGGTGCCGTTGCGAGGAAAATGAGGCAGAAGACCTGCAATCAGCGAGGCGCGAGAAAAGGCAAGAAGAATCAGAGCGGCGGAAATGCTGTGCGCACGGACCGACGGGAGAGACGTCTACGAGAGGGCGCGCGCGTTCTCCGAGAGCGTTCTCGGGGGAGATGAACGTCGTTGTTTTCTTATTTGCAGCGCGCTCCGTGTGTACGGACGGAACGATGTATCACGGTGAACGCCTTGCGGCGTTCTCTCTGGCGATAAGACGCAACGACGAACCGACGTCGATCGTTTCTTTCCTGCAGCCGGCGATAAGTGAACGAAACGCGATACTTCGTGTGTTTGTTTGTTTCAACGCGGTGATCGGTAAAAGGGTCGTCAATGTCTTCGTACATTTAGCCGTCCATCCTTTTTCTGACGCGCTCAAAACACGTTGCGCCGACGTCGTTAATTCGTTATCTCTGGGAACACCGTGCTTTCTTTTAAAATCTGTGAAGAGAACGAAATGGGAACAGAAGCGTTCGTTTCTCTGTCAGACGCAGCATGGTGACGCCAGAAAGCGGCAAAGGGGTCACTATTGCCAGTTCTTTGTTTGTAGTGAATTAATTACAACATAAACAGAAATGAGTGAAAGAGGAAGTGGTAGTAATTTGCGGCAGTTAGGAACTGAACCTGCAAGCTGCTACCCTCACTTCTACGAGCTCCCATGCGAACACTGTTGACTAATGTTCCCGGTCATGACGGCCGCATGTCTGATAAAGGCGGAAATGCTAGAAGCCGGTGCACTTGAATTTAGATGCATATTAAAAAAAACCCTAGGTAAACGAAATTTCTGGAAGCCTCCACTACCGTGTCAATCAATCAATCAATCAATCAATCAATAAATCAATCGATCAATCACTCAATCAATCAATCGCACTTACAGAAGAGGTAAAAAAGGTGATATGCACTGTATTCATGGCACTCAACGGTATTGTTTTGTATCAGTGTTCATACCTGCTCACTCAAAATCCAACCTGCGCTGCTGTTCTTTTCGTAAAAGTGTTCGTGCAACTTCGGCTGCAGTGCGAAACACACCCTGAGTAGTCCTACTTACCCCACACTTGTCGCTAGGGTATCTGCCACCTCATTCTCAAATAACCCACTGTAAACCGGAATATACACCTGCGATACAGTAGTGGTGCAGGCTCTTCTCACAATTTGTAAACCGGAATATAGTATAATGTAGTCAACTCTAGTTTTGCAACATGAGTTGCATTACAACGATTTATTATTGGGTACACCATGCTGAACGTCCTGAAGCAACGAGCGGGATATCGAAGACAATAATGTGGAAGGCCCCGGATCAGACTGATTTTGAACGTTCCCGCGGTCATATTACCTGAATGCAGTAATGAAAAGAACAATACACGACTGTACACTCGCTTAGCTATCAGCGAGAAATGCAGAATCACCCGCATAAAACCTATAGCGCGCTCATAGCCTTCGCAAAAATTTCTGCAATGGCGCGCCAGTATCGATATAACGCAACGTCGCGAATTTCGCAAGATCGCTCCAGGTGTATTCAGCATCCCGTTACGTCGTGGTTGCCTCAAGAAAGGGATGCGTTCGTCGTCCAATCTATAATTCGTGGCGTTGCCTCCACAAGCGAAGGGATTTGATAAGCCCATATATCAAACTGCACAGCTATAGGGCACGAGGTTCGTCAGAAAGTTGTGCCGCCAGACAGCGTATATAAACACGAACCGGCGTATCATTGCATCATCGACTCCCGCCTACATTCGTCGGCTCACTAAAACATCATAACCTTGCCGACACAGAGGACTTTCCAATCCGACGGTAATCGAACACCAACTAAAGCACGAAAAAAAAAATAAAACAAGTATTCGAAGTTTCGGTCTAGAAAGCGTAACAAAACGTTCGAGCATAAAATGTGGGTACATTTGAAAACAACACGCGAACCTCATAGCGAGCTCGTTACCTCTGGTAATAGAATACCCCGTTTTCGCTGTGTTCGCAATATATCATTCGAGTCTGCGGGCAACGAATCGCGGAACCTGAAAATGGGAACAATCGATTTTCGTGCAATGTGAAATACACGTGCGCCTGTTTATACACGGCACCACGCGAAATTAACCCGCCCTAATATGGAGAATAGTTTCGACTCCATGCATATATATGCAGCGCACTCGGTATACGTTATAAACATTGGTCGAATTACTTATAGCACGAGATGGGTGCCTGCTTGCGCACCTATACACTGTCACACCTGAATGAGATGGACGGTTGTTCGTTTTGTCTAAACAGTGCGAACGCTGAGATGGCGGGTGAAGCGAGGCGTTGCGTCCCATACTCGGGCCGAAACTTGCCATTACACAGCGGTTAAAGTGACTCAAATTGAAAGGAGCTTATTCACATATATGACAGTCGACAACACCGTTTCACTGAGGAGGTATAAAAAAAAAAACAAGAATTGGACACACGGACGGACAGGCGGACGCTTCGCCCCACTCATCATCATTTACTCCGCGGATATGTTGTGATTGTTTTTTTATACTTAAGAGAGAGATGAGAGAGAGACAGCTCATGCTGGAACGCATACACAATGCATACCATAGAAGCGCATCACCGTCATTGGATGTCCCGAACCACTGGGAATTCGATACACTCCCAATTGGCAGAGTGTTTTCTTCGGTGCCTTTGACAAAAAAAAAAAAAAAAGCCGCACGACACCTAAGCGTGCGGGATCTGTCCGTCATTCCCAGATGGCCGTGCACGTACATTCTTGCGTGGGATTACGTAATTTGCATATCCGCATGTGGGATGTTTCTGTGTTGTCTTCGAAGCGAAAACACGAGTTTCAATGTCTCGCGCAGTACGTGGGCGCGCGCGTTGCGGTGTTCTCCCTATCTCGAGTTTCTTCAAAAATTGAATTACGCCGCGCGGTTGGATGCTCGCAGCGACGTCGATCGAATATAGCGTTAGCGGCGCGCGCGTCTGGTCCGAGGCGCGTCTCTGCGTAAATGGACGACGCCGTGGACGCAAGTTACGAGTACGAACGTCCCTTTAAGCAGCTATTCTTCTTTTTCTAACAACAAGCCCGCGACACGGAGTCGGCACACAGTAAGATAAATGGCCCGTCAGTAAAATGATATACATAATGCACGCGTTTCATACCTACTTCATGTTTGTAAAGACGTGTATGCACCATCGACATAATGAGCAGCTTGTATCGCTACAGCGCCTCAGAATGTCGGACGGTGCGTACCCCTGTATAGAAACGTAAAATAGCTCTAAACACGCATTCTGTAAGGAACCGAAATCGATATCACGATGATAGTGAAAAAAAGTTAATGAAAATGGTCACAACGGGAAATTTAATCACATATTCACTGATGTACTTGCAGCTGTAATGGACACTGAGCAATAAAAACACGCGAACTCTCACTGTGACCATTGCGAAATAAAAAAAATTGCAGCATAACGCAGAGAGTTCTGTTGGTTTTATTAAAAACCAATGACGCCCCTTCACGTTTTAGTGTTTCACCCAATGCTCCAATATGCAGAAGGCAGAGCGCCTTTCAGGGGATCATGCGTAGTAAGCCTTTTGTGAAGGGTTACAATTTCCACACGATGTTCACTATCATTAGCGCCGAAACTTGTCTGAAAGGTGGTATTTCAGTTACAAGCGAAGCGAAGTGAAAAACCGAACAGTGAATTACGTAAATGATATGTCATGCTTCTGGAAAAAAAGGTGGAGTCCTATATATGACGTCATTTCCGTAACGGACTTGACGAAAAACCAGTACAACTACGAAACTATAAAAAAAGCCGGAAATAGGCAATATCGCTTACCGCCAACCACGCAGAGTGTTCTTTGCGACCAAAGCATTTCATACAGGGCTCGACAAACATTACTGAAGGTTATATAAACGACAAGCAAGAGTACTGCATAAGAATGGTTATTTGCGCTCCTAAAGACGGATGCTAAGCGGGAAGTCTATTTTTACGTAGATGCTCGGCGTACACGAATGCAGCGAAGGTGCGTACGCCGCACAAACCATTGCGTGGAATTTGCGGACAGATAGCGCGTGTGCAGAGCTGCAACCACTCCACGGGATCCGCACTCCGCTCAAGCGGGTCAAACTCATCCGGCGGCGAGGAAAATTATTCCGAGCCGTCGCGGGGTACCTGCGAGGTGAGCTTCGCCATATCTCACGAAAGCGCCGTGCAACTATTTCGCCGAGCTTGTTCGCCCCCACAACACGCGCTGCTGTCTCGCGGCGCAGCACCTCTTCCTCTCGCATTGCGCGGCTGCCAGTCGCTTTAGTAATGCAGCGCGCGCGCTCCTGCAGGACTTTGGCTTGAGGCAATTAGACGCACTCAGCTCGCCCAACTCCATGTCTGTGCTATGTAGTTGTAAAAGGAGGTGGTTTAGCGAAGGCGTTCCCTTACCAACGCGAGATGTCGGTGCGCTGGGCTTCCACGTCAGACACACCTGCATTGCAGGCAAGCACGCCCGTGTGCACGCAGGTGTTTTCGTACGTGCGTTTCATCTTTTTTTTTTTTTGGAAGAGGTTGGGGCGGGGTTGAGTGGGGGGGGGGGGAGGTGCTAGCGGCAAACTTTCAACTCGAATTTTACTCAACGTGTAGTACGCGGTTGTTCCTCGCGGTGCCGAGTTCACTCGAACGAGCCCGCGTTTCCCGCATAACCACTCCGATGACTGCACAGAGCGTGGCCACGAAGCGCACGCGTCGTGACTTGAGCGGTAACGTACGTAGTTGCGCAGTTCTATAAGCGGGTTGAATGCGAAGCGCGTGGCAGTTGACTGACGGGGGAGGCCGAAAGGAGATGCGTTCGTGGTGAACCTGGAAATGAGGAATTCGGTTTTGTTAAAAAGATTGCTCGACAAAAGTTCTTTGACAGCGGAGCGTTGCCCCAAACTTACAAATTGGCTGCCGTCGGATTCGGGTTACTCGATCTAGATGCAAGCTGCGACTTTGGAAGTAACTCAAGCGCCTGTCATTGAAATAGGTGCTCGCGAAAGTAACGAGGAAAATCTAGTTAAATAAAACTAAACTGCACGTTTTGCCTGCTTTGCTTGACGCAGCTTTCGAAGTCAGTGCATGTATTGATGCAGTGTACGCGCCTTCGGTTGTCACGGTGTTACAGTGCCAGTGTTAAAGTTTATCTTACGAGCCGAATGTCGAAGACTAAATTTTCGTAACGAGTCTTCTTTTTTTTTTTTTCACCTCAGCGATGCCCACAACGTAATGACACTGAGCGAGCATCCGAACATTCACTGTCGTATGGACACCACATGAGAGATGATTTGGGCATTCAAGATGAACTAGCGTAAGTCGAGACAGCGCATGGGATGAAAGTGTAGGTTATAATTTTTTCGAGCGCGAGCGAACTTTTGTATATAGCACGTGAGTGTTATTGCACAAAAAAAAAACAATTATGAAATTGAACTAAACTGAATTTAAGTTGAAACTGAAGGACAACAACAGAGAGAGAGAGAGAGATGGGTAGAACGAGACACAAAGTTTGTTATCAAGAGACTTGACACAAAGGCAAACAATACTTAATTAAGTTGCTTGACCCATTCTGTCGATTAGGTGTCAATTTACAGTGATAAAAAAAAAACTATTGCCCCATGATTTGGACAATGCTCTCGTCCCGTATATTGAGCTGTTGTGCCGTGACGTTCATCAAACAAATAGCCAAGCTTCTAAATGTTTTACCTTTAGGAATCCCGATGACCAGTGATACCGCAACGCCACCTCGACTGTGCTCCGGACTGCTTTGCGAGCTTTTTGGTTTACCGCTCCAGCTGCGCGGGGATGTTCGGAAACGAGCACTGTTTTTCAGCGCGGAGAGGCGAGTCTTATCGGTAGGTTTTTCCCCACGTGTATATACGCGACATTATCTCGCGTACGGAAAAGACGAGCCCCGGCGAGCAATACGGGTCGTCGCGACAGCGTTCGATACAGTATAGATAAGACGTCGGTCGCAGCGGCAGCTGTCGTCCAGAGGCTCCGTTTACCGTTATCTCGGCTAAACAGGGCTTCCTCCCCCTCGCAAGTGTCTCTCATCCAAATCTCGGCTCATGCGGCTGTGTGTATAGTCTATAGCTCGAAAGCGGCGCGCCAGCAAAGAAAACAAAGGATTCCTCCGCGGCTGAGTCGCCCCTTAACGGATCAATCACTGGAGCTCTGCGAGAGAGCTGACCTTCCTTACTTCATTTGTTTATTGCTTTTTTTTCGTGCTTGTGCTATTCTATCTGACGGGTGCAGGCGAACGTCGAGTCAACAACTCTCTCTGCTCAAAACAGATCGGTATATCGTTGGAAGTGCAGCCACGATTTGGCTAATGAGACGCGGCTTTATCGTTTTGTTTTTGTTTGTGCTGCGGAAACTGTGGATGAATGGTATAATGCGGGGGGGGGGGGCGGGGGGGGGTCTGCCTTATATAAGCAGCTAGCGCAAGATTATAGTTTAATTAAGTGAAGGATAAAGATAAGTGTGACAGTTTGGTGTCGATAATAAGCTGTAAAAGCGTACACAGAAGCCCCCTCTTGCATCGGTAAAATATATACGCAGAATATATATTCTACCTTGCTTTTTTTAGGCATCCTTATCTTTTAATCCTTTTTTTTCCATCCTTAGCATCCTTTTTAGGCATCTTTTTAGGCATCCTTATAGAATGCTCACCAGACGTAACAGCACAATGTAAGCTGTTAAAAAATCAGAAAAATGTCAACACGAGGATGCACTGACCTAACAGCCAGGATAAATATGCGACTACAATGCGTTAAATATATTTATTTGTTTTTTATTCATTGTAGTTATTGATTATTGTCACTAGTTATAATATTTGGATTCGCCGCCGTTATTCTACGTTTTTCTCACGATGATACGTCCTTCTCGTACGTCGTTTTTCAAATATTTTTATTCCTCTGTGCTTCAGTAAATTCATAAAATTATTTTCTCCTCCTCGCTTAATTCATATCTAGTAGCAATATTTTTTTAATAGTGGATTTACAGAAAACACCATACATAATTCATTAAGCTTGTGCTATCTTGAGTGTTTTCGTGTCAAAGCGCTCACGTAGCCGCAGTGTGTGAAGAATAGTTCGACATTAGCTCTCTGCAGCGACATGACAAGAGTCGCGACGTACCACCTGTGTTGCCACCAAAAATTTTGTAGCTTTAAAAGTGAAGGCTGTCAGGAGACGATTACGAGACCCGCGGTAGCGGAAGACATCGTATACAGAACACCGTAAACTATCAATACCCCTTAGTATGACAAACACTGCCAGGAAGCTCCACGTGCCAGCACGCCAAAGCAACACGTCTGGAAGGAATTAACCTCATATTAAGCATATTAATTGAAAAGTCATTTCATCCGACATGAAGCCTATAATTGACATGAGACCTTCACCAAAAACACGCTAATTTCTTGCGTAGACAATGGTTGGATGTGGCTCTGACCAGTGCAATACGCCTTTCGCATTGGGTGGTCGATACCGTGGTGTGTGGCATTTGTGGCAATCAAGAAATGATTTGGCACACATTGTGCGACTGGCCACCTTGCAGAGATACAATTACTTTTCAAAGCGCTCAAAAAGTTGGACAATAAACTGTTATGGGAAGGAAATGTAACGCTTTTAGGCAATGCGGGGTAACCTTTGAATAAAGAATAAAGAAATAAATCCTACGCCACCAGCGGGACTTGCCGTCACGTCAGAAGACCTACAAGCACGCCGCTGTAGTTTTTTGGAATTATGTTTGATACATACGGTATCGGAGCCACACCCTTACAAACAGACGGCTAATCAACTGTCACGATAATTAATTAAGGTTAATTTAACGAGTTCATAGTATAGCACACGGTTTTCTCGCGAGAAGCTGCGATCGTCACGCCACCTGGCGGAACACCTCTGGATCACGCACTGCTTCCGCCACGACCTCAGAGATCCGATTCGGTAGCGCGACGAAATACAGGAGTTAACCGAATAAATACGCCAAAGAACGCTAACGCCTGAGGCGCGGTTGCCACTGCGAGACACCCAGGCGAAGGATTAGAGCTGCTTAAATTTCATAGCCTCTATGTTCGCCCTCAACCTAGTTTCCCTCCCTAGTGCAGTCTAGCAAGCAAGACAGTAGAGTGTCGGTAACCATCTTATCATCTCTATCTCGTATAGCCACTTGATGTCACTATATATAAGGTTTGCCTCTTAACAGCGGACTTGCTTAAGCAACCAGTAAAAACTTTGGTGTTCACGGAAAACCAGACAGACGTGTGTGGGTATGCGCCACGGGCGCTGGACAAGCCCCACTGCCGACAGGCGCGAGCACTAAACGAAAAATCTGCTCGGCGAAGTGGAAGCTAAATGCGTCTATTCTATAACCTCCATTATTCTAAAATACCGTAATTTATAGGACCACTCAATTATTGGCCAATCCCCAAAGTGGGTGAGCCAGAGTAGAAGGTAAACAAGAACAGGATGTGAAGCACGGGAAACAGTTGAAAGAGTCAGAGAGATAGAAATGAACAGGTATAAAGCACAAAAACAGAAATTGAGAGAGATGGGGGAGAGAGAAAGAGAAAAAAATAGAAAGAGAGAAAGAAGAGAGAGAAAAAAGCGATCGAAAGAAAGAGGGAAAGAAATAGAGGGATGATGACATGACTATGTAGAAATTGGAAGAAATAAAAACAAAAAGACTCTCACGAAAAAGAGCCAGAAAAAAAGCACAAGACCGAAGAGAAAGAAGCATAGAGGAAGAGAGAAAGGGCCACATAGAAACAGGGATAGAAATAAAATAGAAATAAAGAAAAACAAATACTTAAGAAATGAAGAAACAGAGAAAGAGAGAGAAAGGGTAGGGATAGAAATAAAGACAGAGACGAACGGGAAAGAAAAAGAAATAAAAGATGAAGTTGAAAGAAATAGAAAGCAACAGGTACAGAAACAAAAAAAAGAAAGCAAAAATAAGGATAAACACATCTATAACTTAGTATAAAAAATTTCTTCTAAGGTTTCACAAATCATTATATATACCATTCATGTGTAATCGCGTCTAACTAATTATTCGTTTCTTGGTCAATAGTGGGCGTGAGCCATACATGTAGGCCACCATCATCATCGCCATTATCAAGGAAGCCCACCGAGCGTCAACTCTTCCATTAGGCTTAGCAACACTAGTTCGAGGCAGCAACAATTCTTTTTTTCGTGAACGTTAGCTTTAAAACGACTCTCTCTTTATGTGCGGATCACCGAATGCGCTTCTGAAACCATGATTCGTTACTAAAATAATGATTGTCATTAACATATTTTTTCACTTACGCCACATAACACTGATGTGCGCGCCAGCGCTCAGGTTTAAAGGCAAGAAAAAAAAAACAAAAACTCTGGCCTTTTACTAATCCTTCCTCTCCTAAAAATACTCGAGGAATGAAGCGTCAAAAAGGATAGAAGGTTAAAGCGAATAAAGCATAGAACTTCGGTGTTTACACAGGCGAAACGCAGATGCAGAACTCACGACGCGTTCGGAAGTTCTAAGGCTCCGCGGTATCGTGCCTGATGTGCTCAAAGCGCAATTAAAAATTCACGACTTTAATCCCCGTCTTTTTTCATAAAGAAACTCCGACCGCACTCGCTTCCCGCAAGGTGTATAAGAACAAGCGCTATAACTCTTGGCAGGCGCTATTTAATGTACAAGAATGGAGGATTTAGGGGATACGGTGGGGTGGGATTGGGGGAGGGGGGGACTGTTTGACAAGAGCTACTGGAAGCCGGTTATCCAGCTGCCCTCTGCGAAGCGTGGTTTTGTAAGTGGTTCAAAAATTTGCGGAAATAAACGAGCGTATAAAGGGCCATTCATGCGGGGGGGCACACGCGCGTATGTGATGTTTGCGGGCAAGTTTGCGACGAGAACGAAGGCAAACGTTTGTGAACGAAGGAGGGGACCAGCGTTCCATAAATTCAATTTGTTTTCTTCATTCATACATTGATTTCCTATTTCATTTTCCCATCTCATGTTTTATTCATTACTTTGTTCTTTCCTCTTTTCTTTCACTCGTTTATCTCGGGTCTTAACTAATTCATTAGCTGAATTAACACGTTCATTCACTTTCTTTCTTCGCTGCTCACTTTCATTCCCCTTTCCTTTCCTCCCTCCTTTCAATCATTCATGCACTTATTCATGTCAGTCTCGTGTAAAGTAGGGCGCGCCTGTACATTTGAGGTGTGACGCAATCAGGAGAGAGGAAAGAAAAACCATGATAGGCGAAAGAAGAAAGCAAGTCCGTCTTCACATTCTTAGCGTCCGGCTGTCTTCTTCATTTTCCTTTATTATTCATCAGCTCCCCCCCCCCCCCCCCCCCGTTCTTTAGCGAGATCCACGTTTTTCTCAACGTCCCGTGTAGTCCCACCGTGTAGTTGTATCGTCCATAATTCAAGCGAGCACTTAGTCAAGCCCTGTCTTGTCGCATTAGCCTGAACACGAGCAGCTGAAAATGTTACCGTGCATCGAAGTTTTTTTTTCTCGTACGCAACTTTTGTTTTTTCACTAGCACGCACATTTTGGCAAGGAGCTTTACAACTAGTAATATTTTTTTTTTCTCCGGCCAGGCCACGTTCACCGGTGTTAAAATAGTAAGTCAGCCTATTTTTTTGGGCCGCGTTACCGCATACAAAAAAGGCGAGGTTCTGCCCATCGAATAACTTTGAGCAGGCTTTATTTTTTGTGTGTGTGTGTGAGTACATTTAGCAGTGTAGTTACAGGTTTTTGTCATTTTTATTTTAGTCAACCTTAGCTGCAATGCTGATTGTGTCTTACTTATATTTGCTGCTGCATCGTAAAAAGAGAGCTGGAGAGAGAGATAGAGAGTTAACTCCCTATCAAAAGCAGAGAATTCAGTCGAAATATGCAAATCGCTGACTTGCTACTCTGCGTGGAGATGGGGATTGGGAATTGAAAGTAGGGACAGAGAGAGAGAGAAAGAAGGTTTTAGGATATAATAGAAAAAAATGAAAGAAACAAAACAGGCCGAGCATTTTGTCTCTTGGGTGAGGACGTGCGTTGATAATCGCTCATCGCTTGATTTCAAGGTACAGCTAAATTTTGTCGAGCTGACCGATACCGTACAAATACGTGAATGCAGGTTCGTACACTTAATTATTCCGTCTTCGTCGAGGCAAACTTCTTCGCGGTGTCAGGTTGGTATAGCGTTTAAGAAACTGTAGAAGTGGTCACAGTTTCTCATTATCCGTTTTCTTTTTGCCCCGTCTGCCCCGCCCCCCTTCCCAAGGTAAGACTTAATCATAACGCACACTCACCCACTCACTCACTCAAATAGTTAGAAGACAGACAGACAGACAGACAGACAGACAGACAGACAGACAGACAGACAGACAGACAGACAGACAGACAGATAGATAGATAGATAGATAGATAGATAGATAGATAGATAGATAGATAGATAGATAGATAGTGTAATGACGAAAACCGAAACTGGAACTCTCTCTGGCACAGACTCGCATGCTAGGAAGGAAGAGGAGGAAGACGAAGCAGAATAAGAACAGCCGGCCTGCAGCAAAGGCGTTGTGTCTTATTTCTCGTCGTTACAATGGCGCAGTCGACGAAGAAGACGTCTTACGTCCCGGCTTCGTCACCCAGGATACCCGCCGACGTGTAGCCGCGGTAAGCGTCGCTTGGGACGGCGTCAAGGCCTCCTCGGCGGCTCCAGCACCCGTTCCCGGTACCAATTCACGATAAGGAACGCCGTCACGCTTCTTCGCTGATGGAACCCGCAAGGCGTCCGTCGCGGCCAGCATCGATCCCAGCACCGACGGATGGCGTCCAGGCCTCCGTTGTGGTTTCGGGAAACTTGCCCAGGGACGCGACACGTCACGGCAACCATGCGCACGGGCCTCTCTCACCTAGGGATGGCGTACATGCCTCCTCCATACCTGGCAACCTGTCGGCGCTTCAAGCACCCACCGTGTACGGCGTCGAGGCCTACCCGGCGGCGCAACACCGCTTCATCTACGCCACAGTACCAGGTCACAACTCATCACACGGGTTCCGCTTGCCTGGGAACGTCGTTGACGCTTCCAGCGCCCTGGAACCCATGTCCACGAATCCGACCACAGCTGGATTTCCAAGGGACGCCGTCCACGCGTCCTTGGTCAGGAATTGTACCACCTCGAATACCGCAGTCACTGTATCCTCCGCAGAGGCGGGCCTTGGCTTTTCGTGCGGATCACACGACAGCGCAGCGGAGCTGCAGCATACCATCGCGCAACTCCGTGTCACGACCAACGCCCTCATAGCGTCGAGTTCCAAGCTATGTCCTGCCATCTTGCCAACATTGTGCGCACTCAATGCCATGTTGGCTGCGGCCGCCGCACAAAACTTCGAGGTAAGCTCGCCCGAGAACCGTCGCAATCTCCGGCGTTCTCTCGCGGAGGTATCGGAGCAAGTGAACTGCTTGGCGGGGGCACATTTCGGAGTTCTGCCCGCCGTCCCGCCATCGCCGATTTCCTTCGCGCTACCGGAATTTCGCGGCTTCCAGGACGACGCCGAGGAATGGGTGGCAACCGTCAACGCTCTCGGAACGACTGAAGAGCACAAGTGGGACATGGCCATAGATCGCCTGCGGGATGCTGCCGCAGCATGGCACAGGTACGAAGGCGTCAGGCAGCAGTCCTGGGCAGAATGGAGTGCAGCCCTGATTGCCGCTTTCGGACGGATTTCCTGTGACTCCAGCAAGTCCAGCTCGATCTTTCCCGAGGCCGAGGATGGAGCCCAGGCAGCGCCCCGCCTCGAGGCTGCAATCGTTCGTTGCAGCTCGTCAACGGAATGCTGCCAGGAGTTCCCTGCTGCTGACCCTGACCGAAGTGGCTGGAATCCTACACTACAGGTCCCGGACTCTGCATCGGTATTCGACCTGAAAATACCGCCACCAGACCTTCGTCCGGAGATACGGCCCTCGCGCTCGTCGTCTGAGGACATCGAGGCACTCAATCCTATTGTATTAGACACAACTGAACCCTACCAGACCACGATCATGCTCAGCCACGCAGACACTCGGCTACCAAGGAACGTTTCCTTCGAGAAAGCCCAGATACCTAGCTACGCTGAGGCCACTGCCATCGAGAACTTGCCGAGGACCAGCCCTCCTGCTGTTCCTCCCAGCATACGATGTTTGCACATGACAGTTCGCCAGAAGCCACCGGCTCGACTACGTCTGGGAGTTCTGCTGTGGTATTTATGCCCAACCATGAGCTGCGTCCCATCTCATTTCAAGAAATGGCCCAAACGTCATCATGGCTGCCTCGCAGGGCATCCCGCTGCAGTTCAGTCCACCAGCGACGGTGGGACAAACACCAGCGTTTCCAGGTTACTCTGCGACCTTGCCGGAACAGTCAGGGCCGTCCACCTGAACTGCATTCTACGAGTTGTCAGGAAACGTTGCATCATGGACGAGTTCGACCACGGCGACAAAGTCAAGCCCACCCACCAAAAACTTTACCGCCAGCTCCGCGCGCGCACAGGACCCAGTCTCCATCACGACACGGTGAACGACCCAGACGACATAGCCAGTGTCGGCCGCCGGAGCCAATTTCGACAAACTTCCAGCGTGGTCGAGACCGACCACGACGATGTAGCCAACCTCGCCCACCTGAAGCACTGTCAACTGCTGCAGCTAGCCTTACCTACCAGAACATTGTCGTTTGGCCCAACGACAATGCTAGCAGTCATGGCCGAGTGTAATGACGAAAACCGAAACTGGAACTCTCTCTGGCACAGACTCGCATGCTAGGAAGGAAGAGGAGGAAGACGAAGCAGAATAAGAACAGCCGGCCTGCAGCAAAGGCGTTGTGTCTTATTTCTCGTCGTTACAATAGATAGATAGATAGATAGATAGATAAATAGATAGATAGATAGATAGATAGATAGATAGATAGATAGATAGATAGATAGATAGATAGATAGATAGATAGATAGATAGATAGATAGATAGATAGATAGATAGATAGAAATTCGTTTGGTAACAGGCTAAATGTATTTGCGGGGAATGAGCGCAAAATAACAAATAAGAACGGTCCTTTTAAGCACTTGAGATACAGTCATACACAACGTCCGATTCGATTCTGCGATGCAATGCACCTGTGAACAGATCTCTCGGTCGAGAAAGACAGCGACTATTTAAAGTAACGCTGGTCCCGAGAAGATGTCCACAGGGCGGCGACCGCGGATGCATTGCCCCGTTGGCGGTTCATATATAATGGAGCACCGGATTAGAAGCTGCTTCACACTCGAGCCGCGGGCAGGAACTGGGTTTTGCGATCGAGTTAGCGCTCAGAACTTTCGCTCTCCGAAAGGCTTATATCGGTCTTAACGTCTTGTATTAACGTATAGTCGCACTTACAGGCACCGGTGAGGGATGTAGGGAGGAGTAGGAGGAGGGGGGTAGACGTTGCGACATGGTAGATGTGTGTGTGTGAGGGGATGCGGAAGGAAACCTTGGCTTCGTTATTGCCAGAGGGTGCATTTGTGGAGAGAGAGAGAGAGAGAAGGAGGAGGAGGAATAGGAGAAGGAGCCTTGTAAATAAACTTCACCTCTCCGACGTTGGCGAGAGTGGTGGAAGCGGTGTGTGCCTCAGCTCATTACCGACCCGCCTTCGTTCTGGCAAGATTCTTGGCGTGGACATGGAGGTTTGGAGAAAGGAGGCGATACGTGATTCGAAGTGTAAGGAACGCGCAGCGGCAGGTCGGCAAAAGGAGGGGTGTCGTTATGCGTGCCACGTGTCCTGTTTGCCAGTCTGACCACGCTGTGATTGCGCGCATGTGCGTTCGCACCAGTATAAACTCCTTGATTTGCACGGCTTTGTGTATATGTGCGATTTGGTTGATTGAGGCACGGCCGTTTCGAGAGTTGCATGGGGAGTGCGTCTGTAACTCCGTTACGCGCCAGTCACCGCCATGTATGTATATACAGACGGTGCTTTACAAAACCACGCGGTTTAGACCACGCAGTTTGTCTGTCTGCCCGGCGCCAATTAGCATCCAGACGCATTACCGCGCGGCTGGTGTGCCGTTTACGCAACAGACTAATCACGTGTACAGAAAACGGCACGCAGTGAATTTGACTCAGTTTCTTCTTTTTTTTTTTTTCCTCACTGGTTTGTGTACTTCCTTACGCGCATGTTGCGGGTCGTTCCGAGAGTTTGCCGAGGTGCTCAAATGACAAAAAAAACTTTGACGATGCCCACGACTGTGCGTGTCTGTTACTGAGATGAATTTCCACCACCTGTCTCTTTACTTTATACTTTTTTCTGAGAAAGTTCGCGGGAAATTCGAAGAAACGGCGAGGTTGATATGCAGAGTCTTCCCCATGCGTGGACGACTTTACGTTCACCACAATAGCGCACAGTTTCTTCCTTCATCGCGATAGCAATGATATTGACAAAAGAGCAGCTGGACTGGTGTCATCTTCTTCACCCAGCGCTTTGATTAATTGAACCAAGCTACCCGTAAATATAAGGACACTGGCCATCGCCGTCACTGTCATGTTCTTTATTAAGTCCAAATCGATAACACCGCCAATGCATCGTATGTTACCCATGGGCAAAAGGGCACGAGCGGTATCGACGAACGCGGCTGAAGCAGAAGCCAAAAGAGCCGGCGTATTCCATAATAGAGTTACTGTATATAGAGCTACTGTACAGTAACTCTATTCCATAACATTTACCCCCCCCCCCCCCCCCGCGAGCAATGCCTGTCGAGAAAGCACCCAACCCATTTTCGTTCGAACACATGGTTCGCTCGAATAGCAAATGTGACCTACCTTTGGTTATCAGGCCACGATCACTTGCACGTTGGCTATCTCGGCAGGAATCAGTGGACGGCTCGCATACCCTTATACGGGCTGCGCTCTCAACGCAAAGAGACTGCGCGAAATCCACTTCTCTCTTCTAGAGCGGCCATATTCTCTTATCAGCGTTTTGTATAGTTACGCGAGATTGGATCTAAAAGGGTTGGTTTTACTTCATATAACATTGCACCTTGTTGCTATCACATTCATTCCTTCGCCCTTGCGGTGAAACTGTGTTTTTTTTCTTATTTTCTTAATCTTCGCAGGTGCAAGTGTACAAGCAAAGACAGCGCGATAAGGGGAAGCTTTATAGGAGTAATGACAGTGTGCAGAAAACTGCATATAGCCAGGCTGCGAGCTCGTCTATACAGATAACTTAGGTGAACGCGAGAAACGTCACGACCCGTACGTATTTGCCTGAGACGACTGAAATACGAACGCCTTCTTTTTTTTTTGGGGGGGGGGGGTGGCACTCTCGGCTGGATTTTGCCGTCGATGTCGGCGTCGATGTCACGCACTGTATATGTATACGTATCTATATATAGAAAAACGCAAGAAAGAAAACAAAAGCCAGAGAAAAAAGCACGCCGGCGCGCGGGATCAAACGTGGGACCTCTGCTTCGTGACAGCGAGGCGTTAACCACTTAGCCACCCGGCGAACGTTCTTCATTGTACAAACGGCAAGCTATTTATATCTACCACTTACCACTGCTGTGTTTTCGGCATTACCAGAAAGATGGCGCAATGAGCGCTGCGCGGCGCCCGCTCTGATATCCTACACGTACTTTGCCCGGCTTAGAGAAGGGGAGCCACGCTCCCTCGCGCGCCCTTATCTCGCGGTGCCGAGGAGGGGAGAATCGTACGCCTTGGCTGGCCTCTGGCTTTACGTGGAACGATTCTTTTGTAGTTACCGGGCGCACAAAGGTCACTGCAATCAATGCAGTCTCCGTTCGCGAAAAGAGCGCGCTTTTCTAGACTCAGCGAAGTAACAAATGGGACGCTTATTCGCGTGCATCCGTACCTGTGAGTACGTTTCGTGCGCAATTTGTGCGCGAGGAACGCGGGCACGTTTCGATTTGCTTTCCATTCTGCGAGTGGCCTTTCAAATTGTTGCTATCACGTTCATTGCTTCGCCTTTGCGGCAAAGCTGTAAGCTTTGTTTTGTTCTCAGCCACTTGCATGGTTCCCACTCTCATGCCTATGCATGGGGAAACAAATACAACACAATAAAATACAATAAAACACAATACGATACAGTACAATACCATCCTGACATCACGAAGTGCGCGTAACACGTTTTGGCGACCTGTGGCGTCACGGTGACGTAACAGGGTGACGCAATCACACGTTTTTTTTCTTTGTTCATGACTCGCGTTGAGGACAACGGCCACTTTTGAGTCAGATGATGAAAGATCTAAGGCTTTTACTTAAAGAAATTCTGAACGATTGGGGGTGTAAGAAACGACTTCTTACGCTTGATATTGCCTGGAATTCGATATAACCGTCGCTTATCAACGCACGCGATACCGAAGAGCTTATGCGCCGATGATCCATTCAGTCAGCGGCTCTCAGTTTTGTCGCGGCGAGGCTTTTTTTAATAATTAGTCAATTCTGTTCAGAAACTTGCTTTTTAGTAATAACACGTGCACACGCACACATAAACACACATACAAACACACACACACACACACAGAGAGAGAGAAAGAGAGATAATATATATACATATTTTTTGCCTTGAGCAACTGAATCACCCTAGGGCATGGAAACGAAAGATATGACAGGAAGTAGCGAACACACACAGACCCACATCCGTCGGTGTTTTGCGATGCGACCGCGAACTGTCGAACTCTTTGCAACAAACGACGACACGGGACGGGCGTATTCTCCGTGCGGCCTGGCAATCTACCTTTGGAGATATGCAGTCATTCAACTCGACCAGTTCCTTGCTGTTCTATTTGCTATCTCTCTCTCTCTCTCTGTCTTATAGCTTTTTTTTACAGAATTGTTTACTAGCTCGACATACCGAATGTGGAAGGCATCCCTCCTGCCTCTCCTGCCTCATCCTCCTGCCTTCTCATATTTTGTTGTTGGCTCATTTTAATATCACACTTTTTTTTATCCACGTGCAGACGTCGTCTCTTCCCATCTTACTCAGATCAGCTACTTTTTTTTTGTTTCGCATCTTCAAGCACCGAATTCCCGGTCGAAAAACGTTTTTCGCGAAGGAAGAGAACACGTCGAGTCCAGATGTCTCGATCCGCACCGGGAGTCGAAAAACGGATCGGCCGTATAACATATGGCGTTTGGTTGTTGAACTGCGCGCGTTGCACATAACGCCTTACTTGAGAAAGTGGCGCCACGCCCAAAGCACGTTTGTCCCGGAGAGTGGCGTCACAGAGCAACGGCGACGGTGCACCGAATGATGCGTAACATAGAAAATATATATATATATATATATATATATATATATATATATATATATATATATATATATATATATATATATATATATATATATATATATATATATATACACCTATTTTATGATTGTAAACAGGGGTAGGCGCCGTCGACATAACGGTGCGCTTGTAGCGACGTCGTGGAGCGTAGGCTTCGCGCAGACCAAAGTTCGCCACTTCACTCTATGATCATGTGACAACGCCCACAGCAGCTTCAAAGCCGCCTCCGAGCACAGCGCGTCGGGGTGCCTCCCATCGCTGTGCTCGGTGGCAGCTTTGCGTGTCGTCACGTGATCCTAGGTAGCAGTGGCCAGCTATGGGCTGGGCGGAGCCTACGCTCCGCGACGTCGCTACAAGCGCCCCGCTATGTCGACGGTGCATACCCCAGTTTACAGACATTGAATAAGTCTACAGGGACAAATATACACACAATAAATGCATGCATGACCGGAAAAGAGTCCGCGGTTGCGCCCAGCACGTCATTTGAACCACAGAGTTTCTTGAGGACTACAGGCCTACGTGACCACCTTTAACTTTTGTGTAGTGCCACCGCTGCATACGCACCAGCCGATTGACTGACAATCCTCCTTTTTTGTTTTTTCTCCCTCTCTTTCTCTTCTCTTTCCTCTCTCTCATCTTTATGCCCCCTTCCCATTACCCCAGCGTAGGGTAGCAAACCGGGCATGTGCCTGGTTAACCTCCCTGCCTTCCTTCTTGTTGCTTATCCCCCCCCCCTTAATATACACTAGAGGGAACTCTGGCGCTAATGTGTATGGGAGCTGCAACGCACGGCGGTTCAGCGAGCATGGGAATGATGGGTAGTACACACATTTGTCTAAACTTTGTACTTCTCGCCTGCTTCTGGCTCCGTGTGTGTTCGTGTGGCTTGGAGCTGTTTTCTCCCGAAACAAATATTAGCAAATGTTCAGCGGTTGCGCCTCACCATCTTATTCTTTTCGACTTACCTTTCCGAATTGGGTCACGAAGCTCAAAAGGGTTAACTCTTTATTTCAAAACGAAACCGAAACACAGCAATAAACGAAGCCGCAAGTACGATTCGCCGCCCGCAAGTACGAAGACTAGGCAGATGTGTGTACTACCCATCATTCCCATGGTCGCTGAACGATCGCAGCGCCAGAGTGCCCTCTAGTTAAATTTGGGAAACTCTATGATTTGAACCTCTTTTTCGTGCATGAACCGACCAAGCCCACATTACGTTATGCGTTTGAATTACCCGCATCTCAATATTTTTGCACTGAACCACCTGCAGTGGTTATCGCCGTGTATAAGGCAACCGAATGGCGCAGCTCACCCTTCTTGAACGACGTGTCCTAGCGACACCACTGCAGTGTGTGTGCGATGCAAGTCGTTGTGCTGATTTAGTATACACACGAGGAGCATTTTGTTGTGATCTCTTGTCGCGTAGCAAAACCATCACAGCTGATAAGGACAGTGCAGCATTCTTTTGGACAATGTTCATCACGAAAGCCTGCAGGTCTGCAGTCTGTGTGACGTGCACTCCACTCGTAAGTATTTATGGCTGAGGGCTATGTTTTCGCTAAATATCGACAGTTTGAGCACGGTGCTCCCAATGGAGAATACGGCTACGGTTCCAAGTAAAAGTGGTGCAACCAATGCATCCAACATGCGGCCTTATTCAAACCAAAGCTCACTTCACCATCGAAAGGTCACGAAAGTAAGTTGATCTGATTAGTAAGGATTTGTAACGCCTAAATATTGTGAAAAAATATTCGCGACACCGCGATGCAAATGTCCGAAGCGGCAAAAGTCCAGCGTCCGGCGCATCGTGGCGGAAGGCTGAGAGATTTATACGGCAAAACGTGCTAGTAAAGGACGTTCACGTCGCCGGATGCGCTGAGATGCAAAGCGGGTGGTATCATGGTAGCTGGTCAGCACCCACTGATAAAACCAGAACTGTCACAAGCGTGCGTATAACATAGAGATTGTACAGTATATATATATATATATATATATATATATATATATATATATATATATATATATATATATATATATATATATATATATATATATATATATATATATATATATATATAGTCTAGTAGATCCTCCGTGAGCGGTCACAACGTGGTTTATTTCGACGTTTCGGCCTAGAGTCTGGCCTTCATCAGGAATAAAGATACAGTTTGTCGGTGCTCAGCTTTATACAATCTCAAATCAGAGGGCAAGGTAAGAGGAAAAAAAAGAAAAGAAAAGAAAAGGAAAAAAAAAGAAAAAAGAGAAAAATAATATACGGTGGACGCCCCTCGGGTGCCCCCCTTCCACTTTTCCCTCCACTCCCCCCCATCTCTCTCCCCCCTCTCCCCTTCACCTTTCTGATGTCAGCGGTCTGCGTATGTTTCCGTTCACTAGCGCATTCCTCCCGATCAGATGGCCCCTCCTGGCACTGGCGGTTCGGTGTGGGGCAAAAAAGAGCTTTTCAGGAAGTCCTAAGCCTTTAACTACTCGGGGTCCCGTAAACAATTCGTCGTAGAAGGACGGGGGCCGCGTATTGTGGCAGAGGCTGGTCAGCGGGCATTTTAGGAAGTTCTAAGCCTTTAACTACTCCGCGCCCTGTCAACATTTCGTCGTAAAAATAGGGGTGCCCCGTATTGCGGTAGGCTGTGCAAGCGCGTGCAATGCGAATTCCTGGCCCGCTTCTAAATTACGCGTGTCGTGGGGGCCTCCCGGCTGTGCACATGGTTGCTGTTGGGCATGTAGTGCATGGCACAATTGATTGGGTAGTAAAATAAAACAGAAAACAGACGACAGCTGCACTTAGGAAGAGTAGTTACACTTGGAATTGCTTTAGGTTGTCCAGTGCCCTTCGCAGCTGCAGTGCCGTGAACTCAGTCACTATTTTCATTGTTGCCGTTATTGTTTTCTAATGGTTTAATTGCTGCAAGTGTACCAGGATTCTCATTTATTCCTCTATCGAGGGTGTTAAATCGGTGGATAAGGTATGACTCTCGTTGTTCACGTTCTCGATTTGATTTAAATCCCGTCTCTAAGAGCGTTACTGATAGTTTGTCGAATGCATGGTCGGGAAGATTGAGATGTTTTGATAGAGGTAGACTTGGGGCTGATTTCGCATGGGCTCTGTGATTATTGAAGCGAATTCTAAATGGTGTTTCTGTTTGTCCGATGTACTGCATACCACACACGTTGCATTCGAGTAGGTACACCACATTAGAAGAATGGCATGTTAGGTTTCCTCGTATGTTAATCGAAAACTTGGATTGCGTGCTGGTTGCTTTGTCTGTTTCTCGCATCGCCTTACATACAAGACATCGTGGCTTTAAGCAAGGGCGGCATGAATTATTGGGGGGTGATGTGTTAATTTGGGAGTGGACAAGGGTGTCTTTGAGGTTACGTGGTCGTCGGTAAACGACGCCTGGAGCGGATGGGAATGCGCGTTTCAGACGTTCACTTTGTTCCATAATGTTGTAATGTCGTTTAAGGATTTTGTTTACATTGGGGAAGTTTGTGCTGTAAGTCAAGCAAAGGTTTGTTCGTTGTGGGTCTTCTCGTGGTGGTCGCTTCATAAGTAAGTCTTCACGCTTTAGTTTTCTCGCTTTTTGAACAGCGTCATTAATTACATGTGGGGGGTATTTTTGTTGCTCGAGCATAAGTTTTAGCCTCTGTGAGCTCGTGTCAAAGTCAGCGTCTCTAGAGCAGATTCGCTTAAACCGGTGAGCCTGGCTGTATGGAATACTGTTTTTACAGTGGCGTGGGTGATCGCTTTGGTAATGAAGGTATTGTTGTCGATCCGTTGGTTTGCGATATAGGGTTGTAGAGAGCTTCTCTTCTTCTATCGTTATGGTAACATCAAGAAAATTTACGGTAACTTGCGAGTATGTGTGTGTGAAGTGTATGTTCGGATGTACAGCATTGTAAGTGTCTATAAAGCTGAGAAGTTCATCCTCGCTGTGGGTCCAAATAAGAAAGATATATATATATATATATATATATATATGGGATATATCACAACGGGAGCGTTGTCAACAAGGATAAATATATTTATTTCCCAACAGTTTCGGGAGGGGACCTCCCTTCATCAGGGATGAGTTATACTGACATGAACTTCCTTGCTGCCGCGTCCCTCTCGCCTTGAAAGACGTTTGCGAGAGTGAGAGGGAACTGGAAGAAGGAAAAAAAAGAGAGAGAGAAAAGACGAAAAAAGAAAGAAAAGAAAGAAAGTAAAAAAACAGGAAGAACCACTGTCGACACTGGGAACGAAGCCAACTGTCCGTCTACATCCACCTATGGTTCATATCACGTGCTGTTCAGTTCTTGGCGTGTGTCGGGCCACCCAAGATTGTCGCCGCGGTGCCGGGAGGGTCCGGGACGGCGTGCCTAAAGAAAGGGGTTTCCCCGTAATTGGTCGTTTGGTCGTTCGGCGGGCGGTGTGTGTAAAGGAAAGGTTTCTCGTTAATGGGTCGGTCGGCTATTTACCTTTAATCTTCGTCCGTTTCCCTTCAACGGTCATGAAGTGGTAGGCGAACGTAAACACTTTGTATGTGCATGTGAAAAAAAAAAAAAAAAAAAAAATTCTGCATAACTGAAAGCCTTAATTGTGACTCCAGTAACGTAATATACATGCTACATTGCAACATCTGCGGACAAGAATATATCGGCCAAACAGACACGCCATTTCGGCTGCGGTTCAATAATCACCGGTACCACGCCACTTCACTGCCGAAGCTACCTTTATCTAGACATCTGCGCCTGCCAAACCACAGTTTTAAAAATATTAGCATAACTCTTTTGCAGTCCGGTTTTTCAAACAGACGCGAGCGCGAACAGCGTGAGGCATATTTTATTTTCAAATTTCGTACATTAGTAGCCGGTATCAATGAGGACCCCGGAAAACTCAACTGCCTCCGAGAAGTAAGCCAGGAGAAAATTGGTGACAAAGATTGATAGCTGGAGACCATGCTTTTTTCTGACTGACTCGTACGTGTACACTGTCCTCTTTTTTTTTTTTTTTTTTTTTTTTCACATGCACATACAAAGTGTTTACGTTCGCCTACCACTTCATGACCGTTGAAGGGAAACGGACGAAGATTAAAGGTAAATAGCCGACCGACCCATTAACGAGAAACCTTTCCTTTACACACACCGCCCGCCGAACGACCAAACGACCAATTACGGGGAAACCCCTTTCTTTAGGCACGCCGTCCCGGACCCTCCCGGCACCGCGGCGACAATCTTGGGTGGCCCGACACACGCCAAGAACTGAACAGCACGTGATATGAACCATAGGTGGATGTAGACGGACAGTTGGCTTCGTTCCCAGTGTCGACAGTGGTTCTTCCTGTTTTTTTACTTTCTTTCTTTTCTTTCTTTTTTCGTCTTTTCTCTCTCTCTTTTTTTTCCTTCTTCCAGTTCCCTCTCACTCTCGCAAACGTCTTTCAAGGCGAGAGGGACGCGGCAGCAAGGAAGTTCATGTCAGTATAACTCATCCCCTGATGAAGGGAGGTCCCCTCCCGAAACTGTTGGGAAATAAATATATTTATCCTTGTTGACAACGCTCCCGTTGTGATATATCCCATACCTTCACGAAGACTAACTGGCCCATTGAATTATTACTCCCACTATATATATATATATATATATATATATATATATATATGCCCACGGTTGGTTTATTTTTTCATCCACTTTTCTTTCTTCTTATTTACATTCCATTGGTTCTAATAACTTCCCCTGTACATTCCTTGGCATTGCTGTCTGTTAGATCTCATTAATATTGTGTTAAAACACGGAAAAAACGAGCCCTTAGGTATACTACACTTCTTTCCCTTATATATATATATATATATATATATATATATATATATATATATATATATATATATATATATATATATATATATAGATAGATAGATAGATAGATAGATAGAGTGTCCCATTTCTTTTTTTCGTATTACGAAGTAGGGAGAGGAGAACGACAAAACTGTTAAGTTACCGTCTTTGCAGCGGGGTTCGTTTACTAAAAATTTTTTTCATCGCGAATAAACTTGATCGTTTTTTTTCGCGTAGGAAATTTCTTCACACATAATATCTGGGAAAATGCCGAGCGATTAAATTTGTTCAAGCGCGCAAGAACTGCGACCCCTCGTCGGGAGCTAATTGAGTTTGACGTTAAATAATGGATGAAGAGAAAAGGAAAATGGATGACGAGGAAGAACAGACTGCTCCACGAAAACGTGTGTGTATAGCAGCTCCGTGCTATCGCTGCCATTGATTCGAGCGCCTAATTTGATAAAGCGAAATGGGGCGACGTTTCGCACGTTCGATACAAAGTCGTAACCAGATTTCTCGTCAGTTCTTCGATGGTTTTATTGGATAAATCGAGGATATTGTGTAATCAAGTAGCGATGGTTCGCGGATTTTCACATTTCACGGTGAGTTTCTTTTGACAGATGCTGGAGTGACTAAAAATTAAGGGACCCTAAAGCTTCACTTTTAGACGTTGAACGTGATAGCGACATCCTGTTCCTAGTGCGTACTTCAAACACTTAGTGCGTGAAACATAGAGTAAGCATGAAACATTGTCGAACTTGCTATGCACCCACTATATGTGGCCTTAAGGGAATAGGCGTGGTAGCGTGTGTGCCTTTTGTAGTGGAGTACCGGCTTTCAGACACGGAGCCATCATGATAATCCCATTTTCTGACAACCATTGGCAATGGGCGCTTGTACCGCGCATTATTACTGCAATATTTCATGTTGCATTGTGAAGCATGTACACAGGACGCGTGTTTGAGAAGCAAGAAAGCTACTTTCACCGCATTTCCAAGCAGAGGAAGTTCGTTTCACCGTTTTTCACAAGCAGAGGCGTGGCCGGGTGGTAAAAGATCCGCTGGCTAAGCAATCGACCCGGGTTCGATCCTCACCTAAACTCAAACAACCCTGGTTCGGTCCTCCATCTGCTCTAGGATTCTTATGATTAATTTATTATATTTGCATTGTTATCAATCTTTCAGTCACGCATAAGATGATGATTTTTCGCTCACAACCAAGGACGTTGACACCAGTCTTTCTGCGAAGCGAGCTGTTAAATGCTATCGCGTTAAAATAAATCACTCTTCGTGTGCGTGGATAACGTACTTTCTTTCTTTCCTTTTAAGCATGTGACCGGTGCATCTTCGAGAGCGCAAGCAACAATTCTACGAGTGATACAATCCTCGCGTCAAAAGCGACAGTTCTAAACAAGAATCGAAGCTCACACTACATTCGCAGGGAAGTGCGCCTGCAATTATCCGTAGAGGACACAATAACCGAGAAAAAATGTATTCACAAGGAATGGTGGTGCACGTTCGATGCAGGACAAGCTTAGTTCATGAATAATCAATACCAACCGCGTACTGTCTCTAGACAGTCATTAGCTGGCTGTTCTGTGGTGCAGACGATAACGAGAAGACCTTTGTGCCTTCATGCTTTGAAAGGAAGCACTGTAGCGCAATATCAGAGCGGTTCCTGACGGGTTTCTTTTACTCAGCGGATTATTGAAAAACAGCACGAACGATGACACAAGTGAAAGAGAAATTACATCATTTTCGTTCGCTCAGAAGCACAGTCATTAGAGCAGTCACATTCGATGATAAGTAGCTCACGCGAAAACGTTGTCGCCCATTCCTGAAGTCCTCAGTTTGTCTTTGTTTTCCTATTGGCTGTCAATGCTTGTCCTTTCATTTCATTGACCACTTCCTTTCTGGGCCGGGTCATCAGCTCGTTCTATGCGCACTAACAGAACTCCCTGCCTTATTTCTTTCTGCTTGAGCTGTCAAGCCCTTATTCAAAGAGATCAACATATCGCACATGTCTTACTATATCGAAGTTACAGCCACTAACGCATAGTTTGACTCTTAGAGGCCGTGGCATATCAAACGTCACCGAACTATTAAAGACTTTATAACTCCGCATGAAATGCACACACACACACACACACACACACACACACACACACACACACACACACACACACACACACACACACACACACACACACACACACACACACACACACACACACACACACACACACACAGCTTAAAAACGTATCGACATGTAGTTCATGAAACAAATTAAATAAATGCGTCGCCGGCCCAATTACACCCAGTAAAAAAAAAAAACATTCGCGACGAAACGCGCTCTTCTGGCGACTCTCAATGTCGTCAAACCCCCGGCAAGAGAGCTTTCTCGCACTGCTCCATCATGCTGCGGAGAAAGCGCTACCCGGGCGGTGTCGTCGCTGCTCAGCGTGGCGTGTCGTGGCTTTCGGAAGGGATTTGTCTCCTTCAGCGCCGCTGTATAAGTATCGCAGCCCGGACGCTCCGAATCAGCGACCTTCCGTAATGCCTTCGCGCCTTCGAGACACCGCCATACTTTCTCTCACCCCCCCATCTTCCTCTTCTTCTTTCTTTCACTCGTTCATCTTTCCGAACACCACCACCACCGCGCGCGAGTTACATGGCTGTCACACCTCGTAATGAACATCGCGCGAGACCGAGCACAGGGATTAAGTTTCCATTACAGGGAAGGAAGAACGTAGACAGGGCGGAAGGGGGGTGGGAGCGAGCGGCGCGCGCTATGGTTACTAGGCGACGACTCGAGTATATGCACTTCGGTTATCCGCGCGCCTCTCTACACACTCATCCCTGTTCCCTCAAAGTCGCACCATGGATCCTGATACGAGGCTCTCGGAATTCGGGGCAGAGCACCTGTTCTATACCCGTCTTCGAGGATATCACGACCAGGCGAACGAGATGGTACGATAATTAGAGAGCAAACGAGGCTAAGCGAAAATGAGACTGAAATAAAGAAGACAATTTTCAGCGCTCGTGTCTCCATCTTCCTCTTCCTGTTCAACTGAGCTAAAAAAAGCAATAAAGAACTTTCTGGAAGGCAGATTCACTGCACGTACAAGCTGGCCCCATATGAGCACCTCGCGCTGTCGGTAATATCTCGAGGCGGACGCGCACCCCCCTCTCTCTCTCCTCCGGCGGCGCACCGTCGTGGCTCCGGGCCGGAGACAGGTCTGTAATTACCGCGGTCACAGAAAAGAAGGTGTTCTCGCTGATTCGAACTTTTTTCTACGGCCAGGCAGCATGCAGACCCACGTTAGCGAAAGGCTTAGCAGGCGCTGCCGCGAGTTCTTGTACAAAAACTTGTCACTTTTTTGTTTATCGCGACTGTCGCGCCTTCTTTCTTGCCGAGTCGCTCGTCGTCTCACGCAGTGCTTGTGTGTCTGCACGCACACATTGCGTATGAGAGGGACGTGCTAACGATAAAGAATTTCCGAAGAAGAAAACTGCAGCAGCAGACGACACCGCTCTCCTGTTTGCCCTTGAGAGAGCAGAAGGCTTAGCAGACGCCGAAAGTTACACGCTCAAGACACCCTGGCTGTTTGATTAGTATTTTCACGGTCACGTATATTTCTCAGCTCGTGTGCAAAGCAACGCACTCGAGTCTACGAGTTTGGATTAAAAAGCAAGAGAAACCTGATTCCATTGTTGAGGCGTTTCCACTCATAAGGCTCGTCCATTTCCTTCGCTGGGAGGACCTCACAGCCACTTGCAGACCACGCGAGCCATATATGCGGTTTGTCTTGCGATACTATCGTATACGCTCAATGAGAATTCGTATCACAACAATATGCTTTAACGAACTTCGTCTTCGTCAGCGTAATACCATTTACTTGTAAAATTTTTCCCCACCCCTCCCCGCTTGCCTTCGTCCTGCCTTCCTCGCTTCGCGCCCGGTTCATTTCCTGAATAGATTCAAGAACAGATTTTCTATCTAATCTGCTGCGACGATTTCAAACATATGCACACGCACACAAGAGCCCAAAAGGGGGAGCAATCTGCCTCATACCTTTATTAATGCAGACCTGCCCCGTTGTTATTATGTAGGTTTCTGATGATAACTGCAGCCGAGGACATTTGGTGCTACATTCCATAAACAGTATAATTCTCATTTTTACACCCGGGTAGCCGGGGGCGCCACCTCCGGACCTGCAGTAATGACTTCTCGAAACTTAATACTCCAAAGTTGTCTCCTTTGAGCAACTAACGCTAAGCGAAAGCAAATGTGGAGCGGTCGAATAGTGCTTTTCTTATTATCCATCTTTTTTGTTGTGCACACGTTAATGTTTCAAATGTTTCCCCTATATGCTAAGGTAACATGCCGTCAAATGATTGTATAACTCTGTCTTCTGCCCGTAAATTCATGTATGTTATGGTTGCGTAAATCCATGCTATAGTGTCCTACTAAAACTCCAGACGCTTATCACATGTCTTTGTTTGGCCGCGTTTCGTTTAATACAGTTCAATTCAATTATTTTCGATACTCTTACCCCATTCTCCAGTTCTAACAGTCCATCAAAATTGTTCAATTAGTCTCTGCCTCTTATATGATGCCATATTTTCTCAATCTCGCAGCTTGCCGAGGCGCCGGAGCCATGACTTCAAGATTTAACAAAAAAAAAAAAAACAATCTAACGAGGGAAAGCCTTGGCTACTTTCCGTCTCGTTTTTTTTTCTTTGCTTCCTATCTCTACCTCTTACGTTTATGTTCACTACAAATCACAAATACACTCGTTCTCCGTCTACAGTGGATATATATGAAGAAACGAACTTTAAAAAGTTGAGAGAGAGGGTCGAGAGAGAAAGAGAGAAAGCGCGGAGTCCAAAGGAAAATTGAGGGTCTTGTAAAAGGTGGACCGACGCATGAAAATTTATCGCAGCACCTTTAATTTTTGCGGGTGGCTGCTGCTGTGACACCAGTTCATGGTCGTGCATATAAGCTTTAAAAAAATGAAGAAATAAGACTTCTGCATGCTGCAGTTGCGCAGTGCGGCTGTTTATTAACCGCAATTATTATCATCACATTCAAACACGGCGCACGTGTTCGACGAGGCGGCAAGGACAGCGGGGGTTTCAGCACAGCCAGCGCGCTAATTTATTACCATTTTCCTCCTCGCTGTCTCCCTTTCCCCGTTCTTTTCTCAATATCTGTGGATTTCGTGCTTTTCCACACGTGTGCCCAATCACCTTGGTCTTAAGCGGTTCCGACATTTTCGTTCAACACCGTCGTATCTCTTCTTGCCGAACGAATTAGTTCAAACGCAAGCACAAATGTTTCGAAAGCATTGGAGCGGCTACAACTCATTTACACAGGTGAACTTTTAATCCATCTCGTTCGTAATGAACAAAAAAAAACAATGAATGCGTGGAATATGGACAGATGAGAATGTAGGTTCGAATACCAATTAGGATTAACATATACTTGTCGCACGTCGGTAACCACTCAGATTTAAGCACGCACGGCACTCACAGAGACTGGCTGACGCATTGATCGGTGGTCTATACTTGTTAAAGGTTCGTCTAGTCCAGTGGCGTGTCCGAAACGGGGGTGGAGAAGGAAGTTCTACCACCCCCTCCCTAAATTTTCAATTTTGCATGCGTATGTATACAGAGTATGGTTAAACACTCCCTCACCCTCCTGATAAAAATAACCATACAAACAACAAAAAACAACAATAGACCCTTTTCATAATTGTAAAGCTAGCTTTCCTGTTATGCAGTTTGCCTTACTAATGGCGGCTAGTCACTTTCTGCAAACATTGTTCAAGCGTAGTTTACTTGCGCTATGACAGGGAAAATTTAGGTTTAGCTATCTCGACATTATTGTGCGTAATAGACGAGCCCTAGGACCTGGTCTCCATTTGAAGTGGCACAAGTACCGCCATTAGTAGAGCAAACATGCAGTGCCGGAAAGCGCACTTGCGAACTATGAAAAGGGGAGCACATGCTTCGAAAACAAAAACGGTGCAGGACTCGCGCAAAGGATTGATTGATTGATTGATTGATTTGTGGGGTTTAACGTCCCAAAACCACTATATGATTATGAGAGACGCCGTAGTGGAGGGCTCCGGAAATTTTGACCACCTGGGGTTCTTTAACGTGCGCCCAAATCTGAGCACACGGGCCTACAACATTTCCGCCTCCATCGGAAATGCAGCCGCCGCAGCCGGGAATCGAACCCGCGACCTGCGGGTCAGCAGCCGAGTACCTTAGCCACTAGACCACCGCGGCGGGGCCACTCGCGCAAAGGAGAGAACGCTGATGTGCATGACACATGTACTGCCATGTCACTTCCAGTTTTAATATTATTATTGTACTACTACTACTACTACTACTACTACTACTAATAATAATAATAATAATAATAATAATAATAATAATAATAATAATAGTATAATGCTTGCTTTTATCATTACATTAAGGAAGGAAAGCTGTAGGTAAAAGCTGCTCTCCATAGAAGCAGCTTCACAAAGGCTCTCAGCTACCTTCGTACGAAACAGAGCTATAGGAAGTCGGAAGTAGCAACTTCAGCAACATCAGCGTACAGAGGTCAGCGTAGTCTAAAGATAACAAAATAACAACTCAATTGCCAAGTGGGACGTTAAATGTTCACATATGTATTCCCCGCGATTTGGTCTGCGTGCAGAGCAGGAAATCCATGCCTAGTTTTCGCATATTCATTCGTAATGTACGGCCAGCAGGCATTCCGTCCAATAGGCCCGACGACGCGGATCTCTTCGCAGGCGGCGTCGAGTCTTTGTCGCCCACGCCGCGCTCAGGAGAGTCGCATCAAGCTGGTCGTCCTCAACGCCGCAACACTCTTCCTCTCGCTTTTCTTCCTGGAAGCGGCATTGCTTACGAGGTACAGGGCGGTTTTCCGTCACCGCGATCCTTGTATTTCGCGCGTAACTGCCTGCGAACCGCTGCCTGAGAATGTGCTGGGGTAAGGAGGTTGCGACGAAGACGCGCTAAGAGATGCAGAGGCACGCGGTGTGACGATTCGGTGCGACGCTTCGGTGCACACTGACGTTGCAAGCGGAGTCGCTAAGGAGGAAAGAGAGGAGGTATGGGGAGTGGCGGCGCTTGACGCGCGACGCTGTTGTCTCGTCTTCCTCCTGATTTTCCTCCTCAATCGGCGCTTCCTTCAAGTCGCGCCCCGTCGTCGCTCTCGGGCACGACTGCCGTTGACGCCTGGCGCGAAATTGATTTATTGATCAGATTCGTGCCCCCCCCCCCCTCTCCACTGTCCCGTCCATCGGTCCGCCACCGGCTTCTTCGATGCCGCAGCTACAGCGTAGAGGTGTTGCCAGACTGAAAGGCCGGTGTTTGGTCAGATTACATCTGCCACCGGCGTACACGGTACCCCCCTGGCGACGATGCGTTTGGTGGCAAGGGTTGGGAACGTTCGATGGTGTGCGTCCTCCGCCGCCTGTTGCGCCATGGTGGATATAAGGAAGGAAAGAAAATAGCAGGAAAAGAAAGGCAGGGAGGTTAACTAGCCTATAGACAGCCGGTTTGCTACCCTGCGCATGGGAGAGGGATGTGGGAGATGAAAGAGAGCAGAGAGGAAAGAGAGAAACAGCACATTCGGCAGCACACGAGTAGCTCGGAGTACTGTAGGCTTTAGTTGTGTACGCTCGCGTGCTCGTTTGCTTGGCGACGCACCAGGGAAAGCTAGTGGTTATATACAGAGAGGCGCCATGAATCGACACGCCAGTTGACGCGAGCTTGTTTGATTCTCTGTAAGCATCACGAGCTGTTGAGCAAGCGAGCTGTCACGAGGCGCGGACAGGTTTTTGCGTTGTCTACCGACGGCGCGCTACAATGCAGAGAAGTGCTGGCACGCTGGTGTTGGCATACGCCCTTCATTTCAGTTTGCAATGTTTCTCTGGGTGCGCCGTTGTCGATAAGGCACGATTATTATGCGGACATCATTTCTTTTACTTCGGAGTTCTGCAACTGCAACTGCCTTTCGTCAAGCTGTCTCGACGGGGCTTGATTGACGGGCGTCGCGAATCGAACTTTCTGTACATGCCACACACGTTCATGTACATGTGCATGTGGTAAATGCGATTATACATATTGTGTGAATCTCTCGCGTAGATTTCTACAAATTTCATTTTCAACCACTTATGTCCGACTCATACATTATTCACAACCAATTCGTACACACCGGTATCTGAGGATTTATTTTGGTTGGTTGAGGAACAGACACAAGAATTAATACGCCAAATAATTTATACATTGATTGATTGACTGATTCATTTATTAATCGGTAGATTGCTTGACTGACCTACAGACTGGAAAAACAACGCGCACCGGATAGTACCAGTTACGTTGCCCGGGCTGACAAAATCCTTCTAGCTACGCGTTCTGTATTAGAGCAGCCTGCTCGAATTAACCCCGTAGGTAATTTTGAATTTCGACAGATGTTACCGAACCAACCTTTCCTTCCGATTCGATTGGTCGAGACGCCCGCTATGTGCTGCGGCGTGTACGTCTCGATTAAACGTATACTGCCATTAGGAAGCTTAAGACTATGTCCGACACAAATCCCCGACAAATCCTCAAATCCTCTCGATGTGAAGATGCAATCGGATCTGTGGTATTCGGCTGCTTTCTGGCCGTTCGAACATTGCGTGTATGTGTGGCAGACCGACGGTTGCAGCAAAATACACAATCTAGACACCCAGTAATAGCGTCGCACAACAGCAATCATACTCCTCACAAAGAAGGCGCATCGCAAATCACGGTTCCCGGTCTCCTTGTACCACGTCGCTACCTTCCTTTCGTCAAGGCGCAGCGCGATGAGACGAATACAAGGACACCGAAAAATACACCAAGGGTGCCTGTGTTTTACGTCGACAGCTCTTCGCATTCGTGTATTCCCGTTACAGCATGGCGATCAGCAAACACCCCAACTAGCCCGAGAACAACTCCTCCCGCAAAATAGCTCCCCTTAGTCGCGTGTCTTGTGAACCACAACCTCTTGTTTCAGTCAACGCCTCGAATAAACAGTCTCCCAATACATACAGCTGTGGGCTCGGAACAACAACTCGGGGTACGACAGTGGACAACAAATATCCTCGCGCAGTGGACAGCATGGAAGAGACGAGTCGTTGCTAAGTCGCCACGGCATCCTCAAAATCGACTTGTACGTATACGCTTACACAGTCCGCCGCTTCGGGGAAACTATATGGTGTACGAGCTGACACCGACCGGGCTTATATACGTATTCGATAGCCCGTCGGAACGTGAGCGTGCCTTCTTGCGGGATCCTTCTTCGCGCTTGCGTTGTCTCAGCGCTCTGACAACACGGACTACGCTACCGCTATTCCAGCGTCACGGCTGACGCTTTTATTTATATATATATATATAGCGCCAGCTTGCTTGAGGAAGCACCGGAGATCGCATTCCACAGAGACACGTGTGTGTTGAGGTACTGTGGTGGTAACGCGCGCCCCCCGGCGGAAAATACACCTCTCCAGGTGCATAATCAGGTAGCACACGGCGGGCACGCCGAACGACGCGGAGAATTCCGGCGGGTATCCCAAAGCCACTGCTAGCTCCATAGTGCTCAGGTGTTGTTCATTTTTCTTTTTTCTTTCCTTGCCCCAGAAGTACTGCACGTCACAGTATGAACCGTGTTCTGCCGTCTGAACTTGAGAGTAACTTCATACGCCAGGCCCATTGATAATGTAGTCGTTTTTCTGAGAAAAATAGGTATACGGTGATCTCTTTACGTAACGGCAGATATGCTTGTAGGGTGATTGCCTAAACGAGACCTCATAAAGTAGTTGGATCCTTTCGTTTTCTAAGTGTTTTTGTCGAAATAGATAGATAGATAGAAAGATAGAGATAGAAAGATAGATAGATAGATAGACAGATAGACAGACAGACAGACAGACAGACAGACAGACAGACAGACAGACAGACAGACAGACAGACAGACAGACAGACAGATAGATAGATAGATAGATAGATAGATAGATAGATAGATAGATAGATAGATAGATAGATAGATAGATAGATAGATAGATAGATAGATAGATAACTTATGGAGCAGATATGTTTGTAGCCTTACATAAAAGCAGGGCAGAGACCTGTTTATTGCTTTATTCAGAATATCAGAAATATACCAGTATACAAGAAAGAAAAAGTAAAATTTATAAGTTGGTATAGCCGGTCTATGGACAGCACAACAAAATAAAAATGTTTTCACGAGGGGGAGGAGGGGAAGGCGTAGG
This sequence comes from Rhipicephalus microplus, assembly GCF_013339725.1. Taxonomy (NCBI): domain Eukaryota; kingdom Metazoa; phylum Arthropoda; class Arachnida; order Ixodida; family Ixodidae; genus Rhipicephalus; species Rhipicephalus microplus. Next base: position 171,479,952 of record NC_051165.1, read on the forward strand.
AAAGAGGAGTATTTCCCAAGCACGGGTACGTATATGGATGCAAATTTCTCCACTGAGCTTTATCACAGCTGACCAGCTTTTTTTCTTAACAATTCCCTCTTTTTTATTTTCGATATATATTTACTTCCATTTTTTCTTTTATTTTGCTCCTCCCACTTCCTCTTCTAGACAACGCGCGCTGTGAGGTCTGTATGGTTCATCACGTCTTTTTTTTTTTTACACATTCACTTCTTGATTTTTTCTTCTTCGATTCCCTTCTTCTCCTTTTTCATGATTAACACGCATTATCACCTCTTGTTTTGGATTGCTTATACTTGATTTTTATATCTGCACGTACTGCTATGTTGAATCGCAAGATATTGCGTGAGTGGGCACATTCATATTACACATACGCAAATCAGTTGAATGCATATTAGATTAAAAAAAAAACAATAAAAGCAAACACGACAAACCAAAAACAAAACAAAACGAGGACGATATAGCCGAATAATGAACATAATCAGAAAACTGCTAAACAAATTTAACACTTGATTCTGGCTAGGACCCCTCAAGGCAATTACAAATCCCAACAACGCGAAAAAAAAAGAAAAAAAAAGAAAATGCGAGACAATTCAATCGATGAATTCAACGAAACACATGTTAATGGTATCATAACTTCTGCTGGACCGAGAAGGGCTATTAAAAACAATCGACGCATACATAACGGTTTACCATGAACAATTTTATGCGAGAGAAGAACGCTTGTTTTCTCCTCTTCATTGTTTTTCCTTCTTCAATTTGCAGCTCCTTCTTACACTTCTTCTTTATCCATTGTTTAGGGATCGCATTCAATTTCTTCTTCACGCATAGTGCATAGTAAACTTCAAGCCAGGCCATCAAAGCTTATGGTAACCGAACTTGAGCGGCTCTTGAGGCTGACGAAATGAATCTTTTGGTCGCGAAGCCAGGTACAATTCTCCCTTTCCGCATGTAGCTGCGCCTCTCCATTCAATCGGCCGAGCAGCGGAAAGCGAAAACTTTCCGACTAAAAACGCTCTGAATGAACGCGTTACCGATCAGACTACTGCATTGTGATTTCTTTCGTTTCGTTATATACTTGAACAGGACGGGAGTGCTCGGGCACACAGTACAGATGAAACGAGAGCAAGCTACGCAGTGTATGGCGTCCAAGCCTAAAGTAAATAAATAAATAAATAAATAAATAAATAATAAGGAGAAGCGGGAAGAAAAGGGACGTACCTTATTAAAGCAGCAAAGTTGAAACAAAACTGGCGCATGCAAATTTGAAACGAATAAAAAAATACCGAGGACGGGAAGTCATTGCACTAACGTCTTCTCTCAAGGCAGAACGAACCCACTCGGCATTTGGGGAAAAAAGAACAGGACGGAGAGGACAGTATTTTCTGGAAAGGAAATGGTAAAAACAGAAATATTGGATATGAGGTAAGATATTGTGCGAGCAAGGGGACGAACGTGTAAGCAAAGTGTAAAGAAAACAAAACAAAAGTACGGTCAAACAAAAGCGCGAAAGACGAAAGTCATTTTCCGGCAGCGTTATATACTCCCCAAGCTCGAGATACTTGCTTAAGATGCGCGTAGATGCTTGTGCGCGAAAAAAAAAAAAATTGCGTTTCACTCTAGCATTTTTTTGTTGTTGTTATTGCTTTCCAACCGTATAAGGTACGACGTGGGCCATAAACTTGTCTTCCATCTTTCTTTTTCTGTGCGTTTTCTGGCTGATAACGTTTTGTGCAGCACAACGAGTAAGTTGTGGCTTTTTGTACAAGCTGTTCAGCCGTACAGTGGCTCTGTTACTTACTGGCAGTTTCTTCATTCTCTCTCATATCTCTGTTTTTATACGAAACATTTTTGGATAGGGAATGGCTGTCCCATCTTGACACATGCGATTCTCCCTTTGCGAAACAAGGTAGCTGAGTTATGAAGTAAAAATAAAAAAGATATTATGAAGCTTCGCATGCCATAACCAATGTATGCGTATGATGCTATAGCGGGTCAACACCAGGGCAGTATTGATTATATATATATATATATAAAGTGAGAAAGAGAATGATGGGGGGGGGGGGGAGAAAGAGATAATAGTAAACATGAAAATAGTAAACAAAGTGGGGAGAGGTGGCAAGGCCCAAACAGTCACGAGACAGCCATGTAAGAGTTACCAATATACCTACAAGTACATAAGTAGAATCAATAATTATAATGTGGAAAGGATGCGTACATCTACCATGACCTAGAAACAAGCGTCACGAGCCACGAACAATTCGGTATGGATTCCGGTGTTTGTTAATCTCCTCCCTCTCTCTATGTGTGTGCTTTTGACAGACATGTAACGAATCTTTCCTGCTTCGGACGATCCCTTATCTCTGTCGGAAGGCGTCATTCAAAGCGTGTCACTTTGAAACGACGCTTTACACCCCCTCACGGTTGTCTTCGATATCATTCCGATTTGCAAGCAAATAGAGCACGTGAGTCAAAAAAGAACACGCACAAAAAAATTAGATGAACAGAAGGGAGGAGCGGTAGAGACAATGGAAGCGCCATTGTTTTCGGACTTCCCATATGTCGATATCAGTATAGACGTCAAAGCTTTGACGTATGTCGAGATAAGCAACCAAGTACGGAAAACTTGCAACACGGGAGCGCGCGCGCGCGCGCGCGCGAGGATCTGTCGAGATATCGGAAGTGGACCCACTTGGAAAGATACGTGGAAACGTCCGATACGGTGACGGCTGTGTTGGGAAGCGTGCGGAGAGGCATAGCGAGGTTGTGGCTTACGAATGGTGGTGGTCAGCGACGAGCTCTGTCAACGTGTTCTTTTGTGAAGTGCGAGACGTGCATAAAAAGGATCGCCATTATTTTATGCCACGAGACCGTCAACGTTATTTTTTTGTATGCGCAGAGGTCCGGTGTTATCCACGTGGCAAGTGTTGGTAGGGATATATTTAGAGCGACAATGAAGCTTGGACTACCGGATACGAAACTCGTCAAAGTGCTTTTGAAAACGTTATCGCAAGTTGCGTATAGCGGTGCGAGCTAAAAAAAAAAGGGCACACACACACACACACACAAACACAACACACACACACACACACACACACACACACACACAAACACACACACACACACACACACAAACACACACACACGCACACACACCCAAACACACACACACACACACACACACACACACACACACACACACACACACATACACAGAGAGAGAGAGAGAGAGAGAATTATGCTAGGAGCAATGGAATGAAATAACTTTATTAACGCCCTGCAAGAAGCGCGCGAATGGGGCTGAAAGAGCTAGCCTGACAGCCACATCGCGGGCCTGCTGGAAGGCACATTTTTCGTCGGCTAAGCTGGACTTCAAATGCACTGGAGAGGCGTGCAAGCGTTGGAGCTACGTAAGGCAGCGTCCTACCTTGTCGACGTAGCATCGGGACAAGCATCGTTATGTAGGGAAGCCATGTAGAGAGCCTCCATGTGTGCGCCTCCGTGCCTCCGTCTCGCACATGAACTGCTCCCTATCGTTATGCGTAGTGGTGCACCACCTGAGTATGTGTCTAAGCGTAGCCGCGGTCAGTTTCGTGGTATGAACTTCTATGAACCACAGAATAAGTTCGAGTAACATTTACGAGACGGCCTTACTGGAAGCATAAGCTTAAACACTACTCCTGAGGAACAAAAAAACGTCGAACATTGTTCAGAGCACATTGGGCTCACTGCTCTTCGTATAGTCGAATACGAATGGTAGTCTTAGTTATTATACACCTTTTGCTTTCCAGCCCATTATTTTTTTAGGGAAGAACATGGAGACAGCTAAGACGCTAAGGAACTGCGTAAGTGCTCTCCCATAATACAATGCCGTACTCAGAATAATTTACTACTTAATAGCGAAGCTGTTTAAGCTAACGATACATATGTGCTGTATTCATTCATAAACGAGTATGTGCCACAGATATTGGGTCAGTCCCACTACTCCCCACAAACGCTAATCCCACAGTTAGCCCAACACCTATAGGGAACGGGTAAGGCAATGGGGCTGCGAGAAGACTTCGAAAAGATGGAAGGCCCACGCGCCAACAACGGACGTGTTTGTATACTATAGATCTACGAGAGGTACTAGAGCTTGGTTTGACCGCCAGTTCGTCTCTGATTGGGCGTATCCGTGCCGTGTATGTGACTGTAGGAGAGGCGCCGAATTCTTGGCCTCTGCGCGAGTTTCTGCAGGTCTATGGAATGTGGACATCCGTGTCACGTCTGTGACTGTGCGTGACATAATGCGAGCCTTTCTACGCTGATAATCAACGCAGACACAACCTATAGCATCACCTAGCTCCTGCCAAACAAAAAACCTATGAAATAACCCATAAAATAACTCTCAAGTAGTAAATATTAAGAGGTAACAATCATACTCGCTGTTTCCAGGCTTGTATTATAAAATGATTACAAGACTTGCAACGCGAATTATAGAATGATGATGTGCAGAACTGATTATTGATGCGAGCTCTCACGTAGTGTTCTGAAAACGATGGCGAGAGAGAAACTTATCACCGTCCTAAGCCAGATGGTTAGCCAGCGAAGCTGAATCGTGAGGCTTCGCTGTTCATTAATAGGTTAATCTTGACGGCTCACTTACGGCCTTTCTCACTTACTATACCTACGTCTGTTCGTAAATCTTTGTTTTTTGCCGCTCGTACGTTCCCTCTTTCCCTAGTTCATGGATTACGGGTGAGTAGTCCGGCTTGCTCAGTTTCTGCAGGCCCATATGCACTACAAGTTAGTGCGTGCATAGCGGGGACGAATTTTGGTTTCGCCCATAGCCACACACAGCTTTAGAACGAAAATTTGGGCTAGTTGGGAAACTATACATGACTGATGCAGCGGTACCGACGACGACGTAAGAGTGAATGTATAGACCCAATCTAGTTAGTTAAGTAATAAAACCGAGAGCAGTATACTAAACAGCGCTCCTGTGCGCTTTGTGTTTCTTACGTCTTCGTCCTAAGTCCTGCATCAATTATCCATATACAACTTACTTCGCTGTGATAGGATAACCTTATTATCAAATTTTTGCAGAATTATTGGCGTACAAACGTTTCTGCGGACTGCACTAACGTAAACCACAAAAAGGGCACAGGGCTGTTGTATAGACTGTGTGAAAACTTTAGCGCTAAATCCTAAATTAGGGCAGCTGTCAATAGCGCTGCAAGTGCAAAAACCACAGACACGTCTGTTTTCGACAGTAAAGAGCTTTTCGATTCAGTTTCACGAGAAATGCAAACCTGTACGCCTGTTTAGATGCCGGGCAAGCCCCCTATAATCAAGTGTCAATGTGCGTCACTTCCTGTTACGGTGAGCCAATACCGATTGTTTCGACCGTCAACACTATATACCTCACAACACGCGCGTTCACGTATTTACCACTGACGTCAAAGAACGATTTGTTGTTTGTTGGTACAGGAGCTGAAAACGTGACTCCGAACCTGTGAAAGAACGGGCTTGTTTGGTATCACTGACGCAACTTTCAGACTTGTTGCGGAACATCCGCCGGTCGGCCAAGAGCGCCTTATCGCTATTAGGACTGATAAGTATGCGAGTCTCCTTATTGTCTGACTGATAAATAGACCGGACGCCGAAGAGCTCAACATTCAGCTGAGTCAACGATGTAATACGGTTCCGAGAAGGAAAGAGCGACATAAAGAACTGATCTACAGCAATATGCGCTAATGACTTTTTGAAGCCTATATAAAAGGCTTAAAAAATAGATTTTCAGATTGAAAACATAATATCTAACGAGCTTTCGCGTTCGAGGCCACTGTAGCGTCTACAAATGTAATATATTTCCCATATGTATCTTCGACCATCTATGTGTATATGTTGAAATGTGTTTAAGAGAAGAGTCAGCGTGCTCCCTTCGATGCACTTCTTCACTGTACTCGCCAAACATATGCTTGTGAAATGTTTGTGAGCAAATGTTTTTCATACCCGAACGTTTATTGTGTCAGTTGTGTGGTTTTACAGCTGTAAGGAAATGAAATCACATTACTACACGTAAAAACCACGAGGAAAAGACATCGTAGAAAACATTGTATGATGGTTCTGACTTTTTCGTGTACTTCAATATATCCGAAGGAGAATCTGGCATCAAGAATTAGAAAAATTACCGCGTTGTTTCTGTTTCCTGCAAGAAGAGATCACCAATATTTGCGTGTTGTGACGAAACGTTCATCAAGTAAATTGCACAGGTTGTTCCCCGTGATTAGGTCTTGCTCTACGAACATGAAAGTATACAGTAGCCATAAGGTATATAGCCAAACGTTCTTCAAACAATCGTAATAGTGTTAAAACATTTTAGCATGTATATAGGACGACGATATGAGGTGAACACTGCAGCGCCTCACAACATTTATAGGTCGAGCGGACAGGCATATAGGGTTCGCGAACGGTTTCGCAGAATCGCACAGTCCCTACAAGCTCTCCTTATCGCTCAAAAGATACACACACGCAGAGAGAGATTCGGGGCCTTATTGAGTGCTCGAACATGTTGTGTCCCACACAGCGAGCAATTCAACGCATACGCACACAGGGCGCGTGTGTCAGGCTTCTGCAGAAAAAGATACGCGAAGCGGCCACCATCTTGTCCATTGTTTCCCAGCTCTCGAGGTGGGAGGATGCGACGCATGCAGCTTCTAAATCGAGTCGACGGTGCGGCATACACGGAGGCGGGCGTCCTTCGGCGATGAACCTCCCGTGTTCGTGCTGCTCTGAGTGAGCAGCGAGTCCACCTCTGTTCGTCAGTGGCCGTAAGGTTGTGTGGCGCCCGGTTGTTCTATTGCTGTTCTAAAACGCTTTATTACTCATATTAATGCGATTACTTTCCCGACATCAAGCCTGCCTAAGGCAAGTTTGCGAACGAGTCCCAAGCACCGGCGTGGCTCAGAGGTAAAATACCAGGCTGGCACGCGTGCAGTGGACCCGGGTTCGAATCTCACTATATCACCACATGTCTGTGGTGTTATAATTTGAGTTTTTCTTATTTCGCGCGATAGTGGTTATGGACACCGGCGGCGGCGGCGGACAACTACGGCGCCGCGCGTGACCCGTGTTGTGATATCATAAGAGCTTTCGCTGTAAAAATATAGTGACGAGACAGGATGGCAATTGAAAATGTACTGGGCACACTTGGGCGCCTCCCCTTTGATTATTAAGGGAGGGGGGCGACAACTGCCTCGCTGGGGCCACCGTTTCAACATGTGAACATGTCTTCATCATGGTTGTAGCTGGTGCCAGTGTTGCTCTTGTTGAAGTAGCAACATAGCCATGTGGCCAAAAAAACCCGTTTTAAAATGAACACTTACGTGTTCTCAAAGATTTATACTCATACGCGTTGATACTTGAATTCTACGTGTCCTACTTATATTCTAAATTTATTCTACGTTAGATTTCATTCTTTCAAGTGTTACGCGCACAATTACACCCGCCCTCCTGCGGCAAAAACGGCCAAACACATCTGGTGAGAAATAAATGACATATAGTTTGCATGTCGTCAGTTGCCTGAACTTGATTAATGGATCATTACGATAGGACAAGATGGCTTTGTTACGGCGCACGACTTGGATTCGTGTTAGAACGATGAGGAACGATCCGGCGCCTTGTAAGAAACGCCGGCCTCCCCATCCGCTGCGATTGTTTTTCCGACGCACACACTAGCAAGATACCACTCGCAATTACTGCTATGGCTTCGATGAAAAGACGAAGCAGGAATAGCGAGCGACAACTTCCAGAGGCTGGCAACATCGAGTCAAACTCACTGCAGTTTAATGAACAAAAAAAAAATAATGGCGGAGGAGCGCGTCGTTACATATAAACGGTTTGGAATAGTAAATAGAAAAAAAAAGGGGGGGGGGGGTGTTGAAGGTTGGGTCAGGTTGGGCTGATATTTCTCGTGCATTAACCACCAACAATAGAGGACAATGCGTTCTCCCGGTGAATAACTTCAATTGACTTTTCGCAGAGACAAACAAAAAACAACAAAAAACGGCAGCTCGATCTTTCGCCTTCTTATAATGACTGAGCCCGATTCGAGAAATTGTCCTGTCCAGCGTATACATTTTTTTTCTTCTTTTTCTTCCCCATTCGCCACCAATTTACGTTATCGCAGTTCTTCGCGGCGCGGCTGTAGTTTTCGAAATATCCGAACGAGTAGACGGTACCCTGCAGCCGCTTTTGTCGAGAGCTCGCAAATTAATCCAGACGCTTCGACATCAGTTTTTCGATTAGCACCCCTTCTCCCTTCAAAACAATACGGGGGGGGGGGGGTAAAAGCGTTGCTTTTTAGACGATGACAGTACCCGCATAATGCATGTGCCGATCCCATTCCCCCCAAGTCCTTTCAGACCAACAAAAAAGAAACAAAAAGACGGTTTGAAAACGCGGTTCTCGATACCATTTATCCGCACTAATCGTATACGGTCAGCGTCGAGATAGTTATCTGCCGTCCGCCTCGCAAGAACTGTCCCGCACAGTCCGCCGTTGTTGTGCTCCAGTTGCCGGCTAACAAAAGGACCACGTCGTTCGGTCGGTCTCCCCGGTCGATACAATGCGCGGTTCGAGTTTGCGTATATACACGAGCGGCAGTCAAGTCGTCGCCGGAGTTGGAGCGCACACGCGCGCGCGTTTCCACACAAAACGCGCGGTGTACCAGCTCCATGCTCGAGCAAACGGACTCCTCCAGATGACATTGTTTCCGTCCTGTTTTGGAAAATCGATTCGACCTCCCCTACTTCATCCCAGCTCCCCCAGAATCCCATGCTTCATTACAAACACGCGGAGTAAGATTCATACGCCCGGCCGTGTTCCATTGTTGCGCTGTATCGCCGGCGCTCTGTTCCGTCCTGGTGCGATTGATTGATTTGTGGGGTTTAACGTCCCAAAACCACCATATGATTATGAGAGACGCCGTAGTGGAGGGCTCCAGAAATTTAGACCACCTGGGATTCTTTAACGTGCACCCAAATCTGAGCACACGGGCCTACAACATTTCCGCCTCCATCGGAAATGCAGCCGCCGCAGCCGGGATTCGAACCCGCGACCTGCGGGTCAGCAGCCGAGTATTTTAGCCACTAGACCACCGCGGCGGGGCTTCCGTCCTGGTGCGGATAAGCGTTACACACGGGGTGGCGGGTTCAGGACACAGAACTACAGAGGCCGAATTAGTGAATGTTTTCTTTTTCAGTTTCTTTAGGACTGGGTCCTATGCATTCTCTGATAAAATTTTCCACCGTTACAGAATCGCCCAGAGATACATGTTCTCTCGCAAAGAAGTCCCACCGCAAGTGAGCTTTTGTGAAAGCACACATGAATCGAGAAGGCAGCCAATACGTTCAAAAGCACAGGCTAGTCGGAAGTACACAATTCAAGCAGTGACACAGGGTGACACGTCAACCTCTTTTGCCGTGCGTGTCTACGTCGACCACACAAGGCAGTACCACACAAGGCAGTACGAGAGCACCGGAAAACGTTCTTTCCCTAAAACAATTCTGGAGTACAAGCGAGGCTTCGTGAACCACAGCACAGAAGAAGAACGGCTCTTTCCTCCATTGTCGTGAGCGCCTGTGTAATATCAACGCCAGCGCGCCGTCAAGAGAAAATGAAAGCCCGGGCACAAATCGAAAGTCAGGACTAAGGTTAGCGATTGTGGAACTTCAAAATATAGCAAAAAGAGACGAAAGACTAGAAGAGAGGACCCATTAACCACGACGTTTCTTTACAGTAATCCCGGCTGTGGCGGCTGCATTTCCGATGGAGGCGGAAATGTTGTAGGCCCGTGTACTCAGATTTGGGTGCACGTTAAAGAACCCCAGGTGGTCAAAATTTCCGGAGCCCTCCACTACGGCGTCTCTCATAATCAAATGGTGGTTTTGGGACGTTAAACCCCACAAAATCAATCAAATCAAATTCTTTACAGTATAGCTTAGCGCACTTCATGCATGCCCATTGTTCCAATCATGTGTCTCTTTAGCACCGGTTTAAAGATGCTTTGTTTCCTGCACCGAAAGTTTTCACGAAAGCGAGGCCTACAACGGGAACGCACACTGCGGTCTTTTATCAGCACGATTGTCTCTCGCTGCGCAAAACATAGCGATATCAGTGCAGACGCTTACAAACGTTGGCAATGCATAGGAATATGCATTAAATCGAGCTGCTCATACCGATTGATTCGCCAATACAACGCAGAGCGTAGAGCTGCTCTACAGCGCTGCTCCGGCTTTTGGGTGAATAGAGTCACGCTATAGCGTTGGGTTCGCATGCACGAACAAAAGGGCGACTCGGTGATTGCCAAATTGATTGCCGTCACTTGTACGTGCATGCGTAGTAGGTGAAGTGATTGGTGCTATAACCGAGAGCACGCAGTCGTCCGAATCCACTCGGAAGTGGCTGAGACAAGGTGCAAGAGAATGGCTAGTTGGCATTCTGCTCTTTCAGTGATAGAGATTACAGTGCACTTGTGTTTTCTCGATTTCTTTTCCACTGAACCTTCCGAAGTAGTGAAGTTGCCGACAAAGGCGCGGATGCTTGCGAATGATGGTAACGCAAGAGAATTTGCGACCGAATCGGGCGAGATTATGAGGATTCATTCACCCTGGTTGAGAGCGAACGAAAGACGGCGAAGAAAACAGAACCTCTAACAAAGTGTTGGAACTGTTAAGGCGGAATTAGTAATTTCCATGCGAAAAGTTTTGTGCCGCGCTTTATGAATATAAAGGCGCACAGCTTTCCCGTTTAAAAGGAAGTAACGTGTGCACACGCTAACGCAAGAGAACGAAAACAAGACCAGAACAAACGTAGCGTCTGAACATGCATGATGTTGTCCTAGTGAGCATAATCAGTTTGTCCGAGCAGAAAGGACAATACATTTGGCAACGCCTGGAAGCTAATGGTTAGCGAGATTCATTGTCTTGAGAACAGAAGCGCACAATTTACGAAAACATGGCCAAGCAAACAAACATACATACAGCACGTGCGCCGAGTTGTGTGTTGGCAACATAGCGCCCGTGTTGTGTTCATCGTAGTTTATCTCTCTATATTTTTTAAAACTTAAGGCATCTTTTCTCAAGGCCATGTACAATCAAGTAGCCGGCCAGTACCACCTCGTAGATTCATTTCTCTTGTAATGCAGCGCGAACTAACTTTGCAGAGACGACGATACGATGTCAGGGTTCGTCTTAACACAACTGGTAATATGTAATGCAACACACGGAGTCAGATGGAGAAGTGGGACAGGTACCAAGCGATTCTGGGCCCGGTTTGGCGTAATGCCAGTTACTTTAAGGCGAATCTACTCGTGGCCTTCACGACAGCGTCGTTGACGGCGCCTATTTCATGGCTTCTCTACTAGACATTCTGCTGTAATGCTCCAGAAAACTTTTTTTCGTATACTAGCTCATAAATAATGATCTCATATCATACCTACCCTCGCTTTGTTTACACTCCCTTGCTCTCCTCGCATAGTATAACACCCTAACCAGCTATTAAGGTACACGTATAAATGAAATAAACTTCGACGTAGAACAGAAAACACTGACAATGGTAGTTTTTCCCGTCACCTGTACGAAGTTATTTCGTTAGACCTGATATTGCCGATTTCGCATGTCGCACACACGAAGTTACTCCGCTCGCGCCGCGTTGCAGAAGAAAGGAGGAATCTCGCCACTAATTTCGCGCTTGCACGACGCGCTCTCAACCAGCCTTCACCGTACTGCATGGAGTCGACGCGGCGAAGTATAACACGAAGGGGCGAGCGACCGACTGCTATTGAGCGCAGGTTGGTTTGGAGGTGGAGAGGTAAGAGAGGAGAAGGGAAGCAGGGGTAAGTAGAGCGTCGGAGCCAGCTTTACGAACTCAGCGGCGCGTAAAAGAATCGACGGCGACACGCGAGGCGCGTTTTGCGGGACGTGCCCGCCGCTCGCGCCAATGCATTCATTGTATTGCGACGCCGGAGCCAAGCGCCGGCCGGGCCGCTCTGGATTCGACCCGAACTCAATCTCTCTCGCTGCCGACACTATTGTGCGAGCGTCGCCAGGAATATGCGTGCGCGGATTTAGCGTTTACCCGTGTTCGAGAAGGTTTTTTTTTTTCGCGCGGGGTACGACACAACGAACGACTGTGTTTTGCTAGTTTTTGTTTGATTTAGCGCTCGAAGTTCTTTTCCTTCCGTCTGAATAACGCCGTCTTTACTTACCTTTTTTTTTATTAAACGTATGAAAGGACAGGTTCGGAGTCGAAAGGTCACCAGCTCGTATTCTTTTATGCAATTCCCCCCCCCCCCCCCACCCCTTGCTCCCACCGTTTCCTTTCGTGCGCTATTTCGGATATTGCTGTATACACGTCTACCGCATTTTCTGTTGGCTTCAACGAAAGAGACGGATGTCATATTACAAAGTTTAAACTTTATGGAGGCGCGAGCTACTACTTTTTTTCAGTTCCTCGCAATTCCAACTGCGGCTTCCATGTTCCATATGTAACGCCCGCACGAAATATCGTGACCTTTATGAAGTGTGCTCGCCACCGTTATCCAGTGCGACGGACGTTTCTTTCTTTCTTTCTTTCTTTCTTTCTTTCTTTCTTTCTTTCTTTCTTTCTTTCTTTCTTTCTTTCTTTCTTTCTTTCTTTCTTTCTTCTTTCTTTCTTCTTTCTTTTTTTCTTTCTTTCTTTCTTTCTGTCTTTCTTTCTTTCTTTCTTTCTTTCTTTTTTTCTTTCTTTCTTTCTTTCTTTCTTTCTTTCTTTCTTCCTTCCTTCCTTGTAAAGGCGAAGCGTACTGCCACAACACTCCCGTACCCCGAAGGAACCAGCAATATGGGTGTTGTTGTTGTAAATTCTACTGCCATTCTGAAAATAGTACGGTTTTCTTTTATTATTCATTACTTATTTGTTTATCTTTTCAGGAGCATGGGCACTACGGCGACACGACCAACTATGGTTGCTGGATAGATGATAACGAATTCCACAAGACACTGCTTCACTGTTCATGCAACACCGCAGTTGCATATCATACATTTCATAGACATATGAACAATTAATTCTGTTTAACAATAAAAAAAAGGGCAGGGGGAATTCGCAGATTCGGCAGATCCCACGTACCTTAGGAATCGATGTTATGCGAAGCATCCAGATGGAAGGTGAATCTGTCTTTTTTTTTTTTTTCAGAGTATTATTGAGCTAAACGTTATGAAGTGGCGCTGAATATATGTACAAATCCCCGCACACACATACGTCAAGCATCCGCATGTGTTTTATATTAGTAGTTGTTTAGATTTGCGTAGCGGTGCAAATAGCAACATGGATATTAGAAACAGCAGAAGCGGTAAGCTGATATGAAGCGCTCTATCATGTTTGCGCTGATGCGCGTGAGCATGGTAGCCCTCAACACATTCTACACAAATCAACTTCAGCGGATGGCGCCTAACAATAATTTACATAACCCGACATGATGGCTGTATCATAGGTATACATATGTAATGTTTATAAAATTGGATAGCCGGTACTTCTACCACAATTGACGTTACACGAACATCAGGGTGCAGAGTATATCCAATGCCTGGCTTGGCTCTGTGGTAGAATACTTTATTGTCATGCTGAATGATCGGGTTCGATTCCTGCTGGGACACTGGCATTTATTGTTTGCATTCGCCCGGTCAACGCTTCATATGGAAGCTTTTCCTTAACGCTCAAGCATTGAAGTCACCCATTTGTGTTCTCACCTGTTGCACATGGCCACATACCAGTGGCACATACCCGACCACGGGCATGTGCCCCTGTCCAGGTGTGCAGCCTCCATTAATAACACAAGGTTGGAAACCACCAGCGGAGCTAGTGTTCTACCTAGCTACATTTTGCGAGTAATTTTTGCTCGTAGTATTAAGTACGGCTAGACTTTGTTGTATTTAGCTATAGACATGTCACGTGATTACTTCTCACATGACGTTGTGATTTTAGTAACGTGACAAGCTGTCACGCGGCTTTTGGCAAGAATATGCCAACGTGAAATTCTGTTGCACGATGTTACGCGATTTTTTATTCATAGGAGTAGTAAAGTGATGTTACATGGTTCCGCAGCCACATGACTTGTTAAGTGATTTTTCTGTGAGTTTTTTTTTTTCACAATAAAGAAATGAAAAAAAAAGAAATATATGTGTATGTGACTAAACTTCCCGTGCACTCCTATATTGAGCGGCGTCTGTAATGTTTGAGATTGCAATTCACTAGTGTTGACTATCTTGAAAAGTTTAGATCCACACACGTCAGAAGTGACGAGTCATTTGCATATTCTCAAACCTTTAGTCACATCTACCCAAACAGAGAAAAGCAAGTAAGTACTCTCTGCACCACTTGACCGCGCTGGCCTGACCACGCCTGACCTTTTACAACTGATGTCCGCACTTTTATCATATACGAACGACCAACGCTTCCCCAGTGGTGCACAACGAATGTTGAGAGTATTCACCGCCGGAGACTATGTGCAACGTCCCAAGCGCCACTACATCTCGGAAAATACATACTTAGCCACTGTCAATAAACAACGCTCTTCGTTCTTCTGCAACTGTCCCGGTGTGCCACTTAGGCAACCTGCAAGCCAATTAAGCAGCCGAGGTTCGATTCCACGGCCTTCGGGTCAGCAATCAAGCACCATAACGACTATATAGACCACCACAGCGACTACTGCCTATCATAACACCAAGGAGTACGCTAAGTAATTCAAAGCGCCATAACCACTCTAAAGACCACAACAGCGGCTACTGCCTATCATAACCCCAAGAAGTACGTTAAGTAATTCGAAGCGCCATAACCACTCTATAGACCACTACAGCGGCTACTGCCTATCATAACACCAAAAAGTACGCTAAGTAATTCGAAGCGCCATAACCACTCTATAGACCACAACAGCGGCTACTGCCTATCATAACCCCAAGGAGTACGTTAAGTAATTCGAAGCGCCATAACCACTCCATAGACCACAACAGCGGCTACTGCCTATCATAACCCCAAGGAGTACGTTAAGTAATTCGAAGCGCCATAACCACTCTATAGACCACAACAGCGGCTATTGCCTATAACAACCCCAAAAAGTACGTTAAGTAATTCTTCTTTGAGATTATGATGCGTGCGGTTGCGTGTGCTGACTGTGCACTATACTGCGTGCAGGAAAGTATTTCACAATAAACAGTTGCGAGCTAGCGCTTGCGCTGTGTGTGTACTTTTTTTGTTGCGTACCTAATTTTGTGCTCTGCCGACGAGATATACGAAGACTGTTCATTCACTTTCTCTGTACACGCAGTTTTTTTTTTAGCGTTACGCAGTTTTTTTTTTTTTAGTGTTATAAGACGAAACTCCGCAGCACCTCAAGCCTGCGCGATATAGAAGACTCACCCGCACTAGCACGCTATGCATAATGCAGAAGCAGTCGAATTTAGAGCATAGTGCATTAAAATGTTCGTATTAAAATATGTATACTTTTTCCTTCGCGCTAAATATTGAGCGAACTTCAATTTCAACAAGCACTATAGCAAGCGTTCGTGTTTATACAACGAGTGTTTTCAGAATGAACGATGCGTAGTCAAGTGGGCCTGTATAAAAGTCACTACTTTTTTTTTTTTTGCGTCTTAGTTCACCACGTGGCTGCATGTGTTATTTGTGTTGGGAAAATGAATGCAGAAGCGCTGCTCATGAGCAGCGCTTTTGGTGGTTTTTGTTGGCGGCTTTAAAAACCGTTGGCGCTTTTTGAAATGCAATGTACAGGTGTGCACCTGTACACTGCACTTCAAAAACCGCCAACGCAGCTCCCGCTTAACTATGAGCTCGCTCGCCTTTTTTTTAAATTCAGCTCCGACTTTTTTTTCCCCTTTAGTTGCGGAGCATTCCTTGGAGTTTCTGAAACACAGACTCGCGAAACTTCCCCAGATCTCGCCATTTCTCGTCATGTATCGCCCCGTCTTGGCCAGATCGTATCGCAAGCGTGTCCTAAATACCATCCCGTTTAGCCCCTCTTTTGGAGACATTCTGCCATCCTCCCTGTCTGTAACGCAAGACGCAATGCTATAGACCAAATTTACGCTCCGTGTTCTCACGACACAGTAAAAGGGTGGGACCACGGTGGATGGGACCCATGAGCATTGGCAGGATGTTGTCTTGTGGGGTGCAAACCCCTGTTGCATCGCTGGCTTGGGGGAGGGGAAAAGCATTTGTGAGGCTCGGTTGAGGGCAAGGGCTGGCGAGGTTTCAGAGGGGGGCAGGTGCCCCTTTTGCACCCCCTGCCGACGCCCATACGGTGGAACCCGTGCATCAGTCACCCCTAGTCCCATCACTATAACAATAGTGATTATTGTGGTTTTACGTAAAAAAACTACGATATGATTACGAAAGACCTCGTTGTGGAGGACAATGAAATATCGACCACATGTGTTTTTTTTAACGTGCAACGCCGTTAGACCCATCACGATGAAGCTGAACTGATCGAAAGACTAGGCTTGTGTCACAACCGATTGACAATTACAGGCGAGAAAAGATCATTTAAAGGCGAGAAAGCAATGAAAGGGATAAAGTGGAGTGGCACCCTCTGTCACGCTAAATTGACACCGCATAAAAATGACATAGGATCTCCTATTTTACGTACTCAATTTTTGCTGTACGGCTTACACATGAAAAATGAATTACATAAATTTCCACAATACCTTAACGTGCAGTTAAGCCAGAGTTTCTGCTACATTATAAGGCCACGGAGATTCCATACGCTCGCTTGTTCACGGAAATCGGCAGCTGACGTGCTGACGTGAAGTCACACATTCGACGAGGGTGAATCAAGTTGAACATCAGCGCCTGAGAGTTTCAGGGTTAATTCTGAAAGTCCCCAGGTCAGAGGACGATCAACATTGTACAGGACCCACGAAACTATAGACGGTCTCGGTGTTCCTTTCCCCATGTGGGCGTGGCCCGTATCAGTCTGACATTTCAGATCGACCCATTTGGAGGGCTCAGTATACCGCACTACATATCTGGGACTTTCGGTGGCTGTTATCAAGGTGGAAATTTCGTTTGTAGGCGCGCAGAAAGTGGTGATACACACCAAAGCAGAAAAAAAAATCGATTAAGGCAAGCTTAATATTTTCATTTAGTGTCTTTTTAACTTCGACCTTTATGAGCATGTGAAGCACGCAGTGCAGTATCACTCTCTACGACTAGAAGAGCACGCGCTTCAAAACTCCTATCCTCCTCTTGCTCCTCCTCCTCCTCATCTTTTCTATCTCTTTCTCTCTTTGTGCAGGACGGAACGATTTGTCTTCTTATATAAACTGCGCGTGATGGCGTATTGCCCGGCGACCCGTTGGAGGAATATTAGGGGGCCACATTGCGGAGCAAACTAAAAGAAAGAAAGGAAGAAAGAAGGGTGCAAGGAGTAGAGGCAGCTTTTCTTCCGATTCGGCGGCGGTGATGGGACGTTCGGGCCGGTAAATGCTCGGCTTCCGCCACACTCGTCCGCTTGGTGAAGGATGAGCGCCGTCGCCGGACACGCCTTCGCCAGCCGAGACGCCTCAGCCAACCTCAGCGGCCTGCGATGGGAGATTAACGACTCCGGGGTTTCGGCACCGGACGTCGCGGGTCCAGCCTCAAAAGGGGTGCTGGTCGCGCTGCGGAGAAGGCGCCGACGAAAACGATGTCATCAAAAGAAGTTCCGGCCTCCGGTAATGGAGCCCCGGTGGGAGGGAGTGGGGGGTGGTACGGTGTGCCGCGTTTTCGTGCGTATAGCCAGTGCAGCGCTTAAAACTGCAGTGCTGCGACGCGTTGCGCACTGTAGCGTGCATTCGTGCATTGTTTCGAAAACGCAATAGCTCTCACATAACCTTAAGAAGGTCGCTGCTAGGCCTATAGATAGTCTGGCTCTGGTATTTTCGGCGCCAAAAAAGTTAGCCAAAGCTGGCGACAACGCTTCACCCGCAGCAATGGCTCAACGACTAATGTGTGCTAAGGAATAGCGGCTAAGCAATAGAATACGCGGGTTCGATACGTGGCCAAAGTGGGCGCATATCGTTGGGAATTAAATGAAAAAACAAAGAAAGAAACAAACAAAAGCACACTGGCGCTTATATTTGGTGGCACGACCTCCACGGCAACAGACGGTACAGGTGAAAACTGTTGCCGCTCCACAGGATACGTGGATATCAGTGGCACTGAACTCAACAGATCTGAGTGAACGCCTGTAGACTGCATGTGCTCCCGCAAGTTTGCTTGTGGTTCCCTGTTTGTTTGTCTGTACCCGGAATCCATGGCACATGCCCACTCAGGGGGATTGGCCAAGAAAACGTATAGTATTATATTGACGATAACTACAATATTGCTTACAAAAAAAGAAAGAAAAACAAAGATATAGAAGGAAGACAGTATATAAAAAAAACAAAGATTCGGAGAGTGAGAAAAAAACAACAAAAAATCACTAATATAATAACTGTACCTTGTTTTTGGGAGCCGACCAGACAGTTGAGTTTGCCAAACCCGATTAATTTAGAATGCATGTCTCATATTTACCCACATTTCAAAAATTAGTTACCGACTTGCTTTTTTTATTATTTGTGAAAGTGGGCGTAATGTTGAAATACGTTTAGAGCTTTGAATGAAATTACATACCACATCGAATACATCTCAGCGGCAAATTTCCAAAACGGAGGCAACAAAATGTGTATCTTTCTTCCAGCGTCTTTTTCTGTATCTCCCCCCCCCCTTTTTTTTTTATCGTTCTCCCCTGTGCAGGAAACAGGACGCGCATCTGGTTATCTTCTCTGCCTTTCCTTGCATTTCTCTCTCTCTCCACGACTGTGAACGCATGGTTGCGGGTTCAATTCCAAATAGCGGTGGCTATATTACGACACGGAAACAGCCTTTGCGTATTGCATTTCGGTTAGAGGGAAAGAAATCCCCCAGACAGACAGGCCCTCCTTGGAGCCATCGCACGCTACTCGCTTCTACGTTATGCCTAATGGACAAGTAATAAAGATTATAACTTCCAAAGATTTACGTGCTGAAACTACAATATGATTACGAGAGACGCCATAGTGGAAGTCTCCAAAAATTCAGATCATATGGTGTTTTTTAACGTGCACTGACATCGCACAGCGCATCACTATTGAAACGATCCGTATGTCATGTCCAATAATTCCGTATGTTTCCGTAAGAATCTTATGGAAATAAAAAATGCTAACTGCAACGTTGGCAAGCATCGGACGAACACCATTAAGCGAAAGCCACATATTGTCAGCAATGAACGACCAAACAGTGTCAAAAACTGCTACAAAGGCTGTTCTAGACTTTATAAAAAGCACTGGACTAGAAACTAGACTGTACGGTACTATGCTAATTGGCTACTGTACATACGCACACCTCTTCTTGTCCCCATCATCAACCTTCATCCCTCTTTCCTTCCCCTTTCCCTTATCTCCTGTGTAGAGTAGTAGGCTAGAGCGAACTAGCTCAGGCCGACCTCTCTGCTTTCTAATAAACTCTCACTCTCTCTCTCTCTCTCTCTTACGGAAATATATGGAAAATATATAGGAAACATATGTATTCTTACGGAAACATACGGAATTATTGGACATCGCATATGGATCGATATGGGCGTCTATAGCACCTGGCCTCTATCGAAATCCGACCACAAAGATTGGGATCGAACACACGACCTTCGGACAGCTATTGAGCACCGTAGCGACTATACAACCACGGCATACATCTACAATAAATGTCGCTCTGGGACGTCAAGATCAATCAATCAATCAATCAATCAATCAATCAATCCGTCGTTTAACGATATCACCGATGTGGCTACATCACCAGTGATCGGTCGCCGAAGAAATCGACGCCAGGAAAAAAAATACCTCGCGCGAACTCGTGCCGTAATTTGCGCGGCTTAATTATACTTCAGAGTTCTCGCAGAAGATTCTGGACCACACCAAAGTGCGGGTTGTGGGCGGCGAAAACCGGTACATATATACGAAGGCACACACGTATACGGCGAAAGGCTCCCCGATAACTTTGAGCGTCGGCCCTTCCTCCTTTTTTGCTCGGCGCACTCGCCAACTGAGCCCGGTTACCCTATCCGCTCTTATGGTGTACCTTGTTTTGTATTATTTTCAGGTCGGCCAGGTGCGCCTGCCGGCGGCGTCTCGGAAATGGAGCGCCGTCTGGGCCAGCCATTAGCGATGGAGGTGCTTTCATGTACGGGGCAACCAAGCAAGCACCCAGAGTCCCTTCAGTACGGGAGAATTAAGGAGAGGGGCCCACGAGTATGCGCATGCGCACTCAGAGCTCGGCCGGCCGGGCTGTGCTTGAAAGGAACGGGACCCGCAGCTGTGAGCCCTTGTGCCATTTGGCCGATGCCATTTCTCGGAAATGAAACATTGAGAGCAAGGCGTATATGAGCTTTCTTAGGCCGACGTTATGGGTAGAGAACTATGGTTATGTATTGATTTTTTCCCCTTATACGGGACTAGCACTAATGGCAATTTTGGTGTTTGATTGGTCTGTTGTATGTGAACGTGAAAAAACGACCCAAGAGCTACCTACGAATACCAGAAATGCGACTGTTACCCTGACACTCATGTGAGATAGATAGATAGATAGATAGATAGATAGATAGATGGATAGATAGATAGATAGATAGATAGATAGATAGATAGATAGATAGATAGATAGATAGATAGATAGATAGATAATCGCCTCCCTGCCCCCTCTTGTTCAAATATGAAAATACAGCGCACAAGTCCGCTGCCTCCCAGTCGCTCACCTATTTACCAAGAAACTTACTTGTGCGTGCCCCTTCCCCCAATCCTCACACATCCCACTTAAGAAGAATGGCGATTTGGGCTAGTTGGTTTGAATTCATAGTAATAAGGGCTGCAGCGCGAGCACGAATGTGCTAGAAGAAACAGACAAAGTCGAGGTACGGAAGGCGAGGTACAGCGCTCGTGTTGTCCTCTTTTGCCTTCCGTACCTCGACTTTGTCTGTTTCTTCTAGCACATTCGTGCTCGCGCTGCAGCCCTTATTACTATGCATCCCACTTAATCGAAACCACGTAGGTGGCTGCCCTGACTAAAAGACGAAAAGAGCCGACTGAGCAGACGTGCACTCATACGAAACTACGTTGCAGCTATCCTGCCTGCTCTTCCATGCTTCGTACCATGGTGGCAAAAGTAAGGCTTCAACTTGTGTTTATTTTTTCGTTACGAGCATGAATCGTTGCGCGTGAAGCGTGAACGACCAGAAAGAGAGAGAGAGAGAGAGAGAGATAGAGAGAGAGAGAGAGAGAGAGAAAAGAAAGAACGTGGTGGCACGTGCGCGCGATGCGCAGTGGCAACAAAAGTCCAAGCAAGGTCACTTCCACCTATAGTGAAAATAGTTGGGCGACGAAGCAATGACGCAAACGTAATTCTCGCCGACTTCACGAGTTATTACAGTCTTACAGAATATACGCGCCATCATTTTCGATTACGAACTCCACGAAGCTTCTCCAGCGTATCGACCTAATTCAGCAATGTCATTACGCGCAAGCCCGATAATTTCGAAGACAGCGCTCGCACGTATTAGCGCAAAAGCTCATTAGGTTGGAGCGCAGCGCGGTATAGCATGCGTCTTTCGTATATTGTACGCATTTGCCGCCGTAGCTGCTAAAGTGGTGTGATGTGGAGTTCGAGGGCACGGGTTCGATTCCCGGTTAAGGTGGCTACATTTTGATGGAGGTTAAGCACGAAAACACCCGTATACACCTAGATTTAGGCGTACATAAAAGAACACATCCAGCCCGTCAAGTTAACGCGGCGTGCCTCATTATCACATCGCGGCTTTGTCACATCAAAAGCCTGGATAAAATTTTATCTATACGCGTTTAAGAAAAGACGCAGAAGTGCAACCTCAACCTACAAGTCAGTGCTCATCGCAGAAAAGTAATATGCTTAGAGAGAGCCATTAAGACAGAAAAACGGGTCCATGGTACAGAAAATATATCTAAGGCGGAAGAATACTCTGCACGAAATGAATACATATACCGGTACAAGTTAAAATCATGCAATAATCGCGTTGTTTACAACAACATCGCGTGTGTGGCTTCATTTTATGCGTCGCAGTGTTTCACTAATAACCCACGCAAGCGTGCTGCGCTGTCGGCTAAGGAAGGTCAATGACAATGGAACGGCCGCACCAAACGACTCATGGTCTGAACACAGCACACGCACCTATAGCCGTCAAGGCAGACCGGGGAGATCATCATTTAGAACTCGCCTCAGCTCAGATCGAGGTCAAACAACGTGTGTGTGTGTGTGTGTGTGTGTGTGTGTGTGTGTGTGTGTGTGTGTGTGTGTGTGTGTGTGTGTGTGTGTGTGTGTGTGTGTGTGTGTGTGTGTGTGTGTGTGTGTGTGTGTGTGTGTGAGAGAGAGAGAGAGAGAGAGAGAGAAGGGTTAGGAGGGGGGTAGGAAGGGTCGGGTGAGGGGCGGAAGGTCACCGTACTGCAACGGATCGAAGGCACACCACAGTTGTGAGTACGGGGCGTCTCACGACGATGTCGGGGTGCGGCCGGCGCGCACCTGTGTAATGAGAAAGAGGTAAGCGTGTAAGAGAGAGAGAGGGGAGGCAACGATGTTTTGCTCTTGAACGGCGTTACAACCGTTATGATCGCTCTGATGGCAGTTGGACACGAACACGGCGCGCGCGGACCATGCACTGCGGCCGGTAGGGGATCGAAGAGGCCAGTCATTATACGTCCAAGCTCAGTGGCTGTACTGGGGCCACGTGACATCGGGTTACGCGGTCGAATGTCGGTCCGTTCGGGGACGTTCTTTCGTTGTTTGTATCTTTATGCTAATTCGCGCAGTCGCGTGTTTGTGGATGCGGAATTAACGCATATTCGCATGTGGTTGCAGATGACAAATAAGTGTTTGGATATTCGACTAATGAGAGTTATTGATGGCGCGCGCGCACGCACACGCTACAATAAACCAACGCGGGCGTACTGCTTCACGAACAGAACCGGGAATTGACGATCTCTCCAAGAGAAAACAAAGAGTTCGTTCAGTAACAATAATCCAAAAAAGAAATAGTAGTTCGTCCCAAAATCACGGCATGATTGATATCGGCACTGTATAGAGGAGGGCCCCCGAGAATTCGGGCCACCTGGTGTCACTTAACGTAAGCCTAAACTTAAGTACGCGCTACATTAGCCCTCCGTCGAAATGCGGCCGGCCAGGATTCAATCCCACAACCTTTAGGCCTGCACTCAACACTCCGCAGCGTGTTTCGAGAAGAAAGCCTCTTGAGAATGCACGGCCATGCACGCAACAACTGTGCACTTGCCCCGCCGCGATGGTCGAGTGGCTAAGGTACTCTGCTGTTGAACCGCAGGTCGCGGGATCGCATCCCGGCTGCGACGGCTGCATTTTCCATGTAGGCGGAAATGCTGTAGGCCCGTGTGCTCAGATTTGGGTGCACGTTAAAGAACCCCCAGGTGGTCGAAATTTCCGGAGCCCTCCACTACGGCGTCTCTCATAATCATACGGTGGTTTCGGGACGTTAAACCCCGCATATCAATCAATCAACAACTGTGCACTTGCAAGCAACGTGTGTGTCTGCACGAATTGACTTCATCGCGGCCATCAAGTACACAAACAGACGCTTTCTCCGTGCTCGAACCCGGTGGTGTTTGCGTACGAATTTCGTTAAGGTGCTATACCGTAACGAGTCACTTACGCGACACAGCCGAATAAACACGCAGAAAAATTGGCTCACTTCGGAGAAGCAGTATACAGTTATTACGTAGATGTATTGCGAAACTACGTCTTTTGCGAAAACCAGATTTTCTAGGATGTCTTTGTTTCTTCGTGGTTTATCGATTAGGGGCGTGCGTGCGTGCGTGTGTTCGTACGAGCGTGTTCTGGCATTGAGGGCTGTTTTTCGCATCACGCTAGCGACGTGGTGGTGCAAGGTTATAAAGTTATGCACGAGTCGAACACACCTGAAACCGAAGGCAGCCTAAAAAAAATCTTACGTAGGTCGAGTTGTTTATTTTTATTTTTTGTGTGTGTGACGCCTAATCGACAATGGGCACGTTGTAAACGAACCGCGCGCTCCGCGACATTCGAAAAGATCACGCGATTCGGATCGAAGCGAACGCAGAGCGCCGCACACAAATCAATCGGAATGCATTAAAGGTTCGTATAGCCCCAACAAGCGGTGGCTTATCAGATGAACATGTGCTCTA
This sequence comes from Rhipicephalus microplus, assembly GCF_013339725.1. Classification (NCBI taxonomy): domain Eukaryota; kingdom Metazoa; phylum Arthropoda; class Arachnida; order Ixodida; family Ixodidae; genus Rhipicephalus; species Rhipicephalus microplus. The sequence continues at coordinate 171,504,266 of NC_051165.1, forward strand.
TTATACCGCAGTGCGACCGGGAAGGTCAAGGCTTCTCCTGCGGCGACGAACGAGTTGTCGGGGCAATGAAAATGGGGACGTTTGCATTACAGAAAGCTCTTATCGCTAGCTCGCAGGCACGCGGAGATGCGTTAGAGAAGCCTTTTTTTATCGATTGCCTAATAAGCCCAGGATGGTGTTGATCTACGTCTGTTTAGTTGACATGCCTGTGAACTGCTTAGTATGCTGGTACAGCGCGACTTTATTAGTTGAATATTCGTTCGGAGAAAGAGAGAGAGAGAGAGAGAGAGAGAGAGAGAGGCAAAGGAAAGACAGGGAGGTTGAACAGGTTACACCCGGTTCACTACTCCACAAGGGGGAAGGGGGAGAAAAAATAAAGTAGGAAAGAAGCAAAGAGAGAAAAGTTTCGATGATCATTCGATTGACTTATTTTGTTCATATTGGCAAGGAACGTTCATTGAACTGCCGACTCTACTGAGTTTTCGGTTTGCAAAAAGCTTTATATATAACGAGTATGGAAACAGCTTTTCGGATTTCGTCTGACATCCATGGTATTATGCATACTTTAAAAAAAAACGTATCTGCTTCAAAAAAATAGCAGAAACGTTAGGAACACGACTACGAAAATGCGTATAGCGTGTATCGCGGAAAGCTTTTGCAATAGCGCGGAAGGTCATTGCTCAAAGAAGGCGACCCCCGAACGCGAGGTCAGACTACATCGCAGCAGAATCTGAAACGCACCAAGACGAAATAAACAAAAGAAAGCTAATTTTATGCGCAGTGCGGTACAACTGTCTTTTCACTCTATAGTTTCTGGATTTTATATCAGTCGTCGCGCCGGCTGAGCGATTCATGTGCGAGATACGCGCAGACTTCGTTCACCGACGAGGCTGGATAAAGAGCACAATATCTCGCATACGGCCAGTTCTTTTTATTTATCAATGTTCTGCCTGTGCCCAACTGCCATCCACCTCTTTTTCTATAACAATGACATTTCTTTTTTTATCAGGCCAGGACGCGGTATGTCGTCCTGCCTGTTGTCTGTAAGAATTGTGTCTTATATCGCTCGATTGGCAGAACTCAAGCTACGTAAGCACACGCCATATTTTACCATTTGCAGCCGCCGGGTTCATTCGTTTTTCATGTGCAAACGATGATAACGGCACATCATAATTTATTTATTTATTTATTCATTCACAAACACCTTACAGGCCTCGCAGAGACACTCCTAAAAACTGGTAATAGAATCTGCTTGATCGATTCTATCATCTCACCACAACTCTACTCCATACTTTTGCATCGAATTATTCACAATACGTCGTCTCTCCGTCAATACCACGCTTGCATAGGACCACATTTAAAACAACATTCTTCGCCAGAGCATCTAAAAACTGTATAGACCCCCCCATCACCCCCCTACTATCCTAATTGACATCTTTCGGACCGATTATGAACGACTGTCTGTAAATTCTGTTTTTTTTTCTGTTGTAATTATCTTGCTGTTGAGAGGCTGAGGTTCGTATTACTTCGGCTACTTCATATCAATGAGTTATGCAGCGAGACAAAATAATTAACGTTACCCAAAATAAACGACCAGCAGCCGAAAAATATATAATAAACACATATTAACACAATGACACAAGTTGAATTAGCGCGATAATGCACAGTTTACGCTGAAGCAGTTTTTGCTGCGATAAAACGTTAACGCGCACACGTTCTCAGTACAGCAGCCGCACGACACCGTTCTATAAGGATCGCTATCACAATTCGCGAAAGAATATGCAGTAATATGGCGATGTGTTTAGAAAAAAGTAGTTAACAATTTAGAGCACTAGGTGCTCTACTATGGGAGAGAGCTGTGTGCCGTGCCTGTGACCGCTGAGGCACCTAGTTCTGTGTGTGTTGTCCAGCCCACCGTTACGCACGATTTTTAGTAATCAACCCTTATTAAAGCGTAACTCAGGTACATTTTGCGCCTTAGTTTCCCCACTGACCCATATTGTGACAACTGTGTTACTTTGGACTTAATCGAACATATTTGGTTAGATTATCAGATTCTCTCTCTCTCTCTCTCTCTCTATATATATATATATATATATATATGTGTGTGTGTGTGTGTGTGTGTGTGTGTGTGTGTGTGTGTGTGTGTGTGGTGTGTGTGTGTGTGTGTGTGTGTGACGTATGAAGGCATGGTAGAAGCCGATGAAGAAGAAGTGCTTGAGGATAAACATGGCGTATGAGCCACGCCACGTCACCCATTCATCATAGCGTCACACGAGTCGACAGGATGAGGACCTGGCGGCCACTTCATCAACCGGCCACCATCTTCGAACGTCTCAGCAAGACGCAGTGATCGAACGTGGACCACAAAAGTACATCCCAGCCCTACACCAAGACCAGCATCATGACAGCGCCATCAGACGACCTTGACATCCCCAAGTACACCGGATCAGCGGACGACGGACCCGTACAGGACTGGTTCAACCTTTTCGAGCTCCACGCTGCCGCTGCATCCTGGTCGGAACGGGAGATGATCACAAACTTCACTGACTACATCTCAGGTGAGGCATTCAAATTTTACCTTACCCATATCTTCGAGAACGATGAGTCTTGGAAAAAGATCAAAGAAGAAATGATCATTCGTTTCAAAGAATACGATGAAGACCTGTTCATACTTCATCAGCGGAAGGCTTTTCAACTGACCCATCACATGCAGTTACGCGAAGTCTTCCCGCAGTAAGCCTATTTTTCAAACGAGACCTCAGAGAAAATATACCACCATTGTACCATCATATAACTCTTCCGAAAAAACGTCACGCATTCGAACACCGACTGGTAACTTGCACGTCACAACAGACAAGGTAAAGCGTCCGTATACCGAAAGGAATCTAGACAATTTCGCCAAAAAACTGAACCTAAAGCCGCCTTTCCCAAGAGCAATGAAATCGGCATTTTCAACGTGTTCACTGCACCACAACACTTCAGATTTTACTGAACCACCCAAATGCCTTGGTGCTTCGTGTCACACACAAGGCCCAAACGGTTTCGAGCGTGTGACGGAATTTACGTGTGACGAGCTGGTGAATCTTCGCAATACCAGCCCCCACCCTGACGTTCCCGACCAGGGTCGTTCGACAGACATTCTCAGCCTAATCACGCTGCAAAAAGAAAAACATACGCCATCAGAACCACCTGAAGCCATGTCTGTTGTGCTCTCATTGTCAAGTGACAACACACATGTGAGTCAAAGCAATGCAGGAATTTCGAATCCACCAACGCCGGCGCATTGTCAACTGACAGAAGCATTTACATTCAAAGATGACTCACAACCATCTTGGGAGCTTTCTCGTCAGCCTGTCACGCTGCTTTCATCGCAAGACAAGCCAAGCAGTACAGTATCGACTACCGACAATCGACTGATCACATCACCATCTAAAAAAAAGCTACCTCATGTTTCTGAAAGAAGCCCATCTGACGAACTTTCACAAGAAGACGAGCAATTTCAACAAAGGCAACTCCACGAACTCCAAGAACTGCAACGGCTACTCGAACAAGAACAACGATCAAGTGAAACCGCCTCACGAGTACACTTGTGGCTGAAAGGTCATCAGAGACAACATCAATTAAAGAAGCAAAGACAAAGTCGATGCCTAAGCCATCTTCGCAGAAAGCAACGTCAACAAAATTTTCTGCACCAGTTCTCAAAGCCATGTCTGCGATCCAACAAACTGAGAGAACGCCACAGAAAGTTACGAAGGAGACATGAAGCTACTACGTATACAACGGAGAAAAAAAAAATTCCGCCATATCCACGAAGTGAATGATGATGAGTGGGCGAAGCTCCGGAGGTAAACCTGGTAAACCATGAATCCTCTGTACATTTTGCCCACTCGATTTTATTACATCGCTCCCCCTAGCGTACGTCGCCGCACTAAATCGAACGATTGCCTTCAACCAATGACACGTGCCATATGTGACATCATTCCTATTTTATAAGATCTCGCGTCTTTCATCAACTACAAGTACCGCTTTCTAGTTTATAACATCTTGCATCTTTTTATCATCAGCTACAAGTACCACCATCTAGTAAACACTACAAGAACTAAACGAGAGGTGGCTACATATAGGAGACGGTACCGCCATCTAGTGAACACTGCAAGAACTAAACTAGAGGTGGCTACATACAGGGGACGGTACCGCCATCTAGTGAACACTGCAAGAACTAAACTAGAGGTGGCTACATACAGGCTACAGGGGACGCACAGCCCACGCCCTAAGGAGCTTCGCCCCTAAAAGACATCGTCCCATCATCCTCGGTTCTCACGCGCGTCGACTAGAAGCAAAGCATCTATTGCCACGACGGCGCTCGATCCGATGCCAAAGACATCCGTCAATCCAAAGCTACACAGATTTCAAGCCGTGTTCGTTCTTCACAAGACCTCAAGTCGTGTCATCATCAGTGGAGATGTGCAGGGCAGGGTTACGCTATCCAGGGCACAACAGCCAGCCTCGTCCACCAGAGCTACCCTAGATATGACCGGACTGCTGCCCTATACTATGAAGCTTTTGTGCGAGTTAAGCAACTCCCTCCTGAAATCGAACTACTGCGCATTTTGACATTCTTCACTTTATGCTTTTTGTTGTTTTGTTGATTGTAACTCGCGCATTCTTTCGGGGGGAGGGGGAATCATGTGACATATGAAGGGATGGTAGAAGCCGATGAAAAAGAAGTGCTTGAGGATAAACATGGCGTATGAGCCAGGCCACGTCACCCATTCATCATATATATATATATATATATATATATATATATTATATATATATATATATATATATATATATATATATATATATATATATATATATATATATATATATATATATATATATATATATATATATATATATATGACTTACCGATGTTCAGTTGTTACATAAAAATATAGTGAGGCCCAAAACGCAAGCGCAATTTCTTTTTTTTTTTGTGTTTTGGGTTGTGTTCTTTGGTACCAAATGATGAACCTCTGACGTTGGTCTTGAAACGCGGCGCGTCAACCGAGCAGCCGTACATGGTAATTATGTACGTCAGCAATATAGTCGTCTGTAGTCATACGCAGCACGTTAGGGCTGAACAAAAGCACAGTGATTATGCAGGTTCAATTGATCCTATGCAGCTTGCTCTTCCTATAGCCACTCGTCCAATGAACTGGCCCTCGTATGTGGACGATAATAATATCGTGATTTTATTATTATTATTATTATTATTATTATTATTATTATTATTATTATTATTATTATTATTATTATTATTATTATTATATGTCAACGTTTCTCCTCAAAGGTTTTTTAGGTTGCTTCTTTCATAACGCAGCTCGATGAATTATCCCAGCCCATCAGAATTCTCGCGAATCTGCCACAGTTCATAAACACAAATGTGGCAGTTTTTTAAATCTGCCCTGTAATAACAAACTCAACTCCATTCAATGCCATTAAAACTTGTTATTTAATCGCTTCTTAAATGTACTTAAGTAATGTTGTATTTGTTATATTATACTAAGGCCTGCTGCCTCAGAGTCACATCGTGGTTTTAGCTCGTGATACCTCAGATATCGTTAATCTAAGCCCTTATTTTTTATTTTTTTATTCGGCTTCGCAGATAGGTCAAACATACAAAAGAGATAAAGGGAACAGGCGTCACACAATGAGGTTTAGCTGTTCGTTGAAAAAGATATGAACTTCAATTCCAGTGTTGCGAACTATGGCCCACTCCAGAACAATTAATATTTTATCACGGAAACTTCTTGCGTAGCACCTTCGATCTCCTCTCCCCCTCTCAACAGCACTTAAGTGCAGATAAGAAAAAAACAATTGATAACAGCGACCTAGCGAGCCAACCTCCTGATCACGCGGGATTCTGGTCGACGAAGCAAAAATAAATGCAAGTTAAGGGTACAATGATAATAATAAGCGTTTTAGTTTAAAAATCCGGTTACGAAAGACCCCACATTAGTAGACAACCAGGGTTCTTTAACGTACACATAGATCTGCGTACACGGGCCTCAAGTTCGCCGCCATTAAAATGCAGCAGCCGCGGCCGGGATTCGAACCCGCGACCTTCGAGTCAGCGGTCGAGCGACATAAACACTGGACCAACGTGGCGTTTAAGAGTCTCATTAAAAAAATGACAAGGAGACGCAAAATGTTGTCACCACACTTCGCAGGTTGCCGAAAACAAAGTGACAATAAACAAATAAAATTGACTGCGGCTTAAGTCAGCTAGGCATACTTATACGCAAGCGAAAGCTTGTTTACTTGATCAGGCTTTTTTTTTTTTACCTATAGTAGCCTAAGCACAGTTTGCCAACCGAACGATATGGCTAATCGCACGTTACGTATACTCCGTGCTCTCGCCACCGCCGCTTTGCCCGTTTCCGAAGCCCGGGGAGTAGTCCATTGCCTCCATCGCTGTCGTCTTTCCGGATCCTTCTCCCGACGTTCAGCTCACCCAAGTCCCCCTTCGCCACTCGCTATTTCCTGCCACTTCCAGCGCTGGTACTCACGTTTCCAATTTAACTCTTTAGCAAGGCGATCGACATTCGCAGGATGGTCCGAGCCAGTTGGCCGCTTTCACCATTAAGTTATGTCCGATAGGTGCAGTGTTCATGGTGCGAGTGGCGCGAGATTTGGCATAATTTTTATGTTAGGTATCAAACTAATTGACTCGAAGTAAAATACATAATTAATGCTCGGAAAAGGGGGAGACTTCACCGGATAAAAGGAAAGGGCCAACTTGACAGGCCGCAGTATATTCAACGTCATCACCCCACGACAACGTTCGTTTAACCGAGTAGTCGCCATCGTGTAATGTGAAGACTCGGACGACGTGATCTCTTAATTGAAGGTTATTAAATCTAGCAAGGGGGCTCTTAATGATCAGCACTCATCATTAATCAAACACGGTGACATCTGGAGCTAGAGAGGCGTTCCTGTTCCTCGAACAAAATACTCTCTTCGCCAGTTCGTGAAAGCAAATAGTACTTATGGAACTTTATCAAAGACAAGTTCAAACGAAATAGAAACATCTCTTCGCTTAATGTTGTGACGTGTTTCGCATATGAAACCTTGGGCACACTGTATTTGTGGTTGTTTAATACCGACCATGTCACTGACGACTCCTGTGGTCACACCAGGAACGCCGCAACGACACAAGTTTCTTTCTTACCTGTATATTTGACTATAGAAAGATGGGCATTCGCGCCATCGAGACGATATAGTACGCATGGCACAACCAAAATTATTACGTTTGATCTACACGATACACTTTATACTTCGCAAAATACATATCCGAAGTAGCACATTTGTACAGGCGTACCACTGGACGAACCTCTTCCATATACTCTTTAGTTCGTATATGGTATGACCAACACAAGAGGGTGCTTAGCTTGAGTACACCCCTTTGTATATACTTCTATCGGGAGTTGCATGCCCTAGGCATGCCTGAGGGCAAGCCTCTCCAGCATTTACCTAAAAGAACCTGTCTTTGTGTTTTGTATACGTTGGAAGGCAGGGGCATTTGTTCCTATGCGACATGACCAAAACAACAAAGCATTCCTTTTTACGACATCCATCTATGCCCTTTCATATGTCCATCCAGAGTAGTATGCTAAGGGAGCGTGACAGGCTGAGCCTCCCCAGTGCTTTCGTTGAAGAACCCGCTTATATGCCTCTAGTTCTTAGAAAAGAAAGCCGTTACAGCTCGTATGACAAGAACAAATTAAGTAGTGCTAGTTTCAGAGCGCTCCATCGGACGTTCATCCAGAGCAGGATTTAAGGGCGTGTCTCTCGACAAACTTGCCCAGTACTTGCACTAAAGAATATTGCTTCCTCTCCAGACGTCGGAAGAGAGCCGCCAGTTCGCATGACGTGGAGAAATTAAGCAGCGCCAGTTTTCAGACGTCGCTTCGTACTCCATCGTACGTCTTACTGGAGCAGCTCTCTAAAGCCGTGCCTCGGGACAGACTTCTCCAGTACTACACGCTATAGAAAATCCACCTTCTATCTCTCCAGTCGTCGTAAGTTAGAGGCGGTGTGAACACGTGATCCACGCAACGCGTGCATGCAGAGGGACGAGCGAACATGCGCGAGCACGGGCTTACCTGTTGCTTCGGTCCCGCTGCTGCTGCTGTTGCCGGTAGGCCGCCGGAGGCGTCGTCGTGGTCCGCTGTGGGCAGTGCGCGCGTCGCCTTCAATCAGCACCTGGGCCGACTCTGAGCTGCGCCGGGCTCTGACGAGCCTATTTGAACGGCCGACAGACGAGCACGCGCGCACGACAGGCCGACAGATCGATAAGAAAGCCACGCCGGCAGAGGGGGCGGCGACTGCCGCCACCGCACGGCGCTCTGTGGCGCGTCGCCGTGTCAAATGCTCCTCATCTTCGCGTCTGGACCACGAGACATCCAGACTTCTAGGAGTTGTTGTCCCGGCCGCTTCCAGCGGTGCGCGTGCGCGGTCCGGGAGATTGTCGCTCGAAGTGCGAGGGTATCGTAGATCTACCTGATCTGCAATGAGAAATCGCGGAGGGTGTCATGAAGAAGTGGGCACGCGCTAAGCCTGAACAGGTTACATGTGCAATCTCGCGATGATTGCGAAAGATGATGGTTCGTTTAGCTAGCGCTAAAGTTGGATTCAGATGAACTAAAGGTAACTAAAACTGAATTAAGGTGAATAACTAGTGAAAAAAAAAGTTACAGAAATATGCGTGAAATGGGAAATAAGCTGACGTTGTAAAGGATCTCCCGTGTAGCCTCATGCGGGGTCCCCAACAAAACCCACGAAACACCTAAGCGTTGGGACGAACGTCCGTTTCATACACAAGGTCTTATGGGAGAGACTCTTCCAACCTGCACGCAGCCACGCAGTCTTCCCCTCCTGCCGGCGTAACCGTACACCACACAACCCTCACAGGTACGGCAGAAAGGGTGCGACGGCCTTGTGAGGATTTCCTGGAAAGGCATCTGAACTGGACACGTAACGTTAAAAAAGTGCAAACGGAAACAAAACAGAAACAACACGAGGGTGAGAGGATGGCCGGCGCGGTGGAAATTCGGAGACCAGGGGCAGAGACTTTCGAGCCGCCACCCCAGAATGACGTCTCAAGGCAGTTGTCGTAAATTCTGTAAAATAAACTTCTTGTTCGAATTGTATATCCAAGCTTTCAAAACAGGCGCAAAGTGAATCAAATGTGCATTGCGAGTGAGACCATCAAAAAATTGTTACTGTCTCTCGTGAGGTTCTGTAGCGTTATATTAAAAGCTTCACGAGATACACATTAAATTCCTTCCATATGGCAAGCTTCGGACAAAAAGATGCACCTTTTCGCCCGAAACATTATTAGGATTGTATAATGTTGAGATCGTTTCGATTTAGCCTTGCTGGAGAGTTCGAATGATTTAACCTACGTTACTAGAGACGCTTTTTGCGAATTTCAGCTCGGCAAATGCTTTCCTTTTTAAGCTGTTTCAAAAACCATACCAGCTAAGCTTCTCCTAAAACCTCAGCTTCCTTCACATCAAATACGTTGCACGACACTCCACAGTTCGGCCATCGAAAGAGGATTTCATTCGTATTAGAAGATTACTCTTAGACAATACAAAAAGTGCTGCTGTTATATGATACGCTGTAAAAGTCATAAAACGAAAAAAAAAATGCAGGGCCGCCACGTCTGTGTGTAGACGGTTTACCAGCGCACTTGACTGTCCGCTTGTTGAGAGCCTGCTGTCACCTTACAAAGAAAATGCTACATTGATGTCCTAATAATAGCTTTAATTGACGAACAGACGTTAAATGACACGAATTAGTAATTACTTTAATCTAAAATTCCCAACTTTTGCCGGTCAAAGGTTGTCAATCGGGCAACTCAGTTGTGTATGAAGTTCACTAAAAACGTCAATATGATTGAAAAATATATACCGTCATTTGCAAATGTTGACCTTTGGTTATTTTGACGCAAATGTTATTAACTTGACGGTTCGCTTGTATTTTGAAATGACGGGAAACACATCAAAATGATAAAATTGTGCCGTAATTTGAAAATGACGGTGTGTCATTATTTTAATGTAAATGTTGCCAATTTGACGGTCTGCTTTAATTTGAAATGACGAGAAACACATCAAAATGATAAAATTGTGCCGTCATTTGAAAATTACGGCATGTCGTCATTTTGACGACCATAGGCTTGGAAATAGAGCTGCCGCTATATGCACCGTCATTTTGACAAAAAAATTTACAGTGTATGGTTCAAGACAATAGACGGCACTGTTCTTCCTCGGAAGACGTAATCTTTCGATGAATTTTCCACTATTGCACCTTCTCGCTTTGATTGATTGATTGATATGTGGGGTTTAACGTCCCAAAACCACTATATGATTATGAGAGACGCCGTAGTGGAGGGCTCCGGAAATTTAGACCACCTGGGGTTCTTTAACGTGCACCCAAATCTGAGCACACGGGCCTACAACATTTCCGCCTCCATCGGAAATGCAGCCGCCGCAGCCGGGATTCGAACCCGCGCCCTGCGGGTCAGCAGCCGAGTACCTTAGCCACTGGACCACCGCGGCGGGGCCACCTTCTCGCTTTGGCTGCCTGCATTAGCGTTGCTTCTGTCGACACCTCTCCACGTTGTTCGCTTTCTTTTCTTCTCCGGCGTGAAGTCACTGCGACGTGTCAGCGTCTCGCCTTCTAAGGTATCTCGCATAGCGCTTTCAAACATCGTCGAGGCAAGCTTTGCCGCGTGAGCGCATCAAGGAACTCCGCCAGCCACGTGCCGCCAGCTGTGTCGTCGCCATTTTAGATGCGAAAGCATCTTAAACAGTGTCCGTATTGTGGCGCCCACACCCAGAATACGCATGCGCCAACTCTTCCCCCTTTCCGAGCTGGGAGGAGGTGGAGTGGTATGGGTGGCAGTGACTGCTGCCTCCGCTTCGCTTCTCCTCGCGAAGCTGAACGCAAACGCCAACGCCGGCAAGCGTTGCATTCTCCTTCGCAACGGCGCTATCGACGCTCGCGAAGCGGCACGTAAACGGCAACGCCGGCAAGCAAATCTCGAACCTGCAAGGCTGCGAAAGCGCGCGCTCACTGTTCTCCCGCCGTTCTCTCTCTGTGCAAGGGTGCGAAGCGCCATGGACGTTCAACGTCGGCGCTAGTTGCAGCGGCAGCACTACCGCCGCAGAGCAGAGGAGGACTCATGAAGCCGAACGTAAACGTCAGCGTCGGCAAGCGGTGATTCGAACACCTCGACAACCACCCTCTCATAAGTCCCATAAGAGAAATGGAAACTCGATGCGCACCTTCCGCGACGCTTTCGCATCTCACCATGGTTACCCGTATAGGGGGAGATGACGCCTTTTTTGGCTATGTTATTTGTCTACATACGGACGCGAGCTATTCAGGACAACTCCTCCCAAGAATGCACGAGTTAGAGGTAAACAGCATAGCTGTAAAAAAAGAGAAAAAAATCTATGCATCTCCACGAAGAGAATGATGTCGAGTGGGCTAAGCTAGGTCTTGAGATTCATAACGTATACGACTTGAGGTCCATAAGTTTACCGACTGTAGTATAAAGGGCGGACAGATAGATGGACGACGCAGGTGGTTTTTTTAGGGGCGAAGCTTCTTAAAGCGGCACCCGTTCGTCCCTCGTAGTAGTGTGTAACATGTCTTAGGAAGGAAGGAAGTATGTTTATTTACAGAAAGGCAGGGAGGTCGGCCTGAGCGATAGTTTGCTCTAGCCTGCTACTCTACACTGGGGGAAGGGAAAGGGGAAAAGAAAGATTAATGGATGACGATGGTGAGATAGAGAGGTGAGTATGTAGTGTTCTTTCTAGCTGAGACACATTTTAGAGCCGCGCACATAGTCCAGTTGTTTCTAAAAAGGTAATAACTGCTCTTGTGACCGCAGTTGCACTGATGGTGTCTGGCCAAGGGCCCAACATGGTCTCATCAGTTAATGACCTACTGCGATATTGTTCAATAGAAGAAATCAGTGTTTGTCGTTCACGTGCGTATGCTGGGTAGACACAAAATATGTGCTCAAGTGTTTCTGGCACACCACAGTGTTCACAATTAGGACCGGTGTCACTGCGACCGATGATATGTGCGTAACGTCTAGTGTACGCTACACCAAAACGAATGCGGTGGATCATACTTGTGAGTTGCTGTTTCACTTTAGGAGGCATGTGGAACCTCATTTCCGGGTCCCATTTGTGAAGTCGCTGGTGTCGCCGTTCCGGTTTGGTCCAGTGCTGAAGTGTGTAGCTGCGCATCACGCAGCGAAGCAGGGCGTTCGTGTCAGCTCGTGAAAACGCAATGCGTACTTCAGGGGCACTACTTAAGGCATTTTTAGCTTGAGCGTCTGCCTCTTCGTTTCGCATCACGCCGCAATGAGCGGGAATCCACTGGAAAGTTATAAGATGGCCATTTGTTGAAGCAACCTGAATAAGTTCTGTGATTTCTATTGCCAAGCTGTAATATGGACCTTGCTTCATGATGCAATTAATGGTTTGCAAAGCGGGTTTGGCATCACAGAAAATCGTCCAGGCTCGAGGTCGCTCTCCGGAAATAAACCTTAGCGACAAGCTGTGCGGCAGTTGATGTGGTTTTATGGTCCACTTTGAATCGTCGAGCGATATCCATGTCAGGGATGACAAAGGCTGCGGCGGAGGTGTTTAGTGTGGTGGAGCCGTCAGTGTACACGTGCAGAGAATCACTGTACGCTGTATAAATGTGATATAGGGTCAGTTGTCTGAGGCCAACAGAAGAAATGAGCGACTTCTTCATAATTCCAGGTATCGTAAAAGAGATAGGTGGTTTAGGCAGAACCCATGGTGGCACTGCAGGGGCATTTGGCGGAGAAAACCTTGATGGTATAATATTTTCATGCCGCAATATTACTTTTGAGAAACTGCAATCTGGGTGAGTGGCGGGTAGTACTGACAGTGCGTGCTGTCTTTGTCTGCTCAGTAATCGTAGGTGAACTCTAAGTGGCTCGCAGAGCATGTATACACTGATGGGACAAGCCCGAGCTTCTGCGATTGTCCCATTTGTTGAAGTGCAGCGTGGTAGACCCAAGCATCTTCGTAAGCATTGAGCTTGAACACTCTCGAGTGTCTTCACACAACTAGGTCTCATATTGGAAAGCACCGGCATGCTGTATCGAATGTATCCCACAAATAGAGCATAATATAATTGAAGTAGCGATGATTCTGATGGGCCCCATCTTGCTCCTGCTACGTGGCGAAGAATGAGAGCAAAGCTCTTCAATTTAGATTTAAGTACGGCGAAATGCCTCGTCCACGATAGATCTCTGTGTACGACAACCCCAAGGAACTTGTGGTGCGTTACAGCAGGTATCGCTGTCCCATTAATAAATATCGGGTATTGCGACATACGCTTGCGCGTGAACGCAAGCACTGCGCATTTGTCGATTGAAAGAGTGAGCCCCTGACGTCGTAGATATTTGTATGTGATCGTCACTGCACGCTGTAGTCGAGCTCGCAATTGAGGACGAGTAGTTCCGGATGCCCATATGCATATGTCATCAGCGTATGCAGTGATCTTCACCGTGCTGGGAAGTTCTGCTGCTAGGCCGATCATTGTGACCTTGACTAGGATCGGGCTGAGAACTCCTCCTTGGGGAACACCACGATGAACCTTATATCGATTGGTGTCTCCATTACTTGTCGTCATGTAAATGGTGCGGTCCCTAAGGTAGCTACAAATCCAAGCGTACAGTCGTCCACCGATGTCGAAATCTTCCAGTGCGTCAAGGATCGCATAATGCAGCACATTATCGTAGACACCCTTAATCTCTAAGAAGACCGCCGCCACTAGTCTGCGTCGGCTTCTTTCCTCTTCAACGCTGGTGATCAAGTCGACCACACCATCAATGGCAGATCGGCCTCTTCTGAAGCCGTTCATAAATGCAGGAAAGGAGTTGTTGCTCTCTAGAAGCCACTCTAATCGTGCCAGTACCATTCTTTCCATCACTTTTCCGACGCAGCTGGCTAACGCGATTGGTCTGTAGGAGGAAAGTGCATAAGGACACTTCCCCGGTTTGAGCAATGCAATAATGCGACTGCATTTCCAGCTAGCTGGGACTTCTCCTGACTCCCATGAGGTGTTATAATGAGATATCAGGATACGTCGTGCTTCTGTATCAAGATGGTTGAGTGCAGCATACGTGATTCCGTCAGGTCCTGGTGCCGATGATCGGCGGGAGGCAGAAATCGCAACGTCAAGCTCATGTATTGTAAAACGTACATCAAAGCGCTCGTCAGACGATGGAGGCGCAATGGTAGTAAGAAGCTCATTAATGGCAAGATCATCAGTGGTGTCAACGATGAGGCTACAGTAGTCACTGGCTATCTCAACTTCTGTCCGTCCCTGATGTAGAGCAACAGCTTGAAATGGTTGATGTTGTTGGGGAGTTGTCTGCAAACTTCGTACCACCCGCCAGATCTTAGATAGAGGTTGCCTGGGGTCCAGAGATCCACAGAAATTTCTCCAACGTTGCCTGTCAATCTTGTCAAGATGCCGAAGAACATGTCGTTCAGCTCGACGACAGGCGGAAAGGTCTGAAGGTGACTTCGTTCGTCTGTATCGGCGTTCGGCACGGCGACGGATTGCACGAAGGGCCTCGTATTGGGAGTCAACTGCTGATCTCTGCATCGGTAGGTTAACCTGTTTGGTTGTGTCACGCAGTGAAGAAGCAATGATGTTTTCTACCTCGGATGGATCAGTCGTGTGCTCACAGCCAGACTTGACAGATGCCTTGAACAGTGTCCAGTCGGTTTGACGGATGTAGCGTGTGTGCGTGCGGCGAAACCACCTGAACTGAACATAGGTTGGAAGGTGGTCACAGCCGCGAGTGTCCAAATCTGTGCACCAACATGCGGAAGACAGAAGGTTTCTGGAAACGAAACAGAGGTCGAGGCAGCTGCTGTAGGACGTGCCACGAACAAATGTAGGTGATCCGTCGTTGAGTACGCTTAGTCCATAGTTGTATATAAAATTGGCTAAATCCTTTCCGCAATAATTCGTTGTAGTGCTACCCCAGAGAGGATGATGTGCATTAAAATCGCCGATCACAATGTGTGGCCTTTGTGCTGCTTGAAGGATGGTCCCCAGGTGGAAGCAGTCCATCTGTGCGCTTGGGTGTATGTATCCTCCTATTACGGAGAGTGTTCGCTTTTTATGTGTTATAGTCAGGCTCACGTAATCATTGCTGGTATGCGACGCGACTTCATGTCTCAAGAATGTCAAATCACGGCGTATACAAACGAGAACTTTGCTCGTACATTGATCACTGCGGGACCAAATCTGGATATATCCAGATATACGAAAAGGTGAAACCATATTCGGTTCACATATAACGATAACAGGAAATTTATATTTAAAAACCCATTGTCTGAAGTCTGACAGACGGCCACGTAGGCCACGAGCATTCCATTGCATAACAAGCGACTGGCGCATGCGTTCTTCGAACATCAGTGCCATGTTCACTTACTGAAGAACCAGTAGAAGAGGCTCCAAAACCTCAAGTAGCTGCACAGCCGCCTTAGCAGCGGGAGTGTTTAGGCTGCTGAGAATCTTACGCATCGAACCTATCAAATTTTTAAGCATAGCCTTGACATCTGTGTTGTCCATCTTCTTGTTTTCTTCATTGGAGGTCGGGGCACTATGTGATGATGGCGCTCTTGGCGGTAGTGAAGGCCACTGAGTCTCCGACGTGGGGAGAGCCAATGACTGGTTACATTGTACTTGCGTTGCCTGTATTGGCATTTGAGCATCTGTATCCTCCTTTCTGGCCGACAAAAGTGGGCTAGGAGGTGGTGAGGGCACGGTTTTGTGTGTCGAATTCGATAAGCTATGAGCACTGCTGCTTCGTTTGCGTCGATGTCGCGAACGATGTTTACGGCGCCGTACAGCCCTTGCAGCTCGAACCATCTTCTTCAGGATACTAATTCCATTCCTCATTTTGGGACATTCCTTTGATGTTGCGTCATGGGCGCCTGAGCAGTTTGGGCATTTGGCCACAGCATTGCAGTTATCACCATCATGAGGGCCACCGCAATGCTTGCAGGTTACTGCACCCTTGCAAACTGCACTAACGTGCCCAAATTTCATGCATTTATGACATTGCAGAGGTTTTGGTACGTAAGGACGTACCGAGCGCCTCACGTATCCAGCTTTTACATGTGTGGGTAACGTCTTCGACTGAAACACTACTTTAACACATCGCGTGCGTCCAAAGTGGTGGAAGCCAAGCACGGGAGCCGACGATGACAGCAGTTTCTCGAGACTCGAGTCTGTTATCTCCTCATCCACATCGTATATAACTCCTGTTGTCGTTTCTTCGTCGTACGCGGAGAATGCGCGAACCGGAATATTTCCTAATCGAACAATCGCTTTCAGCGTGTCCATTAAGGCCTTCGTAGTGACCTACACGGACAGTATGTTCTTTCGGGTATTTATGCGTATTTCTACGACTTTCCCTGGAGCGATGAGCTCAAAGTACTCTGTCAGGCTCTGCCTATTTAGAGAGTTCAAGATGTCTGTCTTCGATGTCGGCACATACGAAATGGTGTACGACCGCATGCTACTCGCCTTTATCTGTGCTTGCCGGCTAGTGGGCGATGTCCGGCTGATTTTCCTCTTCAGGCGTCGGCTTGGTACGACCACGTAGTCGCTGTCCGAAGCCATATCTTCAACGGAAGAGTCATCAGAATTGTCATCGTGGGCCCCGCTTGGGCCGGGGTGAGAACTTGCGTCAGACGCACTATGATGTGGTCGGCCCGGTCCCGGTTGCTGGATGGGGTTTTGATCCCCCATTATAAGGGGGAACGCCCCTTCGAGGTGTGTCAATTATTGAAAAAACTTGGCAAAAGAATTAGGAAATTCAAAGAGCTCGAAGCAGAGGCTGTTCTCTGTGACAACT
Organism: Rhipicephalus microplus; assembly: GCF_013339725.1. Taxonomy (NCBI): domain Eukaryota; kingdom Metazoa; phylum Arthropoda; class Arachnida; order Ixodida; family Ixodidae; genus Rhipicephalus; species Rhipicephalus microplus. The sequence goes on from NC_051165.1 coordinate 171,521,259, forward strand.
TCTTCTTCCTTCTAACATGTCTTATGCTTTGACCTGCAAGGTGGTGCCGGTGGGAGCTTTCTCCTGTGCGTTGATGAATAATAAAAAAATTCGCAGCGTGCGCGTTAACTAAAACCCGAATTCTCCTGTCTCTCATTCCCCAGTAGCAGCCATTCGCATGTACATTGAGCACTATCTGACAAGAAAGGCTTGCTACGTTATATTCACTGGGCGTAACCTCCTTGGTTTTAGAAAGGTTTAGCGAGTGTTGAGCCGCAGTGCCATGAATGCAGTGAACTAGTATATACCATGAACTCGAGGTGGTTAAAGGTGGGAAGTAGATACGAAGCGCAAGCCGTAAGAAGGTGAAAGCCGCATTCTCCTGTCTCTAATTCCCCATTAGCAGCCATTGGCATGTACATTGAGCACTATCTGACAACAAAGGGTTGCTACGTTATACTCGCTGGGTGTAACCACCTTGGTTTTGGAAAGGTTTAGCGAGCGTTGGGCCGCAGTGCCATGAATACAGTGAACTAGTATATACCATGAACTCGAGGTGGTTAAAGGTGGCAAGTAAACACGAAGCACAATCCGTGAGAAAGTGTGCGTGTGCCTCCTCTCGTTCAGTCCTTGGAATGTCCTCTGGATGGCGTTGCTTCTATATGAGGAATATATGATGAAAAGATGCGAGATGGTGGTACTTGGGAGTGTTGACTGGATTGACGAACGGACACACAGACAGATGCATGGACGGACGCACGGATGGCTGCACGGACGGATGGACGCATGGACGGATGCAAGGGCGGATGCATGGACGAACGCAGGGATGGACACACGGATGGACGTGCGGACGCACGAACAGACGCACGCACGGACGGGCCGATGGACGCACGAACGGTCACACAGGCAAACGCATGGACGGACGGAAGCAAGAACGAATGGATGGATGGATGAATACCGTGAACAAGTATATACCATGAACTCGGGTTGGTTAAAGGTGGGAAGTAGACACGAAGCGCAAGCCGTAAGAAAGTGTGCGTGTGCCACCTCTCGTTTAGTCCATGGAATGTCCGCTGGATGGCGCTGATTCTCTATGCGGTATGCACTGATGTCACATACATCAGTGCATGCACTGATGCACTGACATGCACTGATGTCACATAAGATGTATGATAAGCTCAGGAGAATGCACATAGATGAAGGTGGCTCCAGAAGTCTGGGTAGTGATCACAAACGTATCAAGCTAAGTTTTAGAAGAGCAGTGAAAGTGGGAAGGAGACAAGATGAGCAACTACAGGAAAATTTTTTATTCAGAAAGGCAAATTGAAATAGCCACTAAACAAATTGAGAAAGCAATCACGGAGGATAATAAGACAGTGTGGACATACACGAATCTAATTAGACTCTTTGAGCTAGAGCTTGCTAAGACGCGTACGCCGGAAAAGAAGTCACAAACCCAAAAGTTGGTGGGCTGAGGAAGTTAAGAGAGCCGTAGCAAAACGTCAGGAAGCCCCTATGGAACACAGACATGCTAAGCAGCGGGGTGAACCGACAGATGATGTTGAAAGAAAATGGGAAACCTTTCTAAGCTGTAGAAGGGCTGCATCCCTTCTGATCAATGAAAGGATTAGAAGAAAGGGAGCTCAGTGGCTGGCAGAAGTACATAAAAAAGATAGAAAGGCAGCTGCGAAGTTTTGGAACCATCTAAACTCCCTAAGAAATATGACGAGCCTAGAGCAGAGTTTCATAACTACAGCCCAAGGTGCCAGGCTAGAAGGGGACGAAGCTATTGAATATATAAGAACAAGGGTGACAGAAAAATTTCAACAAAGAAGTACTTTATGCACCACAATAGACAAGGACGAATCAAGTGGTGCAATGGCTCCATTTTCACAACGAGAGTGGGAAAGGGCTGAGAAAAGGGTTCCTAGTAGTACATCAACAGGCCCAGATGGCATTCCAATTAGGCTGATAAAGACATTAGGTCCGAAGTCTAAGCAGGCTTTGAGAGAGGCAGTGAGCAAAATAATAATCCATGGTGAAGTTCCCGATGGATGGAAACTTAGCAGGATGAGCATGATCTATAAAGGAAAGGGGGACAAAGCTGACATAAACAACTACCGTCCTATAACAGTGACATCAGTGGTCTACAGGCTGGCGATGCAGATTATAAAGGAAAGACTGCAGGCATGGATAGAAGATGAGGGGGTGCTGGGGGAACTGTAGAATGGGTTTCGGAAACACAGGAGGTTGGAAGACAATCTGTTCTCACTGACGCAGTGCATCGAAATAGCAGAAAAGGAACACAGGCCCCTGTGGCTAGCATTCTTGGATATCAAGGGAGCGTACGATAGCGTGGTTCAAGAGGAATTGTGGAGAATTCTGGACACACTAGGCATGGAACATGTAGTCACTACTCTTTTAAAATGTATCTATAAAGGTAACAAGGTAGTTATAAAGTGGGAAAAACAGGTATCCAAGCCTGCAGAGGTATAACGGGGGCTTAGGCACGGGTGCTCCCTGTCACACTTATTATTCATGATTTACCTACAAGGATTAGAGGCAAAATTAGAGGGAAGTGGGCTGGGCTTCAACCTCTCTTTAGTCAAACAAGGAAAACTTATTGATCAGGCACTACCAGCATTAATGTACGCAGATGATATAGTGCTAATGGCCAACAACAAGGAAGATTTGCAGAGATCGATGGACATCTGCGGTAATGAGGGAGATAGGTTAAATTTTAGATTCAGTAAGAAAAAATCAGCAGTCATGATTTTCAATGACAACGAAGGTAGTGAGCTTAGGATACAGGAGGTCACGCTAGAGATAACAGATAAATACAAATATCTGGGCGTATGGATAAGCAATGGGACCGAGTACCTGAGGGAACACGAAATATACGTGACGACTAAAGGTAACAGGAATGCAGCAGTGATGAAAAATAGGGCACTGTGGAATTACAATAGGTATGATGTTGTGAGAGGAATATGGAAAGGGGTCATGGTTCCTGGGCTGACGTTCGGCAAAGCGGTCTTGTGCATGAGATCAGAAGTTCAAGCAAGATTAGAAATTAAGCAACGTGGAATAGGTAGGCTTGCTTTAGGAGCTCACGGGAATACACCAAATCAGGGAGTACAAGGTGATATGGGTTGGACATCATTTGATGGCAGGGAAGCAAGCAGCAAGATAAAATTTGAGAAGCGATTGAGAGAAATGAAGGAGAAGCGTTGGGCTAGGAAGGTTTTCAGCTACTTGTATATGAAGAATGTCGATACAAAATGTAGGAAGTGAACCAGGAAGTTGACTGGTAAATACTTAGAAAACAGCAGGTGGCCAAACCAAAAAGAACTATCGGTTAAGAAGAAAGTGAAGGAAACGGAGACTGACATGTGGAAAATGGGCATGGTTAAGAAGTCCGCACTAGAGATCTATCGAACTTTTAAGCAGGAAATTGCCAAGGAAAGGATCTATGATAATACTCGGGGTAGTTCTCTACTGTTTGAGGCAAGGACGGGAGTACTGCGCACCAAGACATATCGGGCCAAATACGAAGGGGTAGACACGGTATGCAGTACGTGTGGAGAGGAAGAAGAAACTGCCGAACACTTGATAATGTTCTGTAAAGGGCTTCACCATATAGTTCAGGATGATGGCGCAGAGTTTTTCAAAGCACTGGGGTTTAGGGACAGGGAGGGCAAAATAGATTTTAAGCAAGTAGACTTAACTAGAAGGAGGTTATCTGATTGGTGGCTAAAGTCAAGGCACGAGTGAAAATTAAACTCTTCACTGCAAAGTACGAATCCTCAAACTCACTTTTTAAGGAAAAAAATAAATATAGTTTTGGGTTCAATAAGTATTACGGCTTGGTGGCGCTAGCCACCACCCGATCTAAAGGGTACAGCCATATCCATCCATCCATCCATCCTATATATGATGAAAATATGCGAGATGGTGGTACTTGGAGTGTTGATTAGACGGACGAACGGACACACAGAGAGACGCATGGACGGACGCACGGACGGATGGACGCATGGACGGACGCAGGGCGGATGCATGGACGAAGGCAGGGACGTACGTACGCACAGATGGACGTGCGGACGCACGAACAGACACGCGCACGGACGGACGGGCGGGCGTATGGACGGTCACACAGACGCACGCATAGATGGACGGAAGCAAGAACGAATGGACGGACGGATGCTTCGCCCCACTCTCCATCATTCAGCCCGTGGATATGCTGCCATTTTTTTTTTTACAGCAGGGTAGCAGGTGTTGTGATACGAGTTGGGGCGTCTGTATATAGCTGGACGGCGGACAAGGATAACCGCCAAGGAGCTCCACCCCTGAAAAAACGTGAGGCGATGCCACCGTGTGGTTGCGCAAGCTGCAACTTTATATATTATGACGTCTTACGCTAGAGACTGTGTAATTGTTTGTAGGTAAAAAACAATTCAGATTATTTTCAAGGGGAATGAGAGAGTTGCGTGGAGAGAAGCAGAGAGGAAACTTTAGAAGCATTATGTCTTATCAGCAAAAATATATCCGGCGGCGCTGTGAACCCGAACGGTACCAAAAGTTACATCGCAGACACACAAACGATTAACATATAGGAGTCCCGTGACGTCACCACTGAAGGCTATTATCACAGCATGCTACGAGATAATCTCATCCGTCAACACGTGACGTCATGAACAACCCTCCCCTGAACATTCTCCGTTATTGAAGTTGACGCATGTTGATTGATTGATATGTGGGGTTTAACGTTCCAAAACCACTCCATAGGTTATGAGAGACGCCGTAGTGAAAGGCTCCGGAAATTCCGACCACCTGGGGTTCTTTAACGTGCACCCAAATCTGAGCACACGGGCCTACAACATTTTCGCCTCCATCAGAAATGCAGCCGCCACTGCCGGTATTCTAACCCGCGACCAGCGGGTCAGCAGCCGAGTACCTTAGCAGCTAGACCATCGCGGCGGGGCGACGCATGTTGTCGTCACTTTGTTAAATATGGACCTATTTCAAAAGTAGTGCCACGCCGGGGGATATGCACTAAGTGTGAAAAGGACCGTGCAGTAGACTCAGAAATACATTTCGTAAGTCCGTACGCATTCACCCGTTGTCTTTTCTCCTCAGCGTTGCCTCAAGGCTCTAAGCCCATGAGACCAAAATAGAAAAAAAAATTTAAAAAAGGAAATTCGTGACATCACGCCGACACTCTAACGTTGAGATTTCGGTCACGAAATTCGAGAATAAAATTCCGGCCCTCGTTTTTATCGTCTCAAAAAGAACGAATGACGTGAAAATCACGACGATGGAGCTATCAAAGAATATATAATTTATCGGACTAAACTGGTTAAGCGTTTCACTTTTGTGTCGCTTTAATGAGACGGGCGGCAGAGGGGGAAAAAGAGGCACGAAAGGTGGTATTTAGCTAGGCGACACTCTAGAGCGTACTGTAGCGATACCGTCCACCACGTCCGCCATCTTGGTGAGAGAACTGCCGAGCGCAATGAGCTCAGGGAAAAAGACGTGCCGTGACTCGTGAAAAGGGGAGCAAAAGGGTCAGCGCCCTTTTGTTCTTTCCGTTGTCTTCGTTTTTTTCTTTCTTTTTTTGTTCTTGTGTTTCAGCACGCGCACCGGCCGAGACTACGTCCTAAAGAAACAAAAAAAACAGACATTATAAACTATATACGATAAGTAGAGTCGCCACGCAAATGATAAATAATTACGGGCCTTTAGGGTCATTATTACCGGAAGTTTGCGTTTTGTGTGTCCCAGCTATGGTTTTTACCCGCAATAAGGGATGACTGACCTTAAAATAGATGATTTCGTACGTGCAGGTGTCAATAATATGATTATAACCCTAAGAATGCCTGCATTATTAAAGCGTGGGCGGGACAGACAACATATCAGTGTAGAAACCAGAAGAACATTAATGAATTGTCAACATAGTTCTGGCGCCTTGTTAGCGTCTCTTACGCTTACTTAATTCGTAAGAATATTTCAGAAAATAAAAATTAAGGTTGCCGACAATGGAAGCAGGTGTGCGAGGTGTCGAAAATCTCATTTTGAGGGTAATTAATTTTAATTAATTTTTTTATCACCGAACAGCACCTCGATGTTTCAATATTATGACAGCAATTCGTTCCTGAGGAAGAAAAAGAAAAAAAAGAGAAATACTTGGACCGCGGTACAACCGAAGCATAAAAATTAGCGCTCATCCTCACCGTGTTATTTTTGTATTCCTTTGCAAGTGTCATTCTCGAACTGCATCGAGTTATTGTGACGTTTTTTTTTTGCTTGTATGTTTTATGGTAAATGTATCTCTTAGTTCACTAATTCTTGAATTTCACTGATTACACGCATGTGGGTTGCGGCTTTGCGTGCACCCGAAAAATAGGATCAATAGTTTGCAATACCGGCCATGGGTATGGCGCACATTCGTTGTAAGTCATGTTAATGAGGGTGCGTATTAAAAAAAATATTTAGCTTCCTGAAAACTAGTGCATAGTGTAAACTACCGAGTCATAAAATAGTACACAACGCAAAGCGCAACTGCAGCGCCAGACTCATAGGCGGCGCACGCCGGTAAATTTATTAATGGAGTGCGCGGTGGAACAGGCAGTATATATACTGTCAAGCGTTAAAGATAAATCGAAGGAGACGAGGAAAGAACGTCGGACTCACCACGTGCGGAGGGAGTAATAATTAAGGTTGGCGAAAAAACTTGCACTCTGCTGCGAGGTTTGTATCAGCGAACCATGAGTCATACAATCAGATGTTTGCGGTGACTAAATAAAAACAATACAATTGCTTCGTTAATCAGGGAATATAACTCGACTTCTTTATTTATTGCAATTACCAAGTCGCTTATTTGATGTAGAGAGAAGATGCGGCGTTGCTTATTACGTCTGGTGCGCTTTAGGTGCTTGTGGGATTTTTTTAAAATCTCAACTGTTGCTTTATTCGCAAGCTATGTGAACTTACTAGTAATTCTAGTAATTTAAAGAACAAAGATCGACAAAAATCCGTCTAAAAGTGTGACCGTAAGTGGTGCAAGCCATCATACCAAAACTATGTCCCATTCCTCGATCTTAAATATACCTAACAACGCCTTGTTTTTCCCTTGGTAGACTTCAATTGATCATGGTGAAAAACAAGGCGTAATTTGAAGAACAAAGATCGACAGAAAGCCGACTAGAAGTATGGCCGTAAGTGGCACACGCCATCGCATACTATGCCATATTCGACGTTCTTCAAGTACTTAACAACGCCTTGTTCTTCAGTTGGTCAATGGAAGTCGCAGACTTCCATTGACCAAGTGAAGAACAAGGCGTTGTTGGACGTGTCTTTCTCGAGGTCAATGGAAGTCGTAGACTTCCATTGACCAAGTGAAGAACAAGGCGTTGTTGGACATGTCTTCCTCAAGGTCAATGGAAGTCGTACACTTCCATTGACCAAGTGAAGAACAAAGCGTTGTTAGACGTGTCTTCCTCGAGGTCAGTGGAAGTCATAGACTTCCATTGACCAAGTGAAGAACAAGGCGTTGTTGGACGTGTCTTTCTCGAGGTCAATAGAAGTCTAGGACTTCCATTGACCAAGTGAAGAACAAGGCGTTGTTGGACATGTCTTCCTCAAGGTCAGTGGAAGTCATAGACTTCCATTGACCAAGTGAAGAACAAAGCGTTGTTAGACGTGTCTTCCTCGAGGTCAGTGGAAGTCATAGACTTCCATTGACCAAGTGAAGAACAAGGCGTTGTTGGACGTGTCTTTCTCGAGGTCAACGGAAGTCTACGACTTCCATTGACCAAGTGAAGAACAAGGCGTTGTTGGACATGTCTTCCTCGAGGTCAATGGAAGTCTACGACTTCCATTGACCAAGAGAAGAACAAGGCGTTGTTGGACATGTCTTCCTCGAGGTCAATGGAAGTCGCAGACTTCCATTGACCAAGTGAAGAACAAAGCGTTGTTAGACGTGTATTCCTCGAGGTCAGTGGAAGTCATAGACTTCCATTGACCAAGTGAAGAACAAAGCGTTGTTGGACGTGTATTCCTCAAGGTCAATGGAAGTCGTAGACTTCCATTGACCAAGTGAAGAACAAGGCATTGTTGGACGTGTCTTCCTCGAGGTCAATGGAAGTCGTAGACTTCCATTGACCAAGTGAAGAACAAAGCGTTATTGGACGTGTCTTCCTCGAGAGGAAGACACGTCCACTTGCGGAAACGTCGTCTCGAGCACACGACACCCGTTTACGATTTTTTTTTTTCATCGCAACCTTCCACCTTCTTGCCGTTCCTTGTGTGTTGTGTTTCGTTCAGTGAGTCAACGGACTATCTATACGCGTTTCCGTCTCAATCATGTCTCGTCCATCGTTTCAACTCATAAGTTGAATTTATGAAGTTCGAAATATAAGAAAAATGAGCTTAATCAAACGAGCACAGAGAGGGCTGATTATTTTAATGTTTTTTGTGAATTATTATTATATGCATGAACTAGCACATGCATTATAGCAGCCTTTTGAAGTATACCTGAAAGAGGTAAATGTTTTACCATGTAAGCCGTTTAGTTCGTTGCGCTGGTCGGTTTAACACTGTAACATCTCATTAAAGCAACGCATAGGAGAACGACAAAAAAAAAAGGACACATTGTCGCTCTCTTTCTCTCTCCCTCTCTTTCCGTCGTCATCGCGCGCTTTTTAAAACCCTGTTGTCATCTATAGGGTTGGCATCTTTCATCCGAATGTGGTGCGCACCCACTTTCAGGCAACAATCCACCGAAATAATGCGAGATATGGGCGGTCGTAAATCATGAAATGGTACTGAGCGAACAGGCACTTGTCACGCAGCTGTGTCGTTTCAAAAGAGAGCACCGTGTTATGGCTGGCAAGAACATTACTGTGACAAAAAAAATGTGAGAGAGAGAACGCGTCGTGATGCAACAGCACGTCTCCTAGAAACGCGCGACGACAGATTAAAATTAATTCTCTCTTTCGCGAAAGCCTTTTCGCTGACGGGACGGAATCTGGAAAACAACGCACCGACTTTTGCTTTATTTTTTTATTTTTTTCTCCGTGCTTGCTTTGCAGTTTGCCAAGGCATAAGCGCCATCTCAATACTCGAGTACTAGGCGAGTGTGAGAACGCGCGCAGCGTGTCGCTATGCACGCCATCTTGCTAGGTGCTGAGGCCGCAGGTAAATTATGCAGGCCAAGCGAAGGGCAGCATTCTTTCTTCGCCTCGAAGTTGTGCTCTCTTTTTCTCCATGATTTCGCAATGTCAAAAAAAAAATGGCTAACGGTCCGGACGTCCCACGAAAAACGACCCGACGCGAGATTCGTAAGCGTTGGCGTTATAATGTACGTATACAGGCATCGACCGTGTGCCCGGGAGTTGTTGAAAACTGAAGCGCGAAGCGAAATTGAACGCATAAAGGCGGATGTGGGAGCGAAATGAAACAATTACAAGGCAACACGTGTGTTTTATATGCAAGCTTTTTCTTTGTTTGTCTCGCTTAACTTTTCCCTTAGAGGCAGAGATTAAGTTACTTAATTCACCTGGTAAGAAAATGGTAAGAATAATTGTTGGCAGCTTTACTTCCCAGAACTTACGTTGTGTTTACGAGGGAAGCCGTGATGAAAGGGCTCCGGAAATTTCGTCCTCCTGGAAGTTCTTTAACGCGGAACGAATTATAAATGTACACGGTCGTCAAGCCTTCTCGCTTCCATCTTAAAAGCAACAGCGGTCAGGATGCGATCTCGCCATTTCCGGGTCAGCAGTTGAGAACCACAACTACTTTAGACCACCACTGCGGATAGTAAGAAAAAGTAAGAAAAAATGAGAAAGACGTCGCTGAATACGCACGAGATGCAGAAGGGCGGTCGTCTTATAAACAAACTGTAGCGGTGCTCTTTTATCACAGCCAATAAAACGGATATTTAACAACAACAACAACAACAACAACAACAACAACAACAACAACAACAACAACAACAACAACAACAACAACAACAACAACAACATGGTGACCTGGATTTACGCCATATACGCTATCTCTCGTCATGCAAGCAGTTTCGCTGTGAAAAAGACACATCAATGGACAGTATGAAACCTGGAGGGTTCCCCCGCTGATGCTGTGAAGACATTGTGTTTCAGGCAGGTGCGCGGTTAATGCGAAAGAACGTACTCTTACGTTTTCTACGAGAGACAGGATTAAGCGATGCGTGGTGAGCCCAACTACATGGACTCGAGTCGCTCAGGCGGAGCAATTGCCGGCCAGGTCTGTCAGGCTAAACCCGCCTGGGGCAACATCACCACGCAAAGACATTCTTTGTCCGTTGGCGACATGCAAATATTGCCTCAGATTATTATCGCTTTTCCTGTTTCCTTTTCTTTCCGTTTTTTTTTTTTCCTTTGCTATCCGTTTCATGATATTGATATAACGGGCCCTCACACAACGTATATACCTTCACATGCTTTTAAATAAGCAACAGCAACATTTGTCCGTTTATTTTGTTTACATCTGAAAAAAATTGCAGCGGCATTTCCAACAAAAACACTATGTGTTTCAATCCACTGCGGTTAAATTATCCTTGCGGCTCGGTTTTTCGCGAACTGCCCACAGCTATGCGACGTTGCTTTATAATCGCGTCGGAAAGAAATGTGTCGCGGTGAACTGAATTTCAATATCACTCGAGCTCTAAGCGAAGAGTTCGCAGCTCCGACTCGAATGATGTGTCAGCACTGTTCTTTCAGGTGCCGTTCACTCGCCGATTGTATATATAGAACGTTTGAGGCGCTTACGCGAATCGCTTATTTAAGGATCTTAGGCGCAACGTCTGACGGCTCGTCACCCGGACTGACTCTGAAGCACTTAGAAGGAAAAAAAAGCGATGCAGGACGATATCGAACGAGAATATGAAACGCGGATCTGCGTTTCTCGGCAGGAAATTCGTTTGTTTCTTACCACTTTTGCACGACGTTTCAAATCGCGTTATTCTCGCTGCAAAACTATCGCCGAGTTTTCTCCCCACTGAAAGTGTCGAGACGATAACGGGAAAACGACAGTAAATAAAATAAAAAAGAAAAGAAGGAGAGGTTTCGTTATACGATTATCCATTTTCTTTCCTGTTTCGAACTATCACAACAACGACAACAAAAATTATCACCACCAAAGCACTCCGCATACCAATGGTTGAACTAGCAAATCGCTTATAGTTTCCCGTATTTCTTATATATAAATAAATAATATTAATGAAAACAGAAACAAAAACGCGCGGCTTTGGTGTTTATCACGAATTAAGATCTATCGAGGTATCTTCTGCTAAAGCTTCTGATTTCTCTATCACGTTAACTTTTTTTGAGAGAGAGAGAGAAAGATGTGTGCTTCTATTTGGGGTAAATGATTTTGTGGGCAGCGATTCACGCACGCCGGATATACCACCGCTACACCTATACATGCTGACTTAACCCGAAGATAAAGTACCATGCAGGGGAGGAGGCCTTTCGAGGTAGCGTGTGCTAGCACTGCTTCTTCAATTTACCTTGCGCGCACTAACGAGACGCCACATTTCCCCGCCTTCTCGCCACATACAGCTTAGCTATGAAAATTACACTGATCAATACGAATTCAAGATACTGTAGACACATGTAGGTTGGATGGCGGCTGACGTTTGATAGCAAATGCCTGCGACATACCTGGCGAAATTTCTTGATAAACTGGTAAGTCCATACTAATAAGTACGCGATAACGCGGATTTAGTGTATACGGACACTGGGGGAAAACTGACACATGGGATGAGCGCTTGCACTGTGATAAGTTTCCTTTATCCTGACTGAAATGCATGGTATTTAGTATTTATAAGTACCTTTCTTGTTCCCGGCAGTTCGCATAAATAAATTAAATAATCAGAAATGCAGCGCAGCCTTCGCACCCCTCTTCATTATACAGCAAACTCAGCAACACCGTCGTGGTGGTCTATAGCGTTTACCGTGCTCGAGTGCCGTCCCGAAGGTGACGGCAACAAATCCCGGCCACGGCGGCCACATATTAGTTCAGGGGCGAATATTCTGGAGACCCTTGCACTAAGCCACGCGTTAAATAACACCACGCTGCGGAAATTTCAAGAGCCAACCACTATACAGCGCCCCTCAAATATATTTCGGAGTAACTGCACAGTTAATCCGAGAAGAACGCCTTGCTCCTCCAGAAGACGAAGTGTGTGCAAAGGTTCGTACACGGCGAGACAAGAAGGGCGCTTTTCAACTTGAGGAGAAAAGCGCCGTGGTATTTTTTTTTTCTAGAGTAACTGCAAGAATATTCGCGCCGTGTGCATGCAAACAACCCATCGGTTTCCTTCCAGACGGTGCCGTATGGCGTGGCGTGGTATGTACGCGCATGCTGACTGATTGGTCGTGAGTACGAATGCCCTGTGGTTGCTGCAAACTTTCCGAAATTGATTTCTCAATGTGGTGCTTGCGTATCGATTGTACATCTAATCATACGCCTGATCACGCTTCAAAATGCTGGCTAAGTCAACCCGGTTCTTTGCGCAAGATAACTGTTGCTCCCTCGAGGAGTATCCGCAAGATTGGAGAGTAACTTCGCAGCTAGCCCTAAAAGGGAAAAATGGCTGTCGCAAGTTAGTTACTCCTCTAAAGGAGCAACCTCAATACCCCTTTTCCTCCTTTACTTCTTAGTGTAGGGGCTGTCAGCTTGCACGTATACTTTTTACATTACCGTGTTACCGGAATAACGGACTGCGTTTATCGTGTTACCGGTACGCATGTTTTAGCAATGCTTTAGCTTCATATATTAGTGAACGATTACGCACTTACGTCAACGTAACCTTTAGTTTGCGCAAACCACTAAATAATAATGAAAACTATATTCAAATTATCGGACTTGTTTAGGATTCCATTACCGCGAAATCGCAACAAAGAAATGTAGAAATACCAGGTTACCAGGCGATGGTGCCGACATCTTGGGAAGCTTCATGCAACCAGGTCATGGACACGTTTGTTATCCGCCAGTGTTTTCAAGAGAAAAAAAAAACAGACCGAAAGGCAACTTATTTGTAATTACGCTGATGCAAGACATTTACTTATACTAGTAGACTGCACCACGTTTCCCCAAGAATAATTTTGTGATTGCCTGGTACATCTCAGTCCCGCTAGATGGCCTCACCTGTCCGGAAGGCTTGGGTCTCTCACGTTCATGGCTTCACCACAGAACACCTATACACACGGAGGAAGGAAAGGTAGGAGAGGCCCTGACGTCGCTCGCTGTGAAGCCGCGATGAAGCCGGAAGTCGGCCACATTTACTGGGCAAATGCTCCTCTCTTGTTTACATCCGAATGTAAAGCAGCAGGCACGACTCTCTCTCCGGCAGGGAAAGCACGTGAGCTGCGCCGCGCGCGTGTCGTGGCGATCCGAAACTAATCAGGCACTGCGCCGTGCTCCCGACCGGGCTGCAGAAATTAGGTGCCTTTTCTCATCTTCTAACCACTACCGCCACCACCGAAACTAATGGAACGGGGCTCAACACTCTGGGCCAGCGTGACACCTTCGGCGAAGTCATTTCGTCCGAGTATTAACAGCGAGTAACAGCTCACCGACAACGAAGCAAGTACAAGATAACGCGCGCTAGATGCACTAACAACGGCGAGTGTTTTCACGTCATTAATTCAGCAACTGCACAGACAACCCGATCGGTCGTGCGCCTTCTACGATTACATTCCGCCACGCGGCCGACGCAGCGTCCGGCCACTGTGTCGGTGTTCCGCGTGAAACTCACCGGCGTCACCATTCTGCTACCGTGGTGACTTTGACCACGATGCAAGTGACACTTGAACGCGGTTGCTGTTAGGTTGAGATTACATGCAATGCTGGGGGAGAGTATACGAAGCGGAACAGAAAACGTGTTTTAATACGCACATTCAAGTTGTTACTGTACACATACCGAACACGAAACTACGTATGAGCGCATGGTCCTCATCGCGTCTTGCTGGGCACAACATTTTCGTTGGTTGTCACAAGCAGGAGCATTGCGCAACCGTCACTGACCTGCGAGGCGTTCGCCGTCGTTCCGCTTCGTCATGGTGCCCAACGCAACTTTGCTGAACACTTCAATTGCTTCATCCGCGTCATCCACCGCCCGATACATGGATATGCGCTCGTTCTATGCACTGTTGAGGCCCCGTGGTGGACAAAAGGTTTTGTAAACGTTGCTAGGAGCACAGTAACAGCCAGGAGAACACTGCGTAACTAATAACGTGGCGCAGAGCACGGATATTGTTCGTCACGGCTCAGCACGAGATCTGCAGAGGCACACGTGCCGCCGCCAGCCACGGCCGCTCACTGCTAGACCAGCTTTGCTGCGCAACACGTAACCATAACAACGCTGCCATTGTGCCCAGTGAATATGGCCGTCATGATGTCATTTCCTCCACACTTTTCACGTTTCGCGCCGGCTGGGCATGCCCTCTCCTATCTTTCCTTCCTCCATGCCTATATACTATCACCCTAGCTTCACTCTAGCTCTAGCTTCGGCTTTAGCTTCGGTTCTATCACTCTAGCTTCGGCTATCCGGATCAAACAACGTCGTTTGAAACGGTCGCTTGAAGTAAGCCGGCATTCAAAAAGAAAAGTACCTTCACAGTCCTCATATATCTCTTCGCGAAATGAACAATTGTTTCAAGATTTTAGAGTACCGTACCAGATCTAATTTGTATGCTAATTCGTTTTTTGTTCGTTCCATTAGAGAATGGAATCACTTATCAAATGAACAAGGGTGCTGTATTAATGAAGATGTGTTTTTCTCGACATTGTAACCCCCCTGCTGCAGCGCCTTCGGGCTAAGCGGGGTAATCATTGAATAAATAAAGAATAAAGAAAAAGAAAGGGAGGGGGGAGGGGTGTCACGACTTTTCTTGTTTTTGTGGCTACTATCATCACAAGAACTTCATCACAGCATAATGTTGTAAATTTGTGCTTACGGCGGTCCCACTACTTTGTTCTAATTGGTGATAAGAAGTGGACGACCAGCACTGAAAGGAGGGGGCCGGGGGTGCTGACACAGGCTCTAAGGGGGGGGGGGGGTAATCGTCCCCCCCCCCCCTCTGGATCCACCACTGAATGGCGGGTGACACAGATGGAAAAAGGTAACACGGAGTAAAAAGCAGCTTTGACGCTGCTAGCGACCGAACCTACAAACTTGTGTCCATTAAAGAAGCGTGCCCTTGATATGTTCCCCATCATTCGTTCTACGGCCACTTAGCGCCCCGTACGTATCCAACCGTCGGCCCGGTGCGTTTTCCTGACAGCTTCATACAACAAGGCCGAGCGCGAGCGTCAGACTGGAACGCGTGCGCTATAGCTCCGTTTTCAGACACCCACTCGGCTCGTGATCCATAGCGTGCACTTTGCATAATTGGCGAGCGCCGCAGGGCCCATTTCCTCGACAGAGGGAAGGCATCTACACAACTGCGCAGCCAACTCGAGCTGCTGAGCAGGGGCATGGATGCGAACTGCCTCTTGTCGACGGAGAACACCGGCTGCGGAAGCAGTTGTACACACTATTGTCAGTAATGCGTCTCGAATCCCGGAGCTGCAATCGCATACGTACGTCGGTAGAGCCTTTATGAAAATTGCGTTATATGATCGCGGAAGTTGGTGACTTTGCTAAGCTATTTGTATATAGAAAAAAAGTTTTCCTTCTTCTATCTATCTATCTATCTATCTATCTATCTATCTATCTATCTATCTATCTATCTATCTATCTATCTATCTATCTATCTATCTATCTATCTATCTATCTATCTATCTATCTATCTATCCATCTATCCATCTATCTATCTATCCATCTATCCATCTATCCATCTATCTATCTATCTATCTATCTATCTATCTATCTATCTATCTATCTATCTATCTATCTATCTATCTATCTATCTATCTTTTTTCTACATTCTTTCGTATTCTTCTTGCACACTACCTTCCTTCCTATTTACGTTTTTTTTTTCTTCCACATTGCGCAATGCTACCTACCAACCGTTAACTTCCTCGAGGCCGAGAATCCGACCATCATCCTCGTACATAGAGGCGTAACCCTCCAGTTGCCGGACGCGCAACAGCCATGACCATGCGTTCATGTCCAGGCAATATAATTAAGTGTGACTCCATGAAGTTATTAGTAACACCGATGGTTGATTGATTGATTGATTGATATGTGGAGTTTAACGTCCCAAAACCAACTTATGATTATGAGAGACGCCGTAGTGGAGTGCTCCGGAAATTTCGACCACCTGGGGTTCTTTAACGTGCCCCCAAATATGAGCACACGGGCCTACAACATTTCCGCATCCATCGGAAATGCAGCCGCCGCAGTCGGGATTCGATCCCACGACCTGCGGGTCAGCAGCAGAGTATCCTTAGCCTTTAGACCACCGCGGCGGGGCCCCAGATAAAATATTAGCCTGGCTAATTAGAAACGGCTGACAGCGAACAAGGCCACGATCGAGAAGGCATCAGTTATCTGAAAACGACGCATGCAGATATGACCGACACACACGCTCGAGGACCAGATTTGTTTAGGCGAGCCGGCGCCCAGTTTTGCGCGTACACGACGCCACCGTAATCGGCAAGTTATAAAAGCACGCACACGCACACGCACACGCACACGCACACGCACACGCACACGCACACACACACACACACACACACACACACAGAGAGAGAGAGAGAGAGAGAGAGAGAGAGAGAGAGAGAGAGAGAATAAAACTTTGGTGCGTACACGGACGTTCTTAGTTTTACAGTTACGCTACAACACTTATGCGACATCCGCTAGTCTTCACTGGTCTCGCACCGACATCAAAAGAGAAACGTAATGTTCAACGCTACACAAAGCTACGTCTTTATGACATGTCCCTGAAGCACAGCAAAAGAGAGGAAAGAAAATAATGTGTAATAAAAAGCACTGTCTTCTACCGGGATGCCATCGGACGGCTGCAAGTGACAATGCAACGGAAAGGGGACGATGAAGGATCGAAATGTCGTGGGATGTATACGTCGTACACCGCATGGTATACTCTCCTATAGACTATTCTTGTCCAGTGTAACCCTAACTAGCAGTGCGACTATAACTTCCTGTGCACATTAAATGTGCCGTCTCCTTTTACCGTTGGGCGAGCCAGTTAGCCATTTGTGAGAATGCCATAACGCGAAAAGAGCTCAGCAGTTCGACGAATGTTCGTTCTTCTACATTCTTCCGTCATGTGTCTCCCTTTCGCTGATCCTCACGGCAATTTTTAATGAGTTGCAGCATAAAAAAACAAACTTCGGATATGTTCAAAGCGACGTTAAATTGAATGTTATCCCAGATAGTTTCTATATATACCTCATATTTATTATTATTATTATTTTGTATCGCTCAGTTTTGCTACCTTCGACATAACCACAATCGCAATAAATATCACGCGCCCTCTTTCCTGCGGTCTGTCCGTAGTTTCTTTTTCGTCGTAATTGATAGTTCGACGCAGTTAAGACGACAAACGACGTCGTTGGGGACAACGGTGCTATAGCCTTTGTGCATGGTCAAGGGTTAGCGACACTGCTATGAGCTGATGAGTGCCTCGTTCTGTCGACAACGCGCGTACCATTCAATTTAGCGGTCGGCGTAGCAGTTTATGTATTATAGATAGATATGGAGTCAATATCGTGCAGCACACTGGTGCAAACAAGAAAGGATTAACGGCGCTGCAAGCCCATCTGGCTCAACGAACGCTGCGCCAGGCATTGCTGCACGCTGAAGCACGAGCCATGAGTATTAATCGTCACAAACGACCTGTGACATACGTGATGCTACAGGCTCACAATTAATTCACCCTAGCAGTCATGCTGCGACCGCTTCTGTCTCGCTCAAGTATAGTCCTGTGGCAAAAAAAAAATCGAGCTAATCAAGCATGTAATATAAACTATCCGAGCTATACGTCGAAACTTCATAACTATATTCTTCCAATGCGGCTACAGCCCGCGGAAGATCGGTCAATAAGTCGCATCAACACAAGAAGCTTGCTTGCTTGCTTGCTCCTCTGTTCTGGCTCTTAGCTTCCCCATCCCTTTAAGAAATTTATATTGATCTGCGATAAATAAGAAGGTGGACAGCGGCCACACTACTTATTATCACGAAGTCGCTGCCGTTTTTCCAGGAAATACGTCATCGAAACAGCATTCGATCGATTTGAATTGTTATCTTGCTATCTGGCATATTCTGTTTCTGGAAGCCTCCTCATTAGGGCTTTGTTATAGAGATGTCTGCTCCACTGTTGAAAAAAAAAAATGATTGAATCTAGACAGCTTTTATCTACATTGGTTAATTACCACAATTAATTTACGTTGATCACAGTTAAACTTTTTCGTATGTCGTACAGTTTATCCGTTTTTTGTTCGAAATTGTCCGTTTCTTGGGCAGCCCCCCCCCCCCCCCCAATGTAGGCGTGGGCCATTGGCGTATATTTCCAACTTCAACACTCTAATTTCAAAGGAGGCATTTCGACTCCTATTACGGGTGGCGAGGGGCCTTCCTTGTGTGTACTCTAAATAAAGCTCATTCGTGATCATCATAACGGGACCCTCGCATACTAGGAAGTCGAGTATGTATGATACAGCGTTTATAGAGGCTTTATTATGTGACGCAAGACGCAGGTGTCCTTCGGTAGCGCTTTCTTTAGTAATCCGTCTCCTTTTCCGATTTTTATTGCGACGTATCTCCTCTTCACGAACTTCCCTCAAAATACCGTCTATCCCCCTTTATATTACTCATAGTCAGGGTTTCCAAACAAAGACATTTTTTCTTTCTCTTTTTTGGGAAAATCAATGTATTTACACATGCTTTTTTTAATTTAGCTTTGCTGTGCGTTTTTCATTACTAGAGTTCACCTTAGGCTGTACTTAATTATATGAAAGAATCAGAATGAAATATTAACATTATCAGTACATCTATATGAATATTAATGTTTTTTTCCACCAATAAACAGTTTATGGAGGGGGTGGGAATAAATGCAACTATCCACTTGACTAAGATATTGTTAATAAAACATTATTCATATTTTACAAAAATTAAAAATAAAGTAATAAAGATCATTCACGTTTTATTAACAATATCTATATCATTCACTTATTTCAAATGTTTAACCTTAGTTGCCTAAAAAGACACCAAAATTGTCACAAATATTTTTGCTTCCCTACAGATGATCTTTTTCGCATATCCTTCCGTTTGTTTCGCCCCGCCGCAGTGGTCTAGTGGCTAAAGTACTCGGCTGCTGACCCGCAGGTCGCGGGATCGAATTCCGGCGGGATTCGATGGAGGCATTTCCGATGGAGGCGGAAGAGCTGTAGGCCCGTGTGCTCAGATTTGGGTGCACGTTAAAATAACCCCAGGTGGTCAAAATTTCCGGAGCCCTCCACTATACGGCGCCTCTCATAATGATATCATGGTTTTGGGACGTTAAACCCCACATATCTATCAATCAATTCCCCCTTTGTTTCTCTTCTCTGTCTCACTTTTATTCTTTATTATTTCGCAAATTGACCTGCCGCACGTTTCGTGGCCGGTCCCGCGCGTGGTGGGCGGTGCCATTGCTTCGGAAAATTATAGTCACATATTAGTGCCCGTATGCGGGTACGTGCCATAGTTATGACTCGACCAACCACAACGACAAGCTATCGGCGACCGGTGCGTTTTTTCAACATAAAGCCTACGTTAACAGATACTCAAAAAAAAACCGGGTCGAAAAGTAATTTTCAATTCTGGATAAATTCGTGACATACCAAAATTAATCGGGTTTGGCAAAACCAGCTGTCTGGTCGGCTCCCAAAATCAAGATGTAGCTATTAGTGTCTGCTTTGTTGTTGATTCTTTTTTCTCACTATCTACATCTTTGGTTTCTTTCTTTTTTTTTAACATATTGTCTTCACTATACAACTCCCCCCCCCCCTTTTTTTTTTTCGTTGTAAGCAATAATGCTGTTATCGTCCATATGAGACTATATGTTCTCTTGGCCGATCCCCCAGAGTGGGTACGAGCCATGGATTAGAGGATACAAACAAACAAACAAAGACCGGTGCGAGTCGCACTTTCACGCCGCCGGCCGCACTGAGCTACGCCGAGCGCAGTCATGGCGACGAATGCAATGTCGACACGCGGCTTGTAAAGGACACGCAAGAAAGGCGACGACCGTGGCAATCGATGGCGTCAAGGACGCCACGGCGAACGACGAGTAAACTATAGGAGGTAAGACGCTATACAGCTGCACGTCCGCATGTGTCGTCATCTATAAGACACGTCCCCCTCGTTGTCGCTACGCTAGAAGATGTTTCGGGAGTTTTCGATTTACACGCTGAAGGCGTGTAGGTGATGCGGCAGTGTGCGCATCGCCCGATGGCCAAAATGTCGCGACCGGAAATTTCACCCCGTCCCCATCTGCGTCATTACTGTCGCCTGTCACTGTACGGAAAGTGTCGATGCCAACTTCGTCCGTTCTCTTAAAGGAGTGAATCTCTCGCTTTCGCTCTCTTTATCACAGTAACGCTTTGTAAACATGTCTGGGATGGTAAATTTTATCACTTGAGGAGTGGATACAGTGGAGATCGGTAAAGAGACGTGTAATTGATAAAAAAAAAATAAGAGGGGGGGTTTCGATTTTCATAAGACGTTCAAATCTACACACTTCCGTTCCCATTGTTTCTCGTTTAGAGAGCATCACTGCCGAACACTTTTTTTTGGACTAGTGTCATTTTTGAAATGCAACCGTAAAACATACATGTTGTCAGGAAGTGCTCATTGCTCTTTAATGGTCTTCACATATACTACAGCACCACCCGCTCGTCTCCTTAAAAGTGATGACTGACAGCTGTCTGTTTGCAGCACGAAGCCACAAGGGCAAATTTTTGTTCAACTACTGCAAGCTTACTTTTCTAAGTAAATCGGATTTCCTTCTGGCTTGCAAAGCAGGCGGTCGGCAGTTATCCACGTCGCAAAACTTCCGCCTCCTGGCGGAATTCCGAAGACCTCATCTCGCAACGCTCCTTCCTGTCTTTAATGTACGAACCAGTACTTGAAGAGCTTATACAGCACTTGATTTTATTGAGTGATACGTCGAGTTTAACATCCCAAAATCACCATATGATTATGACAGGCGCCGTATAGTGGAGGCCTCCGGAAATTTCCAACCACCTGTGGTTCTTTAACATGCACCCAAATCTGAGCACACGGGCCTACAACATTTCCGCCTCCATCATAAATGCAGCCGCCGCAGCCCTGTTTCAATCCCGCGAACTGCGGGTCAGCAGCCGAGTACCTTAGGCACTACACCGCCGCGGCGAAACAGCATTGGATTTCAGACTTCTTCGAACAGCCGTGATGATAAATACTTGTGCAATTAAGGGCCGTCTTTGGAGCCAACGTTTCTAGAAGTTTCTAGTCTTGTCTTCTGTTGACAGTGGCGGATCTAGAGGGGGACGGGGGGGTAGGAGGCTATCCCCCTTTCCCTCAAAGCCTCCGTCAGCACTTCCACGCACTGTTGCGACGCGCGCCTCCGACGACGTTACGAAGGGCTCCTCGGAATCTCACCGCTGCAACCACTGTTTCGAAAGACGGCGACGCCAACACGGTCTCGAAGGCGCCACTGCTTCGAACTCCACCGGGAAGGTCACCAGCCGTTTGGTAGCGTAGGTTTCTCAGCTCGCGACGGCTTCTGCGCAGAGCTGATAGACGAGCGGACGAGACGACGGTGAGTTAAACAAGGTTTATGTACAGCATATATACAGAGGCGTTACAAATTCAGCACTGGGGCCGACAGAGACTCGAAGAGCCGAGCTCTCCTCTGTTGCGAACGATGGCCCGATCCCGCAGCTGCCAACCACTGTTGCGAAAGATGGCCCGATCCCACCGAAGCCACCACTGTTGCGAAAGACGGCGACGCCGACGCGGTCCCGGAGGCGCCACTGCTTTCGACCCCGCCGGGAAGGTCACCAGCCGTTTGGTAGCGTATGTTTCTCAGCTCGCGACTGCTTCTGCGCAGAGCTGAGGAGACGAGCGGACGAGACGACGGTGAGTTAAACAAGGTTTATGTACAGCATATATACAGAGGCGTTACAATTTCGGCACTGGGGCCGGCAGAGACTCGAAGAGCCGAGCTCCTCTCTCTAACACATAGGTCAGCCTTTCGCATAAAACCGCTGATCGCGACACGCCGCAGGGCTTCTTTTATTTACACCGGGCCCAACTAAAATGTCCAATCAGAAGCGCCGCTGGTCTTCAGAGCAGGCTCCTCCAATGGGGTTCGCCGCGCGATGCGTCAGGCCACCAGACATGAGGACGCCGGCTCGCTGTCACGTGCGACGCTGACTCAATGCACGTGGGCCACAGATGCGCCGCGCGTGTTCACGCCGTGGAGTTGTTCGCGCCCGGCGGGCTGCGGGCTGGCCTTGACCCAGATTGCCTGTTTCAGAGGCACGGACGTTTGACGAGGACTCGCTGGCATAGCAGCACCCCCGCCGCCAGACAATGCACCGGAAAGACGAGCTGCTTCCACGGGGCTCGGATGTCAGGTGCGCTCGTTCGCCAGGTCCCTCCAGGTTCGCCTCCAGGGCCATGGGGAGAATACAGCTCCAGACTGTTCCGGGAACACATCCCATCATTGACGACGGATCCCCGCTCCACTGGCTTGTCGCCACAACTTGCTGGCCAACTTCGCTCGTCTCTTCTGACCATTTTCGGTTTCAGCACTTGTCGATGGTTCTGCAACTTGCTAAGAACGGTTCGACAACAGACAACACACGACACAAGCAAGTGCCCTCGGTCACCCGACAGAACACCAGACAAAGTATAGTACAACATATACCTATCTACGTGTTTATCGGAATTTTGTTCCCTCTACATCAAGAGGCACATGTGGGACAAAAGACCCCTAAAATGACAACTCAATTTTTTTTCCCACGTACAACAACGTAACGGATTAGAATACCACATAAAGTTGGCCCCTTGAGATCACTCTGAACGAGAGCGCTCAGCCCAGGTCGTGATGAGGTCAAATTTTGCCCCGAATCGCCAGCCAGAAACCGAAAGGTTGAGAAGGTACTAACTAAACGCACTGCTCAATGCACCTGCATTAACGTTTACCTTTCCTTTTTTTTTTCTTTAGCGAACGTCAAAGTTGCGCTGTGGAGCAACATGCTCCACTTCAGTAACCGGCCACTTTTAGGCGACGATACCTATGCGGCACCAAGAGCGGCTCACACTTGCGACGTTGCACAGGGGAACAACGATACGGCTTGCTACTGATTGACTCCTCACCGCCTTAGCTCGATATCGTGTTCGATCACCCTCATGTTTCCGGGGCGGTCCGAAAACACGTCTTCAAACTCGGAACCAATCTTTCTCAGGTCCTCTTTCTCAGGTCCTCCTTCACTTAAGCTAGGCTCTAGGTTTATCTGCTCCCAAATTACTTTCGATCCCCCTTCGATCACCTCACTAGAACTCAAATTTTCTGCTCCCTCTTCCTCTGAAGCCTTCAACAGCTGATTACGACCGCTTGATGTTGAACATTGGGTTTCATCAAGTTGTAAATTTTGTGCTGCCGCCTTCCTACTTGCACCTCATAATTTGTATCGCAAGGCTTCGATAATACTTTGGCGGGCCCTTCCCAATCAACCTCAAGCTTGTTCCTTTTTGGTGGCTGCAGCCGCATTACCTGATTATCAACTTCAAAAGCGCGCTTCTTCCCCGATTTCTCGTAGTGCTCCTTCGACAGCACTTTTGCCGCGTTTTTCTGGCTTTCCACGAGCGCTTCAATTTGGCTTTCCACTAGCGCTTCAATCGAGAGACCCTCACTCTGCCCTCGAATGAGCGTCTCTCGACCAACTCTCGGCAGCTCGCTCCAACTTTCCGCTACAGGCGAGAGCGTTGCATCCCTCTCGCTCTGACTCAAAGGCGCCACGTCGTCTCCCCCAGCGCATACCGCGCCGGCCGCTCCCGCGACGGGCCGCTCGCGTGACTGCTCACATCACTCATGCGGAAAATTTCCTTTCTGGGGTTCCGTCGACCCGCCGACAAGGTCACTTGAGAGTTCACCGCATGGAACCAAGCCAAGCTTCCGCGAAAGCTTTCGCGCTTGCGATCGCGTGGGAGCCATGCACGCTAAGTTGGGGAAGAACGATTTGCCCTGCTCTTTGAGAAGCTGCTCCGAGTTGTTGGAGAAAAGATAAGAAAAACGACCGTTCAGCGCGGCAGACACAGCTGCTTCGGTGCAAAGCTTACCGAACGGGCCTTCAATGACAACGGTGGCGATTGGTAAGCGAACACTCTGCTCCTCGGCGACCTGCCTGATCCACGCGCATTCTCCTGTGAAGTCATCCGGAGACACCAATGAAGGATGGACAACGTCCATGGTTGCCGCTGAGTCTCTAAGTGCTCGGCACGTTTTCTTATTCACCCTAATTTCTTGGAGATACGGCTCCAACAACCGAATGTTTTTCTCTGATTCTCGGATCGTTGCGAAGGCAAACTTTTCCTGACAGTTTCTCGCGATGTGCCCTTCCTTTTTACAGTTGTAGCAGATTAGCGGCTTCCGTTTGTTTTCCGATTCAAATGCCTGTGTGGTAGAAACCTCACTCGATTTCTCCGCTTCTGCTTGCCCTTCCCCTACACTGTCCTTAGTAAGAGATGGGTCCTTTTTGAAATTACTGTGCGGAACGGGTTTCCGTTGATCAGGTTTCCTTGAAAAGCTCTCTTTTCTCTCATCCTTTTCAACGCGCACTGCCCTGCTATGCAACTTTCGGCGAGTATAATACTCCTCAGCTAACTCAGCTGCCTTATTTAACTGTACTTCCCCAAGTCTGTCCTGCAGCCAAAGTTTGACATCCTCCTCGATGCAGCGGTAGAATTGCTCCAATGCAACGCATTCCACCACTTTATCGCGGTCGTCATAAACACCTTCGCCCTTGAGCCATTCAATCAAATCGGCTTTTAAGACGAAACGCGAAGTCAACGTGTGACTCATTCCCCTTTTCAGCATACCGGAACCTTTGCCTGAAAGCCTCGGGTGACAACTTATAACGTCTCAAGAGCACTTCCTTAACCTCGTCATAGCTCTCAAACGCTTCCCTCGACAAGCAAGTTATCGCGTCGGACACTTCGCCGGGAAGAAGAGCTAGCAGGTTCCGCGCCCCAAAGAGACTGCTCCAAAGCATTTCGCTCACAGACGTGTTCAAACTTGACGAGATACTTCGCCATGTCCTCGCCCACTACGAACGGTGGCAGTTGATCCCGAATTCTAATACCGCTGACCTGAATCGTCGGAGAAGCTGCGCTAGGCGCCTGCGAACACTGTAGGATTGCCAATTCTATTCGTTTCATCTCGAGGCGCTCCTGTCTCTCGGCCTCCTCGCGACGTTCGCGCCTTTCAGCTTCTTCGCGTTCGCGAGCTTCTCGCCTTTCTTCACGTTCGCGAGCTTCGCGCCTTTCTTCACTTTCGCGAGCTTCGCGCCTTTCTTCACGTTCGCGAGCTTCGCGCCTTTCAGCCTCTTCACGAGCTTCTCGCCTTTCAGCCTCCTCACGTTCGCGAGCTTCTACTTCTCGCCTTTCAGCCTCCTCACGGCGTGCTTTAATATCCACCCAGGCCTCATCGACTTCCTCAGCCGACACTCCCTCATCCTTCATGATCTCAAGGATCGCTTGCTTTCGTTTCGCACGGCCCAAAGTAATGCCGAGTTCCTCACAAATTTCGATGAGTTCCTTCACTTTAAGGTTCTCCATCGTTCACACTAGCCTCTTGCTGTTTGCCCCTGTTAACAATTTACTTGCCGTACCCACTATAAGTCAACTAGCAAGACGCGCAAGCAACTTTTCACTCTCCCGTGTTTACCCCCTCCGCATTAACTTTGGTTTCAAAGCACTTCGACTTTGCTTGAAACGATCAAAGCTCACTCTAATGCTTCACACAGCCCTTCTCTAAACTACTACAACCTGAGCTAGAGTAGTCTGGTGAACTGAGGGGAAAACATCAGGCACTCACCGCATCGATGTCGCTGACGCCGGCCGATCCCGCAGCTGCCAACCACTGTTGCGAACGATGGCCCGATCCCGCAGCTGCCAACCACTGTTGCGAAAGATGGCCCGATCCCGCCGAAGCCACCACTGTTGCGAAAGACGGCGACGCCGACGCGGTCCCGGAGGCGCCACTGCTTTCGACCCCGCCGGGAAGGTCACCAGCCGTTTGGTAGCGTATGTTTCTCAGCTCGCGACTGCTTCTGCGCAGAGCTGAGGAGACGAGCGGACGAGACGACGGTGAGTTAAACAAGGTTTATGTACAGCATATATACAGAGGCGTTACAATTTCGGCACTGGGGCCGGCAGAGACTCGAAGAGCCGAGCTCCTCTCTCTAACACATAGGTCAGCCTTTCGCCTAAAACCGCTGATCGCGACACGCCGCAGGGCTTCTTTTATTTACACCGGGCCCAACTAAAATGTCCAATCAGAAGCGCCGCTGGTCTTCAGAGCAGGCTCCTCCAATGGGGTTCGCCGCGCGATGCGTCAGGCCACCAGACATGAGGACGCCGGCTCGCTGTCACGTGCGACGCTGACTCAATGCACGTGGGCCACAGATGCGCCGCGCGTGTTCACGCCGTGGAGCTGTTCGCGCCCGGCGGGCTGCGGGCTGGCCTTGACCCAGATTGCCTGTTTCAGAGGCACGGACGTTTGACGAGGACTCGCTGGCATAACACCTCTCTAACACATAGGTCTGCTCTCCAATGGGTCCGCTCTGACACACATGTCAGCTTTCACCTAGGACCGCCGATCGCGACGCGCCACAGGGCTTCTTTTATATGCACCGGGTCCAACTCAAATGTCCAACCAGAAGCGCCGCTGGTCGTCAAGCAGCCGAGTACCTTAGGCACTACACCGCCGCGGCGAAACAGCATTGGATTTTAGACTTCTTCAAACAGCCGTGATGATAAATACTTGTGCAATTAAGGGCCGTCTTTGGAGCCAACGTTTCTAGAAGTTTCTAGTCTTGTCTCCTGTTGACAGTGGCGGATCCAGAGGGGGACGGGGGGTAGGAGGATATCCCCCTTTCCCTCAAAGCCTCCGTCAGCACTTCCACACACCTACCTGCGGATGTTTGTCGTTCACCTTCTATCACCGATTAGGACCAATAAAAGGTACCACTGCAAGCAGAAGAGTAATTATGCTGCAATGAGGTTATTGTCATGATAGTAAGTAATGAAAAACAAAATAGTAACGTACCCCCTCCTCCCCCTTCTCCGCATTTTCGGTGTTGCTTCAAGCGACCGTCTTTTCGCCTTCTAGCGAAATGAGTCGCCGTACACGCCCTTGTCTGTCGCTGTTTTGAATATGACAAGACTAGAAAACGATGGCTCCAGAGAAAACTCTTGTCTGATAGATTTTTGATTTATTCAAGCCTGCGTGTGCTTGGAACCTTGTTTAGATACATGCAGCCGTGACACACACGAACACGTCATATATAATTGCAAACTCGCACCACTATGGCTGGCGTTCTTGAGCCATAACAAACCACTGCGAGAAAAAAAAAAGTCAGGCATTCAATCGATCAATCAGTCAGTCATACCGATACGTGCTGCAGGCCGTATGAACGGAAGCCTCGGACGCCAGGCACGATGCCCGACAACGGTGACCAGCAACTCCTGCTCATCGACACCGATCCGGGCGTGGACGATGTGCTCGCCATCATGTTAGCCCTGTCAAGCCCGTGAGTACATGCGGTCCCTGCCATAAAGCTTCCTGCAGATAAAAAAAAAGGGGGTGGGCGGGGAGGCACACTTAACTCAAGTTGTTTTCTCTACACTTGTTTCCGACAGCATTAGCATATTCGAGGTGGGATGTTGACTATAGCGTGAAGAGCCTATATATAGCCGACGCTCACCATCATCTAGCCAAGCCTGGTCCACTTTCTGCCAATAATAAGTAAGCATTAGGTAACAAAGCAATCGACTGGAAACTTCAATGTAGCTTGATGCGCGTTTCTTCCTCTGCAGCTCGTTACGTCTTGTAAGTCTCATCAATGATTGCATAATTTCACCAAGTGTGCAGGAGACCCTTGTTTGCACTGCCAAACGTTTTTTTCTCCTTTTTGCCACCAATAAGTGCACAGGAGTGCGCAAAAAGGCTGGACAGAGGGCATAGTATGTGGGCGGTTATCATATTTTGTGGGCACAGCGGTGACGCTGCCATAGCCCGTAAGCAAACTAATTAGACCAAGCTGCTGGTATTCAAGGTGACGCTCACGTCCGATTGCTACACTCGTCAAACGCTCCCTTCGAAGGTGCAAAGTGCTGGCCATCACGTGCGTGTCCGGGAATGTGGAACTGCCCCACGTCTACACCAACGTCCTGCGGATACTCAACTACTGCGGCAAGCTCGAGGTGTGTGAACGAAAAGATTTAAATAATAATAATAATAATAATAATAATAATAATAATAATAATAATAATAATAATAATAATAATAATAATAATAATAATAATAATAATTCCAGCCATTGACACTCCATGAAAACCATCAGAGAGCGAATCTGCAAACGCGCCAGTATATGTAATCAACTAGTGAGATTATGTGCATCAACACGACGAGGAATCATAATCAGATCCCGCGACCTGCGGGTCAGCAGCCGAGTACCTTAGCCACTAGACCACCGTGGCGGGGCGTCATTAAGCATCGCCGTCATCATTTCGAGCATAATCATTATCATTTCGTCTTATTTATTTCTTTGTTCGCTCACTCCCTTGGTCCTCTGACCTGTGTGACCCATACTACTATTACTTCTTCTTCATGATTGTCGGTACACATCATCTTCGAAATACTGGAAAGGGGCCGAGCGACTGCGTGATTATATACCAAAGCACAAACGCGCGGAGAGTTGGCAACCCTGGATACCGTGCGTGCAGATTCCGGTGTACCAGGGCTGCCGGCGGCCTCTGGTGACGTCCCCGATGAACGCGGCCTGCATCCACGGCAAGGACGGCTTGGGCGGCGCGTCGGAACGCTACCCGCTTCCCGCCGACGGCGCGTTCGAGCGTCAGAGCGAGCACGCGTCGCAGGCGCTCGTGTCGCTGGCGCGCAAGCACGCCGGCGCCGTCACGCTCGTGGCGCTCGCGCCGCTCACGAACCTGGCCGTGGCGAGCCGGCTGGACCCGGAGTTCTTCGCCAACCTCAAGCAGCTTGTCGTCATGGGCGGCACGTGCGACGGCAAGCGCACCCTCCCCTTCCTCGATAAAGGTTCCTTTCATAGGACGGTGGGATGGGATTCGAAAGTTGGCACGCGGTGCTTGGTAAGGATTTGGCAGCACAGCGAAACGGATGGCTGAAAAAAAAAGTGGAGCGGGAAACTGGAAGGAGCAGGGAAGTTAGAAGTTGCTGGTAAAAAAAGACACAGAGGATCCCTGATACGTTCGCCCAAGATGGCTTGCCCTTGTTGTTCTTGAGACGCAAATTGAGGGGCGTCTCATCATCTTCTTCTTCTTCCCAGTCGATGTAAAACCCCTCTTTAAGTCGATGTACTGATCCTCTCTCCCCGACGCAAGATTTCGTCTCCTGACGTCGTTTTGCAACATTGCCTCCAGGATGGGCCCATGTTTGCCCAAGCAACGATGTCACGTGATGCCGTCGTGATATGTGACGTCATAGTGGAGTCATGATGAGGCACAAACTCCGGCAATTTGTGACGTAATAGTGACGTCGTAAAGACGTTATTACCGATCACGTGACATTTTGCATAACTTGGGTTAACGCCGATGCCATCGACGGTATGGTATGTATGGAGAACTTTATTGAAGTCCTTGAGGATCAGTCCAGGACTGATGCTGGCTGCTACCACGTCGGGACAGAGAGGCAAGCCCCTCTGCCGCCACACGGGCCTTCTGGACAGCACTGAGTTGGTCCTCTAGCGCGTCACTGTGCAGTATTCGCTGCCAGCACTCTCACCTATTCGAGTTTTCGTCTTAAGACCACTATACTTCCAAGCGAGTCTTTACAATCTAAGTTGAGGAAACTGTCCCTCAGCGCGCACCGTGTGATCTCTCGGTGGTCGTTCTCTGTCGCTTTGCTGTTTCTTTTCGCAGTGATGAAGGTGATGCATGAAGATACTGTCACTATAACACGCTACAATGGAACGAAGGTCTATCCGAAAGGATGTTTCGTTTGCAAAGCGATAATAAACCGGCATAAATACTCGCAGGCATCGGGAACGTGACCGCTTCAGGCGAATTCAACTTCGTTTGTGACCCCGAAGCAGCCAGAGTCGTGCTCACCGAAGCCTGCGAGAAGATTCAGCTCGTTCCCTACGAAACGTGCATCAGGCACTACCTCGACTGGGTACGCACTGTTTTTCGCAGTGTTGCTGTTGTGTTAACACTATTTATTAGTGCCACGAACAACGAGGGACAGTGTCTCTTCCAATCACTTCAGGCCGAAGTACTTTTGGCTTTGCGAATATTATTAAAATGCGTTTTTTTTTTAAATTCTAATGTTACAGTACAAGGGGGCCAGGCATAGTCAAGCTGCTGTAAGGCAGATTTTTCCTGCAACCCCCTTTCTCCTTGCTGAGATGAAAATAAAATTTCATGTGATGCAGTTCAAGTTGATAATTATATTCGATGCAGGCAATATTGGAGCATACGGTTACTTAAGGACCAATTCATTTTCGGGGTAGTCAATGAAAATTAATTGAACGAGTTAACTGAAAGAGCACAATCTTTCCTTGCGAGCAGCTGAGATCGTTGCGCCATCTGGCGGAGCATATCTTAACCATGCGCTCTTTTCTACCCCCGAGATCCATTCCGATGGCGACGAAACATAATGTTAACCGAAGTAATACACCAGAGAACGCTAACGACGAATTGCGAGTGCCACTGCCAGACACCCAAGTCAAGGATTATTGTCGCCATCTACCTTTTCTTGCAGAAGAGTTTCTGTGGTCGAGTTTTGTTATACTCGCTAATGGAAGAAAGCATGGTTCGTTATCTATGCGTGAACCATAGAATAAGTCATCGAATTGTGATAGTTCCGAGTCATTACTGCGCTTCTCGTTGAAACACCAAAATAAGAACTTAGTAAATAAATAAATAAATAAAAATCCACACAAGCAACAAGATACTGAAAGCTTTGCTTCCCCGCATACACCATATTTTTCAGGAGAAGCCCACTCTTCGGTTTACACAGCCCATATTGGCTGGCTGCACCCAAGGCATAGTCGTCTGCCCGTGTGCGTGCTGAACGCTGTGACCTCTTGCACCTGAATGAAAGTATGGCCACGTATTACGCAGGACTGGTGCACCAACTGGGTCAACTTGAACACGCACAAGAGCCGCATGGTGCGCGACATCTCCGAGGGCATGATGAGGCGCTTCCGGGACACGCTCAAGCTGCCCGGTTTCTCCTGCTGCGACCTGCTGGCCATGGCCACCGCGGTGAACCCTGGCGTGGTGCTCAAGACCGAGGCGTACCCGGCATGGCTCGAACTGCACGGCACGAGCACACGTGGCACGCTCATCGTCGACAAGCGGCCCGGCATGAAAGGCGCCAAGCCCAACATACCCTTCGTGCTCCAGCTGGACACGAACGTGCTCAAAGAGATGTACACGCACATGGTGCGCTGACGATGGGCGCAGCCTGGTCGATAGGACGACGGCCATAAGCTGTCTTGTGGGAAGCTCCACCCCATTCGAGTGTCATCAGTACGCAGCCCAAAACTCAGCAAAACTTTGCACTAGTCTTTTGGTTTGCAATGGAACAGAAATAAAGATAGGGTTGTCCAGGACTTAAACCGCAGATACCAGGAAGATTTCATCGATATTCAGTAATTAAGTATACGTTATACAGGGGTCGGTACATATGCGATTCAGATGTCCGAGTGCATCAATAAGTGGGCTGGTTAATTAAAAGATAGTGAGTGAGTGAGGTGAGCGAGCACCCCTCAATTGAGCTTAAAGAGAGTACGCGAGCGAGCAGGCAATTAAACGAGCTCACGAGTGCGTGCGTAAACACTGTAGACCTTATACTATAGAGTGTAGAGAGATGCAGATAGCGCGAATGAAGAAAAGGAATGCTCTTGCCCTTCCCTGCTTCGATAATGAGCATTCCAGAATTTTCGCAGGATATGCCCTTTGTAAGGCTAGATGTATGTCATGCAAAAATTGAGTGCCCGATTACGAGATAACATGGTATTGCAGACCTCGAGCGCATTTTTACGAGTATGCATGAAATTATTCGGAAATCACCATATTTCAATTACCTGATAGCTCCTAGCGAAAAAATAAAGACAAAAAAGCGAGTGCAGCACAGCAACGGGTTGTCGAGATTGCTGGGTATCTGAAAGAGGTATGTGACCACCGTGCGGAGGCCGCATCAGACCTTTTTGAGATGCTATCATAATGAGCCATCACAACAATCGAACTCGATTCCTCTTCTAAAGAGGAAGTATGTCGAAACAATGCCATCGGTAATACGAACCTACCTCTATTAAAACAATATCGATTTCCGAAACAGGTCAGACATTACGACAAAGAAACGTACGAACTTTATACACCATATTACGTGGATATTTTGGCTTCCAGAAGGCTTTCCAGATTATAATGGAGGCTTGTAGATTAAGGTGTGCGTTTCGATACGTCGCATCACTCACTCATTCGCGTGCTGGAGCGTGGCCAGTTCACTTTTGTGGGAATGGGCTGGATACTACGGCCATAACAATACATTGCAGCATTTGAATCAAGTCTTTCCCAGTTGTCGAGTTCCACCATATTGTCGCGAGCAAAAACAAGATCTGCAGCCAGGAGTTCACCCGAACCGGAGCAACCAAAACGTTCTCTTCTTCTTCGTAGCCCAAAAACGGGTATGAGCCACAGCGGCTCGTTCATCAATGGTGGCATTACCCCCTCTCCCAAGAAGCATCGTCTCGATGCTGTACATGAAGGCAAAAAAAAAAAGAAAATGAGATGAAAATTACCATGCAAGCAAAATGAATGGCGTAAGGCGGAATAACATAGTTGGTCGTGGAGTCAAGAGTTAAATGAGAAATAAGAAAAATAGGAAAGAATGTAAGGGAGAGACGAATAAAGTCAGTCACTCTCTGGCGATTCACAGCGCGAAAAGTATGGTTTCAGCCGTGAAACGTGAACGACTTCAGTTCGCGGGGTGAAACGGGAACGTCTCGAAGTGCCTTCTGGGAGAACCTCATATGTGACGTCGCTGAGACGTCGTACGACCTTGTAAGGGCCGAAGTAGCGGCGAAGAAGCTTTTCTGAACGGCCACGTTGTCGGATAGGGGTGCACACCCAGACTTCATCACCGGGCTTGAAAATAACTTCACGGTGACGAAGATTGTAGCGGCGTGCGTCTGCGCTTTGGTGATGTTGAATACGGTGACGAGCAATTTGACGGGCCCCTTCTGCACACTGCGCGAATTTGGCGGCATCGGTGCGGTATGTTCCTAAGTTGTCGGGCAGGAGCATGGCGTCGAGCATCGTCGTGACCTCGCGACCGTGGACTAAGCGAAAAGGTGTGAAACCGGTACTTTCTTGAACAGCAGTATTATACGCAAAAGTTACGTAGGGAAGTATGACGTCCCAGTTTTTGTGATTGATGTCCACATATATTGACAGCATGTCTGCAATTGTCTTATTGAGTCGTTCAGTCAGCCCGTTTGCTTGCGGGTGGTAAGCCGTTGTTTTGCGATGTTCCGTGCCACTTAATCGCAAGACTTCCTGCAGCATCTCTGCGGTGAAAGCTGTCCCACGATCAGTTATGACGACAGCTGGAGCACCGTGACGTAAGACGATGCTGTTCACGAAAAATTGGGCGACATCTCCTGCGGTTGCTTTTGGAAGCGCCTTCGTTTCACAGTAGCGTGTTAAGTAGCCGGTAGCGACTACGATCCACCGGTTTCCAGACGAAGACGTGGGGAATGACCCCAGCAAGTCCATGCCAATCTGATGAAAGGGCGCCTTTGGTGGGCCTATTGGTTGCAGTAGTCCCGCTGGTCGTAAAGGTGGAACCTTACGTCGCTTACAGTCGCGACATGTGCGAACGTAATGCTTCACAGTCTTTGCGAGACGTGACCAGTAGTAGGAGCGTTGAATCCGTTGCCGCGTGCGCGTATAGCCGAGGTGTCCGGACGATGGCTCATCATGACACGCACGTAAAATGTCACCACGAAGCGTAGTTAGCGCAACAAGCAGATACATAGCTTGTGTAGGATGAAAGTTCTTTTTGTAAAGCACTCCATCGCGGAAACAAAAGCAGGATAGCGAGCGTGCAAAGCTTCGAGGAGGGTGGGAATTGCGTCCTTCCAGGTAGTCAATGAGCGGAATGAGCTCCGAGTCGTGACGCTGTTGCTCAGCTAAGCGGGTTGCTGATACGGCAGAAAGAAAAGTGTCGTCGTCTTCAAGGTCAGTGTTGGCATTTTCGACCGGTGCACGTGAGAGACAGTCGGCGTCGGTGTGTTTCCGCCCAGATTTGTGGACGATGGTGACATCGAAATCTTGTAGCCGAAGGCTCCATCGTGCTAGACGACCTGAGGGATCTTTGAGATTTGCGAGCCAACAAAGGGAATGGTGGTCGCTAACTACCCTGAATGGGCGGCCATACAAGTATGGGCGGAACTTTGTTATGGCCCAGACAACAGCGAGGCATTCCTTCTCGGTTGCAGAATAGTTTTTCTCCGCTGGGGATAACGTTCTGCTCGCATAAGCGATCACGCGCTCTACGCCATTATGCCACTGAACTAACACCGCTCCTAGTCCAACGTTGCTGGCGTCAGTGTGTAATTCCGTGTCAGCGCTTTCGTCAAAATGACCCAGTACAGGCGGAGCTTGGAGGAGGTTTCGGAGCGTGTTGAACGCATGACACTGATCGGGACCCCATACAAACGAGACACCGTCTTTTGTAAGCTTGTTGAGGGGTTCAGCAATCTTCGAAAAGTTTTTGACAAAGCGCCTGTAATACGCACAGAGCCCCAGAAATCGGCGTAGGTCGCGCTTATTTGTGGGCACGGGAAAGGCGGCAACAGCACGGGTTTTCTCCGGATCTGGGCGGATGCCGGCATGGCTCACAACGTGACCAAGGAACTTCAGTTCTTCATATCCAAAATGACATTTCTCGGGTTTGAGAGAAAGCCCCGCTGTTCTGATTGCCTGAAGTACTGCCTGAAGGCGTTGGACGTGTTGTTCAAACGTGTCTGCAAAGACCACGACGTCATCAAGGTAAACAAGACATGATTGCCATTTGAGCCCTGTGAGAACCGTATCAATCATTCTTTGGAAAGTATACCTGGCGCTGAGCATAGACCGAAAGGCAACACTTTAAACTCGTACAGGCCGTCGGGAGTAATAAACGCCGTCTTTTCGCGGTCGCGCTCATCCACTGCGATTTGCCAGTAGCCGCTACGTAAATCCATGGAAGAAAAATATTTAGCGCTGCGTATACGGTCCAATGAGTCATCTATCCGGGGTAGAGGATAAACGTCCTTTTTGGTGACCTTGTTCAGTTTACGGTAATCAACGCAAAAACGCAATGTACCGTCCTTCTTCCTTACTAGCACAACTGGCGAAGCCCATGGACTGGTTGATGGCTGTATGACGTCGTCCTGAAGCATCTGCTGGACTTGGTCACGTATAGCGTCTTGCTCTTTTTGCGACACCCTATAGGCGTGTTGTCGGATGGGTCTCGGTGGGTTCCGTGATGATACGGTGCTGAGCAAGTGGTGTCTGTTTAACCCTTGACGTAGTGGCAAAGCAGTCTTGAAATGAGCCGAGTAAACGCAAAAGGCTTTCTCGTTGAGACGAAGGTAGTCTCTCGTTTACGTCGAGAGTGCTCGTGAACGCCTCGTCAGGGTGGCCATTCGATGAAAATAAAGCTAACGTGGGCGAACCATCGGCATCGGCAAGTTCTTCACAATATGCAATGGCAGTGCGTCTCGTTAGGTGGCGATATTCGTCGCTGAAGTTCGTGACCAGCAGGTGAACATGCCTATTGCTAGGCTGAACGATTCCTCGGGCAACACAGATTTGTCGTGAAATAAGGAGAGACAAATTGGCCTCTGCAATTACCGCGTCAGACATGTCCTGTCCCAATTCCACTTCGACAAAGAGGCTGCTTCGAGGTGGGAGAGTCAGAGAATCGTCGGTAACACGAAGTGCTCTTTTCCGGAATTGTGTACTGTCAGTTGCAGCGCAAAAAGGATCCTCGAACGACACAAGTAATTCACGGAGGTCGATGACGGCGCCGTATTCACGAAGGAAGTCCATTCCTAGAATGACTGGCCGAGAGCACACGCGCAATACGAGGAAAGAGCCTGCAAATGTCGACGTACGTATACGAATGCGTGCCGTGCACATACCGGTAGGCATCACCAGATGGCCCCCTGCCGTGCGCAACTGCGGTCCTTGCCATGGTGTGGTAACCTTCCTCAGTTCAGATGCCAGTGCGGCGCTCATTACGGAATAGTCGGCCCCGGTGTCGACGAGGGCGTTGACAGCATGATTGTCGACGAAGACGGCGATTTCGGCAGAAACGATCTTTCTGCTGTCAGAGAACACTGCAGAACCGGAATGGTCCTTGTCTGGTCGTTGCGTCGAATGAGGGTCTTTTACAGTTCGCCGGGCCGCGACTTCACCCCCAGAAGTCGCCGTTCCTAGTTTCCCCTGCGGGGACTTGGTGACCGGCTCCTGAAAGGAGCGGAAGACGATGTGGGCAAACTGGGTGACGTAGACCGGCGAGGCGACGGTGATCTCGACTGGTAGTGCTGAACAGTCGAAGGTGTTCGCTGGCCCGTGAGATAGGCTTCGATTTCGCGGGGGCGCTCACCGTAGCGCGGGCATCGAGCTTCAGGATGGAAGCCGCGGAGACCTAGTTGCCGGTATTGACAGTTCCTGTATACGTGACCCGCTTCGCCGCAGTGATAGCAGAGCGGACGGTTATCCGAGGTGCGCCACGTGCTTGCCTTGCTACCACTTTGTCTTGAGGTAGACTGCAGATAGGTGGGTGTGCTCGGGAACCTTGAGCCGTGAGGCGGGCTCGAAGCAGTGGTGTGGAATGACTGCATAGCCTGGTACCTGGGCCGCATAGCAGGATCTGTAGCCGGTGGCGCAGGGGATCGCAATGCCGCTGCGTATGTCAGGACTGGCGCCTCGGGAATCGGTGGTGTGATTGGGGTCAGGGGTGTGACGGCCTGCCGGACTTCTTGTCTGATTACATCCGCGAGGGCAGACACAGGTTGATGGGATCCCACCGCCTGAAGCTGTCGCAGTTCGTCCCGAACAATACTTCGAATGAAGTCTGCGAGTGCCTGTCTCTCGCCGTCAGAGCCGATAGAGCATGCGGTGGCCGGGATCTGGCGTTCGTATTGTGATGACCGCTGCTGCAGCGTACGTTCCATTGTGTTCGCCTCACTGATGAACTGGGCGACTGTCGTTGGTGGATTGTGCACGAGCCCAGCGAAAAGCTGTTCTTTTACTCCACGCATCAAATGCCTCACCTTCTTTTCCTCGGGCATGGCGGGGTCCGCGCGCTTGAAGAGCCGAAGCATGTCCTCGACAAACATGGATACTCGTTCGTTCGGCCGCTGGTTTCTGCAGGATATGGCTTGTTCGGCCCTCTCCTTCCTCTCGGTGTTCCGAAAGGCGTCATGGAGCTGACGGCTAAACTCTTGCCAGGTTGCAAAGGAGCCCTCGTGGTTCTCGTACCATGTCTTCGCAGAATCCTCCAAGTAAAAGTAAACTATGCGCAGCTTGCGAACATCGTCCCATTCGTTGATACAGGCAACCCGATCAAAGTGGTCGAGCCAGTCATCAACATCCTCGAAGATATCCCCATGGAACGGCTTTGGTGTCTGTTGCGCATGAAAAACATGGGCGAGAAGAGAACCATGGGCATCGCTGGTTTGGACCGCCTGGCTTGTCATCGGAGTTGCCATCTTTCTGGGTGTCGATGTCAAGGGACCAAATTCAGGGGGTAACCCACGCAGGCGGTGGCTGCTTCTTGCTCTGGGAGATGTAGCTGTCTCCACGATGGCCGACACAGCCGAAGTACACGTACCCAGCACCTCCACCAGTAATGTCGCGAGCAAAAACAAGATCTGCAGCCAGGAGTTCACCCGAACCGGAGCAACCAAAACGTTCTCTTCTTCGTAGCCCAAAAACGGGTATGAGCCACAGCGGCTCGTTCATCAATGGTGGCAATATCATAGTGAATTTCCTGCTTTGAGTATTTTCCACCACGGAAAAAAAAGAAAGAGAAGAAGGAAAGAAGGAGAGCGAGAGAAGTGCATGCTTCTATGAAGCTCATCATCATCATCATCATCATCATCATCATCATCATCATCCTGACTACGCCCACTGCAGGACAAAGGCCTTTCCATATTCCGCCAGTCCACTCGGTCCTGTGCTTGCTCATATGTGCCATTAAAAAATAAATTATTCGTTTCGTGCCCGATCATTAAACGTGGGTGTGGATCAAGCCAGTGACATGGTTCATCGGCATCATTAGTTAGCAGGGCAAAAGAACAAGACAAAACCCGGTCGACGGACACCCAGCACAGCGATCCCCTGTTGTGGGTACGGGCCAGATGTAAAGGGCTAAGCAAGCAAGCAGCGGTCGTTATGCCGCTTACAAAATGTCATCATCGAGCCTTCATCATCATCATCATTTTCTAGTCAGCTCACGCAGCTCATGCGGAGAGCTCGAGACGTGAGCCACAGCCAAGAACGAGCTCACGCACCTGGCGGTCTGGACGCTGCAGCTGCCACGCCCTGTAGCTGAAGTGGCGAGATAGGCACGACCACGTCGGCCGCCCTCACGCCTCTTCTCTCGTCCCTCTCCGCCCCTCACTACAATACCAACCGTCGAAGACCGAGGCAAGCATGGTCGAAGAATCGGCCACCGAGGAACCGTCTCGCAGCCCGTACCATGCGGAGCCCAGTCCGAGGTCCTTCGGCTACGGCGCGGCCGTCGTCTTCGCGACCATGACGCTCATCATCGTGCTGCTCCTCTTGTTCGACGAGTCGCCACGACAGCGCTCCAGGACCGAACCCTTCTGCTGCCCGGACGTGGTGACCCGCGTCTTCAGCGGGGCCAACCTGAGTATCGATCCCTTGCCGCAGCATCTTCGGGCACACCTGTTACGCTTACGTCGCGCCTTCGTGGGAGGGCGACTACCGCGTGGGGAGCCTGCGTAGGGGACTCTTCCACAACAGCAAAACGCCCAGCGCAGACACGGACCCAATAGACGGCATACCCATCACCGAAGCCGGTAGGGCGGTCGCGGCCTACTACCGCGCATGCGTCCTCTCCACCGGAAACGCTTCACCGGGAAGCACGTCGGCGAGAGCGCTACTCAACGTCACCACGCCCCCAACGATCGCTTCCCTCACGCCTCGAGCTATGGTCACCCTGATGGTCGATCTGTCGCTCCTGTACGGACTGCCTGCCGTATTCGAGTTCGACATCGGAGGAAGCATGTCTTCCAAACCGTACTTCAACGTCTCGGTAGCGACATCACCAAACGTCGTTCCCCAGGCATTAAACCTCTCACAAGGCTTCATCGAGGGATAAAGGACGACGCGCTCAAGGTTGTCAACGAATACCTGTCGTCGAACGTAAGCCTGCAGGAAGTGAACGATTTCGCCGCAGACGTCGAAAAAGGAAAGATAGAGGTGGCCGAGCTCTACGTGAATTCCATGATGGACCTCACTCCCGACGTCACAGCTGCCGAATGGGGAGAGATTTTACGCAAGTTTCACGTTACAAACCTCGAGAACGCCACCGCCTTTCCTGCAAGTGACAAAAATAACGTTTGCGGACACCTTAAAGCCGGACAAAAGGTTACGCGCCTTGGTGTCGGCTTTGGTTAGCGCGTCCGCGAATCTTGCGCTGGACCTGTTAATAGACAGGAACAGCACGGATTCCAGGTCGAGGACTTGCCGCGATCGCGCCAGAGAACTGCGACCGCTATTAATCTTCGATCGTATAGGCAACTTACCGACTCGCTCCCAGAACACCGCCATCCGAACAGCGTACGACCTGACGGCGCGCGCCGTGCTCGCCAAGGCGCGTGGCGGAATGACGCAGGACGACTTCAACGAGCTGCAAGCGACACTCAAGGGGATGACGCTGTTGCTGCCGCCCGAGGTCGTTCAGGGAGAGCTGGCCGTCCCCACCATGACGTCCGAGTACGCGCACGCCGAACTGGTCACTCGCGCCTACTTGCGCAGGGCCTGGCTGCACCAGACGTTCAGCTTGGGAATATCTCGAGAAACCCTGGACAGGTTTCAGGAGAACCACGTGATCGTCGAAGGAGGTAGAGTGGTCGTACCCACGGCCGTCTACTCCATCATCTCCCTCGGCCATGTCAGCGACCCCGTGGTGTTGATGCCGACGATGGGCGTGTACCTTGCAGACGCCCTCTGGGACTACGTCTTCGTCACGAGCTGGAGCCCTGAGACCAACGTGACCTTGACGGGCTACCGCGACTGCATCGAGAGGAACAGTCGGTCTTTGATCGAGTGGCCCTCCGAACTGCTCTGGCTGAGCGTCGAGACCAGTCTGGAGGCGAGCAAGGGCGCCGACTGGGACGCCCTGGTGGACACGGCCGGCACGTGGAACGTGACCCGAGGCCAACTCTTTTACATGACCTTCGTGCATTACCTGCTGTGTCACTCGTCGCACAGCAGGTACCCTACCTTCGGCATCGACGTGGACGTCTTCATGTCAGCGTTCGCTGACTTCTACCGGTCGTTCCGGTGCAACACCACGGTGTCCAAGATCACGGGGGCCGTTTGCTCGCTGCACCTTTGAACGACATTCAGTTCGTTCCGGCAAAACCGGACCTTATGCGTTGTTTAGTTCACGCGAGGAAAGAAAGCAAGAAGAAAACATTTGATGTGGAAAATGTTGGCGAGGACTTGCGTCCGCTTAAACGGGCACTCGACTTTAGATGCAACGTAAATATTGAATGAATGATATCGTGTATAGAAGTGACAAGGCCCAAATGTACCCTGTAGCTGCACAAGCAGACATATTGATATTAAAACACGTGAATTGAATTATGGTGCTCGCAAATGTAAGCACGATATTGCCTACACAAATGCGAATGCGCGAATACACGCGCCGAAACGTATCGATTTGATATGTAATTTGCATCTATAGGAACGTTCACACGTTATGGGCATTTTTATAATGGTACGCATATTGGATGAGTAGCACTACAGCGGCACGTATTCTTAGTGACACTGGATTATTTAGCAATCA
Organism: Rhipicephalus microplus; assembly: GCF_013339725.1. Taxonomy (NCBI): domain Eukaryota; kingdom Metazoa; phylum Arthropoda; class Arachnida; order Ixodida; family Ixodidae; genus Rhipicephalus; species Rhipicephalus microplus. Next base: position 171,562,574 of record NC_051165.1, read on the forward strand.
CTACGTCACTGAAGACGGGGGGGGGGGGGGGGGGCAAGGGGGTCATCATTTTGCGCACTACTCTAGTGAATGCGTCAAATCGAGGAACACGTCAGTGCTCTTTCTGGCGACGTTAAATGTTATATACATCTGTAAAGAGCGTCTCTTCCGTACGCAATATCATACAAACTGGTAAAACCGTTTGCATTACAAAGTATCACACCAGATAAAAAATAATGTGCCTGAACAGTTCTTGTGTCATGATAAATTTCAAGGCAAAAAAAAAAAGTTACGTAGAAACTATCACATAACAGATTCACAGATAGGTGGTCGAGTTGGTCTGGCTTCATACTGGAGAGAAGAGGGGGCAGCGCTGAAAGCGAATACAAAGAACAAGATGCTGATGACTTCTGATGAATGGCGCTTACCCACAAAGGGGGATGGGCCAAGAACCGGGCGGCAGGATACTTAAATGAAACTAAAATGAAAATGAAGCCAATCTGAAAAAGTAGCTTAAAATAGTACTACCAAAAAACAAAAATGTTTGCTGAGCAAGCGGTCAAACCATCTTTTGTTTTTGAAAGACATGACTACGAATTATAAACTAAAGATCTCAAAAGGTAGGGGTTCACTAGCATGGTAATCTTTTAGTTGCGTTGATGTAATGAAACACAGCGGAGCATACATCCCTGTGGCAGTAACCAAATGAAGTTCTGCCAAGTGATAAATTTACGAGATCCATGGACAGCGCATGTCTTGTCTTCATGTCGTCCTTTGTATTGTTTCCAGCGCTGGCCCCTGTTCACTTCATTATCATATAACAATATAATCAAGACTATCCACACACAATGTAGCCATATAGTGACACTGTATTAATTTTCGACATGAATTAATTTTTGAAAAGTCAAGAGTTTTTGTGTGGCTCACCACGTTCACTCGCATAGTGCGAGCGCTGTCTGATGTCCGCTACAGTTATCTGTTCTCATAACAAAGTTAATACGTGTGCTACTCTGACTTTGTCTTGTCTTGTCTCCTAGGAGATCTTGGCTCGTTCACGGTGTTCAAACACCCTTGGGGCTTCTTCTCTGGGCCACAGCAACAATACCCCATGGCGGGTACGAGCCAAGATATATAGGAACAAGCTAACAAGCAAGCAAGCGAGCACGGTGTTCTCATTCCATTAAGTGCTTCGGATACTGCGACACTTCACTCAGGTGAAATTCACCGCTATTCCTTTGTCTTTGTACAGTGATAGCTCTAGCCGCTACAACCCCAGAGAGCGCCTCGTTGCGTGAATCTGAACTTCAGGCACAGCCAAAGTCAACGCTCAGGTCATGGGGGGGTACGTTGGGGTGGGTTTCATTATTATTATTTTTTTTTTTGTGGTGGTGGGAAGGGGGCGTTGTCTGGACACGTCTGGAGGGGTGCTACCTCTCTCCCGAAAAACATTTCTGGCCACGCTAATAATACTAAGGGTGTTTGCCAGGCAAAACGTCACGTACCAAGACATAGAGTATGTAGAAAAAAAATAAATCTCCAGCGTACGTGTATAGCGGCTTGCCGTATCAAAATTTCCTACTTGTTTCCACTGCTATATATAACTTGGAGTGTCGTATATACATTCCGCAATGCTCAGTTTTAAACTTCGTCGCGCTTGTCACAACAACCACACGCATCTGTAATAATGTCCGGGGGTTTTACGCCCAAAAACGATATAAGAATGAGAGACGCCGTAGCGGTGGGCTCCAGATATTTCGAACATCTGGGTGACCGTTTCATGGCCCCTTTAAATGTGCACAGTACATGAGCCTCTGGCATATCGCCTCCATCGACATGGAATCGATGCAGCCGGAATCGAACCCCTGATCGCGCAGTTGTTGTCACTGGCCTGTGTATCCGCTTCACTTTCATCCGTTCAATTTATTAAAACTGAAGTGTCACTGAAAAAAAATTGCAAAATGTAGTTTCGAAACTGTTTCTTACCTAGAGAACATTCGCTCCAAGAAGAAACGTCGATAGTCAAGGTTCCTTTTGGCGTTGCATAAATTTGTTGCCAGACTTTGGGGTGGTTGTTGCCAGACTGCCGCTAAATTTGGCAAAAAAATTTTCTCCTGTAATTGTGGCTTCTCCGTAAGAGTTTGGTGCTATTCGCGGTGCATTTCGCGAGTCCAGGCGTACATAGCTTTAGCATATCCGACATGCCCTAATTAACCAGCCTTGGAACGCTTATTCATCACATGTATATACAAGTCCGAACGATATGTCTTGTGCTGACACAGCTAGGGGAAGCGTAGCGTCCCCCGATCGTAGCGCGCGGTCGACGCGACACGATCAGCTGAGAGGAAAAAAAAAAAAGTAAGGGGGAGGGGGGCAGCGCATCACCTCCTGCGACTCTATTCAGTTTCCCCGTCATCCCTAATACTGAGACGCGATATATTAATCGCACAGCTGCGCACACAGCAAGAGAACGCGCCTCGACTTCTGTAATGGACGGTTCATTCCGTTAATTAAAACGGCCTCTTAATTGCACAGCAGCGCCGCGCTCGACTTCTGCTAGGCTCGGTTCATTCCGTTAATTAAAAGGGCCAGCGTCGCTCATGCACTCGCAAAATGCACCGCGGATAGCACCAAACTCTTACGGAGAAGCCACAACTGCAAAAAAATGTTCAGCCAAATTTAGCAGCAATCTGGCAACAACCACCCTTCCAGTCTGGCAACCACTTATGCAACGCCAAAAGGAACCTTGCCCGTCGATGCCCCAACCTGAGCACTCGAGTACGAGATAAATATATTTGGTACGACAGCGGGTGCGGTGCGCGTTATCCGAATAAGAATTCGCACTTTCCAAAGCTGCAACAGCTCTGAGTATGAACAAACCTGTCTCGATGTGAACGCCCTTACCTTCCGTTAACAGTTGTGTTGCAACGCGGCGAAGGCAGACAACAAAAGAAAAAGAAATAACTTGACCCGAGCTATGGCGGGAAAATGGTGTGTAAAATAAAATACACAAGCAACACAAGTTAAGCGACGCAAAATAGGTAGCATTTACCGCTAAGGTTGTTTTTCGCTTCGGCTGCATTTCGGCTGCATCGCTGCCTTTTCTCCAACACGGCCGCTGTAATGAGAACGCTTGACATGGGAAACTGGGGGCTCCGGAAAAACTCAAATGAGGTCTCTTTCTCTGACGCCCCCATCGGCATCAACAACGTCATCAACAAACATGGCGCGTGAAGCAGCCAACTTCCTCCGTGCAGCCAAGGAAAGTTTGTGTAGGTAAGCTTGCGCGATCAGACATAACACAGCGGCTGTCGCGGACCGCAGTGCCATCTATAAACGACGCACCGGTCTTCATTGGCGGTTCTGAGCGCGTGTCTGAAATCTAGGTTGCCGGCTAAGATCACTTGTCTGTTCCCTTAGCTACGACGCCGAGCTGTTGCGGTGCTGCGGAGAGGACCCGATCCTGAACGTAAGTTAACGTCGCGCTTTTGTAGCTTCTTCAAGCTTCTTTTTAAAGCGGGCATCTCAGTGGTAGTACTTGTCTTCTGTCCTCCACTGCCCTGAAGGGAGTAGTTTTTCTTCGTTGACGGTGCTTAAACTACGCAGTTCTTCTTTCCGGCGTTTTAGATAGCGTCGATCGGCGCGCAGTGCCCACTTGACTGTGAGAGTAAGAGCTAATCCGGATGTTCCTCGCAGGCTATCGAGGAAAAGGGTGACATGCCGGAGAAAACGTTAATAATCGACACCGACGTGGGTGTGGACGACGCCCTGGCCATCCTCTTGGCGCTCGCCAATCCCGCCAAGTGCAAAGTCCTCGCGATCACTTGCGTGGCCGGCAACGTGGAGCTCTCCAAGGTGTACACAAACGTCCTTCGTATTCTCAACCATCGCAAGCAACTCCAGGTTCGTAAACCTTTCGCAAGACGCTAGATTGTTCGGTGACGCTTCCGGGTTTTGTGCGTTCGAATAAAGCGTTTAGTTCCTTGCATCAAACCGAAAGGGTCACGAGGAAGTCATAACAAAATGGCTCCTGTCGTAATCACATGCAAGGAGAGCTCAGGCCAATCGATGGCATATTCATATGCAAATAGTCACACCGGCTGTTATCAACAGAGGGCTGCTGTGCAATGTGGTCACCGACAGGGAGAAAAAAAAACATGTTATTTGTAGACAGAATGCTCCTCGCTATACATAGGCATTTAGTACCTGCGGCCCTCTTTGTTAAAAAAAATAGCACGATTCCTAACACGCATTGTGTGACCAACAAAAAGCAGTGCGAGGGAATCAATACAGTGCCTAGAGATGTCACCTAATCTCAGGTTTCATGTCGTAACTTCCCTGGTTGTCGGAGCAACATAGCATGCAAATTTCTAATGCACTAGCACCTCGGTTCAGGTTGTGCAAGAACCAAAGAAACTAAAGTAGTTCATTTTGACATCAAGTTATGACAACATGGAATCTTTGATAACATCTGTGCACTTATGAAAATCAGTTCTTTGGAATCCTGCTATATGGCAAAAGGGTGAAAGAAGAAACATTGACAACCACCTTTTAGTATCGTGAAGCTGCAAAAAAAAAAAAATATCCTTACGGGTTTTGCAGAAAGCTTCTTAGTTGCCGAAAAATTCGCCCTAGTTTGAGGATTGAACTTGGGATTCATGTCTTTCTGGGGCAGTCACTCTGTCAATCGATCTTAGAAGTCATTCGTTGTGCGAGGGTGAAATCGACAACACAAACACATATTGCGAAGATTTTTGGATTTTCTTGCGGCTTCATGCTACTGACAAGTTGTGTCAATTTTTCTTTCCTAACGTCTCTGCATGCCACCTATAATAAACGAACGCTTTTGCTGCGCTGTATTCTTTTATAGATTCCAGTTTATCAGGGCTGCAACCGGCCACTGGTTCAGAAGACCATGCACTGCACTGTGTTCCACGGACAAGACGGCCTTGGTGGTGCCTCGGATAAGTGGCTCCTGCCAACCGATGACCTGGATACCCCCTTGGAACATGCTTCAGTTGCCATGGTCGACATGGTGCAAAAGCACCCTGGTGCTTTGACACTCGTGGCCCTGGGTCCCCTCACCAACGTGGCTCTCGCACAGCGGCTCGACCCCACATTCCTCAGCAACCTTAAGGAGTTGGTCATCATGGGTGGGACATTCGAAGGTTAGCAGCAAATTATATCTGAGAAACAAATCCGAAAATGATAGACCCAAACAGAAAAAGAAGGGCAAGCACCGGCTAACAGCTAAAATTTATTGAAAAAAGCTGAATGCACAAAAAAACAGCATGTATACCCAGGACTCCGAGTCACATGCAAAAATTTACTAATTTTGTGTACCTCGCAAACCTTCAAAGAAACAGAATGTTCAGATATATAGTTATCACACATGATTTTGGTAAAGAAGGCTTCTAGAGTTTCCAGGCCCTTTTATGTTTATGAGTCAGGATAACAGCGTCATGAAAAAAGTATTGCACCCACATCATCTACAATGAGCTGAAAGGTGCGAGTTTATGAGGTAGACATACTTAGCGAACTAGCAGGAACACTGCAAGTTTGTGTATATTTACATTTTATGAAAGTGCTTTTTGTGCTTTCTTTAACTCTGCTTAACAAACTTTTCCACGTCAACCGAGAATTCTGGGCATTCATGGTGCTGGCTTTTGTGTGTCCAGCTTTGTTCAGTGTATTCCAGTAGTTCGACAGCGCTCGTCCCGTGACCTTTTTGGTGTTTCTCTGCTGTTTTTGTGCTTGTTTTTTAGGCATGCACCGACTTGAACTTGACCACTTTTGCACCTTATTGCAAAATGATTGCTGGGCCAGGAGGTCTCACGTGGCCGATAAGGTAGATTAGAGCGACATAAACACAATGGATGCTCTTTTTTCTATGTGTTATCTTTTCATTGCTTTAATCTACTTTGTTGACTACCCATTGTAGCAGCTTAACAGCTAAGATTTCACGCTGCTAAAGTCGAGGATGTGGGTTCGATTTCCGGCCAAAATGGCCACGTTTTGATGGGGGCTTGATGCAATGATGTCTGTGTGCTTACATTTAGGTGGCTGTTGTAGAACCACAAGTGCTCAGACTTAACGTGGAGTCTCCCACGATGGCATAACTCGTAAATATATTCTGGCAAGTAAAACACTAGAATTTGTATAATGATTTGAAGCTTGTACAGTAAAAAGTTAGTGTTGCAATTTGTATAGTTATAAATGCTGCACTAAATGCAGCCTAGCTACTGTGAAACATGAAAATGTGCGTAACACAGGCACCCATGCACTGCTTCTATGATTATCAAACTGTTGATGATGCCAATGCTTGCGGTAATCATGTAAGGTTTCCCTGGCACAAGCAGAATCTTGTTATGGAGATTGGTAAACTGGGTGTATGACATGTGCGCTGTTTTTTGCTGTGCTCTCTCGACTACCAGCTTGTTACGGCAGTTGAGATACGTGTTGCCTGCTGCGAAATCTGTCAGGTTGCGCCCTCCAACACTGTTCAACCACCCATTTTATATTCGTGGGTTGTGTAGACTGGAGTGCGAACGAACTAATGCAGTAAGAACAGCAGTGATAACGGCTGTTCAATTTAGAAAATTTAGAAAGTTGCTCAATTCAGAAAGTTCAAAATACAAGAAAAAAATGCCACCTTCAACTTCATTTTTGCGTGGTCACCTGACCTCATTTCACTCACCGTGACGTCGGATATCTCCCCAAATAAAATAAGCCGGAAAAGTACGTAGGGCAAGCTTGCACACCATTGTTCCTCGTTCTTACCAATGTAATGCTGACATCGGTCCCACAGTAACAAAACCGCTGCCCGACGCCTGGCTTGCAGAACGTAAGCGGGCACTTCGAAGCGAGGTATTTTCTGCTCTTCTTTACATTTCGTGTCACTTCCTTCTTTCATTCTGAAAAGGGAATTTGTGGAACGACCAGGGCAGTGAAGTACTGTTGACCCTTCGTGAGTTGGATGGTGAGCCACATGACGAACTACAAGGGTGCATTGCACCCCTTCAACAACAATCAAGAACCTACCGCACATGCGGAAGAAGACAGCTCACAAAAGCAAGAGGGAGGAGAGAGAGGTCTTCTTTATGGACATTCGACCCACACAAGTGAAAAATCCAGAGGCAGAATGGTAGCCAGCGTCTTTGTCGTGCTTTGTAGTCAAGTGATCTTTTTTTGTTGCAGCCGCATCTGTTCAGGGTTCAACGAAAAAGCACACAAAAGAAAAATGAAACGCGCTAGTAACCTCAGTTTCAATTCCACTACACGATCGCTTCTAACAGCCTGTGCCCTGCATCGTCATTTTCGCTGATACTAATTGTTCTGGCGAGCGGTCGGCAACAATGCAGCGATTCCACATCGTGATTTAAATACTCAATCATTTGTTGTCGGCACTTAGGCCAATGCCAAAATAATGCACAGCCATTACTCTAAGCAAAACACAAATAAAAAATGGCAGCATATCCATGGAGTGAATGATGGATAGTGGGGCGAAGCATCAGTCCGTCCATGCGTGCGTCTGTGTGGCCGCCCGTGCGTCCATCCGCCCGTCTGTGCGTGTGTCTGTTCGTGCATCCACACGTTCATCTGTGCGTCCGTCCATCCGTCCGTGCAGCCATCCGTGCATCCGTCCATGCATCTGTCTGTGTGTCCGTTTGTCCACCTACACTCCAAGTACCACCATCTCGCATCTTTTCATCATATATTCCTCATATAGAAGCACCGCCATCCAGCGGACATTCCAAGGACTGAATGAGAGGAGGCGCACGCACACATTCTTACGGCTTGCACTTCGTGTATACTTTCCACCTTTAACCACCTCGAGTTCATGGTATATACTAGTTCACTGTATTCATGGAACTGCGGCCCAACGCTCGCTAAACCTTTCTAAAACCTAGGAGGTTACGCCCAGCGAGTATAACGTAACAACCCTTTCTTGTCTTCTGTGCGTTGTTGAACAATAAAAATTCGCAGCGTGCGTGTTAACTAAAAGCCGAATTCTCCAGTCTCTCATTCCCCTTAGCAGCCATTGGCATGTACATTGAGCACTATCTTTTATTGTTCAACAACGCACAGAAGAAATCTCTCACCGGCACCACCTTGGAGGTCAAAATGTTATACTTGTTACATACTACAACGGCTACGAGGGACGAACGGGTGCTGCTATAAGGAGCTTCGCCCCTAAAATAGGTGCTTCAGAAGTGCTGGAGGGCCCCTTTAAGATATAGTGCTGTAGAAAAGCCAGTGGAAGGAGCATTCAGTAGCTCAGCAAGTCGGTGGCACCCTCTTGTGCAGTCCTGGAGCGAGCCGCGCGTTTCCTAAACATTTTTAGTAATCCTAAGTTAATGATTGCGATTACTTCTTGGCTATGTCTGTTAATCATAATGTTTTATACCTCGTTCATTAATTTTAACCCAATCTTGAGCATCGCTACTTTTGTTTAGGCCTGTATTAAGCACTTGATTGTTAGCGTGATCATGTCACGAGAGATCTAAGGCTGAATGACAAACCAGGGCCCTAAAGTGCTGGGAACATTTGTGTCAATAATGTCACTGGGAACATTTGTGTCAAGTTGTCTGTCATCTTTCCATCTGAGCTTTTAGCTGAAGAAAACTCTTGATTTGTATAACTGCTTGCCCACAGTGCGAGAAAATTATCGGTTTTAGCGTTTGCCTTAATTGAGACGAGTGCTTCTAGTATGCATAGTGCTGAGCTGTCTTAAAGCATATTTATATTTCCAAATTTTTTCTGCATGCTGCCATAAAGCCATATTTTTTGTGCTTTTGAAGAAAATGCAACAGAAGTCATAATGGTTTGAGTTCTTTTGCAGGTCGAGGAAATGAGACGCCCACGGGAGAGTTCAACTTCACTTTTGACCCTGAGGCTGCCAGTGTGGTTCTGAGCGAGGCAGAGTGCAAGACGAGGATCGTGACTTACGAACCTTGCCAGGACCACGTATTGGACTGGGTGAGAAGAGATGGTGCCCACCTTGTTTGTAGGGCCTGTATTCAGGAATATTTTGTGCAGAACTGTTTGCAGGCACTGCTGCTGGCCAAACACAATATTGAGCGTGTTATTGGCAAAGGTAGTGAGCGAAGTGGGACAGCTCCTATTGAAGAATAGCTTGGTGAACCAAACTTTTGGTCTCCAACAACAGCTTTTGACTGAGTTTTGCTAAGGCTTTTCCTATAGGTTTACTCTTGTACTCTTTGTAATGGATGCAGATTGTCCAAGATCTCGCTTATAGCGATGCTGTTGAGACCTAAATGAGATAACTGGAATGAATCGGGAGTCGCGAGACTGCTCTACTACACGTTCTACCAGGTCTACTATACGGTGATAACAACAAAAGTAAATTGTGAACCAGTTTGAACTCAACCAGACCCTAATGCGCTCGTAAGGTGTCAGCACTAGAAATAGCTAAAATATATATCAGCCAGTCCGTCCAACTTTGAACCAACTTTGAAACTAAGTCTATAAGATATATAAGACAGTGGCAGACTATGGTGCGGTATGGTGTGGTAAAACAATACTGAACCAAACATGATTAACTACTTGTGGTACAGTAACAGACGAGCACCGGTAGTTAATTCGAGTTTAGCACTATCCTTGCCTTTGCATTTAGTGGAAGTTGCACGTGTGCCAACCATACGTTATGTGGGTGTCGTAGGACTGGTTCGAAAACTGGGTGGGCGGACCATCGACGACGGCGCAGCTAGTGCGTGCCATGACTGAGCACCCGGCTCAGCGGCAGCGGGAGGTGCTCCAGCGGCAAGGGTTTATGTCGTGTGACCTCATCACCATGGCATCGGTGCTCGAACCTTCGCTCGTGACCCAAAGCGAACGCCACCCCGCTTGGGTGGAGCTTCACTGGAGCCACAACACGTGGAATGCTCGTTGTCGACAGGAGGTGGGTGTAGATTGATTTCCCATAGAGTTTCGTAATGTAACCATTACTTACTTGTTTGTAAATACTGCAGTCCCCATAAGAGGCTAACTAATGCATGTTGTGTTGTAGTGCAGTGCATGCAGAGTATTTTAATTTTAACAAAACGAAAAATAAAGAAAACCAATGATGGCCAAGAACAACAATATTACAACAATGTGGTATTTACAACAATTTCAATATTAATGTTTCAGCTGATTTTCAATGAGAGCTCAAAGTCTCTGAGAGTAAATGAATGTAGTCGTGTATGAAATTTTATAGTTCTATAGCGCAGGGAAAGAAGCTATGGTTAAAAAATGTCAGTACAAGCTCAACAGGGGGTAAAATTCCGTTTGTGGAAGTTGCGCTTGCTCGAAGGCCTAGCGGGGGAAAAAAAACGAGGTACAATGAGACGTGGCAATTACATTGCGTAAATGTTTTAATGATTCCACATCACAGCATACACAAAGGGGTGTTAAATACCGCTCAAGTGAGGCAGATGATGAGAAATAGCAGTTGTGTCTACGAAAAATGGAAAAGTACCGTATATACTCGCATAATGATCGCCCCCTTTTTTTGAAAATTGACTCCAACTTCGGGATGCGATTATTACGTGGGGTAAATTTTCCGTCAAAAAATATTCTGAGCACCGGAAACGCAAAAAAGTCGCTAATCAGAATTCTTACTGGTAGCTAGTCATGAATATAACCAAAAATAAAAGTAAATTAAGGCTTGCCTTTGTAATAAAATGCACGTATTATGCAGGAGCTACATGCATGGCACACTGCCCTTTTATTTTTTACTTCTATGACCCCCTAACATTCATTCAGACTCCAAAGCATCATTGGCGTCAGTGTCGTCGCCGCACGATTCCCTGTCGGAACCGCAGTGTCTTCACTGTCCCACAGAGGGTCATCTTCCGTTCTGTCGAGCGCGTTGAAAATGCCAGCGACAGTTCATTCCGTCGCATGAAGCGTGTCGTCCAGCCGGAACTGGCGCGGAAGTCCTTTGTGGCTATTTCCAGCCTCCGGGAAACTGTGCATGCCTGCAGTCCATATCATATCTAATGACACTGCATAACCGTCCTTGCGCATGTCCTTCACGTATTCGAGGACTGCCTTTTCTATGTTAGGGAACTTGCCAGATTTGGTCCGCGGAAGAGCCCATAGCGTGCTGTTAGTAGCCATGAGCATGTCGGGCTGTTTTTTCCGATATCAGATCCGGATTTCGTAGACGCCGAAATGTCTGCCGGCAGCGCAGTTGCTGTGCTCTAGCGCATAGTCAAGCGCCTTCAGCTTGAATTCGGCAGTAAAGCTCGCATACCGCCCCATGGTGAAATGGCGCTTCAACAGATGATCACAAAGCGCAAAAAAAAAGTGGTCTCAGGAAGAAAAAAAACAACATTGTTGCGGGATGAACACAGGTCGACCAACAGGCGGCCGCCGCTGCAACGGTGCGGGATATCAAAACAAACATGGCGGCTGACAGAGCAAAGCACTCTGTGGAGCGCGGCCAACGCATTTTTTTTTTCTTTGCGTCAGTTATGGAGGTTGTGAGTTGTCACGCGCATTAAAACAGTTTATTCCATCTAAATAAGGAATGCTTTCATTTAAGTCAGTAAATTTACGGCATTAGCATAGTGATGCCCGCTTTCAGATCACAGAAACAATGATAGGCGCGTTCAGCTAGACTTGGCACATGACATGTCGATGCGGCAAGCTCAGGGTGCAATCATTACGCGGGAAAAAAAAAAGTCGAATTTAGACGACAAAATTTAGGAATATCGGGGCGATCATTATGCGAGTGCGATCATTATGCGAGTGCGATCATTACGCGAGTAAATACGGTACAGCTTTTCTTTTAAAATGTGCCGACTATGACATTATCACATAGTTAATGAGGCGATTGCCGCAAAGCATTCTCGTAGTAGTGTTGTCAATGGACAGCGAGCCCAGCTATCGTACTTTTTTACCCCGGACACCTTTCTTGCTTTGGAAAAATGTTTGGCTCGAGCTTTTTTTTTTTATTTCTCCCCACATTCGCAGGCCTAGCATAAAGTGGCACCATGGAAAGCCTCCTCACGTGGAATTCCTGCTCCGCTTCAACATAGACGGCTTCAAGAACTTGATCGCTGAAATGCTAGACTGAAGGAGATGCTGCCGAGTGAGTAGGCCACATCTCTAGAGGAAATTTGGTTAAAATAGTCAAACTCTGCCACAACGAAGCCTCTCCTGACGTGAAAATAGCTTCGTTATATCAGGTTTTTATTCTAAACAATCATTAGCGACACTATAGTAGTGGTGAGACGGTCATATTCGCCACAGCCTGGTTCATTTGGATGTACTCGGAGCGCACCGAGCGATCCAAAAAGTGGCAGTGCAAGGGAGTGTAGACGGTGCTCATGGACAACCAAAATGGCTGCAGGCCTTTAGAAAGATGTGATCTCCATCCACAATCGCGCCGTTTACGAACACAGCTTCAGTGACAGTAGCAAACTTGTCTCGTTTTTGTTCTTATTTAGTTCATTTGAGCAGTGTGGGCACTATTTATGATCGTGTTTATTCAACATAGCTACTGAGATCAAGGCATCAAAAAGCTGAGGTTTTCTTATTGCCGCGGTCTTTCGTAACTGCTTATAAACTGCGTGCGTGCACCCACAACTGCATGGTTCACAACTGTGTGGACGCTACGTTTGCATTGTTAGCAACCACAGTTTTGTCCACAGCTGATGCGGCCCCCACTAGCTTCATTTTGAATTTGTGAAATGCATTCTCACCGTTCCACAATTTAAGCATGTTGGAAGCTATTGAAGATAAAGATGAATCGGCTGTGGTCCACATAGTGACGTAGAACTCGCTACATCTTGATAGACAAACGATCACTTGCCTGTCATGTCTCACTTTGCCACCGCAAAAAATTATCATCACATGCATGTGGTGGTTTGATGGTGGTTGTTTAGAGCACGTTTTGTGAAAATTAAACAGCGAGGATCTAGAGCCACAGTCATGTTGTTGCGAAGTCGCAAATGACAAAAATTGTCACATTTACACTACTTAAGTACTGAACTTGCACATTTTTCAAGGAAATTAAAGTGCACTGATTTAGTACACATTTGTTCATTGTTTTAATACTTTTGAAATTTGGCATTCAATTAAATTGGACATTTCTTCCATTTCCTTGAAATCTGAATTAACAAGCTTCAACTGTATTAGTGTATTGTGGGCCTCTATTTTCACCCACATATTAATAAGCTCGAATTTTCACAAATGCATTGAACCTGCTGCAGTAATTCGTGTCAAGATTGCCGTTTCTATGTGATGGGTCATACGGGCTAAAAATTTGGTTGTTGTGTTAACCAGAGTATAATTTCCTATTATGCCATAAACTTGCAATGTTCTGGGTAAGGGTGCCAAAAATAATGCCTTTATCTCATTAGCTAATAAACAGAAGCCAGAATTATTGTATTGTTGTTTAAAAGCTGCAAGGTATGGGCTATTGTGGGCAATGTGAGCTGGAACACCAAATTATTATTTATTCAAAGATTACTCGTAATGTAGGTATATGTATAAATGTGACATATTGCCAAAGATACCTCTCGGCTTGAGCATTTAGCGTCATGAACACTGGGCTTGCCCGCTGCTTTTAGCTGCTATCAACTTTAAACAGGTCACTTCAGTGTTCCATCTTATACTGCTCATAGCTGTATCTACATGCCTTAATACTTCTGCTGTCCTGATGAATAGGTTGCGCTCGTTGCTAATTTCTTTCATTTCTTTTCCCCCAGCACTGCCACTGCACAACAAGGTCCACTAAAATGAGCTTACAAGATCACACGCAGCCAACTCAACGTGTGCTCTGAACGCGTCACTCTGCAAATGTTTCAGCTGCCACCACTTGCTGAGACACACTTCCATTTGCGGTGTTGTTAATCACTTCACACGGGGAATTAACATTGTTAGCACTAATGCCATTGTATTTTTTGTCAGTCTTTTTTTGTTCTTTTTTATATATTGTGCTAACCTTGGTGCCACCAATTTGTGTGGAAGTACAGTCTGCCGAAAGTATAGCAGGCAGAAACGTGGTACTACTTGAAAGTCACATTGTTGGCAGGGTTCCTTGCCAAGATCCTATATCATAGTCATACAATGAGTACAAAACAATTTGCTCTTGACACCCAGGGACGACAATTTTTTTTTCCTTTTCCTTCAGCCTTTTATTGTCGCAGCATTATATCTAGTGTGTACACTGTTTTGGTGCCATATTGATTCCGAATATTGTCGTGCAGTCTACAGCTCCTCTCAAGAGAATAAAGTTCTCGCTATGCAAAGTTTTGGTAGCTAATGAGTTAATGTATCGATAACCTCATGTAAGAAAGAAGGATTAGCTTATGTTCTGAAGTGAGCGTGCAAACTGTATGAAACTACAATGACTATTGTGGCACTGCTGGTACTACTATGTTAATTTACTACTTAATGTACTATCCTACGGCTAGTTTATTAATGTGGTAATATATACGATGCCGCTAATAACAGGAAAAAACATTGGTTTGTTGGTAATATCAAGTTAAAAACCTTTCAGCTTACACAAGGGGAGAAAAAAAAATCAAAAGGCTGAAAACTAAAGGCAGTCTGTAACATTCCAATACAGTTGCACCGACATATGCTGGCAAGCTGCAATGATATGTCACGATTTACGCACAACGTGTTAGTATGTACAAGAAACACAGGTTTCTTTTTTTCCTCTTTTTTTTTAACATGCTAACTGCACAGTGAAAGCTTCGTAGGTTATCACGTGGTTCAGTTTAATTAAAAAAAAAAGGATAGAGAGTAGACCAACTTTTGGACCTGCAAGATGAGCCCTTCTTATGGTTTTGCTAATCTCCTTCATATAATTAACAGTGTGGCATTGCATACCAAAATTAATGTATAAATAATTTGGCATGCTACAATGCTAGATGGCAATACAATCGGCGATAAACAGGCATTCCTCAAATGCTTGTATGCAAACCAGAATACCATGCATGCTAAAAATGCCCAGTGGTGGTAGTACAGTAAGAGGCCGTCTGGATAATGTTATACCCACTTTAATGTTATTCTTATTTACACTTCCTCAGCCATCTTCCAATGTTGTCACCCTAATCGGTTTGTCACAAGTGGTGATCAGAGAATAGAACCATGCAAAAGGAATCCCTGCTTTATGCCAGCTCCGCTGCATATAAGCTTGGTTTAACACACGTGGCTGATTTACTCCGATCTCTATCCTGTTCTTTGTCATTCAGTTGTTTTAAGTGTCAACGTTGAAGCATTCCTCTGGGGCAGTTGAGTACAGTTTTTGGTGTTCCAGTTCAGGGGAGACCTGGTGTCATGTGTCATCGGTATGTTTTGGATAGGCAGGGTACATTCAGAGCTGCAGTTGATGTGAACAGTCATAAGCAGATTGTTCGTGCACTCTGCAAATGTTCAAAGCAAGCAGCTGACGTGCTTGGGAATGCAGAAAGTATTACGCTGCGAATGATGTCCGATTGCACTTCTGGTGAAAACAGCACAGTTTTTTGTAGGATTCACATTGCTAAGTCATACTGATTTTTGGTGTGTAACATTTTAAGCAATATTGAGGACTGCAATTAGCAGTGCCACAAGTGGAGATGAACTGAGGTGATGTCTGTAAATGCAAGTGACAGCTGCACTGACTGTGCGTTTGGTTTTGGTGATAATGGGTTTCGCAGATGAGCACTTGTTACAACTGTTTAAGACATAGCTCGTCAATAATAAATGGTGTTGCTGAGCGATATACCGAGATACGCTGAGTGTCTATTTGTGAGGGCTGAATGAAATACCATAGCTTTATCCTAACAACACATGAGCTATGAGCGAGCACACTCGCTCATGACACATCAATGCCCCTAGCAGATTCTAACACGCTGTTAAATATTTTTTTCTGAATGGGAATGCTTTGGTATTTGTTGACAATGACACGAATTAATGAAGTCATGCAGCTTTATCAACAGATTTTGTAAGTTCGCCTGCTTTGCAACAGCTCCATCGAAGGAGTTGCTAGTGTGTAATGCAAGTGCCATGTACTCGTAAAAGAATATTGTAAAGCCAAAAGTACAAAATTGTTCACCAAAGTAAGTCATTTTTATTGTGCAAGGTCTTGTGGCATCCCATATGGCTAGAACTGTGTAACCAAAACAATGATGCACATATGTTTGATAAGACAGAACAGGCTTTGGTTAAATCAGATGGAAGGAGAGGGGGCTGCGTCATTTTCAGCTCTGTCGCTTCAAAAACCCATCTCACTCGTGCTTCACACGGTGTACTCCCACCGTCCAGCCCCGGCCTGCCCAATTTTTGCAGAGCCGCGTGTTCCGGAATGTGTTTTTACGTGCTTTTCGTAAACTCTCGTGCCATGCCTTTGTCTGTGAACGTCAATCATCCAGTTTAGTAGGAGTTTGAAAGCATTGGTGCGATATGTGAAATGGCCCCTTCTAGTCGTATTGACCTGCACTCTTCGAGAACCTCCTCCTTGTCACGATTATAATGAAACGCTTATTTTTGTTAAGGCTCAATTTTGTGGGTGATGGTTAGTGCTCTTTTCCAGAAACGTCCCGCATTGTTGCGATGCTGTGGAATACAGGTATTCACAGGTGCGTCTAGCTACTCGCTGTAGCACTGTCTCTTTTAGGAAAAAAGGAAAGCTCACAAGCTTTCGTTCGACACTCAGCTGTTTTTTTTTTTTT
Source organism: Rhipicephalus microplus (assembly GCF_013339725.1). Taxonomy (NCBI): domain Eukaryota; kingdom Metazoa; phylum Arthropoda; class Arachnida; order Ixodida; family Ixodidae; genus Rhipicephalus; species Rhipicephalus microplus. The sequence continues at coordinate 171,579,226 of NC_051165.1, forward strand.
TTTCGCAGGGCACAACACAAACGTTCTTGACTATATTGTCATGGCAATTACTTGTTGGCACTGCTTGAACTGCGCTGATGGGCCCTCGAAGTTGCATGTGACCAGAATTACTTTTGTACAGTTTTTTTGCTGAAATGTCCAAAAGACAAGATGTAGGCCTTAAAGTTCAATTTTCAGCTGGGAATAGTAAAAAGGAGAGAGGCATTGTGTGCAGCATATCTCACTCTAATGTTCGATTACTTCGAACCAAATAGATGCACATAAAAGGAAGACCGAAGCATTAAAACTCTAATATAGTGGGCATTATGAAAACCTACCCGATAAATCAAGACTATGAGCTCGAGAAGAAAGTTCATCGCTGCAGGTTTCAAGTTCAGAATCTTTTCCACTTATTTCTGTAGGCAAATACTTTTAGAGAGCTGTCCCTTTTTAGCAAAGGTACCAGAATACTATACACAAGCACGCTGTGCTGCGTATAATCTTTCAGTGTGCTTTAGAACACACTCGGCTGTAACTACATGCACTTAGTTTTTGAGCAATGGTGACAAGTGAAAGAGTTAGTTGTGGCAAAGAAAAATTTACTGCCACCACTTCTCACGTCGACAGTGGCAGTCTGCCATGTGGCTCGGTGGTTGCTGCTTAGAACTCTGAACATTGTCTGTTCAGGAGGTTGACTTATACTGAAGAGCTTTAATATTCTTAAAAGCCTGCGAGAAAATGTGATAACTATTCAGGGTAATGATGACTCGGCGCTCGGGCAACGCAAACGGTGCACCATACACTAGTTCGGTGGAGTTGAACCACGCCACTATGTTTCCCACTTGACAGCACACAAAAAATAAAGGTAGGTGCGAAACATAACCTGAAGGTGCGGTTACAATAGGGGTGGAAAGGTGCAGCTAAGTAATAAAAACAGATGCGATGCATGCAGTTCTGTTCCCAAAAAGTTTATTGATCGTTTATGGCTTAAAAGATATCTTGATGGCAGTCTGGTGTTTCTTTCGCACCAGTGTCAAAACCAGACCCCTTTAAAGCACTTGGAAGGCCGTGTGGCATTTCACGTCTGAAAACTATGTTTTAAATAGACATAACTCCTCAACCCATGCAGCACAGCCACTATTTGCAACATATCAGGTGGGAACCTTGTGGGAATAACGTGCAAAAGGTGAATTATAATACAAAAGTGCCACAAACATACACCGGAAAATGTGTGAGTGGGAGAGTATAAGTGGTGTTCTACTGTACTTGCATGCATTGCGACTATGAAATGTTGACTTTTGCTGTTGAGCACAAAAATACTTTTGAAACATGCACATGCAGTATTTTATACGGGTGGAACTAACAGCTAAAGTAGGCAAGCCAGCATTGTGTTAATATGACAAATACCAATGCTAGTTTTGTTATGTGAACATCTGGTACTTCTCGTCAAGGCGTGAGACAGCTCCGTGATATCACAACTGCTCATGTAAGACGAGCACTACAATCATCTTGATACCTTCGTTCAATGAAGCACTGAGGAGTCTTGTATTCACTCTGTAACAACCACTTGTGTCATCTTCTTTTACACAGCTTTGTTAAAGGTTGTGTGTGCCAATAATAAAAAAAACATCTTTAAAACTTCTGTTGATTGTGCTCATTCGAAAGGGGCTCAGGCTTGAGATATTCGGTTTCATATACCATGCCTTTTGATGCCAATTATATTCAAAAATGAGTACCTACGTTCAAATTCGGTAATGTAGGTGATGCAGTAGTAATGAAAGTATACAATAGTGTTAAATAGCTCGTTTCACAGAAATTCGTTGTAGGTTGTGTGCGAAAAATCATTTCTTGCGTGACCGAGCTAAACAAGAAATGCCAGGCTTTACGCAGAACGCACAACACAGTTGCAGCAAAAGCTGGAAGAGTGGCAAGGTACCCATTATGTCATAAATGGTATTTTTTAGAAGTACAGAAGCACCCACTATGCCATTATTTGTCATTCAGCAGAGAAGCGAGGCACATGCTACACATCTGTAAGGCACCATGTACACTTTGCTTGTGCTGCAGCTGATGACAATGAATTATGGCTGAACCGTTTGTAATGAGTCATAATCTTCAAACGAGTAATTACACATTTGCACTGTGAAACACTCGGTTATTTTGTACTTCTACCAAGGTATAATAACCATTGGTGTCATCCATTGGCAGATTCGGAGCACTTCCAGTAATAATTTCTTCTGCGCCATGCGGAGCAGGTCTATTCCATTGGCAGATTGAGAGTGGTCCCTGTATGTTCCATTGGCAGATCTAGAGCACCTCCGTCACAATATCCATTTCACGGAGCAACTTCGTCTACTCTGCGAAAATTGGCGGATTCGAGCAGAAGTCCAAGCGTCCTGTGCCTTAAAATGATGCCAACCTTGGGTGCGCCAACGGTCGCTGATCGCGTCTGGGCAACCAGTGACGTTTATTATCAGCGGCATGCTTTTTTTATACAGTCGTGGCATGTACAATGTTGCCCGCTTGCTCTGATACATGTTACATGCTCCTTTATTTTACAAACAAAATCATTGTTATTTACAATTAAATGAAACATAAGCTTCAACAGGTTAATTGGTTTGTTGAAATTGTTCATCGTAGTTCAGACGGCAAGGCTGTCGTTTCTCCCTTGTTGACCTGCGGACAATGGGGCTTGACGGGCCGCAGACAGCCTGCTCTTCCGGAGACTGAGGCTGTGCCGAAAGTGTTGCTGGAGTCATTTCCTCTCTTCTGCACGATGCGTCATTGTGTTCAAAGGGCAGACCTCCACTAGTATCACATCCTTCCCCTGTCACGCGCATAGATGTCTCGCTGTTTTCCGCCGGCACGAGCAGAGGTGTTTCGCTGCTTCCCGATGGCGCCCTTGACAAGGTGGAACTGCTTTCTGGTGAGCATTCAGTTGTCGCACTGCTTTCAGATGAAAAACGCACCAGGGACGTCTCCTGCTCATTGAAAGGTTCAGCTGTTTGCCTGAGGTCTCGGCGGTTTCTTCGCAGCAGTCTTCCCTCTTCTGTGCGAACCAAGTACGAACGTAGACACTATCTTAAGCGCCAAGAGTTATAGTCTATAACTCTGACAGTGTCTCCTTGTCAGCCGCGTGCCTTTTTGCATGTTTTGTCTATGCTTCACGGGCTACGACTCTGTAGAATGTTGAAACTCGAGGAGTGGTGTACGAGGGTTTTGGTGCATCAACAGCTCTGCTAGTGACCTGCCGTCTTCAAGTGGTGATGTACTGTAATTTAATAGCCCCAGCCAGAAGTAGCTTGCTGCACCTGCTTTTTTCAACAACCTTTTGATGACCTGGACTCCTTTCTCCGTGAGGCCATTTGATCTAGGAAAATAGGGACTGAAAATAACATGCTCAGTCAAATATCTAGGAAAAATCTCTGAACTCCTTCGCGGTGAATTGCGGCCCTCCGTCCGTGCAAAGCTGTTTGGGTATGCCGTATCGAGCAAAGATACACAATAACTTTTTAATTACTGCTCTTGCAGTAGTTTCTTAGAGCTACTCAAAGTCCGGAAAATTTGAGTATGAGTCATACACAACGATGTAATGTCTTCCGGCATATTCAAACAAGTCTGCTCCCACTCGGTCCCATGCTTGATCAGGTGTATCCCGCAAAAGCAACGGTTCATCGGCTTGTCTGTACACATGCAACTGACTGGAAGTGGACTGCTCTATCATATCAGTTATGTCATCGTTTATTCTAGGCCAGTAAATGAGCTGCCGTGCTTGCGTTTTGCACTTGGCAATGCCAAAGTGACCACGGTGGAGGCGCTTCTAGCATTTGTTTGTGCATTGAAGTAGGAATCACAACTTTCATTCCTTTAAGCAGTACGCCCCTGACAATTGATAGCTCATTTGCGCACCTTTTGAGTTCACCTTCAATGGGCTGCAAAGCTTCCAGCCTTTTTATCACAATCAGGGTCTGCTGCGATAGTCTCAGCTAGTTCTGCCATTGTTTTGGGGCTTACTCGATCAAACAAGATGCTTATAGCACAAATTTCAACATCCTCAGGAAAATCACCCAGCAATTCTTGCCCCTGAATGCACGAAAGCATGTCTGCTATTATCAGCTTCTTTGCAGGAATGTGCTGCAACTGATAGTCGTACTTTAACATGTGCAAGAAGTCTTTGCAGTATTGGCGGTATATCACCGAGCTCTTTTTTAGAAATGGCTAGCAAAGGGCTGTTATCAGTTTCTATAACTATCTGCCTGCCCACAACTAATTCGCTGAACTTTTCACACCCAAAAACGATGCTCAGGGCCTCCTCCTCTATCTGCACGTACCTTCGCTTTGTGTCTGTTAACATTTTGGAAGCATAGACAATCGGACGCCATTCTTCCCGTGCCTTTAAAACAATGCAGCTCCTACAGTGAAAGCCGATGCGTCGGCAGATAGCTTTGTGGGCAGTGAAGCATCCTAAATTGCAAGAACAGGGGCTTTTGTAAGCATGTCACGTACGACATTCCATTCTCAGTCATGCTCGTTTGTCGATTCAAAAATGACAATCTCGCAGCAAGGAACGCAGCGCTTTGGTGCGATTGGCCAAGTTTGGCAGGTACTTAGAAAAGTAGTTCACAGCGCCTAAAAATCTTTGCAGATCCTTTTTCGTTGACGGCGTCGAGCACGCCACGATGCATTTCACTAGGCTGTCGTTTGGTTCGCTTCCAACAGAGCTGATTTTATCACCCATAAAGTATATTTGTGACGTCGCTATCGTGCACTAATCCCAGTTAAGAGTTAAGCCTGCGGCTCGTGCAGCGTTAAAAGTGCTATACAGCCTCTCGGTATGCTCTTCTAGAATGGCTCTCCAAATTATAATATCATCGATGTACACTCGCACGCCAGACAGACTGTCAAATGTTTCTGTCATCGTCCTCTGAAAAACTTTTGGTGCTGAAACTATTCCAAATAGCAGCCGTAGAAAGCGGTAACGGCCAAAAGGGCTGAACGTGCAAATTTGGGAAGTTTTCTCATCAAGCGGGATTTGATGAAATCTGCTATTTGCATCCAGTTTGCTAAAATATTTCGCGCCTGCAAGCTCGCTCTCAATCTCTTGTCTTCGTGGCAGTTGGAAGTGCTCCATCTTTATCGCCTTGTTCAAGTTGTGGGGGTCCATGCAAATACACAATTTTCTATTCCTTTACGGACAACTACCAATGGGCTCACCCAATCGGATGTTTCTCTAGCTTTCGTGATGATAGGCGGTCCAGCTCTTCCTTGAGTTGAGGCCGTAGTGAGAGGGGAACCCTCTTCGCAGGCTCGGCCTCTGGCAGGGCATCGTCCTTGAAGGACACTCTGTATTCTCGCTGCAGCTTGCCGATACCTGTGAACAAATCTTTACACTGGATGTGTATGCGTTTAAACAGGTTGCTGTCACTTTTGACATCGTCAACGTGGTCAACATTCACCAAACCGAACTGCTCACTGGCTTCAAGCCCCAGTATAGCCTGCCTTCCCTTCTTTATGACAAAGAACTCAACTGGGTGACTTTGAGATACTAGTTGAACAACCAGCCGAACTTTTCCCAAGTGTTCGATTTCGCTGCCTTCGTAGCTGTGCAGAACGGCTTTTGTTGGTAACGGAGGCTGTATAGAATGCAACGTCTCGTATATACCAAGGGCAATTAAGTTGGCTTGAGTATCTGTGTCAACTTTTAGCTTTACGTCACAGCCAAGTATGAGAGTGGCAATCAGCCAGTCCCGCTTTGAATTTGTCTTTCTGCTGCTGCCAGCCACGAAAATTTCGAGCACATCGAAATCACTATTGCTGTTGCGTTTTTCATCACTTCGCTGGTGTACGTTATCTACCTTTGACGGTTTCGTTCTGCAGCACACAGCGAAGTGGTTTCGTTTGTTGCATTTCATGCAGATTTTCCCATAAGCGGGACATTGCCTAGCCTTGTGCACTCTATCACAAAAGCCGCATCTGCTTTTACTTTGATACCTATACTGGGATTTGTCCTTGTGTTTTACGGCAGCAACACTTCATTTCTTGTCACGTATTTTTCTGCGTGCAAGTGCAACTTCTTCTGCTTTTGCTCCCTCTATGGCCATCTCAAGGGTCAAGTATTTCTTGGCTAACAGCTTTTCCCGCAGACACTAGCTTGTAGTACCAAAAACTGTCTGGTCTCGTAGCATGGATGCACGCATTATGCCAAAATTAAAGCTCCTAACTTTCAACTGCAAGTCTCTGTAGAATTGCTCAGATTGCTCGCCATCCACTTGCGCTCTGCTACGAAAGACGTACTTCTCATGTCTCGTTGGTTTGTGGAAGACAGTAGGCTTCGAAGGCTTCCACCAGTTTGTCGTAGTCAGCTTTGTCTTCTTCACTGATGCTCAAAGTGTTCAACACATCGATGGCCTCTTGTCCGGCAAGATGAAGGAAGATAGCCGCTTTCTGTGCCTTGGTGCGTGGTTTCTGTTGCTCGGTGGCGGCAAAGTAAAGCTGTATACGCTTCTTGAACTTCAACCAGTTGTCAGGAACATTCTCATCAAGCCACAGTGGTTACGGGGGCGGAAGCTCAGCCATTGCTTTCGAAAAGGGCGTCGACGCAACCGGCCCACTTTTGACACCTTGTATCAGATTGATTGCACATGTGTGTCAGCGTCTCGGCAACCAGTGACGTTTATTATCAGCGGCGTGCTTTTATATAGTCGTGGCATGTACATTGTTGCCCGTTTGCTTTGATACATATGTTACAATGTCGAAGCGCAAGTTTTGTTAACGTAGCGTCGCTATGCCCAGCGTGGCCACTTATGCAAAAGAGACGCACACATCGCGTTCCATCCCGACCCTGCCATTTGCTCCAGAAGGAGCGCATGTGTTCCATTGGCAGATTACATTCTGTTGCCCTCCGCCAGAGTGGAGTGCTCTAGCGCAGAGTTCATTGGCCAATCCGAATCTGCCAACCGATGACACCACATGTTAACACGATTACTCGCTCAACCTAACATTTCAATCACAATGGTGGCTCTAGAGTAGAATGCTTCACTGCCATCTTGGGATCAAATCCCACGTTATCGTCAATATACTTTTGTTTTCTTATTCTGCAAAATGTATGAACGAAATTAGCACTGGAACGAGAGAACCATGCATTTGCTCCGAGACACTAAGTGCAGTATCACCGAATACTTTTTCATTTTGTGCATACATACTAATTGTCAAAGTTCAAGATTACCAAGTATAGATGAAGCACGAGTCTTGTTTCTAACTCAGAGTTTCCAGATGCTTCCAAGCTAAGAAGAAAATAATTATCCCACAAGAAGTACAATAAAAAGTGTCATGGCTTTTGAAAATCACTAAGTAAGTAAGAATTTAATAATGTTCCTTTTTATTTCCTGATTCAATAAAATGTCGCTTAATTGTGAAGAGAAGATAAAAGAATATCAATTAGTATACTGTACGGCAAAATTATGCACAAAAGTAAAGCACATATACGTATATTTACTTTCTTTAACATAGGGTGGTTTTCACTGTCTTCATAGCAGTTTTGCCAGTGCATTAATAACGTCACTTGATGACACCCCGCAACGCATGTTTGATTTAGACACTCAACTACACAGTCATCAACAAACTGGCTATTGATAAATGTCAATGCGATGAGCACTAAGGAATATGCAATCGCGACATTGGCTACACTCTAAAAAAAGAGCGAGTAAAAAGGGTGTCTTTCTGTCCCACAACAATCCTCATCTATATTGAGTTCCATCCTTGCGCTATCGCCACGCGCCTGGTACATTCCGGTCACGATCGACATGCCCGTTATCAGGGTTACATTGCATTCTCGATAGGAAAGTGGCCAGCGCTGAGTTTTCAAGAAAGGAAGCGCACGCAAGCCTGATGACGATTATTGTTGTGGGACAAAAGGCACCCTTTTTACTCGATATCTTTTTAGAGTGTAGATGGAATTTTCTGAAACTTTTTCGTACGGTAGGTCTAGGGCACCCACAGATGACAATGTACTACTGGTGTCAAATGAAACCTGAACAGCGGCAAGCCTTCGCGATGGCATAGCGTGTGCCGTCCAGTTATCACCATGGACAGGCACGCATATATGCGCACAGCTGGCCGAACAGAATGTGCGCGCCTGTGAATTGTGATACTAACTGTATGGCACCCACTACACCACCTTGAAGGCTTGCCACTGATCAGGCTTCATTTTACGACGAAAGTACTTCATTTTTAAGGATTAGGAGCTACATAGAACTCGGTGGCCGCCATCAAAATCATCTACGTCATGGTTTTTGGTGCGGGAATCTCAAAGTGGTTCTCCACCTGTATTTCCTTTTGGCGCAATTGCTTGCTTACCAAGCGTTCGTGGAGCACTAGTCCGTCTTGTGCTAAAAGTGGAATTTTCGTGATTCTGGAATGGTAGTTTACTAATACAAAAAAAAAAAATGTTATTGTCTTCAGCATCCCTTTCAGGAAAATTTTCACGAGCCTAAGTCAGAGAAATACCGGATGAGGCGAGTCTGAGTTCGAATACAGTAGACTGCTTTTAAACGAAACTTGAACGGACCAGGAAAATGGGTTTCACCTAAGAGGAGGTTCATTTACTGAGAGATAAACAGGGGCACAATATTCAAATACGAAACCAATCATATTAAAGGCAAGTATTTCATATAAGCAAATTTCGTTTTAAGAGAGTTTTGTTTAATGGGAGTCTACTGTAAGCCCCAAGCGCAAAATATATTAAGTGAGTGGGTCTTAGTGAGCTCCATCGTACATCGCCACCTATGGTTCTATCAACTCATCTTCAGCATTACAATCAGGGTTATATCTGCTCAAGTTTGTTCGCAAGTGTTTTAACAGCTATCTCGACAATGCGCTACTTCATATTTGTTGATCAGAGGCGCAAGTTAGAAGGATGAGGGGATGCCACGACTTTTCCCTGCAAACTCTTTCAGCGAAAGTTCTTGAGAAATATATCTCGTGCAAGTAGCGTATTACACAAAAATGTCTTTGCTGGATTAAGAGCACTGAAAACTTGCATTCGAAGGTACAAAATATCAAAACGTTGAAAAGCATCGACTAAATCGTTTTTGAATACGAGATATAGAGGCATATCCTAAAGCATTGATTACATAATGTAATGGCATTGAAGAGCACCAACACCCAGATTGAAAAAGCTAATTTTGTAATAAAGAACGCTTGAGCAGATTCACTCAGGTGAAGGCATAAGACTCAGCCTGAGCAAGTTCGGCTGAGTGGCGTATCGGAGAGTTTGAGCGAGTCCAGTTGAGGAAAATTTGGCGTATCTGAGCGAGTTCAGAGAGTGAGTGAATAAACTTCATTGCAAGATCCAGCATGTATGTGGTCCGAGCTAGACCGCACAGGTAAATGACAGGAGACCTTGCCCCCGTATAACCTCCCTGGCCTGCTGGATGGCCCATTTCTGGCCTCGGACCGAGTCAAGCAGCACTAGCCACCACCACCCCAAGAGGCCCGCACGAGAACTTGTTAATAATTTGGGACATTCCCACAGTATGTGTTTAAAAGAAGCCTTTTTTGTTGTGCATTGTTTGCATTTCCAAATATATTTCTTGAGTTAGTCTGAGCGAGCTCCAATCTCTTTGCCAATCTATGCTCAAGCATCTCAGACCGGTTGTGATCAAACTTCACTACAGTTGATTGATTTGATTTGATATGTGGGATTTAACGTTTCAAAACCATCATATGATGAAGAGAGACGCCATAGTGGAGGGCTCCGGAAATTTTGACCACCTGGGGATCTTTAACGTGCACCCAGATCTGAGCACACGAATCTCCACTATTTCCGCCTCCATCGGAAATACAGCCGCCGCAGCCGGGATTTGACCCCGCGACCTGCGGGTCAGCAGCCGGGTACCTTAGCCACTAGAACACCGTGGCGGGGCCTTCACTACAGTAACAGTGAAACACCAGCACACCAACCAGCAATCGGCTTCATACAAATTCAAAAGTTACGCAGGAATGACGGGCTGTGCAAATTGGCAATTTATTCCACTGATACTGCGACGTTTTAGTGACAGTCAGGTAAACACATACTCAATTTGTTACTTGTTATCTAAAAACACTCACCAGATCCATACATCTTTAAGAAATCCTATTGATATGTGGTTGTCGAAGGTATCAAAACAATGTGACACTAGGGGACATCATTATATCAGTCTAAATGAGCAGGCCACTTTTTTTTGTCTTTGTTTTATATTAAAAAAAAAGCTTATGCTTTTCATGCTTTCATGGAAACTACGTGCCACTGTAACAACAGCATAGCCACTAGTATTCAAGCAGAGTAAGCTTAAGCACCAAGAAAGATGTATCTAATGTTTATATCATGGCATTCCCAGTAATTATGAGAGAACAAGTGCCTGATATTTTTTTTAGTCACATTGCGTGAACACCGTTAAAGGGGCTCAGGAATATACTCAATAAACGCAGTAAAAGCTGCGAAAGCTTCCGATAACTAGAGTGAAATCTGAGCTTACTGTTCAAATGTTTACTAGCATCAGAGAAGCGCGTAGGTATGTGCTAGCCGATTTCAACCCACCGATATGACCCTCTAGTCTACACGTGTTAAACAGTTTTAAACGAAGTGACAATTTTACAGGTTCATTTAGAAGGTGAAAGGCAGTTGTACCATAGAACCAACGATGCAGCATCAAAAGCTGAATGGCACGACCGATGATTGTGAAACGCCATCGCACACTCGCATTCCCTGCACCTTCTATGTGACAGACAATGAAAAAAAAAAAAAAAGCCTTTCGCAAAAACGTAGAGGCTTGTCAGCTGTTGTCGGCGACCTAGATACGCGCAATAAGCAGCTGGCCTTCACGCTTTCTGCCCAAGGGCATCAAAGAAGAAAGCGAAACACGCTTTAAACAATTCCTGCAATCAGGCAAACTGAAAATTTGCTTTCGGTTAAAAGACACAGAGTTGTCATATAGTGCCCTTGCAGGACTTTCCTAATTTCATTGGTGTGGCTAAAAAGTCATGAGCAATGAACACAAATATATTGCGTTCCCTTTCAAGCACTGTGCACACAGTAAGTCCATTTGATTCACTTGGAACAGAGTGAATTAGTTCCAGACATTTCGCTGGTATTCCCGCATTGGCACAGAATAACCTTGCCATGCTCAGCACAGTGTCCATGTACCTTAGCTTAGAATTCCTAAAAATTACAAGGAATTCTGTCAATTCGTTTACAATAAGGTCTTTCCACGAAGCGCAAAGCGAACGGCAGGTTACGATCGCCACTAACACACACTGCAGAAACAAATAACAAAGTGCAGTTGTCTGCAACTAATGCAAAATGCGCAGGAAATTCAAGAGAACCTCCAGTACTATGTGTTAAAAAAAGAAGCAGTCATACGAATTCTCACCGTCTACCATTTCCCACAGTCGTTACGCGTCCCGAAAGTGCGGGAAGAGTTTTTCGCAGTATTTTTTCCCTTTCACTATGGGAGCCAAGGCGGGCTGTCATAGAAGATATGGGGAACGACCACGTTGTTCTCATTCGGGCACAATTGTGACTGTGTCATATGTACACCAGCAGTTGTGTTGAGCTTGAAAGTCTGAGACGATGCCACTACCAGCACGAATTGCAAGTCCTCACTTCTCACAAACCAGCACACCCTCGGGCACCGCTCGTCGCAGCATCTATGTCATACCCTGCAAAAATATACGCGACATGAAATACGTCGCCTACTTAACACTTTGGTTCTGCACAAAGCCATCACCGATGTTTTATAAACACCGTACTTTAAGTAAGTACAGTAGAACCCCTTCATATGGGATTAGCATCAGTGAACGGTTCTTGCCTTGCATAAGAGGTGCCTCTTATTAGCGAGCTACCATGTTCTCATTTTCTGACCAACCCCAAATTTTATGCAAGCACACCGGCGTCTCTCATACCTAAGTGTCGTTTAGATCAGTTTACCTTATAAAGTGGTTCAACTGAATACAAAATCACTAAATCTATACACTCAAACCTCTTTATAACAAAGGTTCATCTTACAAGAAAATAAGTTAGTTACATTCAAAAATTCGTTATAAAGGTTATTCCTAATGCTGTATCTTTTGCAAGACTATTTTTCATTACTTTGCTATAACTGACATTTCGTTATATCCATTTTCATTATATTGAGGTTCGAGGGTACCACCATAATTGGCCTCGTTCTCATTTCTACGACAAGCTGCAAGAAATAGCAAAAATGGGAGCTTTAGAAAAGTGATGTGGGCTTCTGCCTAGTACCACACGAAACTACAGCGAGAAAAACACATCAAACATGTGCCTAGAAGTCTGGATTAAAACTGTATAGAACTAAATTGCTGAAGCTAGTGACCCAACGATTCTTGCAATGTACCGTTTTCCATTGATGTCAATGAAGAATTACAAATTCTGAGCGTGCCTCAGCCAAGTGGCAGCACAGCCACATCAAGCCACATGTACTAGCCAACCGCATAGGCGCCTTACCTCTTCACCACCTGGACAACATCCTCGTCATTTAATACGTGCTCCTTGCCCACTTTCTGTGGATTGTGCTTCACCGAGGAGCCCCATACCAAAGCACTGCAACAAGAGATAGAGATGAAACAGTGCAGCGAAAAACCTTTCCATCACAGAAACTGCGTCATGACATGCCATTCTATGTGACAGCAACGGCGCTGTTGCTTCAAAGGGGCCCTGCAACACTTTTTGAGCATGGCCAGAAAAGCGCTACCAGCTGGCAGTGAAGCTCCCGAGTACACACGAGCCGAACATTACAGCAAAGCATGTGGCCTAAAATTCACAAATTATTTTCGAAGTAGGCTATAAACCGCTCGTTCTTTGTGGTGCAAACCAAAACGTTTGCACTTGCAGCACAAACACAAAACCCACTGCCATTATTGGCCGATTTGAGAATTGCTCGCGGCACAGCTAGCACGGCCACAGCGAGGTGCCACGATGTGTTCACTCCGCACTTGGTGAATGCTAAAATTACGCACAGTAAAGCATTACACCAGCACACTCACAAACACTGAAAGTGTGCATTCAACGGAAAAAAAAATCATTTGAAATCAAAGTGCATGCTGACGAACAGATAACCATTTTTACTTGCTTAATCCTCGCACTTTTTTCTCATAATATTGTTGAAAAGTTGGGGGGGGGGGGGGGGGCACGAGAATTACGTCAGAAAAATTTTCCATGAAAACATATGGAGCAAAAGAAAAAAATACAACGCAGTGGCCACAAATCGGGATTCTCACACTAGCAACTAATTATGTACTATACAAGCTTTGAGAAGTACCAATGAAAACTTACCTTAACCATTAAACTACCGTTTCAACACAAGGCAGGATTTATTTGAGAAACAAAAGCTGCGAGCAAATAGTACAGTTTCCGAATACCGTATGCAAAGCTTGCGGGCATTGCAGGTGCCGCGTTAGCGTTTGACGTCAACCTTGGGCTGATGGCCATCTAACACAGAATCGCTTGCAATTACCTTCTGGCGATATAAAGCTTCACCATAAAACTGCAAACTTAGGAACACAGAAGGCCCAGCGTGTCTCGGTGGCTTTCAGTAAAGTCTCTAGAAATAACTAAAGTAGTGCCATTCGTGTCAGTGTGCGGGCTCCTTCTCTTCCCCGTGCTTTGTAGCCTTGGTGGTACAAGTGCAATCTCGTCTGTCCTCGATCGCGTGATTTCTTTTGCGTCCACGACGACACTGGCTTACCCTCCCCTGTGCGCCTAGCAAGTGTATGCCTGCGTCCCTCGTTTCTAGCTAGATGCTGCGGGAGCTCTGATGCGGTTGCTGAGAGAGGAGGCAGAGGCGAATGGGCGCAGCTGGCGCTTACTGTAGCTTTTTAGGAACTAACTTTCAGCTGCCCACGCTGCCGTCGCCAGTAGCGAACACAAGATTCGTCGACTCCAAAGTGCATACCGACAGCCCTGTTGTCGCTTAGTGCATGCTCAATCACTTCCAACTTGAAAGCAGCCGCGTAGCTGCCGTATCGTCCCCGTAGCTAACCATAAAATGGACACAATGTACACTGTCACACCACAATGCGTGCTAACCACTTTGGCTTGGATTAGATTGGGCCTCCGTGCATTGATAATACGCATAATGCTCACGAGATGGCGTGCGCTATCACCATTAGTGATTGAAAGGAGCCGACGACATTATGGCTGCAATTTTCCGTGACAATTACTCGTGGAAAAAAAATGTTTTTTTATTTTGGGGGGGGGGGGGGGGGGGGCAAGGTGAGGGGTGCGAGAAATATGCGAGTGCGAGGATTAAGCAAGTAAATGCAGTACGTCTAGCACCCTTGTCATCTTCACTTGTGTAGTTGTCAGCACACTTGCTAGTACAATGGGAAAGAGAAAGTGCTTTAGTGCAAGTTACCAATCTATGTAACCTTGCTCCTGCTTGACGAATTCAAAAAAGGAGGACACTTAATAAGCTTTGCCCTCAAGAGTAGACTGCAAAATGAGCTTTTTAACATAATCGCATTAAAATTTTGTGGCAGGTAATTCTTGAGACAATAAATCTGTTAATGCAGCTATGTGGTGATTACATGGATTAGTGTTGCAAGGTTCTTCAAAAGATGCCTTTTACTAGGAGGCAGGAGAGAGCAAACGATTACCACTTGAACTCCTTCATAATGGTGCGGTGCAGCTTGTTACAGAAGTCTTCCACCGTTTTTCTGTCCTGGCTTAAAATGACTGGTGCTTCGTAGTCCGGTAGCTGCCCTTTTGGTTTGGTGTATCTGTGATGGAGAAAAACCCCATTTATCACAATCTGGTAATAGATAAGATGGGATGATGGAGGGAGATGATGTGATGGGATAAGGCAAATTGTTTGGCACTGTGCCAAGAGTGCCTGTGCTTGCAGAGGTGAGGCATCAGCATATTTCACAATTCACATGATGTTTAAATGATCTTCTGAAGCAATAATCCAAAAATACAGCACACTTCCTTATTTGGTTACATATTGAATACTGCTGCATATCTTCAGGTGAATCTAATCATTTCAGACATTTGATTAGTATCATGTCGACTTCTTGGCAGTCCCCTTTGAGTTTGAATTGTTAGGCAGCAACCGACTGCTGCTATTTCTCCAACAATTACAACTCCTACAAAACAGTACTACCACTACTCATCATCATCATCATTAGCCTGACTACGTCCACTGCAGGACAAAGGCCTCTCCCATGTTCCGCCAGTTAACTCGGTCCTGTGCTTGCTGCGGCCAATTTATACCAGCAAACTTCTTAATCTCATCTGCCCACCTAACCTTCCGTCTCCCCCCCCAACCCGCTTGCCTTCTCTGCGAATCCAGTCAGTTACCCTTAAGGACCAGCGGTTATTCTGTCTACGCGCTAGCGCTACATGCCCGGCCCATGTCCATTTCCTCTTCTTAATTTCAACTATGATATCCTTAACCCCAATTTGTTCCCTAATCTGCTCTGCTCTCTTCTTGTCTCTTAAGGTTACACCTACCATTTTTCTTTCCATTGCTCGCTGCGTCGTCCTCAATTTAAGCTGTACCCTCTTTGTAAGTCTCCAGGTTTCTGCTCCGTAGCTAATTACCGGCAAGATACAGCTGTTATATACCTTCCTTTTGAGGGATAGTGGCAATCTACCTGTCATAATTTGAGAGTGCTTGCCAAATATGCTCCACCCCATTTTTTATTGCTTTGAGTGATTTGTAGGGTTTAACGTCCCAAAACCACCATTTGATTATGAGAGACGCCGTAGTGGAGGGCTCCGGAAATTTTGACCACCTGGGGTTCTTTAACGTGCACCCAAATCTGAGTACACGGGCCTACAACATTTCCGCCTCCATCGGAAATGCAGCCGCCGCAGCCGGGAATCGAACCCGCGACCTGCGGGTCAGCAGCCGAGTACCTTAGCCACTAGACCACCGCGGCGGGGCTCCACCCCATTTTTATTCTTCTAGTTACTTCAATCTCGTAGTTCGACTCCGCGGTTATTACCTGCCCTAAGTAGACATAGTCTTTTACAACTTGAAGTGCACTATTACCTATCTCGAAGTGCTGCTCTTTTCCAAGGTTGTTGTACATTACTTTCGTTTTCTGCAGATTCATTTTATTAGCCACCTTTCTGCTCTCCTTGTCTAACTTTGTAATCATGAGTTGCAACTCGTCCCCTGAGTTACTCAGCAATGCAATGTCATCGGCGAGGCGCAGGTTACTAAGGTACTCTCCATTAACTCTTATCCCTAACTGTTCCCATTCAATGACTCTGAAAACCTCCTGTAAGCACGTGGTAAATAGGAATGGGGTATTGTATCCCCCTGTCTTACACCCGTCTTGATTGGTATTCTGTTGCTTTCTTTATGAAGCACTATTGTAGCAGTTGATCCCCTGTATATTTCTTCCAGGATGTTTATATATATGCTTCATTGACACCCTGATTCTGCAGTGTCTGCATGGCTGCTGATATTTCTACTGAATCAAACGCCTTCTCGTAATCAATGAAGGCTATGTATAGTGGTTGGCTATATTCTGAGCATTTCTCTATTACCTGATTGATAGTATGAATGTGGTCGATTGTTGAGTAGCCTGTTCAAAATCCTGCTTGTGCCTTTGGTTAATTGAATTTTAATGTTTTCTTTACACTGTTAGCAATTACCTTTGTAAATAGCTTGTATACTACAGAGAGCAAGCTGATCGGCCTGTAATTCCTCAAGTCCTTGTCATCTCCTTTCTTATTTCATCTCCTTTCTTATGAAGTGGCACAAACACATCGACCTTATTTCTGCAAAATCGCTCACGAAATTAGGTTACCTAAGAAGAACGCTAAAGGGCGCCACAAAAGAATGCAAGCTTATAGCCTTCAAATCACTGGTCAGGCCTCTTCTTGAATATGCGTCTGTTGTGTGGTCACCGCATCTTGCAATTGACATAAATAAACTTGAGGCCATCCAGCGAAAAGCGATTAGATTCATTTTTAACCGTTATGACCGTGATTTCTCCCCTTCTGAGCACTACCATGCTTTATCGCTAAACAGTTTAGAACACAGACGTATGTGCGATCGGCTTATCATGCTACATAACATAGTGCACAATGCCGTCCGCATAGCCACACCCATTTCGTTCACCAATCATCCTACCCAGGTGACTGGCCGATACGATTCGTTGAACATTGTGCCATTCGGATGTTTTATTGATTGTTATAAATACCGTAATTACTCGAATCTAACGCGCACCTTTTTTCCGGTTAAGCGAGTTCATATATCGCATGCGCGTTAGAATCGAGTACGAACAAAAAAATTACGGCCAATCTATTGCCATCGGCAAATCTAAAATGGCCGCCCCCTACGTGCGTCGGCATGGCGCGTCGTCCATTTCTGCCTATGTGTTTCTCATGAGAAGTGGTTCTTGAGAGAAAGGAAGAGAAAAGTGAGCCCCGTTATTGTCTGCTTCAGTGAGCGACACCGCCACAGAGCTCACAAAGGGATGGGGGTAAGGAGGGATAAAGGGTAGAAGTAAAGGTATAGGAAAGAGGAAGAAGCAACAACAAACTGAGGGGATAGGAGAGACAGGAAAGATGGAAGAACGGTCACTGGAGTCCGAGGACGGGGTACACTTGCGCGAGATGGTGTCGGCGTCTGTAGATGGCGTAGAGCAGGACCAGTAAATCAGAG
This sequence comes from Rhipicephalus microplus, assembly GCF_013339725.1. Lineage (NCBI taxonomy): Eukaryota > Metazoa > Arthropoda > Arachnida > Ixodida > Ixodidae > Rhipicephalus > Rhipicephalus microplus. The sequence continues at coordinate 171,596,883 of NC_051165.1, forward strand.
CTGCGCTGTCGTCGAAGGTCGTCGGCGACAGGAGATGACGTAGGACGAGCCCAGTCGGCCAGCGCTACGATGACGCCGAAAGGTCGCGATGCGGCACTTCGTACGTGTGCTGAGGAGTTCGTCATCTAGTAGTGCATTAGCATCGACAGCGTGGAATGGCCGACTCCAAAAACTCGAGTGCACCACGATGCCGCTTTTAAAAGAAAAGTCATCGCGTGTGCAGAAACGGACGGAAATCGGGCCGCATCGCGGTCGTTCGGAGTTCCCGAAACGTGCGTGCGGGACCGGCGGAAACAAAAGCAGAAGATTTTCGACAGCAAAGCTTTACGCAAAGGCTTCAGTGGACCACAGCAGGGTCGGTTTCCGCAAATTAAAGAGCTGCTCGGCGAGTATGTGCTTTAGCAGCGAGCAGCACAGCGGCCCGTGACGGCAGAACTGCTCCAAGTGCGAGCTATGCAAGTAGGTAGTCTTAGAAAAAGGTCTAATGCGGAGCCAGTTTAAAGCGAGCAGGTGCTGGCTAACTAACTTTATGAAGAGGAAAGGCTTTTCCCTCCGAAGGGGAACATGCATATGCGAAAAGTTTTGCGGAGGTGTACGATGAAAAGCTTCACAGTTTTCAGAGGTTCGTCCTAAACTTGCGGCGCAACAACGACTACCTGCTTGGGCAAATTCGGAATGCGGATCAGACGCCTCTTTACTTCGACATGCCTGGCACCACAACCGTCGAGAAGAAGGGGGCGAAGCAAGTTCGCGTGCTGACATCGGTCCACGGTAAAGCTACAGTGACAGCAATGCTCTGTTACACGTCAGATGGGCACAAGCTTCGCCCGTACCTCATATTTAAATGGAAGACGCTCCCGAAAGGAGTCGTTTTTTTGAGTGGTGTAATCATGCGGGCCAGCGAGAAAAAATGGGTGCGCGTTGCAATCGATGTCTTACGTTTTTTTTTTTTTTTTTTTTCCGCGGTGGAAATCGGGTGCGCGTTACGATCGAGGGCGCGGTAGAATCGAGTAAATACAGTACTCTTTTTTTCCGTGCACAGTTGACACTTGGAATAATCTGGACACTACTTTGAAACGACTACCGCATGCACTGTTTGTTGAACAAGTGTCCAATTATGTAAATTGATGTTCCTAATTTTGCTGTTGTTCCTTTTGTTTGATCTTTCATTGTTTGTTGAACAGGTGTCTAATTATGCAATTTTATGTTTTTTATTTGTGCTGTTTTTGTTTGTTCATTGTAACTACTCCTGCAATGTCTCAAACATGAGACAGCAGCATCTGTAAATAAATAAATAAAAAAAGATGATGTTAGCATACTTCCAAGACTCTGGTATTCTTCCCATCAGGAGATACCTCATAAACAGGGTGGCTAGTTTTTCTAGCACAATCTGTCCTCCATCTTTCAGCAGATCTGATGTTACCTGATCCTCACCAGCAGCTTTGCCTCTTTGCATGCTCTCCAAAGCTTTTCTGACTTCTTCTATCATTACTGGTGGGGTGTCACCTGCGTTACTGCTAGTTCTTATAGTATTAAGGTCGTGGTTGTCCCGGCTACTGTACAGATCTCTGTAAAACACCTCCGCTATTTTAACTACCCTATCCATATTGGTAGTTATTTTGCCTTCTTTATCCCTTAGTGCATACATCCGATTTTTGCTTATCCCAAGTTTTCTTTTCACTGCTTTGACGCTTCCTCGGTTCTTCAGAGCGTGTTCAATTTTCTCTATGTTACACCTTCTTACATCGGATACCTTACGCCTATTAATCAACTTCGAAAGCTCTGCCAGTTCTACTTTGTCTGTTGTACTTGAGACTTTCATGATTTGACGCTTCTTAATGAGATTCTTCGTTTCCTCGGAAAGCTTGCCAGTGTTCTGTCTAACTACCCTGCCTCCAACTTCCACTGCACACTCTGTAATGATACTCATAAGATTATCATTCATTGCGTCAACGCTAAGGCTGCTTTCCTCACTATGAGCCTAGTACCTGTTCTGAAGCGAGACTCTGAATTCCTGTACTTTCCCTCTCAGTGCTAGCTCATTGATTGGCCTCTTTCATATCAGTTTCTGTCATTCCTTCCTCAAGTCTAAGCAAATTCGAGACCGTACCATTCTATGGTCACTGCATCGTACCTTGCCAACCACTTCCACATCCTGCACGATGCCAGGGTGTGCACTCATTATAAAGTCTATTTCGTTCTTATTTTCGCCATTAGGGCTCCTTCATGTCCACTTGCGGTTTACTCGTTTTCGGTAGAAGGTATTCAAAATCCGTAAATTATTGCGTTCTGCGAATTCTACTAGTAGCTCTCCAGTAGCGTTTCTAGCACTGATGCCATAATCTCCTACTGCCTGGTCTTCAGCCTGCTTCTTCCCTACCTTTGCATTAAATTCCCCATCAGTATAGTATACTGTGTTTTTACCTTACTCATTGCCGATTCCACGTCTTCATAGAAGCTTTCAACTGAAGCGTCATCATGGCTGGATGTATGCGCGTAAGCCTGTACAACTTTCATCTTGTATCTCTTATTCAGTTTAATTACGATACCTACCACCCTTTCATTATTGCTATAGTATTCCTCTATGTTGCCAGCTATGTTTCTATGAATTAGGAACACCACTCCCAGTTTTCTTCTGTCAGCCAAGCCCCAATAACAAAGGACGTGCCCATTCTGTAGCATCGTATAGGCCTTATCTGTCCTCCTAACCTCGCTGAGCCCTACTATATCCCATTTAACACCCTCTAGCTCCTTGAATGATACAGCTAGACTTTCTTCACTAGATAAGGTTCCAGTGTTAAACGTTGCCAAGTTCAGATTCCAATGGCGGCCTGTCCGGATCCAGAGATTCTTAGCACCCTCTGCTGCATTGCATATCTGACCGCCTCCGTGGTCGGTTGCTTCGCAGCTGCTACTACTACAACTACAACAATTAACAATATTATTGATCTAAGACCACTACAGGACACACTGCAGCTTTATAAGAATGAAAGAACCTTAGCCGTTTCAACAGCTGTGCAAAACTTGGTTTTTCTGCCTTTAGTAGATGACTTACATGCGTATAAGCTTCAGGTAAGACCAGGCCTTTTCTAGAAGGTCATCGAAATTCCATTTATGATGAGCAGAGATCGGAACACAGTGGGGGATCTTGTAGATGATGTCCAGTTCCTGGAGATAAAGGTTGCTGTAAATCAACAAAATTCTGGAGCAATTCTCCAAGCAACTTACTTCGTTATTACCGAAATATCGGTAATAACGAAGTAAGTGAAGAATAGTCTTGCAATAGAGGAGTAGCCGGCGCCACGCATTGGCACCAACCTCTCCTTATGTATATTAAATTAAAAAAAAGTCGTGCAATGGTGTTAGGATTATACCTATGTAACAAATTTTCGGATGCAACAAACTTTCATGTAAAATGCAATTTTGTTATGATGAATGTAGCACAGCCCAACGAAAGGACCATCACACAATCGTCTAAACACAAGTTAGGAATTCAATTTTCTTGAAGTCAAAACTTTCCTGAAATGTGGCGTTCCTGATATAAACCATTTAAATTGTCCAGCAGGTAACTTTTAGTCTAGCAGCCCAAACTATTTTAATGAAGAGGTCACAGCAAACATACTGCTTCCCCCCCCCCCCCTTCTTTTTTTCTTCATCAATAGGACACATTTGTATGCTTGAGTTCACAGCGGGCAAGCATAGATGTGCGGTCTGGTGGTCGAGGCACTTGCTTTTAGATTGCAAGAATGAATATTCTAACCTTAGGCCAGAAAAAAATTTCATTAAGTGTTATTTATGATCTCCTTGGCGTGTGCCAGCTGCGGCTCAGGATGGTTTTTGGATGAGCACGTCTAGTGTTTTTTCCACAGCCGTGGATTTTTTTTTTTGGTACACTGCCCGTTTTGCAGTTCATTAATACAGTGTAGACCACTTAAAACGTAACCGCTTGCAGTGCAGGACTGGTTACAACACGGTCTTCTTCGGCTCCCGTTTACCCTCCGATAGAACCCCATGTATACGCATACCGGTTATTGTGCAGAATCCCCCCCCCACAAGATGACAGACCGGCTATAAAGCGGTTGCTGAAAAATCATTGTGACAAACGCAGTAAGGAATGTGCGTCTGAAAGGAGGTGTGCTGCTGGGGAGCGAGCGACGAGGTTATGACGGAGGAGGAAGCCTCGCGAAGTGTACGAACAAAGGCCGGAGAGAGGAAAAAAAAAAAAAAAGGACTGGTGCACGCTGCACGTCTCGCCGAATAAGGGAGAAGAGCGGATGCCCACGAAGCCTTTGTATCGACGCCGACGCGGCTACAAGAAGTGAACTAGCAAACATCGCTAAGTGGCTCTGGCCACTTGCTGGCGGTGCGCAGCTCACCATGGCACGCGCGATCCTTTCCTTACCAACTGCGCTTAAGAGTTTCCTGTTGGGAAAAGCGCCGTTATTGAGATTACTTCAGATATCGCGTTAGCTTCCTGGTCTGTAAATTTCAAAGCTTTTACGGCTTTAACATGCGAGCTTTCGCCTTTGCTGCCAGTGCACGGCCTTACATAAGCTTGGCGGGTTTTTGTTGTTGATCTCCCGTCCGCCAACACAAACTTCGTATCACGCACGCTGCTCTTTGTTCAGTACTTTAGTGCAATCATTTTGAGACCCGATCTTCACGTCTTGGACAAACTTCCCACCACAACATACCGAACGGCAGGCTAGGCCTAATCAGCGTTGATTGCGTTTAGCGATCATGTGTTGCCTAAGTTTCGGTTTATAGTACGAAATTAACTAAACTTTGCGATCCCTGCACTTGAAGGGAAGGGATACATATTGTTAAAAAAATGAGCGTGGCACATGTAGCACTTGAATGGTGGTTCACAATTAGATTGCGATGACTTGAAACTGGATGTGCGCCCGTGAAATCGAACGATTGACGTCTTCCAGTACTTGGAATTTCGGTTGTGATTCAACATAGTTTCTGCGTAATGTGCCTAATTGAGTTAGTCTCAGTCTGAGAAATAGACGACGAATTTCTGCTATGTTGCTATCTTTTGTTAGACCTCCCTCAATCCTTTTCCATTTATTCTGTTGGCTATGCAATTCTGTAGTGCTTTCTTTTCTTTCGTTTTTTGAGCATTTGAAAATTTGAATGGTTGTAAGCACCACACATCGCATGCTTCAATTCAACACATGAGGCTGCATGCTCAACACGTTGTGCATAACAGCGGCCCTTGAAGAAGGCTGCCTTGATTATAGTGCAGTACAGCTTACAGTGCGGATATTCGTGAGTCCCGCGATTTACGTTATAAGTGGTCTATAGTGTAAAGCTCCTCTTGAAAAATAAAAGATGTCTTTCAAATGATGAGCAGAAATTCAAGTACATTCTTTTTACCCAGTACTGCTGCTGCAAAAACGTCGAACAGCTAACACAACACACAGACAATTTAAAACAACTGGCTGTTTTCTTTAAAAAACCTCTACTCATGGCAACCTGCCTTTGCCTGAAATTTACTGTGGCTAGTCAAAGGCCACACTTAAGCCACAATAACCAGATTTCAAAAATAGACATAAAATGTGCAACTTCATAAAACACCAGCAGCCTATGTACGACCAAGGTTCAAATACATATTTCTTGTTTTTTTTTTTCTGATATTGCACATAAAAACAATGTGCCTCAGCACCTCACTTGAGAGAGGAGAGACAAGTGCAACTTACTTCAACAGAAATTTGGTCGATCTTGTTGAGTACATAGATGCAGGGGATATAGATGCGGTTCCCTTCAATCACGTCAATCAGGTCATCAGAACTGGCATCACACCGTAGCGTGATGTCAGCGTTGTGGATCTTGTATTCAGACAAAATGGTCTTCACTGTGTCCATGTCTAGCTCTGACTGGGGCACCTGTAACCATTGAAACCAGAACAACAACAGAAAGAGTATGAGGCATTATCTAGCAACATAACGAAACTCCTAAACAAGAACTATTTTGTAGTTTAACACTGCAAAGTCCCGTAAAAATTTGAGCGAATGCCCCCATTATAAGGCCCAACTTACTCACAAAATAGAGAAGGCTGGGGGTGGGTTTTGTGGAACAGAACCTGAATTCAAGATGCCAACAGCGGTCTCCCTCCCCAGAAAAAAAAAACTGCGTTCACACGAACTTCCACGGAAGTTTCCTAGCTCTGGTCCATCGTACAGCAGATCACAAGAGTGACTCACAAACACAAAAACTGCCAAGCCTGCGCGGAATGTGCAGCGCAGTCACAGCGAAAGCTAGAAGAGCAGCCTTTCAGAGCCTGTTTTAAACATTCTTTGGGTAACTGCTAGAAGCACACTTGCAGGGTACCGCAAGCTCACTTGCGGAGTATTTATGATGATTTACCGCATAAATCATAAATTTTTATTATAGGGATGCATTCACTATGCCATCCTTCAGAGAAGCGTGATACCCACCACATACTTTCAAGGAATTTTTTGCAATATTTTTCATGCTGTGGTTGACGACGATGAAGAATTATGCCTGAAGCTTTTGAGGTTGGTTGAAGCATTTGACGAGCTACTTGTAAGACAACCCACATTGTGTGATGCCTGGTCATTCCTTTGCTGTTCTAAAACACCTTACTACTAATATTAACGCGATTTTTTTTCCCCAAGATAAAACCTGCCTTAAGTCAATTTGACACAGAGTTTAGAGAACTGGCATGGCTCAGTGGTGGAGTGCTGGGCTCTCACGCAGGAGACCCGGGTTCGAATCCCATTGTGTCCCTGGTGTTGCTTATTTACGTAGTTTTTTTCTTATTTCACACGACAGTGGCTACCGACACCGGCAGCAGACTATGGCTCACATGATCCTTACTGTGATCTCACAGCAGCTTTCGCTGTAAAAACACAAAGGCAACGTGCCCAGGCCATGGAAAGAATGGCATGGAGGCACTTCCAATGAAGAGCCAACGCCGTTGCAACAGCTCCAGGCAACAGACCCAAATCATGGAAATATTAGTTTTTTTCCATGTGCACCATAATCTTAACAAATATCATGGGTACCATTTTCAAACTGCAGATACAGATCTCAAAGGCTATGCTTGTGCTCGCGGGAACCTGGAAATCATCATGGGTGTCGTTCACTAAGTTTGGGGTGCGATCATTACGCAGAAATGAAAAAAGAAGTCAGACATCAAGCACAGGTGCTTACAGATTAAGTTGCCAAGAAGGATGGTTCCATTGCATTCAAGCCAGCCAGTGTTACCTGGCCACAGTAATCAGGGTGCGAAACTGAAGGGGTGGGGAACACTTTTTTGTTTGTTTGAAAAGCACGGAATTGGAGGGGTCGCTTGCTAGAAATATCACGGCAAGAAAAAGGACTCCAGGAATGTTACTGCATCTTGTACTCATAGCTGGAGTTAGCCAGAAAATTATCGAGCCGCTTTGTACTCGACACCAGAATCACACAGCTGAGATAAAATACTATGTACAGTAGACCCTCGGTATAAATGGAAATCTCTTGAACAGGATTGCTGCTTAACTCTACCAAGACTGTCAATCATATATTGTCATGGCTCCCTGCGTGCGGCCAATTTCAAATTTTTGTTTGTTTTTACATATACTGCTGTATAGCGTTTACTGTATTTACTCCCGTAATCCTCGCACTTCCATAATTCTCGCACCCCCCACATCGCCCAACAGAAATATGACTTTTTTTTTTTCCTCGAGTAATTATCGCAGCACCGAAAATGGCCGTAATAATGTCGTCTGCTCGTTCCAGCCGTTGGATGGATGGATAGATGTGGCTGTACCCTTTAGATCGTGCGGCAGCTAACGCCACCTAGCCGTAATACTTAGTAAACTAACCACTAGATTTATCTTTTTTTTCCCCTTTAAATAGTGAAGTTGGGGGCTGGTACTTTGCAGTGAAGGGTTTAATTTTCACTCTTGCCTTGACTTCAGCCACCAATCAGATAACCTTCTTCTAGTTAATTCTACCGTTATACAAGACTGTTATGTCTTGTATTTCAATCTATATGAAAGGCCATTTCATTAGCTTCATTGTGATGTAGTGAACATAAATATAGCACTATTGTTTGATTTAATAAAAAAAAAAGCTTACCACCCATCCCCGTAGACACTTTTTCACACAGTCCTAAAAGAGTTGATAGGAACGAATTCCTCTAGTGTGACTGGCTCCGTACTTCAATTCTGCACCCATGTCTACCTCTCACAAAACGCAACTTCTGTTAAATAGAACATATTTTGCTCGTTTCTTCAGGTTTCGTTTAACAGTCTTCAGTACGATGCTCACAGATTGAAACGAGTTGCAAAACATTCAGCATAACAAGTGGCATTGCACAAGTGCTCGAGGTAACCACTCCATGACACAACAGATCTTTCAACTAATGTAGGCTTCAACAAACGGGTTTAGAGTACGAATAGCGTCAGTATGAAAAGAAATGAAGATGGTGAAAATGGAATTGCAGTGGACTCTAAATCAATCAAACTTTCAGTAAATTCTAACAAAACCCAAACATCGTCATTTTTACGTAATTAACAGTCAGAAAAAATGCTGACTGCCTGTCTACAAAATGGCCAAACTAACCAAACCACATGAATTAAAGATCTCATGCTAACCGAGGAAGGAAAAATAAACAAACGGAAACGGTCTGGCCTTGGGCTATTTCACGAACGCCTCTTAAAGTCGCTTTGGCCAAAGTACACTGGAGTCATGCAGCAAAGCATTTCAAGAATAGGAAGCTGCTACCAACTAATTACAAAATACAACACGTTTCCTCCCAAATTACAGACATATGCACACATTCTACAAGTGCCAGTATGATCGCTGATGTATACACATTTTACCTACAATCATGCGGGGCTGAGTATGATGTTTTTGCAGCGCTGAGAAAAAAAAAGCATCAGCATATTAGTTGGTTTTTCCCCAAGAGTTATAATTAGGAGAATCGTGATAATTCAAACAATACTCTGAGGTTTGCTAGAGATGGAATTGTCAAGAGCACTGCATAATGTACATTACTTATACCCGTGCCACACGGGCAGAAAAAATGGCATTTACCCCTGAATGCCTTCAGATTTATTGCCATTCGTGCGGTGCCACACGGGCGAACAAAATGGCATTCATCCGACTGACATTCGCCACCAACTGCCTTCGCCAGAACTCAGTTGACTGAGAAATGCCTACTCTCGATGACACAGCTCGCGAAGTGCAATTTACCTGAAAGTATATAAAACAAATCATATCGAGCTAAAAATGAAATTTCCCGTCGTTTATTTGCACTAAAGTCTTAAAAAGATGCTTTGAACGTTATACGAAGAAAATAAAGTATTGATAATGAAACGCTTGTCAATTTTAGTGTCTATTTACGCTGTGGATCTGACTAGTGTTGGCTTAGGTTGGTATGGTCGGCTGCAACGTTGTAAAACAAAGCAAGAAACTAAAACTTAGGACAGCTTAATACGCTTATTTCTACATTTGATGACTATCTGATGTGTATGAAGCTTGTAAATGCTTCTTAATTTTTTTTATTGCTATTCACTCAATGCTCACTTGGAAGGTGCTGTGATCGACATCATCAAGTCAAATGTCATTCGCTTTGGACGTGTAGCAGCGCCGGCGAAACGAATGTCATTCGGGAACTGAAGGCCTTCGCCACCAAATGTCATTTTCTATGCCCGTGTGGCACGGGTATTAGCTCTTAAATTGTCTTTGCTTCAATCAGCAAGGGTCAGCAAAAACGAAATGGCGTATTTGTGAACGACGTTGCAGGAGCGACAGCATACCAGCATCTGCAGGTTGATGCCACCTTTGTCCTTTCGCCGAAGCGTGATCGCCGGAGGCTCCTTGTTTAGCCGGATGCCGAAGCCTTCTACCTCTCGCTCCAAGATGCGCTTGTGCTGGAGGGGTTTCAGCACGTCCAGCACAATGAAGATAAGGCTGCACGTCCGGGCGACTGCGCAAAGCGTTTTCAAGCATTTTATTCGCACAATGAAAAACAGTTGCACCCTTGCAGTTATATCTGGCCTTTTATGCACCGAAACTGCAATATTATTATGAGGCATGCCACAGCGGAAGGCTCCTGGTGTTTTGAGCACCTGCTGTTCCTTAATTTGCACTGACGCTGCACAGTAGTATTTGCACCTCTATCAAAATGTGACTGCCAGAGTTGGGATTGAACCCACGACCTTTGGGTTAGCAGCTGAGCACCGTAACCGCTGTGGCGACAATTGCACACTTTTCTGTAACACAAATATTTGCTACACTCGAATTTCCTTTCTCAAAAAAAAACAGTGCACTCGCTACTTTGCTACCAAGAATGCCATGCCACACCAATTGTGTGCACACCGTTCATGATCTGCACACATCAAAAACTCTGCATTATTCGCAATGCCCACAGACTGTCGCGCTGCCAGGTGGAATTTAGCAGTGTCCTCTCGAGAATAATCAGTAGGCAGACACTCCCTTGCTTGGACGTGCTAGTAGCCTCAGTGCCAACACGTTGGCGAGAAAGGAAAGGCAACCACTTTCCACGTCTCGTGCATCAGTGAATAAACCATACAGTTTGCGACACGATAAATCAGATTCGTTTTTGCGAGACGCAAAGTTTTCGTTAAAACGAGTGGCAACTCGCGCTTTCTATTATGGGCCGCAGAGTATGCAATCAGCTCGGCCAAATTCGCTGTAGCCACGTAGCTTAGTTAAATGTTATCGTCTGACCCTCTCACTTAAACTCACTTTGTTTTACATGTGTATAACATTGGTAAGTGCTTTTGTGAATCCCATAATGTTCATTTTACGCGGAAAGTCGCACGGGCTCGAGATTTCCTCTTCCAAGACTTGAACCTTTGCCAACGGTGCACCGCTTCTTTTTGTGTGTTTATTGATAGATGGCAGCACGCTGCAAGCGATTCACTTGTTGGCGGGTTTCCAGCAAAACGCTATCCGCGCCCGAATAAACGCAGTGAGTGACGCAGTGTTGGTGTTGTACGTAGTGCGTGACGTGTTACTGGTGTTGTTGAAGTCATTTGGCAGAAAGAATTTCTCAGATTGCTTTTAGCAGTAATGTTAAAAGAAACCATCTTGATGACGAGGATTTTTTACTGGACATAGAAGACTGCCAACGCACCGAGAGAGGTAGCGGTAATGAACGATCAGCTGCTAGCTCATAAGGAGCAAGTTGCACTTCATATCTCCTCATGTGTTAATGTTTTTTCACGCTTTTGAGTCACTTTGATTGCATTTATTTTATAATATCCTTCAGCAAGGTAAAATAAAACCATAGCTTTTGTTGTACGTGCATTGCATGTGTAGCCCAATTACTCTGAATATTATGGAGTGACGCATGTTGCCGACACGCTCGAACTTGACCAGCGAAGCGGAATGGTTACAGCGATGAACAATCCACGCCTCTCTGCTAACTTCTCCTGAACTTTACCAGTACCTTCCAAATGGTGTTGTTGTTTGACACATTTTTGTAATTTTGACATTTCAAAAGCAAACGTGTGTTTCTTTCCAAAATTCTTGTTTTGATCACGCTAATAGAACTTGCGACATCCTAGCACAGTGAATTGTGCACAGTTAGCCTGAGCATGGCTGTGACTCTACTTAATGGGAAATTAAATTCTTGTGTTCCGTTAAAGAAGCAACTCCACGATGCTGACGGTGCAAGTAATCACGACGGCATAGTATGTTTGCAAACCATCGCCACGTTAAACATTCATTCCCATGCGGCAGCGATTGCGCGCTACTCACTAGCTGCCTACTGCTGCGGCAAATCCATCAGGCAGGCTCAGTACCAATTACCTTGGAGTGCCATTCAGTTCATTTGTTAATTCTAGTTCGCACAGTTTTCTGCAGCATGCACAGGATTACGCAAGGCATCGTTGACGCATGGTCGATCAGCCTGACACCACCACCCTTCGCACTGCAGTAAAAAATTAGGTAGCGAACATTTCGCAGTTCCTACCTTTTGGGAAAGTGCTTTGGTTCGGTATACATTCATTTGACAATCAACAGTTTCATCCGATGAAAGTGGGCACAAAGCATACATTCGTACGTCTTTATCATTTCCTATGCCAGTTCATGTGTTGACTTTCCTCTCGCAGCCATCTTCGATTGCACGGCAGGCACATAGTTATAGCCCAGTGGGCATTGCGAATAACAAGGGTAGCAAGATTGATTATATAATTGCGCGAGAAAAACACTTGCTAGTGAGTATAGAATGCAACTCTTCTTAGAGAGTCGAAGACACAGCACTAACTCAAACCTATGTTCACCGACATGCTTTCTTCATCAATGAAGGAAAAAAAGATGGGTTTGGCAAAGTGCTTCCTGCATGTGTTACTGTGCCAGATCGTTTAGTGCGAATTGTCGTGCTTTTGGTTTTTTGAAACAGATGCTTAATTGGCGTAACTTCTACACTGTATGCTTTCACGTTAACCAAATGCACAAAGGAGAGTATTGAAAAGGTAGCGAGGAAGTGAAAGAAGGTTTTCCCATACACACAAAAGCACTTTGGAAACCTTACAAGTGAGGTAAACAGAAGAGTATAACCAGTCCTTCATGGGTCGGGGACTAAAGTAGGAAGGACGGGGGCAAGGGGGACACCACTTCAGCGGCCTCAGTTGTTCAAGTGGTGCCACTTTTCTTCAGCGATTTTTAGCAATAAAAAAGTGCCACTTCAGCAACCTTAGTAAGAATTAGGGAGCACAGCTTAGTGTCTGTGGGATAAGAAAAGAAGGGAGTTAAAGAACAAAGAGGGAGGAGTGAGAAGGAAAGAACAAAACTACACCAACCAGCAATAACCTGTCGACCTCGACCCTTTCCGTCCTTGGCTCCTTCGATGATTCCTGGTAGGTCAAGCAGCTGAATCTTCGCCCCCTTGTACTTTATGACACCCGGCACAGTGGTCAGCGTGGTGAACTCGTAGGCAGCCACCTCGGAGAAAACACCCGCCAGTGTGTTCATGAGCGTAGACTTGCCCACCGATGGGAACCCTGGGTGCGGTGTGAACGTTTGCTAGCCTTGTAGTTGAAAGCCCTCCTCACAAATTTGGAATGGCAGTTTAACGATAGCATGATAAGAGACACTAAGGGAAAATAAGAATTTGTCAGAGAAAGAGGTCAATGTTTGAGATCGTCTAAAATGTCAAAATTACTAAAGGCAGTGCTCTACTAATCGGACAATTAAGGTAAATGTACCATGCAATATGCGCTACGAGTGGAACATTTTGGAATGAGCCTGACTACGTTGGAAGTCTTAAGTACAATCGATCACTAGTACACAGATCACCTTGACAAAAAAAGGAACATTCTGGGCATAGCGCAAAATGTAATAAAATGTCGCTATGTGTGTTTCTGTATGATTCATGCAAAAAATTACTTGGCATTATTACAACGGAGAATGGCACGGGTGGTCCTAAAGTTACGTTTTCACCGGGCAGAACTCGGCTCACGCGGTAGCGTTTCAGTGGTAGTTTCATTAAGGAGTACCGCTGCATTAAGGAGTACATGCAGCTCTCACGAGCTGCATGTACTGCATGCACGCTCGTGAGAGCCACTCTATAGGGAAGCCCGAAAAAAGCCTGTCCGGACCCAAAAATTCCTAGCACCCTCCGCTTATTTGCAGGTCTGACCGCAGCCTTGGACAGTCAATTCGCAGCCGCTGGGAACTGAGTGCCGAGGGTTAAAAGGTGCGATCATATGGGAGGTAGTGGCCAAGTACTTCATCAGGGTGGCCAATCCCGCTCTGTTGAGGGAGTGCATTACCGGCAGGTGGTCGCCAGTGAGACTGCCTCCCAGACTTTTACTCTTTTTTTTAACGATTTCATCATAACATGTTTCAATTAAGTAAACGATTGGGAATGGTCCGGTATCGGCATTTGAACCGAATTTTGAACAATGCGAAGTGTAAAATTACTTTAAATTGAAAAGACTATTAAACTTCGAGCTTCTCTTCATTTCGTTAAGAAATCGCCCAATCAAAATGTTTCAAAACAGACATGCTTACATAGTTCCTTTCTGTACCATGGTCATATTTCTCGTCATTGCATATAATCATTTTTTTTTTGTACAGTTCTTAGTGTTCATATTTATTTTTTCGTATTGTTTACTATACTGGACCTCTGCATGAGTTGGATCAGCAATGCAACTTGCCACTTTTCTGAGTTGACAAATTAAGTTTGACACATCCACAGTTACCCGATCACTGTCTCACTGAAAATCACATAGGCAACAAGACTGAGAAATAATCATGTATATGAAGTGTAAAGGAATGCAGTACAGGAACTTGGAATATATATATATACCTACCCACGAAACCTATCCTGGCGTCACCAGTCTTGGCGACGTCAAAGCCCTCGCCAGGTCCACCGCCTCCACCCTTCGGCGTGATCAGCTCCCGTCGAAGCTTGGCCAGTCGAGCTTTCAAGAGACCCAAGTGGCCCATAGTTGCCTTGTTCCGTTGGGTACGGGCCATCTGTCAAGAGAGATAAAATGTAGCTCGGCACTTTGTTTCGTCAATTCTTACGCACTGGTCAGCTCTTTATTTCGTACGAAAGCTGGCACATCGAAGCTCTGGTCGTGCCAAGTTCATAACGTTTAAATGCAACAGCTTGCCGAGCAAAATGAATCTCAATTGCTACCATGACAAAACAGGTGCAGGGGCTGCTTCTCTAGCGATCAGTTGCGTGTTCAACAATGCTGGTTAAATATGAAAGTAAGAAAACAAAAATGAACACTGCTGGGAATGGAACAGTCACATAGAAATAGCCAATTAAGTTTGGCTGGGTGAGTAAACTGTAATTTCGTGCAGAATAGCCGAACTGTAATGCTCAGATGCATTAGACTGAAAAAAATAAGGCTATCCGAACTTTCACTGCGTTCTGCCCACACACACAAAAAAGAAGTAATTTCATTTTCCGGTCACTCCGTTATGGTCAGCTCTAATGGCACGGTTTACAAGAATTTCCGTTTCTAGCGACGTGTCTAGTACGCTAGAGTTATCGATTCAGTCTTGGAGCACTACTGCAGGCGAGGCACGCTGCAAACTTGTTACCGTTTTAATCGCAAGTTGAAAGTGTCTGACAATCGGTTTACACATGCTACAGCTGTCAAACTTCGCCAACAATTCCCGTAAACGCTACATGCATATACTGGTCCACGTGATTAGCCAAGAGTGGAACGCAAAAAGAAATAGCTGCTTTCGTACGTTCACACTGGTAATGTACTGAGACTAGACATGAAGCGTGCACTGGGCAAATGTTTTTGAAGCTTCGTTGCTTAGCATTAGTAAATGCAAAGCATATAATCTTATAGTTACACTTGCACTGTATATTTCAAAGAAATTGTACGTAGAAAACACTGCGGCAAAATTTATGCTTGCTGACGCAGTTGACCCCAACACGAAACTCCGGCACGAATCTAGCTTTACATTTTGAGCAGCTGATAAGGCGAGGCGTTGATATTTTCGACCAATTTTCGCTACACTAGCGGAACATTCCCGGTGACTGCCTGAACGGCGAGGATGTTGCTTGAGATGCCACGCACGTCAACAGCGAAACGCTTGTATTCCTAAAATTAAGCGGCTCGCGACACCTGCAGTATGTTGCGCTGCGTTAAGTACGCTCAGGTGTATTTTCTTTTATTACAAGACCAAAATGGAACGTCTCTGACACATTCGAAAGAACTATGTCATCGAGGTCTTTCGCGGGTATTCAACCCGTATGCCGCAGGTATCCTCTTGGAAGCGACCGTGTGAGCAAGAAGCCAGCTTACCTCGGCCTCGATGGCCGCTATTTTTTCGAGGACCGTACTCATCTTGGCGAGTTAAGTTTGGTTACACGTATTTTTGAATAACGAATTCACGTTGCACACTTCACGTGGGTCAGACACACATGGCACTGCAAACGGGAAAAGTCACCGGCGGCAGCCGCTGAGAAAACCGGATACAGCAAATGCGAGGCGTTGCTGAAATAAAAAAAAAAAACGCGATGTGACAAAAATTATAGCGGCAGCACTTACTTTTGAACTTATAACTGCAAGCTAAAAAAATGCTTTCGCTTCTTAAATTTTATTTATTTTTGAAATAATTATTTATATTTGAAATCTTTGCCTTCATTACATACACTGCACGCACAATCACGCGCTATATTTGGCGCAAAAACGACAAAAGCGACGAGTTTGCGACAAGCAACTGTGGTACAGTTTGGCCAGCAGCTAGCAACGGCACACCAGCAGTTGCACAGATTTACAGTGTAAAAATTTTTAAGATAAGGACTGTAGTGCTTTCAAATCTTCACAAATTCTCTCCGCTCGGTGTGGCGACCCTTCAGAGATGAGCAGCGAAGAGGAAAGGTGAGATATCTGTGGTCAGCTTGGACATATAACGTGTGTTTGTAGCCGTAGGAGCGAAAATCTGATCATTTTGAGGGCGATCATTTTTTTTTTTTCTGCTTTACACAGTGAACGTATTTAGCGTTAAACGTAGATGCATGAAAACTGTGTCGAGTATGGCTGTCATTTCATCTTGCGTGTGCCTCCGCCGCATTTACCGTAGCACCCTGCATCGTGATGGGGAAAGCGCAACTGCCATTGGGCTCAGATGTTTTTGTTTTTTTTTTCTTTCCCACTCCATGGCTTCCCCGTTGGTGTTTCCAGCTCGCTTGATATCGAGATCGAAGCTCTGAAGGCCATCTACATCCACGAGCTCGAAGTCGGCTGCGACGAAAGGTAAGCGACGGATATTCCGAGCGTAACGTTTGATATCGCGTGTGACGCTGGTAGGGAAGTCTGCATGCACCGAAAATGGTGGCAATTGGAAGCGAACTGTTTGTCATAACATTTTTTCCCATCTTTTCTCGTGGTTTTAGCCAACAATCGACGTGCGTGAAGGTGTCTCTACACCCGGCCACTGCCGATAACGCCGAAGAACAGTACGTTCGACTAGATCTAGTCCTGGTAATACCACCCGAGGTGAGATGCATCAGCTTGGTGGCTGGCTTATGCACATTGTGTCACACTTTCGCAATCAGTGAAACGGTTTAGTGTCGCAGTTTGTTTGTTGCCTTCGCCCACCCGCGTTCTTGCATTAATCGGCACACCCTTTCCCGTTCGTTGACGACGCACTCGCGAACCAACGCCAGTTATCCTTGACTAGCGGCGGCTGCTTGTTCTACAAAACAACCCGCACGAACAACACCAGATAATAGCTGAGGAATCGGACCTAACGTTAAAAGCGAGCATCATTCATCGCCAGTGATTAGGTGTGACGTATGCACTGGAAGCTTGTTGGTATGTTTATAGGGGATCATGCAAAAGGGACGTGTGATGCGGGGAAAATGCAACATCCGATGTCGTTTTCTGCAGCAACACCTACGAGTAAAAAAAATCTTTTGCACAAAGCCTTGTGGAAGTTCATTGAACAGAGCACAACCTATTGAAAGCCTTTTTTTCATTCTGGAATACCTTTTAAGAGTTGGCATTCTACTTACAGTATCCTGATGTTTTGCCTGAGATTACAATCCGCAACCCCAGAGGCCTCTCTGACGACAAGATCGCCAAGATTCAAGAAGATTTGCAAGATACAGCACAAGAAAATGTGGGGAGTCCGATGCTGTACCAATTGATAGAGGTGAGCAAAGTATGACTGCTTGTTGAAAAGTAAAAAAAAAGCTTAACATTTGATAAGACAAACATGCAAAGCATAAACTAATGTATTTGTTACACATTTGTATGTACATCCCTACATCACACTTGAAAAACATAGCAAATTTCTTGGCAGACAACATGGCACAAATGGCTAACAGTAGGGTTGCTTTTGACAACAATATTTTTAGGGTATTGTCATAACAAGACATAGTGCTTAACAAATGCTGCTCTGTGCACCAAGGTGGCATCCACAGTGTGCTGTGTTTGCACCATGCTGAAATAATCTTGCTCACAGAGTGCTAGGATAAGCAGCATGCATTCCAAGTACTGAACACCCACGTCATTTGCTTAGTTGTTCTGTAATTATTAGTGAGGCAACTATAGATTTGCTAAGGCTGCTCGAGTAGTATATAACTATACCCATATGATCAGTCTATAGGTGGTATTCACCTACGAGCAACCCTGCGCTCCTGCAGCCAACGCGTCAGCATATCTGCACAGCATGCGGGTGATGCAGGAAAAGCTCTAGTTCTGACTGCCATGACTAGAGTCGTTTACACTGTGTGTGCCTCTGCGCGATTCTAAAGTTTAGCCGTTTTTGTGCCCGCCATTCGTTATCACGTTTGATTGTGCCGTATCTGTGTGCAGCCATCGCACAAAACTCGAGGGTGAAGACCCTGAGAACACAAAACCGGTTGGATTTTATTTTTCGCTGGACGTTATTCGCGGTCAATGTAGCCGTACACTGGCGGCTCTGGGGAAGCATCACCACGACTGATTCAACCGTCTTTGCCAGGCTGATTTAACCAAGGCTGTGGAGCGAGTGCCTGAGAGTGGGTCACCTGTGAAGGGAACCTTAGTTTACTGCGGATTCTGACAGGTTTGAATAAAAAAAGAAAGCCATTATTAAGTCAGACGTATACGAAACACGAAAATTAAAAAATCGCAAGAACTTGGTAAATGCAGTCAGTTTCAATGCACTGACTGGCAGGTACTTCTGCCAAAAAGCAAGACACAGCAGAGTACTGAACGTTGGACTATCTATATTAATAGATTAAACGAGAAGTGCTCACATTGTTTTTCTTGCAAAAGTGACCTAATTCGGTACACTTGCATCAAAGCACAGGTGACTTGCAACCTTGGTCTAGTGAATAATTTTACACCCCAAAGAATTTTCATTTGATTGATCAAAGCTCTAGGTGATGCAACCACGTCAAATTTCAGTTACATGTGCATTATATCACAGTCAAATGTGCCCCGCGCAATGGTGTTTTTATGTGCAAGTTAGCGCTGTTAAAGCCGCAGATCGCACCTATGTCAGGCTGCAGTGTCAGTCCTGATCACTTCTTGCTTCAATTTGTCTTGTTGCGATGATTTGGGCACAAAAACATTCAAAATGGGGGGGGCTTGCATATCACCAACGCAGCCATGGGACAGAGCGGCCGCGGATTCGTAGCAACATCTTGCGTGAGCACGTGCCAAGAAGCTCATGCCGTGTTGCGACGTTGTGGTATCGTAGCTTTTAAGAATGTACTGCAATTACTTTTTCATAGTGCACTCGCGCTTACCAATACATTTTCCAGAGGCTTTCGAAGGCTTGACCGTTCATTTGATGCAAAAAAAAAAAAAAAAAAAAGAAGTGACAGCTGGAAATTTTTGTGTTCGGTATTCATTTAACGCGGTTAAACGAAGCATACCTATGCACTTGTTCACCGTTCCACAGTGCAGGTGGCGAAGGAACACCTGACAGAGGAAAATGTGCCGTGCTGCCAATGCACCATATGCCTGTACGGCTTTGCTGAAGGCGATGTGTTCACCAAGACCGAGTGCTACCACTACTTCCACTCTCACTGCTTGGCAGCGCTACGTGCGCCACGCGCTTGAGCAGATCGCCCTGGAAAAAGCCCACAAGATGAGCCCCACGCCGCCTTCGGCCAATGCCGACGACCATGCAGCGAGTACGAAGGTGGGGAAAGAACAAAAAAATTGCCACTTCCTTATCACCTGTGTGCGCACTGTTCACACCTTACCTGTTGGACCTAAGCTCGTAATAGATGGATGCAACGCTAGAAGTTCATAGCATTTCCTCTACGAGGGCGAATGCACATGAACCTCTGCCTAGTGGGCATTCATTTCAGGCTGATGTTATTGGCCAGATGGGTGGTGATCTCTCCTTCAAAAAATGTGGCCGAGTTCATGATCGAGGCTGTTTCTCTAGGCACAGAACCGATTGCCTGCGGCGCCCCGGTCGTCTGGGCGGGGCCTTTCTAGACTGAAGTTGTATCCACATATAGTTACGTGCTGATACTACACCATGCTGTAATAGCACTTGAAAAACTGAATAGGAATGACTCGAGGTTATTGCAGACTATATACCATCGGCTTTGTTTAAATTATGTTTACACCTTAAGTGGTAATCGCACGTCACGAATTGTTTGAATAGCCGAGGCATACCACTATTTTTAAAGGAGCACTAGCGTAAAAGTTTTGCATTTGGTTTTTACTATTGCAATGGGTAGCTATTTCAAACGCACTTATCATGCCCAGAAAAGTTCGTTTGCGTTAGAGCGCGACCGTTGATACAACTGGAAAGGGTTTTCCGCAGAGCACCGAGTGAGACGAGACCCAGAGTGGCTTCCGTGTGGCCATAGCTGGCCACCTGAGTGAGCAAAAACAAAACAAAAAAAAAAAAAAAAACGCGGGCACGTGAGCACTGCATCGGCAGCTCTTTTCAACAGAGGCTCCTTCTGAGACGTAAATATGCGTGACCCCCCCCTCCCCCCAGAAAATGCACTGGTGAGGCAAGGAGACCAGCCTTTGTTCCATAGAAGCCTGCCCCTTCTTTCTATTGGAAAGGACTGCTAGGAGAGAGTGCCCACGGCAGCCAAACTCGTGGTGCAGATGGGCAGTTAGTTGTTTACTCGGAAACCAGTGGCGTGTTTTGCGTGTGCGGCCGCAACACGCAGTTCGAAATTTATTTTAAATGTGTTCCAAGCTGTATTATCCTTTGATACTTCGTAGATGAGTGTGTATCCACAAAATTCTATCCTACAAGTTATCTCGCCTTTAAACTTTTGTGTCAGCACTCCGTTAATCTTGCTTCTAGCTGCATGTCAGTGTAAATATCATAGACATGGCTCAGTGGGCGTGTATGGCCGAGTTTTCATATGGGGGAAACGGTCAACAAGTGATGTGTCATGTGCTCGCTGGAAGTGGTAGACAGTGGCGGGCATCCATCTTGACAGCGTTCTGGTGCAACTTGTGGAAGCATGGCGTGCCCGAGGGTGCTCACTTGTGCGCGCAGGTGGTGTGCCCCGTGTGCCGACTTCCTCTGCCTCCCCTGCTGGGGCTGACCGAGGAAGAACACCCTCCGCCCATGGAACAGCAGCATCAGCCAGCCTTCTGCATGACGCCAGAGTTGGAGCAGCTGCAGCAGAGCATGGCGCAGCTCTACGTCCACCAGCAGCGCCAAGGAGGCATCATCAACGTGGACGCCGAGAAGAACAAGTTCCTGCTCGAGATATCTGCTGTGCGCACCTTTCTTTGTTTTGTTGGATCACCTTACTTCTTAGCGGCCGGCGGGAACGTTTTGCTAAATAAAGAGCCCTATTCATAATTGTAAAGCTAACTTCTCTGCGACGCAGTTTGCCCGACTAATAGGAACTAGTCGTTTCTGTGCACAGCGTGTTTAAGTGCGATTTGCTTGCACTATGACATTGAGATGCTTACTCATATCTCTTGATATAACCATGCGTAAGAAGCCCCAGTGTGTGCAACGAGGACCTCCTCTCCACTTGAAGCACAACAGGTGTCCCATTAGCTGGACAAATGTGCAGCGAAGAGAAGTGCGCTTGCACTTTATCGTAAAGGGTCTAATGAATCCATTGAATAGTACACGTATCAGTCAGTCAGTTATTTTACTCAAATACCACCGTTATGGAATTACGAATTATTGTGCATATTGAACACGTGTAAATTTCTCTTGAAAGGTCTTCAATCAAAAAATCGTTTACATATCGCATTACCCATACATGGAAATTTTCTGTGATCCCTTTTAGGTTTCGTATGTCTGGGTTTTTTTTGTGAATACACATGATAAATATTCAAATCCAAACAAATATTCATAGACTATTACAAATGATGACAGGCACATTATGTGGGCAGTGGCTAAAGTGAGGTCATTCCACTCTATAGCCATGACAAAAAAAAACAAAGCTGGAATTCGCATTAACGAAGCTTGCTACTGGTGGCTTGACTTCAATGATATGCGTAGTGAGAGTGAAGTGATCCCAGTAAAACTACCGGGCTGGTTATGTGGTAGAGATGACTTGCACTGATGATATGCAAGCCGCAATGTCAAGAAGTTGCATGTACTCGCATGCCAACAGCGTTCCGATTGCACCTCGGTGACATTGTAGCAGGTTGTTTGCATCTCCTAGTAGATACCATATTGGAACACCATTACGTTGGGCAGCTTTATGTCTGACATCAGATCAATAATTCGGAATGCGTAACACCATATTTACTACTTGATTGTAATATGATGACTATAGTGCGAGGAATCGGTTTTCATTCCATTTAAAAAGGGAAAAATACTACAAAAAAGAATTGTGTGCATTCTTGCACTTTTTAGACGACTTGAATTTCAGTATTTTATTGTAACACGATGGTTGACTTCCATTAGCAAACATCTGAAGAAAAAAAACTTGCGTTACACATCAGTGTACCTAAATATAGTACATCTGCCTCATGCTTTTCTACAAATCTGCACTCGTATCGGACACTCTTTTGAGATTGCGGAAATCGGTTACCCACCTGCCAGCTCCTTAAATCCACGACTAAAGCACAATTATTCGTGACATGTCATAGCCTTCCTGTGGAATGAATGTATTAGACTGGAAGGCCTTTCATGTTTGCTAAGCAGCAGGGTAATTCTTTTTTTTTTTTGCCATATGCTGTAATGTTTTTTTTTTTTTACTTTTCTCCAGGCTCCTGAAAACAGCACTGCGCCAGAAGCACCAAAACCGAGTTTCGGAGCCTTCAAGTTAAGGAACTGGAGACCACCCACACATCACATGGAAAGTGGAATGTCCGACAAAGGCAATGATGCCCCTTTGCACAAGTCAACAGACAGGCAACAAACGCAACACCAACATGAACCACGCTTTTCAAAGCCTCCGAGAAACAGACCATCGAGGCCCACAAACAGGCAGCACGTGCTCAACGACGGCTACGACGAACCCATTGCAAATGGCTTTGTCGAACATTCCGGCGAGACTTCGTCGTCATCAGGCGCAGAAAGACTTCACAGGTCAGAGACTGGACAGCAAAGGTCGCGAAGGTCACGACCTCACCGCGGTCGTGGTAGGGGAAGTGGACAGCGGCAACAGCAGAACTGGAGCAGACCTCCACCAGAGCGTAAGGAGGGAAGACTATGTGCGCTCGCCCGAAGCTTACCGACAGGACTACGACGGAAGCCGCGAGTCGAGCGTCGGGGAGGAGAACAACACGATCAGAGAAGCCATCACAACGACCATGCATGCCACGACAGACTTGAGCCCTTCGTGGAACTCGCATTTTGATCGGGACTACGGAGGTGATGGTTATGTAGACATACCTCCTGGTTCACCTGCGGATGGCTGCAGGTATGGTGGCGCGCCAGAGTCTCAGAGTAGGCACCACCGCGGTGGTCAAGGTCATCGTCGAGGCAGGAGGGGTGGAGGCAGTGGCAACGGCCACCACAGCAACGCGCAGCAGGCATTCAGGAAAAAGCAGTTGAAGTCGCAAAGCATTGCTCCCAGGAACCACGAGCCCCCAGGAATTAGCACTCCTGTCGAGAACAGATGACGATGGAAGAAATCCCTCTCCTGGAGCCTTTGGATTCTTCTCGTCGGTCACCTTTGCCCCCAAGTTGCTGTTCACGCCACAGGTAGATCAATAGTTGCAGCACTCTTAAGGGTAGTATTTATTTTAGATAGGATCCGGACTTCAAGGTTTAACTCTAAACTTTTTTCTTTATCGTCTTCACTGTCTTTTATGCTGTCTTGTACATTTGAGAGTGTGTGTGGACATGTTTGCCTGCATACAAGTTTGGAAGAACAAGAAGGAAGTGTTGATCGGACTCGTAAAACAAGCAGTGTTTGGCTAATGCAAGTGGCACTAGTGTTTCCTGTTCATAGTGGACATTAAAAGTAGGTTTATGATTGACATTGGCTCTAGAGTGTCTTATTGCCTGCAGTGCACCCCTTGCAACTGCTGGGCTTGGCTTTTTTTCTGATGCAGTTTTTCAGCTGTATCTGTTCACAAAGTGTCT
Source organism: Rhipicephalus microplus (assembly GCF_013339725.1). Classification (NCBI taxonomy): domain Eukaryota; kingdom Metazoa; phylum Arthropoda; class Arachnida; order Ixodida; family Ixodidae; genus Rhipicephalus; species Rhipicephalus microplus. Next base: position 171,620,838 of record NC_051165.1, read on the forward strand.
GACAAGCAGTCTCTACTTGAAGCTGATGAAGCTAGCACTAAGGCAGAGTCTAAAACTTCCATGAAACAGGCGCATGTAGTAGTAGTATCTACTGGTTTGTCATTTTGCATTGATGTTCACAAAACCATAACGATTAAAAGTGCAGAACTGCGCCCCGCCGCGGTGGTCTAGTGGCTAAGGTACTCGGCTGCTAACCCGCAGGTCGCGCGTTCGAATTCCGGCTGCGGCGGCTGCATTTCCCGATGGAGGCGAAATGTTGTAGGCCTGTGTGCTCAGCTTTGGGTGCACGTTAAAGAACCCCAGGTGGTCGAAATTTCCGGAGCCCTCCACTATGGCGTCTCTCATAATCATATGGTGGTTTTGGGACGTTAAACCCCACATATTAATCAATCAAGTGCAGAACTGCTCTTTCAGGCATGCAAATGCATCAAATGGGTATGGCACGATTCCAAAGAACTCAGTATTACATTCCAAGAAATAAAACCAAGTAATGTGTCATTTTGTCCAACTTTCAGTAGGTTATGTTAATTAGCACAGTGATGGGAAAATTGTGCCAATCTGTGCCCATTGGCGATTGCGGTGCTATACTGCTCCAAAAGGGTCTTTTTTGTCTAATTTGTGCCACAAGTTGGATTTGGAACCTAAAGTAATGGTTGACAGCACCCATTGTGAGCAGATATTGGACAATTATGGTTTACCTTTAGCGTGATAGCGGAAGTTAAGGGAATGACGTTAAGGGAGTCTCAGGAGACGAAAAATCTTATTAAGAGATGACAAACCATAAAAGCCTCGAATGCAACCGACAAAAGAGAGCTAGTGGAGCTTTCAAGTTGGTCTATAGGCGTAAGGTAGCTGACATAAGAATGTATAATATGGAGAGAATAAAAAGCGGCAGAAGCCTAAAAGCTGCAAAGGCAAACTTGTGCATAGGCAAAAATCAGATGTATGCATTAAGGGACAAAGATGGCAATGTCATAACCAATATGGACAGGATAGTTGAGGGGGCAGAGGAGTTCTACAGAGAGCTGTACAGAAGCCGAAACAGCCAGGATGATAATGTAAGAAACAATAATAACCTAGAGGAATTCGACATCCTAGCTGTAACGACAGGGGAAGCAAGGAAAGTCCTAAGATGAATGCTAAGATCCAAAGCCGCTGGCGAGGATAAGGTAACAACAGACCTGCTGACTGATGGGGGAGAAATTGTGTTAGAAGATCACTGCAATTCAAGCTGCTTGAAGATAATTATGGGGGAAGCTTTCGGAGGTGATTATTGTGATTAAAGCTGAGATAGTACCGAGGCTGATTGTGGTTGTGATACTTATATATTTTTTTTATTCAAAGAGATAGTGTTGCGACCGATTGTGATATAGCGGTAATTCTTCTTTATAGCTGATATGAGGTTCTGAGTTCCGGGTTACATTTTGACTTCATAATCACAGCTTTGTTAGCTATCGTATCTAGTGTAGAATTTTCTTGTCAGTATTGCCGCCTTGCATCCGCTTCAAGTTGTCTCAACTGCGTGTCAGCTTGGTGTTTTTCCCGCTTAGCCTTTGCTTCCTTAGCCCTAGTCTGTGGTGTAGAACTTTGTTGTCGCCGTCGCCGCTTTGCATCCGCTTCCTTCTGTTTTGTCTCCGCGGTAGCTTCCCGTCGACGGCGACGCTGATACTCAGCACGTCGCGCTTTCCTGCGTTCGTCTTCGTCCATATGAGGGAAGAGAATGTGTGGTATGGAACGTGGTTATATATATATAGCATTGACAGCAGCGCCATCACATCTACAATTAACCACAGCGCCCTCTGTTGCTTATAAGTTGAAGGTTACATGGTGTTACGGACAGACGGGAGAAGGCGGACATGGTGAGGTCTTAAGGAGCTTCGCCCCTAAAAAACTGGCCACCTTATATACGAAGTGTGTCTTGACGGGAAGGGCACCAGAATATTGGAAGCTGGCGAGGATAAGGTAACAACAGACCTGCTGAAAGATGGCGGAGAAATTGTGTTAGAAAAACTGGCCACCTTATATACGAAGTGTCTCTTGACGGTAAGGGTGCCAGAATATTAGAAAAATGCCAACATCATCTTAATCTATAAGAAAGGAGACGTCAAGGATTTGAAAAATTATTTGCCGATCAGCTTACTGTCCGTTCTCTAAAAACTATTTACAAAAATAATAACTAATAGAATTAAGGTGACATTAGAGCTCAATCAACCAAAGGACCAAGCAGGATTTCGTACAGGCTACTCCACAATGGACCACATTCTTAATATCAATCAGGTAATAGGTAAATGCACGGAATACAACCAGCCCCTATATATAGCCTCCATAGATTACGAGAAAGTGTTTGACTCAGCCGGGACATCAGCAGTAATGCAGGCACTACAGAATCAGGGGATCGACGAACCCTACAGAAACATACTGGAAGAAATCTACAGTGGCTCTACAGCCACTATAGTGCTTCATAAAGAAAGCGATAGAATATAATGTGCATGCCCTGTCAACTAACCCTGTCTTTTGTGGATGCAGTGAAGATGAAAGGTTGATGCGTAAGATTGCACTAACTACTGTTGCGGTATTTTCTCCCATAGAATTGAATGCACGTGCTCCCGGCACACTGCCGAGGTTAGAACGCGCGGTTCAAGTCGACCGGAATATATTATGACCTGATAACCTGACTTCCATTACATAGATGTGAGCAGTGCTACCCTGGCCATAGATGAGCTTCATCTAACCGATGAAGAACCGGCGTAATCTGCGATGACTTGGCGATGACTGAGAACCGGCGTAATCGATCGTGGGTATTCACACGGAACAATGGCCTCACGTTGTCCTTACGCCCTCCTTCGAAGTGGCGATTAGCCGCAATCAATAGCAACGCGCGACTTTCGTGCATCATCTGCATGGTTGGTTGATAGCAATTAGTGTTCGCCACGGCAGGATATAGAAGGCGGCCTATGGCTATGCACCACGTGATGTTCTGTCCATGCCTTGCGAGCTATGAGAACATTGACAGTAGCCACCCAATCGTCAGCATTGTCCTGGAAGCTGTGGAATGGCGGCAGTTCGCAGGCAGCCAGCGATGGTGATACAGCCGCCGAAACTCTGGAGCATGTCGACGCCAAGCAGCCCAGATGCACAAGGGAATGCCAGCGTCTGCTACGGTTCTAGAGTGAACCGGCCTCAAAGTCGTGTGAGGCGGCTACATCCAACATATATGGTATCGATGGCACACAATTTGGGCACAATGTGAGGAAAGAGTGCCGAACTGAACACTTTCAAGGCGTTCACCGTGACGAGAGTCGCGCAAGCACGGAAAATCTCGGCGGCTCTCTCTGGTGATCCGATCAGCACGTGGAGCCAGTTGTCACGTCCAATGAGTGCAAAATAGTCACCGTGCTCACTGCAGCAGGATTCTTAAGCACCCCTCAGCAGCTCAGGGGCCGATGAAGTCCTGATTGAGAGGCTAGCTGCCACCGCGGGAATCTTGGAAAAGCGTTCCCGGGCAACAGGATGAACCGACACCAGCCGTGCTCTGCCGTGGCGACGCCGCGATGTGCGTGCCCTTGGTCCACCGAGGAGACCTGGACGCTGTCCTAGAGCGGTGGCACAGATGTATTTGGCAGCATGCAGGTGGGACACGGGCTGCATGATTGTGGGCGTTCCTTTTACAGAAGGTCCACAGCGCCGAAAGGCCTCGGCAACACACGGTTCGTTGGTCGTAGACTGCGCCATTCTAAAGAAAGACGCAAGAGACAGCATCCTTATGGTTCGCTGGTCGCAGACTGTGCCATTGTTAAGAAAGAAACAAGAGACGGCACCGTTGCTGCGGGCCGGCTGTTGATGATGATCAATCCACAAACATGGATCATATCCCCTCAGGAGGATCGGCTGAGGGGGATCGGCCAAGAATTGATTACTTAATTTAGTGAAACTTTTTTCCGTATTCAATATCTATACCCAAAAGAAAAACAATACACGTAAAACGAAAGGACTGCAATAATTGTTTTTCACTCATTCAGATCGGACAATACAGTCGATATATTGGACAGAAATTAGCATGATTCAATAAAAATTACTTTTATGTTCTTATTCCAGCTTCGTTTTCCGCATTCTTCGCGCAGTCTATGGCTATAGCGCGCGCCCGCTGCATGTTGAAGGGACCCTAAAGTCAAATAACAATTTACGTCAGAGTGAAAGATCAATGTATGCCAACATCTAAAACGACAATATTATGAACAACAGTGCCCTACTTAACGAGAAATCAAGGTAAATGCACAAGAACACAAGCGCCGCAGCTGTAGTACAGTTTCAAAATGATCCCCATGACTTCAAACAGACCGCTCATAATTAATCACTAGTAATCGATCTAACTGCACTAAATAAAGAACCTTCCGTGCATCAAAAGATGCAATAAAATGCTACTTGTTGGTTTCTATTTGATTCATGAAAAAAAGAACCGCCGGATGTTACTTGGGGGAATAGCGCGAGTGGGTCAAAAATTCAATTTTCGCGTGGTTACATGGAACAGGTAGTGTTATCTAGCGGGGCGCAGTTGAAACAAGAGCGTCTGCAATCTCGAAGCCAATCGCGGAAAATTGATAAATAGCCGTTGTTGCTGCTGTGGCTCCCGCTGCTTTTGATCTGCTGCTATTAGCGCAGTAAAGCTGGGCAACGTTGTCCACTGCAACAGTGACGTGAGACGGTCCGGTCAGGCCGCTTCTTGAGGCGGGCAATTTGAAGTGCGCAAACCCGATGCGGAGCACTAAAAGTCATTTTATTTCAAAATGGGCCCTTTCTTGGCACGAAAGTAACACTACGAGGTTTCTGGACTGCCATATCAACAATCAACATTGACGTAATAATGGGATTTAGTGCCCCTTTAACTCTATGGCGCATATATATATATATATATATATATATATATATATATATATATATATATATATATATATATATATATATATATATATATATATAATGAGGAGGAGGGGGAAAGAACTCTGTATTCAGAGTTCGGCGAGTAGATGGGGTGGGCGATTGGCCCTGCCTAGGTTACGGCCAGGAGTCCTTGAATCCTGGCGCGGCTTCCTCGGCTCGCTTGACGGCCCAAATTTGGTCTTCGAGGACGGAGCTGAGCATTGCGGCTTCCCAGCGCGCGCGAAGGCTGTCAGCAGAGGCCGCATAATTGTTATGAGTACTAACTCTCTACATTCCCATAACATATGCTCCAGAGTGGTTCTGGAGTCACAACGCTTACACCTGTCCGTTTTGTATATATCAGGATATATAATGTGCAATAGTGCAAGATTCGGATACGTCCTAGTTTTTAACTGCCGCCATTCGACAGACTGCCCTTTTGTTAATTTTGGGTGAGGGGGCGGCAATATGCCTCTCTGTAATTTATAATCTTTTGTGATTTCATTGTATCTGGTCATTCTGTCTTCCCACTCTCACTCGTCTTCCGCGCCGTAATCACCGGAGGAGGCTGGGGCGGCACTTGAGAGGGCAGCTCGGTCGGTGAGCCCTCGAGCTGCGTCATGTACAGCCCCGTTGTTGCTGTCCCCCGCGATGGCATGAGCAGGTGTCCATATAATGTATGTATTTCTGGGGCTTGTTCGACACCCTCCTTGTAGAATACGTAGTGCCTCCGGGGAGATGTGGACGTTGGCAAAGTTTCTCACTGCCGTTTGAGAGTCACTGACTATCACGGTTGCGTGTGTCTGAGCTACTGCGAGTGCTATGGCTACCTCTTCCGCTGTCTCGGTACTTGTGGTGCGTATCGTCGCGCATGTCGTACAGCGTTTGTTGCTATCGATTACGGCTGCGGTAAAGCCCCGTCTGCGCTTGTTTCGAGCAGCGTCTATGAAAACTGCGTCCTTACATACATTTAATAAAAAAAACTGCGTCCTTGTCATTACCAAACTTTTTTTGTATTTGTTTTGCTCTTGTCTCTCGTCTGGCCTTATTGTGTTCGGGGTGCATGTTTTTTGGCAAGGGAGGTATCATCGTTTCCCTGGTCTCTTTTGCGATGTCCACCTTGACGCCGTGTTGTGTGTGATACGTTATGCCTAGTCGCTCTAGAATATGTCTTCCTGGTCGTGTCTTAGAGAGACGTTCATATTGCGCCGTACGCTGCGCCTCAATGAGCTCATCTATGGTAATGTACAGGCCTAGCTGTAACAGTTTGTCGGTGCTTGTGCTAATCGGTAGCCCTATAGCTAGTTTGAATATTTTTCGAATGAGGCAGTCTAACTTGATCTTTTCCGCGACTTGCCACTTTAAGTATGGCGCTACGTATACTATTCTGCTTATCACGAATGCCTGTATCAACCTTATCGTGTTTTCCTCCCTCATGCCACTGTGCTTAGTTGCTATCCTTTTAAGAGTCGCATTATTTGGGCTACAGTTGCATCCAGTCGCCTGAGGATTTCTCCATTGTTGCCCTTGGCTTCGATGAGCAGACCCAGTACCCTGATCCTGTCGATTATGGGTATGGTTTTTCCATCGGCTGTACTTAACTGTACTTCTCTATGAGCGAGACCTTGCAGGCAGTTGCCTGGTTTGCGACCTCTACGAGTAGGTCTCTACAGCAACAGCTCCAATTTTTCCACAGAGCAGGCTAGCCCAGTATTTTCCAGATACCGCTCGGCCGTTTCGACTGCTGTTTGAAGCGTTTCCTCTATTTGACCATCACTACCACTTCTCAGCCATAGGGTGATGTCGTCTGCATAATGCATTGTATGATTCAGTCCTTCGATTGCTTGGAGTTTGGTTGGCAGTCCAAATAGAGCCAGATCGAATACCGAGCCTTACGGCGTACCTGCACTGCCCATCTCAATTTACTCCGAAACTAGGCCCCCTATCATGATCTTTGCCTTCCTTCCCGTCAGGAAATTACGCACGTAATTGTACGTCCGTTGTCCCAGATCTAGATCATTTACCCTTTTTAGCACCGTTGCATGGGTTACATTATCAAAGGCCTTCTTGAGGTCTAACCCTAGAATGGCCCTTGTCGCTGTTCCCGGATTATCTATAATCTGATGTTTTAACTGTAGCATTGTGTCTTGCGTTGAGAGGTTCCTCCTGAACCCTATCATTGTGGGTGGAAGCGCCGGTCCTCGAGATAGGTATAGTTATCCTCTCCAGAATTACTTGCTCCATGAGTTTCCCCACGCAAGATGTGAGAGATATGGGTCTGAAGTCCGCAATCTGCAGTCGCTTGCCTGGCTTGGGTATTAACACGATTTTTGCCGTCTTCCATTGTTGCGGAATCTGTCATGCCTTCCATGATTTGTTAATAAATTCAGTTAACTTAGTTATAGACTCGTCATCCAAATTGCGTAGCGTTTTGTTAGTTATGCCATCTGGTCCAGGTGCTGATCTAGTATTAAGTTTTCGCAAGACGGCCCTCACTTCTGTTTTCCCGATCTCTTTGTCTAAATCATCATTTGCCAGCCCTGTGTAATCAGGGTGTGTAACGGGAAGCGCTTGAGAGATTTGTTTTCTTGATTTCATTCAGGAAATCCTGCTCTGTACCTTGATATATTTGTATTAACCGATTAATATTGTGCCTTCCTGCCAACTTGTTTCCGTCCGGGTTTAACAAATGCCTAAGGATGGTCCACGTTTTCGTCATTCCTATCTGGTTGTCCATGTTATTGCACTTTTCCTCCCACTGTTGTCTGCAGAGCTGCTGGGCGTATTGCTCTATATGCCTGTTCAATTTAGCTATCCTTCTACGATGTGTCCGGTTGTGCCTTTGGTTTTTCCACCGCCGTTGTAAACATTCCTTAGCTTCCCACATGCGGAGAAGTTTATTGTCTACATACTCTTGCTGCGCCTCCGGTGGCACCGTTTGCGTATAGCGGCCTCCACGTCTCGTTTTAACTTTTCCGTCCATTCCTCAATACTCTGTATCGTTTCGTCGGGCTCCTCTCTGATGTTCCGGAACTTGTCCCAATCGACAAGTTTAAGTTGTCTGCCTTTTGCCTTCCACGGCCCTGCCCTCACCGTTATTTCAAGTATAAAATGATCGCTTCCCAAGTCATGTTGCGTATGGGTCCACTGCGTGTCCAGTATGTTTTTGGTGAACGTCAAATCTGGCATGGTATTCGCGCAAACGCTAGTACCTGTTCTTGTAGGAATGGATGGATCGGTCCCCTATTGGAAAAATTGCCATGGTGGATACTGGAAAACATGGTGGGCGTAGTGGAAATAATAGTGGGCATGGTGGAAATAATAGTGGGCATGGTGGAAATTATGATGGCTATGGTGGGACGTAGTGGAAAATATGGTGGTTATGGCGGGACATACTGGGTGGTATGGTGTACAGATGATGGGTAAAGTGGAAATGATGGTGGAAAGCAGAGGCTAGATAGTGGGCAATAATGGGACACTCTGCCCACCATTGCGATAATGCTGGGAAGCCCTAAGCATATGGTGGGTGGTGCTTATTATGGTGGGCTACATGGTGTACCAAGCTGAGAAACTCTTCCCACCATTGCGATAATGCTGGGAAGCACTAAGCAGATGATGGGTGCTGCTTGTTATGGTGGGCCACATGGTGTACCAAGCTGAGAAGCTCTGCCCACCATCGCGATAATGCTGGGAAGCAGTAAGCAGATGATGGGTGGGCTTATAATGGCGGGCAAATTATATAGTGTACCAAGCTGGGATCTGTACACTACATGTTCTACCATCATGATTTCCACCAAAGGTTAGGCCTACTGACCGAGCCCGTACAATTGTGTTATCCGTGCTTCCGGGTTTCAGAATACACGATTACGACGATTAAGTATGACAATACAGCGCAGCCATATGGCATCAATTAACCTAAATGAAGCATTTTTCATTGTGTATGCTGTTCGCTCAAGAAGCAACAAACATCGATGCGACGCGATTAAAGCACTCCCAGAGAACGCAAATTTAGTGTCTTCTCACCGACAGCCGCCGGTCGCACTCGCCGGCACTTCTCTAGCTTTTGTACGAGAACTCAGACGTGGCAATTCGTGTGCTTGGTGAACCATTATGATAGCGTAATGTTTCCGGTACACTGCATTCGTTTTGGCCAAGCCGTTATGTAGTTGTTGCTTTAGCGAAAGAGCAACAGCATTGCGCTGGCGCGACCGCCCTCTACATTGCGCGAAAAGCATCCCAATACTCACTCAAATAAATTAGACGGGCGTATCTATGAAATGAGCCTAGAAGCGTTATAAAGCGTGAGCAGATGTCGCCCTTTAGAACGAGCGCGAAACGGATATTAAACTTGGCAGACCCCGCCGGTAAACTGTTGCTGCTCCCCAGTCCACTTGGTTTTTTTTTTCCTTTAAGTTGTGAATTGTAAAAAAATAGCACTAGTGCCAATAACATAGTGGCAATCGTTACAGGGCGCAGTTGCTTGTGTTTAATAAATGTGCAATTTTTAGTAGCAGGTGTAGATCTTGTCTATGTTGTGTAGACGACAAACATCTTAAGTTGAACCTTAAGTTTGTACGTCAACTGAGTATTTAACACGCAACCACCGTCATGTTGGTGTGGCGCAGTGGTTAGCATCTTCGAATGAGAATCCGCAGGTTGCACGTTCGATCCTCCGTGGCGCCTTCTTTTTTTTTTTTACGGGACGGGTGTTTTTTTATACCGTTTTTATAGAATTCTTTTTTATTTTTTGTGGCAGCTCGTCACGGTGATTCTGACGTCATTTTGCGCTCAAGTGTTGCCGGCACTGCAGCACCCACCATACCCACCATGCGCCATGGTGGGTGTTTCCCACCATTCACCCACTACATTAATCCACTATAATGGTGGGTGGTGGTTTCCACCATGCCCACCATTCGTTTTTTTCCGATAGGGTCACGAGCGTCAGGCCCTCCTCCTGTGCATCCAACCACAAGTTCCTGCCTCTCTGGGTTACGATCCTGTATCCCCATGCATCGTGTGGGGCGTTGAAATCTCCTCCAATCACTAGCACCCGGTTGCCCGTTATAGCGAGGGTTTTTCGAAACAGCGTACAGAATTTGTGTTTTGTGCATTTAGGACTGCTGATATATTCAATACAAAAAGACTGTCCTCTGTTTCCCGCGTGGGTATGAGTTCGAGGAGAATGTGATTTATTGCGTTAATTTCCATGTCTTGTTGCACCACTGCGTGATTTCGCTTAACCAACGTTGCTAATACCTTCGTCTCCCTATCAGCACTGCCGAATGACCTATCCCCTGACAATGTGGCCAGCCCGTGCGTTTCTTGCACCATTATAACATCCGGGGTGCTGGTGTCATTGAGATTTTGTTGCAAAATGTATCGTTTTCGATTATATCCTCGACAATTCTATTGCCAAATCGTGTAGCTATTTTGTCTGTCCATGGCGGCGTTACAGTCTCTCCGATCCCTTGGTGGGCACCGAGGTACTAGCGTACGGTTTGAAAGACGTCTTAACCAGGCCCCCACCACTTGACTGCAATCCCCATATTGCTAGCTTGGCGTCAAAATCAGCCACCATTTGCTGCACATTCTGCAATATCATCTTGCCTAGCTCCTCAATTTTGGCCTCTACGTTTGCCTCAAATCTAATTTCTTGTTGTTCGAGCTTAGTTTGCAATTTTCTTTCAATTTGTTCCATTGTGTTTCCATTGTGTTTGCGAATTCCTCCCGTCTTTCTTGTGGCGTCGCTACTGCTTTGGGTTTCTTTACCACGCTTTTAATCGGAGCGTTCTCTGGTTTACGTTTAACGGGGGTGAGGGCTGCTGCCTCTTCGTCAATTGCTGCGCTTTTATTCCTGCGTTAAAACTTGTGAGGTTTCCTCGTTGCGTGTAACCCCTCCGTTTTTCGGAAAGTCATTTTCTTCCCTGAGTTTGCTAATCTCATTCATAAATGCAACATTGTTCTGCCTGATCTGCGCCAATTCGTTCTCTAGTGCCCTAATCCTACATTGGAGAGCAGTCTCTGCCTCCGCGCGCGCCCCGGAAGCTACATCAGCCCAGCTTACCTGGAAGGGTCCCGCGGTGCCACGGACGCCGCTCGGTCCTTTTGCGCTTTGGGATCCTCCTCCCTCCTGTGGTCGGGGAGACCCGGTATTGCCGGTCTTGGGTCTAGACCTCAATCTGGACCTCGATCTGGACCTCGATCTAGATCTCGACATAGATGTGGCGGTAGTAAACGTAGAGCGGTTTTGGTCTTGTGTCGAAGCTTGGTGAAGGCTTCTGGTCCGAATGCGTCCCGCGTCCGATGTTCCGATCGTTGACCTGAGTCGCCCCATCTTTGCCTGTGAAGTGCTTTCGCTTTCGTCTCGTAGTAAATTGCTTCTTCTTCCTCTCGTCGGGCTCGTTCCCAGCGGCGTCGTTTCACCAGGTACGGTACCTTGAATTTGGCCTTGCAATGGCGATCTGCCGTCGGGTGGTCTTTGACACACAGCTGGCACTTCACTTCGCACTCGTGGTCTTGCGGTGGGTTCTCAGCCCCGCACCCTCTGCATATTCTGCTATTCGGGCTCGGGCAGACGTCAGCTCTGTGACCAAGGCGTTCACACTGGTAGCACACGTCTATTTTCTTGCAGTATAGTGAGCACTTGACCAGTGCTCTTCCGTACGTAGCTCACATAACTTGGAACGCGATGCTCATCGAATAGGACGATGACGTTCGTGGTGTTTCCCATCCTCTTGGCCATGAGGACCGTCGGATTTCTCGGGGTTACCAGCATTTTCACGATCTCTCTTGGAGACACGTCCTCCGTTACTCATCGGATCACCCCTTTAGATGTATCTTCCGGAGCTGACTCGTACGCATTGGCGTCGAATTCCTTGTCCCCAATCTTCAGTTCAGCGATGGTTCTGTATTTTTCGGCGCGCTCCTCTGATGGTGTGCTGACCACTAGAATGTTCTGTTTATAGTTGGCGCATACCGTGTCTTATTCCGATTCATTCCTGAGTATTTTAGCGGCGTTGGCGACGCAGCATTCTAGACGATTGATCCCGCAGTCAGTGACCTTGAAGCCGTCACGTAGGCCCACAATTATCTTGTAATCTTCCTTCGGCAGATGGGGCATCCTGCTCGCAGCCACTATTTGTCTTGCTCTCTGTCCCTTCCTCCACCTATTACTGACCGCGTTCTCGCTTGAGAAGTGCGTTTCTTGGTCTTGGCTTCATGCGTTGTGGTTTCTTTGTTGGCTCGTCCCCTTCTGTTCACAAGGCGCCAACCTGATTCATTCTCATACTCTTGTTGCGTGATATCCTTGCCATCCACGCTCGTCGTAGCCATTCTGTGGCATTAACCCGAGAAGAAGCCGCCTTGAGGGAGCTCAAGACGCCAGTGTCCGTGGGCTAGGCTAAGCGCATTATGCGCAGCAGCAGGAGGCAACGGCGTCGTGCGTTCGTCGGCGTTACAGAAAAGTGGTCGATGTGCCGAAAATTAACTGTCCACCTACTTGAGAGTGGTGCCCTGGGGTACAATGGAACTTCCACTTTCTTCACTGTAAGAAGGCGTCCGTCAATTCTTCGATTTCACGCTGAAAATCACTGAAAATCTGCGGAGCCGATGCGACATGCGTGTCTGCACTCCGTGGCCACCTGGCGGTCCTCCCATATATATAATGATTCAAAAAAGTAATTCTGTGGGTCCGGTGCCAATATAATTAAGAAATAAAGGAGCATACTTACGAAAATTTGATAGTTGTTTATGTTTCGGCCGTGCCACGGCCGAAACGTAAACAACTATTTAATTTTCGTAAGTGTGCTCCTTTATTTCTTTATATATATATATATATATATATATATATATATATATATATATATATATAAGAGCTTGTTTCGCAGAAATTCTGGTGTCGTCTAGACATCATTGGTTGTGAGCCAAAAGTCATCTTGCACGTGACCGAAAATTCCAGAAAATGCAAAAAAAAATGAACATTTCTGGAACCGAGCGAGGACCGACACCAGGCCGTCTGCGGGGCAACCAGGTGTTCTGACACAGAGTCACGATATTTGTCGAAACTGCTTTGGATAATGAAACTCTGCATGGATATCGTGTGAAATCGAAGGAATATCTCCTTCCCGCATCATATATATTGAGTAGCAGAATCGTAGAATCGCTCCAGGCGCCAAAAGATGTAGATTGAGCAACGAGTGGACGTTTCCAAGGCCCACCCATTACAAAGTTCTCAGACATATGTCATCATCAGCAGCAGCAAAACCATCGACAAAGTAGTTAGCTGCTCAGGTTCGCGTGTTGCCCTGGGCCCTTCGCTGATTCGCAAAGGGAATGATTATGGCGTAATTGGCACTTGACAACTTGTGCTTGCAATAGGCATTCAATGTTATCTTCGAAACGGTCAATGTTATGCACACAGTCCTTCGTTTTGTCTCGGTATACGGTTGAGGCATGCAGCGCGAAGGGAAGCGGGCTGTTCGGAAGGCTATGCGCAAGAGACCAGATTACGCTATCGCGATCTTGTCTTGAAGACGAAGCTCAAACGTCCTCCAATTTTGCAAGTCTTTCAGATATGTCGTATCATAACTCTTCATTAGACTGTTTTTGTTAAAGGGGTACTGACACAAAATTTCCAGGCCGAGATAACCTTCAGGGTCAATTCTTGTGAACATTCGTATATCATCTGCAAGATATCAACAGCGAATATAGCTTGGAAAGTATTTTAAATTCATTTTGAAGTTTTGCGTGAGCGACCGACTCCATAGCGCTATAGACACCATTGGAGGGAAACCCAAGGTGACCCCCTACTTGCCTCACGTCACCACGCTACGGTCAACAAAATAAGATATGATGACGTCTTAGCCGTCATTTTTCTTTTGCCGCGTTAGTTCTCGCAGTCTATATTTCTCGGCGGCTGGTTACGAGTGCGTGGCCGTGGCGCACGCTTAGAAAGTGGTGTGTTTGGCGACATTCCAGTCCCGTTTTTTATTCGAAAGTAGTTCTTTATGCGAACCGCGCGGAAGTGCGTCACAGTTTTGTGTGCTGACGTGGTCAAGAACTGCACACGCTAGGTGGCGACAGTTGCCCGCAGTTTCTGGAACTCTCTCAAACCGAAACTGAGACTGATTGCTAATGAGGGGCCTGTAATTAATTATATGTCGAGTGCTGCAGCAAACGATGTGTAGTGTCATGACTAACAGCCCCCTAGCAACGCATTGAAGCAGAAAAATGCGAGGCCAAGGTTTTTCTGTTAGTACCCCTTTAAGCTTTTCAGTGGTACCACCTCTTGTAACGGTGGTACGTGTACCACCTCTCGCGTGACGGTGGTACGTGTGACTGTGGTAACACAAGCGTTTTTTGTTGGGTTTGTTGCGAAAGACGGCGACGCCAACACGGTTCCGAAGGCGCCACTGGTTCGAATTCCGCCGGAAAGGTCACCTGCCGTTTGGTAGCGTAGGTTTCTCAGCTCGCGACTGCTTCTGCGCAAAGCTGATAGACGAGCGGACGAGACGACGGTGAGTTTAAACAAGGTTTATGTACAGCATATATACAGAGGCGTTACAAATTCGGCACTGGGGCCAACAGAGACTCGAAGAGCCGAGCTCTCCTCTCTAACACATAGGTCTACTCTCAAACGGGTCCGCTGCGACACACATGTCAGCTCCCCAACAGGTCTCGCTTCACCTAGGACCACCGATCGCGCCGCGCCGCAGGGCTTCTTTTATATGCACCGGGTCCAACTCAAATGTCCAACCAGAAGCGCCGCTGGTCGTCAGGGCAGACTCCTCTAATGGGGTCGCCGCTGGGCCGCCTCAGACCCCCAGACATGAAGACGCCGGTTGTTTACTCGACGGGCTCGCTTCCACGTGCGCTGACTCACTGCACGTGGGCGCCCGAACGGCGCCGAGCGTGTTTACGCCGTTGAGTTGTTCGCGTCAGGCGGACTGCGGGCTGGCCTTGACACAGATTGCCTTTTCCAGAGGCACGGACGTTCGTTGTCGACTCGCAGGCATAACAGCACCCCCGCCGCCAGACAATGCGCCGAAAAGACGAGCTGCTTCCACGGGGCTCGGATGACAGGCGCGCTCGTTCGCCAGGTCCCTCCAGGTTCGCCTGCAGGGCCATGGGGAGAATGCAGCTCCAGACTCTGTTCCGGGAACACATCCCATTCTTGACGACGGATCCCAGCTCCACTGGCTTGTCGCCACAACTTGCCGACCAGCTTCGCTCGTCTCTGACGATCCTTGGTTTCAGCACTTGTCGATGGTTCTGCAACTTGTCAAGAACGGATCGACAACAGACAACACACGACACAAGCAAGTGCCCTCGGTCACCCGACAGAACACAAGACAAAGTATAGTACAACATATACCTAGCTAAGTGTTTATCTGAATTTCGTTCCCTCTACATCAAGAGGCACATGTGGGACACAAGACTCTTAAAATGACAACTCAATGACAACTCAATTTTTTTCCCACGTACCACAACGTAACGAATTAGAATACAACATAAAGTTGGCTCCTTGAGCTCACTCTGGACGAGAGCGCTCAGCTCAGGTCGTGATGAGGTCAAAATTTTGCCCCGAATCGCCAGCGAGAAACCGAAAGGTTGAGAAGGTACTAGCTAGAACGCCCTGCTCAATGCACCTGCATTAGCGTTTAGCTTTCCCCCTCTTTTTTTTTTGATAGCGAACGTCAAAGTTGCGCTGTGGAGCAACATGCTCCACCTCAGTAACCGGCCACTTTTAGGCGACGATACCTATGCGGCACCAAGAGCGGCTCAGACTTGCGACGTTGCACAGGGGAACAACGATACGGCTTGCTACGGATTGACTCCTCACCGCTTAGCTCGATATCGTGTTCGATCACCCTCGTGTTTCCGGGGCGGTCCGAAAACACGTCTCCAAACTCGGAAACAATCTTTCTCAGGTCCTCCTTCCGGAATTCATTTAACCTAGGCTCTAGGTTTATCTGCTCCCAGATTACTTTCGATCCCCCTTCGAATATATCACTAGAACTCCAAATTTCTTCTCCCTCTTCCTCTGAAGCGTTCAACAGCTGAATGACGACCGCTTGACGTTGCACGTATGGTTTTATCAAGTTGTAAATTTTGTTTGGCCACCTTCCTAATTTAACTTCACAATTGGTATCAGAAAGCGTCGATACTACTTTTGCGGGCCCTTCCCGATGAACCTCAAGCTTGTTCTTTTTGGACGGCCGCAGCAGCAATACCTGACTTCCTACTTCAAAAGCGCGCTTCTTCACCGATTTCTCGTAGTGCTCCTTCGACAGCACTTGTGAAGCTTTCATGTGGCTTTCCACTGGCGCTTTAATCGAGAGGTCCTCGCGCTGCTCTTGAATGGGCGTCTCTCGATCATCCCTCGACAGCTCGCCCCAACTTTCCGCTACAGGCGAGAGCGCTGCAACCCTCTCGCTCTGACTCAATGGCGCCATGTCGTCTCCCCCTACGCATACCGTGCTGGTCGTTTCGGCGACGGGCCGCTCGCGTGACTGCTCACATGACTCACGCGGAAAATTTCCTTTCTGGGGTTCCCTCGACCCGCCGACAAGGTCACTTGAGAGTTCACCGCATTGAACAAGGTCAAGCTTCTGCGAAAGCTTCCGCGCTTGCGATCGCGTGAGGGCCATGCACGCTAAGTTGAGGATGAACGATTTGCCCTGCTCTTTGAGAAGCTGCTCTGAGTTGTTGGAGAAAAGATAAGGAAAACGATCGTTTAGCGCGGCAGACACAGCCGCTTCGGTGCGAAGCTTACCGAACGGGCCTTCAATGACAACCGTGGCGATTGGTAAGCGAACACTCTGCTCCTCGGAGACTTGCCTGATCCACGCGCATTCTCCTATAAAGTCATCCGGAGACACCAATGAAGGATGGACAACGTCCATGGTTGCCGCTGAGTCTCTAAGTGCTCGGCACGTTTTCTCATTCACCCTAATTTTCACCTTAATTTCTTGGATATACGGCTCCAACAACCGCATGTTCTTTTCCGATTCTCGGATTGTTGCAAAAGCAAACTTTTGCTTACAGTTTATCGCGATGTGCCCTTTCTTTTTGCAGTTGTAGCAGATTAGCGGCTTCCGTGATTCAAATGCCCGTGTTGTATCAGTGCGTTGTTTAGGAACCTCACTCAATTTCTCCGCTTCTGTTTGCCCTTCGTAACGGACTCGTCTGTTTCAACGGGTAGAAGGACTCGTCTGTTTCAAGACGGGTTTTTCTTGAAATTACGGTGCGGAGCGGGTTTCCGTTGATCAGGTTTCTTTGAAAAGCCCTCTTTTCTTTCCTCCTTTTCAACGCGCACTGCTCTGCTATGCAACTTTCGGCGAGTATAATACTCCTCAGCTAACTCTGCTGCCTTGTTTAGCTGTACTTCACCAAGTTTCTCCTGCAGCCAAAGTTTGACATCCCCCTCGATGCAGCGGTAGAATTGCTCCAATGCAACGCATTCCACCACTTTATCGCGGTCGTCATAAACACCTTCGCCCTTGAGCCATTCAATTAAATCGGCTTTAAGACGAAACGCGAAGTCAACGTGTGACTCATTCCCCTTTTTAGCATGCCGGAACCTTTGCCTGAAAGCCTCGGGTGACAACTTATAACGTCTTAAGAGCACTTCCTTAACCTCGTCATAGCTCTCAAACGCTTCCCTCGACAAGCAAGTTATCGCGTCGGACACTTCGCCGGGAAGAAGAGCTAACAGGTTCCGCGCCCAAAGAGGCCGCTCCAAAGCGTTTCGCTCACAGACGTGTTAAAACTTGACGAGATACTTCGACATGTCCTCGCCTATTACGAACGGTGGCAGTTGGTCCCGAATTCTAAAACCGCTGACCTGAATCGTCGGAGAAGCTACGCTAGGCGCCTGCGAACACTGTAGGATTGCCAATTCTATTCGTTTCAACTCGAGGCGCTCCTGTCTCTCGGCCTCCTCGCGCTCGCGACGTTCGCGCCTTTCAGCTTCTTCACGTTCGCGAGCTTCGCGCCTTTCAGCCTCTTCGCGAGCTTCGCGCCTTTCAGCTTCTTCGCGAGCTTCGCGCCTTTCAGCTTCTTCACGAGCTTGTCGCCTTTCAGCCTCCTCACGTTCGCGAGCTTCTCGCCTTTCAGCCTCCTCGCGGCGTGCTTTGATATCCACCCAGGCCTCATCGACTTCCTCAGCCGACACTCCCTCATGCTTCATGATCTCAAGGATCGCTTGCTTTCGTTTCGCACGGCCCAAAGTAATGCCGAGTTCCTCAAAAATTTCGATGAGTTCCTTCACTTTAAGGTTCTCCATCGTTCACACTAGCCTCTTGCTGTTTGCCCCTGTTAAGAATCTACTTGCCGTACCCACTATAAGCCTACTAGCAAGACGCGCAAGCAATTTTTCACACTCCCGTGTTTACCCCCTCCGCATTAACTTTGGTTTCAAAGCACTTCGACTTTGCTTGAAACGATCAAAGCTCATTTCAATGCTTCACACAGCCCTTCTCTAAACTACTACAACCTGAGCTAGATTAGTCCGGTGAACTGAGGGGAAAACATCAGGCACTCACCGCATCGATGTCGCTGACGCCGGCCGATCCCGCAGCTGCCAACCACTGTTGCGAAAGACGGCGACGCCAACACGGTTCCGAAGGCGCCACTGGTTCGAACACCGCCGGAAAGATCACCTGCCGTTTGGTAGCGTAGGTTTCTCAGCTCGCGACTGCTTCTGCGCAAAGCTGATAGACGAGCGGACGAGACGATGGTGAGTTTAAACAAGGTTTATGTACAGCATATATACAGAGGCGTTACAAATTCGGCACTGGGGCCGACAGAGACTCGAAGAGCCGAGCTCTCCTCTCTAACACATAGGTCTGCTCTCAAACGGGTCCGCTGCGACACACATGTCAGCTCCCCAACAGGTCTCGCTTCACCTAGGACCGCCGATCGCGACGCGCCGCAGGGGTTCTTTTATATGCACCGGGTTCAACTCAAATGTCCAACCAGAAGCGCCGCTGGTCGTCAGGGCAGACTCCTCCAATGGGGTCGCCGCTGGGCCGCGTCAGACCCCCAGACATGAAGACGCCGGTTGTTTACTCGACGGGCTCGCTTCCACGTGCGCTGACTCACTGCACGTGGGCGCCAGAAAGGCGCCGCGCGTGTTTACGCCGTTGAGTTGTTCGCGTCAGGCGGACTGCGGGCTGGCCTTGACACAGATTGCCTTTTCCAGATGCCCGGACGTTCGTTGTCGACTCGCAGGCATAACAGGTTCTTCCTTATTCAGTGGAAGTTGTGTGCAGTGGGATTTACCCCAATTTCTGCGGCACATGCCCAATTATGACGATGATAGTTATCTTATAGGCCACACATACTTTTCTGTGGCACATACCCGCTTGTTGGGATAGCTGTTGATTTATTTTTCGTCGCGCTGTAGTGTATATAGTGATTTAAACAATTTCTTGAGAGCATGCGCGCATATAATGATTATAGTTATTGTGGTATACACCCGCGTGCACTTCGCGCGCACTTCGCACAGACCACGGCCATGCTCTTTGAGCAAAGTAGATGTGTATTTAGAAAAAGTTGTTACAACGATTTAGAGTACTTGGTACTCTACCATGGGAGAGCGAAAAAATGGCAGCATATCCACGGGGTGAATGATGGAGAGTGGGGCGGAGCATCCGTCCGTCCATTCGTTCTTGCTTCCGTCCGTCTATGCGTCCGTCTGTGTGACCGTCCGTGCGTGCGTCTGTTCCTGCGTCCGCACGCCCATCTGTGCGTCCGTCCATGCGTCAATCCGTGCGTCCGTCCATGCATCTGTCTGTGTGTCCATTCGTCCATCTAGTCAACACTCCAAGTACCACCATCTCGCATCTTTTCGTAATATATTCCGCATATAGAAGCACCGCCACCCAGCGGACATTCCAAGAAGTAAACGAGAGGCGGCACACGCACACTTTCTTACGGCTTGCGCTTCGTGTCTACTTCCCACCGTTAACCACCTCGAGTTCATGGTATACACTAGTGCACTGTATTCATAGCACCGTGGCTCAACGCTCGCTAAACCTTCCTAAAACCGAGGAGGTTACGCCCAGCGAGTATAACGTAGCAACCCTTTTTTGTCATGTATAGTGCTCAATGTACATGCCAATGGCTGCTAATGGGGAAGATGTATGGGGCAGACAGACTTTGGGTTCCGCCCCCTTAGGTGATTAGCGTGCCCCCTCCCCCCTCGTAGGCACGCCTATGCAGTTGGGCATCAACCGTTCAATGAGACCAGTTGAGTGGTACGTGTAACAGAACACAGTATAAAAAAATAGTAAAGAAGCCGCGTACTTGCCTTCAACGTTCCGTCTTGTGAAACTTGGTTTTCCGTTGCCGCCGACATGGCGTGATGGGCCACAAAAAAACGCGATGATTTCGAAAGCCAAGATGCGCCCATCCCAGGGCACCATCCCATCCCATGGTAGGTGTCTTGAGCGGCACGTAACAATGGCGATATGTCGCACAGGACTAAGGCATGGTCACCGTTTAGGCATTGCTTAGGCAAATGCGCGGCTTTGTTTTTTGCGGTAGCAAGAATATCAGGTTATCGCTCCCTCTCGCAGATTATCATGATCTGGCACGAGAAGCCGTTTCGGCAGCGATAGCCACCGTTGTAAACGCTACAGTGTTCTTCAGTTCGTTCAGTGTCAATTTTTATGAAAGGGAACACGGCGACGCGTGGCCTGCGCGTTTCGGCGGTAGGGTGCCTGAATGGTTTCCCTCGCCCGCCGGCGGGCGAGGGAAACCATTCAGGCACCCTATTCGGCGGCTGCTGGCAGCGCATTCAAGCGGGAGCGAGAGCAACCACATTCTCTTTTCGCGTCATCTCGCGGTGAGCAGAACAACCATTCCTTGCTGGTATAGAACGACAAGATTGCAACCCCTCTCTCTTCAAGACGATTACCGGCTCTCGCGTAATCGCCTTGAAGAGGGAGGGGGTCGCAATGTTGCCGCTGGTTTCATATCATGCAGCAACAACGAATGGTTGTTTTCCTCGGCGCGAGATGACGCGAAGAGTGACTGTAGTTGCCTTCGCTCCCGCTTGAACGCGCTGCCAGCAGCCGCCTGGGGTTTAGCACTGGGGTTTAGGGACCGGGAGGGCAAAATAGACTTTAAGCAAGTAGACTTAACTAGAAGGAGGTTATCTGATTGGTGGCTAAAGTCAAGGCACGAGTGAAAATTAAACTCTTCACTGCAAAGTACGAATCCTCAAACTCACTTTTTAAGGAAAAAAATAAATATTTTTTTGGGTTCATTAAGTATTACGGCTTGGTGGCGCTAGCCACCGCCCGATCTAAAGGGTACAGCCATATCCATCCATCCATCCATGAGCGCACAGGCAACGCGTCGCCATGTTCCCTTTCATAAAAACTGACACTGTTCCTGTATACCACTTATAGCGCTTATATCGTGACATTCTGCGATCTTCAGGTTGGTGGAAGCGGTAACCGGGCACGCCTACACGAGTTCAAAAAAGCTGACACTCGCACGCGTGGCCACTCGACAGCAGGCGGCGGCTAGCTTGTAGATAGAGCAGATGGCCATGTCGTCACGTGCTCCCGCGTGGTTCATCTTATTGAGGCGAAAGACTTGGATGCCACATCGAGAGCAGTAATTGACCATCGGCATCCTGTATAGGCGGCGTCAACGCGATCGAGTGACGCAAAAAAAAAAAAAACACCGTCATGATGTCATAGGTGGGTAGTGAATATTCTCGTCCTCATAAAGTGACTATGGCTTCGCGCAGTTTGACGTCACACAATGACGTCATACCGCTATACCCTCGCTTGACCGAAGGGGACCCGATTTCAAAGGCTCTGCAAAACTTCGCGAGATGCAAAAAGCTTCAATGACTCTGATCCCGTAGGCCATAATAAACCCTATTGGAAGCAGAAATCTATTGGGGGAGTGCAGAATCGATACATTTTGGCAGATAACCTTTATCGTGCCAAATAGACCATGGAACTTTTTGGAACATCTAATTTGTGACAATTAGTCATTTTGTTCGTTTTCAGTCATTGTTTTGCTGTATCAGTAGTTCGTCTCTTTTTTTTAAAGGCAAAACTTGCTTATTCTGTCCAAAAGGGGCGAAACGTGCTGCATTGGCTCATCTTTTCAATGTTTTTAAGTTAGAACTCTTCTAGATTTTTTTTCCTCGACGCATTGTTTTTGCTATAAGTCATTCCTGTTGTTTTCTACTGTTGTAAAATGTAATATCAAATGTATATATATATATATATATATATATATATATATATATATATATATATATATATATATATATATATATATATATGTACCCACTCCTGCCTATGACTTCGCATAGGAGTAAGCAGTATTGAATAAATAAATAAATAAATAAATAAATAAATAAATAAATAAATAAATAAATAAATAAATAACGCTGGGAGTGTTAGCCAGTCGCTTCGCACTTTGGCATGGTTTCAGAATGGCGCATCCGACGAGACGAGAAACCATACGGACAAGCATGTTTTGTAGGGCAACACTTTATTGAGCGACGAGAGGGCACCACAATCGGGACACGCCATTTTCTGCACCTATTCCGCGTGTCCGGTCACAAACACTGACCTTCGTTCACGTGGACTGCGCAGCAACAGACGGCCCCGTGATCGCATCGGCTGTCGCAAGACCTCTCCAGAGTCGTCTGATAAACGCGTGAGGAAGCTACGCGGACTTAATATCACTTATGAAAAGCCCCGTGACACTGAAGTGAAGTACTATATAGATGCATGAAAGAAAACATTCTGACAGCGTTGCCTGTCATGGTTGGGTTTCGATTACTGAAGCGGACTGTGAGAGAAGTCCAACCGAAATCCTTTAATTTTCAAGACTTGATGTCTGTAGAAGGGTCTTCAGGGGCAAACAGATAGCTTAAGTTTGTCCGCAAACATTGCGTTAGCGTTGTACCAGGGGTTGTACCAGATTCTGTAACTGCAGTGTAAGCCAGACAAGTGCTGCCATCTGGCACGGCCTAGACGAGCCAGGGAAGCATAGAGTTGTAGCGCAGAAACCTAGTGCGTGCATTCTGCTTGTGTATATTTTCGGCAGTGGCCTAACATCGAATTTGTTAGTGCCCGTAATTGTGGTTGCGCGATGCATTACAAGATGTTGGTATACGACAGTCCGCTATCCTCGTATTGACCCCTTTTGTATACCGGAATTCAGGACAAGCTGAAGGTTCAAGAGGTTGACAGGCAGCAATGAGAAATGGCGAAAGAAGGTAAGGATGGCGTGAAAGTGAAGGGGTTTGAGCGGGGAGGGAGGCACTGCAGGAGATATCTGACTGTCCACTTCAGCGTATAGGTGCTTATAAAAAAAGCGAGAAAGAAAAAAAGGTTATCTCACTTTATCGAACAGACTATATATTATCAGGTAACGAACGTGACATCTCGATAGACATAGCTGGAGGCAACATCCGTACGGGTGTTTTGTGGTAGACTTTTTTTTTTTTCTTTCAACATGACGCAATATTTTTTTTATTTCCAACGATAACACAACGGACAACAACTCGGAACAACCTTTCGTAGGGCGCAAACTGTGTTGTGATAGTGCACGGGTGATGATATTGTACTGGCGTGAGTCTTTTCAAGCGAAAAGAAGAAATGGAAAGACGCGAAGATGTGGATAGCGTGAAGCAGGCTGCTGTCTCATGCCGTATACTTTACTGTTTCGTCAAGCGTGGTCTTGTCATTACTTCATTCCAAACGTGCCAAATTTTGACTGTTTTATCGTGAAACCGAACCTGCGGCAATACCCATAGTTCGAAGCAATGATTCGAAATAGAACGAGGCATGTTCAGCTATAGAGCTGCTTTCTGGAGCTGATGAATCAACTTTTAAAACGAATAAAACTAATCAATTACTGTATGGTAACCATACAGTCATGATACTGACTTCAGTGACATAAAGAGCTAACCTGGATACCAGTCCGAATGGTAATTTTTGCCGCCAAAAGCAAGATCACGCACGAACACAAGAAACAGAGAGAATGGGCGCCTGTCACATTTATGTGTTCCTTGCGCTCATGTCGCGGCGGCGTGTCTCTCTTGGTTGGACCGTGCTGCAGGTTTCCGAAGACCTGCATATGCCTGCATGCACGTTCTGCGCGACGTACCGGCACGGCCGCAGCTCCTGCCCCCACAGGACTGACGATCCCTGAGTGCTAGTGTTTTTGGCGCCAGCTCAACTATTCGTGCACCGACTAACCCAAGAACGAGTATTTACTACGAGAGACCAACCAGGCTTAGCGTACACAGCAGCGGCCACCGTGACCGAAAATATAACCCGTGTCCTCTCTATAGCAGGACCTTTATGATCAGGTCATGTGACCTTAAGTTGTTACAGAAACTGGGAGGAAGGGGCCTACGAATACGTTGTCTTCGGAATGCTACAACTCGCCAGATTTCTGAGATTATGTTAACACCCCTTCATTATATATCACCCGCGCCACTCTGCGATCCTGCCAGTACATCAAAAGATGCGCTTTCAGCAGCCTGCATGCAAGTGCATCTTTCCGGGAAACAGCGCAATTCTCGAAGGGCTAAGCCTTTGCGAACAGCATTTTTAACGTGGCGTTCAAGAACAACGGTGCGTGGGAACAACGATGGAGCAATGAGATGGGCACCGTACCCATATGGCGCGCCGGTGAATGGTAAAAGGACTGGTCATAACCGTGCTGGCGAACGTTGGCTTGGTTTCGCTTTCTTTTTGTCTGTGCTGGAACGATGCGTGCTCGGAAAGAGGCCAACAACCATGTTTACAGCTCGCTTTCCTTAAACGCTAAAATGCAGCGCGACAATCGTGGCTTCAAATTACGTGGCGCCTGGTGCTATGAAAAATGAGATGAGCGTGGGGCGGGGAGACGCGGAGTTCTTTGAGAGCAACAGTTCGGAGGCTGCTCATTTCCATCGAACTATATTAGGGTGATGGTTTTAGGTTAGATTAGGTGAGCCAGTAGACCTATTGCAACGCTTGTAAGGAGGGGTAGGCACCGTCGACATACTGAGGCGCTTGTAGCGACGTCGCAGCGCGTAGGCTCCGCCCAGCTCAAAGCTCGCCACTGCCCTCTATATGTCCACGCGATAACTGGCTCCGCAACTGCAAACCTGCCTCCGAGCAGGGTGCATGCGCTAGCTTGGAGGCCCGCTTTGCGGTTGCTGGAATGCCGACATCGTGACTGGCTTTGATTTGTTGAAGTTTATAAAGCCTTCACAACTGGAGTAATTAAAAAAAACACTGGCAAACTCTTCAGTACAGACACAATATAACATCATACAGGTTGTTAGGTCCGACGAAGCTATATACGTAGACCGTTTTTTTTTTTTTTGCCTACGTCGGCGGCACGAAAAAAGTAACAAGCTTTGGTCCACGTTGATCTCACTACGAGTAGGGGGGAGATGTGCATCGCAGGGCACTTGTCGACGTTGCACCGCTGGCCGTGTTACACGGTAGCGGTGTACTGTCGGCTTGGCGACGTCACAGCCACCACGCGTGACGTCATCGTTCGACGTCCTCGCTCGGAGGATATAGAGAGAAGAAGAAAGCGTCTCCAAACACGCACGCTGCTTGAACGTACGTGGTGCGCTTTGAGGTTCCAATGCGGTATGGGGAGGAAGACGTCACAGTTTCTTCTTTATCCTGGATGCATGCTGAGATGGGAAGAATGCTCAGTCCCAGAGCGAGCATTTTTCTCCGGGTTCATGTAGCTGCCGAGAGGGCAATGGAAGGCCTTCGCGAATTCGTCGAAGTTCTGCAAGGCACCGTTGGACCTGCAACAAACAAACGCGCGTGCGGTGACCTCAATTAGAGTGTGACTCCTCCGGATGTTGACTTTTTACTATACGCTGTTGATGTGGTACCACTAGCAACATAGTTGACTGTATTGTATTCGCACCTGAGACTTTTTTTTGCCTTTTTAATAAACTTGCCGTATAGCCTGTGTAACTCTCAAGCGTACGTACCTGTACTTGCCAGGACTGTGCGTTTCGGTCTCGTACTTCTTGTAGCCTTCGTCACTCACAACTTCGCACCAGATCTGCATTTGCCGGCGGTAACATGCGAAACAGAGCAAACAGAAAAAAGAAAGAGAGAGAACGTATCCACGGATGAATCTCGCTCTCGTCGTTTCACCACGCGTATTTAGAGAAACCGAGTCCACCTCCGAATTCCCTCTTCCAATAGTTGAGAGATAAATGATGAAGGTAACCGAGGAGGTTACCTAGGCTATAACGAGAAAAGATGTGTGCCACCTTCTATAGCTGAAAGGATGATATGGTCACAAAAAAATGAAAAAAAGAAAAATGCTGCAGCGGCATTCTAAGTACGTTGTAGCATACAGTTCGCGAATTTCTTAGTTTGTTTCTATGGTTGCATACTGCGGCCAAGTAATTGCCTTTTAAGTATCTTTAAATACTTTTTGTCTTATTTCTGGCAATCACGTCCTGTCTGTGACAACGACGGGCTTTAAAAAAGAGTATACACTGACGAAATGTTAAGGTAGCACAAAAAGGTACATTTTCGGTTTCTTGCAGTGCAAGCGCTTCTTCGCGCACCGGAGCCAGGAGACAAACAAAATGTTTTAGTTTGATTCAAGGTATCGCCACACCAGGGGCGTAGCCAGGGGGTGCCACACCAGGCCCATGCCACCAGAAATTTTTTTTCGCCATGCTATTAGAGAGCAAAAAATTACCATTTCAAGGGGGTGCCCTCCCCAAAATAAAAAATATCCACCCCCCCCTACTCCAAAAAAAATTTCTGGCTACGCACCTCCGCCACGCAGCATGTGCAAGACATGCCCCGCTGCAACGGGCGTTATCATGACGAGTAGCAGCTCCATGGTTTCGCCAACTCGGCGTCCTGCATGCGTGCGGCTGGAACCGTCAACAGCACTGTTGGGAGTTGCTGGAGGGCATTTCACTTATAGCTGTTTACCACGTGTGACATAGAGTAGACGACAGAGCCCACGTGACTTACATATTCGTCACACTGCGTTGACACGTCATTGTGAAGCCACCTCACTGATATCGAAACTGAAACTGTTTTTTTTTTCCTTATGTATAGGAAGCGGCGTCGAAAATGCATTATGTGTTCCGAGACACAACGATTTTCTTTTTAGGGTATCTCGACACCGGTGTTTTTATTTAGAGCAAGAAGAGCTCAAACTTATTAAGTTCGTATCAGTACTCCTTCATAAGATATGTCTCCTTTAAACAATGATTATTCGGTACATAGTACTAAAAACGGCAGAAAAAACAAATTAAAGCAAAAAGACCTGCCAGCATTGTTACACAAAATGCAATATCTTCGAACTGCGCGGGGACACGAAGAAAGAATATTGGGCCGAGAAGCAAGCGCAGACTACGTTTATCGTCTCACCGCGCTGTTCGGATATACTGAACGTTTACCAAAATGTCCAACTTTCCACTCTGCTTAGAGAATTCAAGTTTTGTTAGCAAACCTGGGCGTATTGAACAAAGAAGACTTGTTCGTTGGTCAGACCCAGGCCCGGCAGTCGCGGCTCTTGCCCATGTGTCGCAGCCCAGTTCTTGTACGCCTGCAAAATGTACGAAAAGATAGCGAAACAGCAGGCACGATTGCAGATGGTTACAGATGCACCCCAAGTAAATATCGAGTAAAAGGGTGCATTTTTGTCCCACCAGAATAATATTCACCCGGCTTGCTTGCACCTACCTTCTTGAAACTCGGCGCTGGCCACTTTCCTATCGAGAACGTAATGTCACGCTTATAACACACATGTCGTTCGTAACCCGAAAGTGCCGAGCACGCGGCCGATATAGTGCAAGGAAAGGAACGTAAGAGAGATAATAATTATTGTTGTGGGACAAAAAGATGCCCTTTTTAATCGATTTGTTTTTTTTTTTAGAGTAGAGGGTGAATATTGTTGTGGGTCAAAAAGACGCCCTTTTCACTCAATCTCTTCTTTGCGTGTGACGTCATGTTCATGACGAAATCACATTGCATACGCGTTTTACACGCTTGTCAATTAAACCACTTTCGCTATAGTTCAAGATAAGATGCATTTAAAAATCTGAAGGGCGGTAGAGATAGTGGGATCGGGCATCACTATCTACAACCATGTGTATATATATAAAAAGCAACTACTTTCGCAATATTGAGCAGTATGCAACAAAGTGCTCACTGATTATGGCGAAGCCGTTCTCTTCAGTGTATGACAGTTTTTCCGCTTTTCTCTTTTTTTTCCCTTTACGCCGGTCAAAAAGCTAAGAAGAACGCAAACAGAGAAGGCGTTGTGTATGACATGTAAGGTAGAACATGACAAAACTTGATTAACTGAGAAATTGTGTTGACTTCTGATCTTGTTTGTGCGTCATATTCGCAGTGTGTAGCACAGGTGTCTCAAAGTAATCTCAGAGCAAGAGCCGGAGCTGTGAAGAATATGGAGGGGAGAGGGTACTTGAACAGAATATAAGCCAGTGTTGTCATTTGAAAGAAGGCGCCTTTCTCACATCTGATATTGTGGGGCATTTCTGAAGGGTATTTAACGTCAGCATTCGAGAAACGTATCGATGCTGGTGTCCAGAACGATTGCAGTCTGGGACTTCGGTTCTGAAGTGCCAAGTTGTCCGCCTTGGTGGAACAGTAGCTGTACGGTGCCGGGCTGCTGACCCAAAGGTCGTGGGTACGATCCCAGCCCCAGCGGTTACATTTCGATGAAGTTGAAAT
Organism: Rhipicephalus microplus; assembly: GCF_013339725.1. NCBI lineage: Eukaryota > Metazoa > Arthropoda > Arachnida > Ixodida > Ixodidae > Rhipicephalus > Rhipicephalus microplus. The sequence goes on from NC_051165.1 coordinate 171,649,496, forward strand.
GATAGAGGCCCATGTACTGTGTGATTGATGTCCGTGCACTACAAAGAACACCAGATGGACCAAATTTCCAGAGCCCTCCACTACGGCGTTTCTCATAACCATTTCGTGGTTTTGGGACGTAAAACTCCAGACAGATATCATTACTGAAATATCAAGTTTTGGTTCCGCCGTTGCGTTTCAGTCCACGACGACCACATCGGGTGCTTCAATAATAAAATGCGTGAGATAACTCACGTCTTTGCACCTCAGTTATACACTCATCAAGAAACAAATCGTCTTGGACGAAGGCTGTCATATGTTCCCGCGGGGCAGCGTGTTACAGAGCACAAGCTTTACTGATAGGATAGGGACGAACGATAACAATAAAGAGTATTAGATAAGAAATGGGATGTGAACCTACAGAATAAATCACCTGCTCAGGTATATACGCAAACGTGTAGATGCATCGAAACAGGACAATTCTTTGCTCGCTAATGATAGTGAATGTGCGATTCAGGAAAAAAAAAAGAAAACGTAGCACTCGGCAAAATGTCGTTAACTGTATGATGTTAATATAATATCGCACTTCCATATTCAGGTTTTGGTGCCATTCGGCACTTATTTTAGCCCGAGCGCAGAAATTCTAGCCAGTTGCGAAGGGAAAATTTTTCTTCGAGGTTGGGGTAGGGGAAGGGTTACAGGCACACTTTCAGTAAGTTCGATCGGGTGCTTGTATGTTTCCATGTTATATACGCAGCAAAACTGAAAAAATTTAGGGGGTAGGGGGACGGTGAGGTAGAACCCTCTCCCTCTCGATCTGTGGCTTAAAATGGGTTGAAGACTACAAATTTTACGCTAGATCCACTGGGGACTATAGGTGCATGAAGGCTCGGGAACGCGTCAGGTAGAGTTACATATATATGCTGTCTTTAGGTAAGGTAGCACATACACTAACTCAAGTGTAAATGAAGGCACATGGCGAAGGCTGGAAAACGCGTCACAGGTACGCTCAACGACAGACCTAGAAACGAGTGGCGTAGCTAGGCTGGCACACCGGGCCCGTTTCTTCCCCCCCCCCCCGTCTTCATGAAATTAAGAAGGTACTCAACCCCCCCCCCCCCCCCCCTTAAAAACATTTTCTGTCTACGCTCCTGCTGATAACTATGTGATGACTCACGTAATAGGCTTGCTTCACGGCTGTCGAGTCACAGATGTTCTCTTCGAGCGTCATGTTACCGTTCACCTGCGTAAAGATTTCAGCGTGGATTTGAGAGACACGGTATTGGGGCAGACAACTCTACAACAAGACTAAGATTGAATTGCGACTACATTGAGTGTGCATCGAAACTTCCCTTTCCCCTTTCATGTAACTTCCCACATCCGGAACTTGACTTTCCAGGGGAGGTGACACTTCCTGTCCCCCACCCCCCAACACACACACACACACACACACACACACACACACACACACGCACACACACACACACACACACACACACACACACACACACACACACACACACAAACACACACACACACACACATATATATATATATATATATATCGGATGTCTTTATTAAAAAAATTCGCATCATTTCTTCTCTTCCTTTTACTTCTTGAGAATATATATACGTACTGCTACACACTAGGAGTTACTGATATCACTGATGCCCTGAACTGAAAAATGTTGGGCTAAGATGACCTTTAGAAGATGCAACGAACTCTAAAGATTATTCTGATAAGTACTCGGGTGGAGGCAGCAGCCGCAGTATTGTGCATACGAAACGGTACTCACATAAAGGCCAGAGTTCCAAAGTGGGAACTGCGAGAACTGCTCGACGAAGCAGGTTGCACGTTGCCGAAGGTGCTCCAGCGCATCGTCAGGCCACCAGTTCGTGTAATTCCCATGCTTGTCAAATTTCTTACCTGCGTTGAATTGCGTTAAGCGTTCAGTCTCAACATCCTTAGTGGTGAAAAACAAAAGAGATATAATGACACAGACAGGCTTACTAAAAATTACCCTATAGACAGATAGCGCGATTTTGTCACTGCTGGGAAGACTAAGTGATTCTCTTGTGGAACACATCTTTCGGTCTGTGCTGTATTTTCTGCGTTCCACAGCGCAACAGCGGAGTCTCCAGCCCCCTACATCACGGTCATGGATGTACAATCCCCGGAGATCCCGCCCGGTACCAGTTCATCCACGTGCATTGCTTCAAGAAAGCGTGGTAATCCATCTAGTGAGAGCGAGGACACCGAGCCGTACTCTGCATCAGACTACGAGTCCTCGGAAGACGGCTTCGAACCTGTGCTCTACCGCAAGGCCAAACGAAGAATCATGAACGCATCATCGGTATCAAGTACAGCCACTGTGAGGACAGCGCCTCAGCGATGGCCTCACTCCATTCTGTTTGTGCCCCAGACTACTACTGCCAATCTACGCTTCCTCAACAGGCAAGCACTGTCCTTGTGCCTTGAAAACATTGTACCTAACGAGATTAAGGACATCAGGATAAACACGAGGAATAATATTTTGGCAATCGACGTGAGGAACCCGAGTGCACTGAACGCGCTACAGCATGTGTCGGAGCTGGGAAACATCAAAGTCCGATCCATCATACCAGTGAATGGTGACACCGTAACAGGAGTTATCTATGACACAGACACTGAAATCACCAATGAAGATCTTCCTGTACTGATAAAACCAGTGAGCGAAAACAACGTCGTTGTGCATGTTGGTCGCCTAGGCAACTCTCGTTGTGTGCGAATAACATTCAAGGGTGACTGTCTTCCCTCTTACGTGAAGGTTGGCCATTTCCGTCACCAGGTTCGCCCATTTATTCCGAAGCCTATGCAGTGTTTCAAGTGCCAGAAGATTGGCCACGTGCAGGGCGTTTGCAGAAATTCCGCAGTGTGCCCCCGATGCGCTGAACACCACTCAGAAGACGACTGTAATGCAACTACGTTGAAATGCCCCAACTGCCAAGGCGCTCACAGTGCTTCCTCCAAGGACTGTCCTCAGATTAAGAAAGAGATTTATATTCTGAGGCAAATGGTGCGAGACAACTCGACTCACAGAGAAGCTGCGCAGCAAAAAGTAAGGCGAAGGCGCCGCCATCGTCGAAGGTCCTCACGAAGGACAGTGCAAAATCTGACGACAAAGTCAGAAACTCAGGTGAAATCGACAGGCGCGCCTCCTAGCACGGCAAACATCTGCGCTGAAAAAGAAGATGCCGGAAGATCTCTCTCTCCAAAGGAATGGCCACCCCTTCAGCCTAGACGATCTGTTGAGCCTCAACAGAAGCCGCCTACACGACCTGTTGAGCCTCAACAGAAGCCGCCTCAAGAACAAGCACAAAATGCTGCAACAGCCGGGAAGCCAGATCATCGCGTGATGGTGATGCTAAGATCATTAGTGGACACCATTCGCATGTTGTTAAGCGACACGGATACACCGTCAGCCAAAAGTGCCCTTCAAGTACTGGACGCGCTTAGTCCAGTGCTAGCAGCCCTAGAGTAGACCATGGCTAACCCACCACTGTCTTTCAGGGATGAGGTTCGTAAAACAGCAATACTGCAGTGGAACGCCAGGGGACTGAGATCGCGCATTGGTGACTTTCGTCAATTTGTGTACGTCAATATGTTTCCCGTAATCGTCATCTGTGAGCCGAACTTATCGAGTGAAATACGACTCTCGGGATACGAACCTTTTATGTCGTCCACTGTTACTGAAAGCAGCAAGGTTCTCGTGTACATTCGCCGAGACCTCACTTACATCTTTCAACCTGTACCACCTCATGACGGAAACCAATACGTATGCTTAAGAGTGAAAAAGAGGAGGCTCAACATCACGGTGGTTGGCGCATACCTGTCACCATCAAGCCGTTTCGATCAAAAAAGACTACGAGACATCATAGCGTTAACTCCTGACCCGTGTGTTATCTTCGGGGATTTTAACGCTCATCATACATTATGGGGAAGTCAGAATGCCAACATGAAGGGCAGAAGCTTGGTGTCTTTTGCCTCCGACAACCAACTTTGGTTACTGAACGACGACAGTCCTACATTTTTACGTGGCTCCACATACAGTAGCTGTCTCGACTTGGCTTTTGTTTCGCGAAGCCTAGTGAAACATACTGAATGGTTCACGGATATAGAAACGCACGGGAGTGATCATATTACAACATACGTCAAGATCAGAGGATTGTCGCCTCCTAAAGTGCGCGACATGGTTAAAAGAGTGGACTGGAAAAAATTTCAGTCCCGTATGGAAGACCAATGCCAAGAACACATATCCGATTTACAAGAGGCCATCCAGAGCGCTGTAAAAGAGACTGTGTGTACGATCCCATGCCCTGTAAGATTCATGGACATCGACACAGAGCTGGAGCGGCTTCGAGCTTTGCGACGACGAGCTGAAAGAAGGTACCGGCGCACGAACGACATACAAGATTTACGGACTGCTAGACGTATGCAGAAGAAGATCAAACGTCGGTTGGACAAGCTAGCATTCCAACGCTGGATTACTTTCTGCGAGTCACTCAACCCTCGTAAGCCTTTATCGCACATATGGACGACGGTTAGAGGTTTGCGGTCATCGCCCATGCAGAAGTCACCATTCAAGGCCTTAGCCCTTCACCAAAATCGACCAGATGTGGACGTTGCTGAAGAGTTCTGTGCCGGATTATCAGGGCAAACTACAGCCATCAGCAGCTCACCACTTTCGAGCAGTTGTCCGCCACCACGTGATTCCTCTATGGACTTCCCGTTCACCATTCAGGAGCTCAAAGCAGCACTCACTTCATGCAAACGTACCTCTGCACCAGGACCTGACGGAATCTCCTACAGAGCCCTGTGTCATCTGGGTGAGCACGCGAGAATAGCTCTACTTCAGCTATATAATGATTGTTGGCTAGAGGGCACTGTCCCCTTAAGTTGGAAAACTAGTCGTCTAGTACCATTACTGAAACCTGGCAAATCCCCATTGGAACTCTCCTCCTATCGCCCGATCGCATTGGCCAGTTGCGTGGGTAAAGTGATGGAGAGAATGATTCTCGGCCGACTCGAGTGGTACTTGGAGTATCATCAGATCTACCCAAATGCCATGGCTGGCTTTCGACGTGGTCGATCATCGATCGATAACGTCATCGACCTAGTCACGTACGTTGAACACGAGAAAGGCCATAAGCGTCTTTGCGCCTCTCTGTTCCTTGACGTCAAAGGAGCCTATGATAACGTGACACATGAATCTGTCCTTGCCGCACTAGAAGAGATTGGAGTGGGTGGCCTAATGTTTAAGTGGATACGCAGTTATCTCCAAATGCGATCCTATTTTGTGAGTACAGAGACTGGGAACACATCTACACATTTCAGTTGTCGTGGCGTCCCTCAGGGTGGTGTACTGAGCCCCGTGCTATTCAATATAACACTAATCGCTCTCCATACGCACCTACCAAACAATATTTATCTATCAACATACGCTGATGACATCTGCATCTGGACATCTGCGGTAACTCGCCTGCAGTTACGAGCGAGAATACAGAGAGCTGCTACTTCAACTGCTTTGTATCTACGCAATCGAGGCCTGGAAATTTCCTCCGGAAAGTGCGCTCTTCTGGCATTTACGCGCAAGCCCATGTCGAATTACAGAGTGTCAATTAACGGTCAAAATATACCATATCGTCGATCTCACAAATTTCTGGGGGTCATAGTCGACAGAGACTTACCATGGAGCCCTCATGTGTCGTATTTGAAAAAGCGATTGACAGGCATATGCCATCTTTTCAAGTTTCTCGCCGGAAAGACTTGGGGAATGCAGTCTAATGCTATGTTACGACTGTACAGGGTGCTTTTCCTTGGCTTTTTACGATACAGTCTGCCTGCATTATCAAACGCCAACAAAACAAGTCGACGCATGATACAAAGCGTTCAGGCACAGGCGCTTCGAATATGTCTAGGTTTGCCTCAGGGTGCCTCAACAATGGCGACTATAGCTATAGCCAAAGACCACCTCGTGCAGACCCATATTGAAATTGAAGCTTTGAGGATACACATAAGGCATGTGGGCCGGAATCCCCATCACCACCTAGCCTCTCTACCAGTGGGTAGACCTCATACTTTCTTTTGTCGAACAATAACTACACATGGTGACTCCCTACCAAGTGGTTTTACGCCCGCGGCGAGACTTTCAATTCCTCCATGGTGCCTCAAACAGCCAGTCATCAGCCTGACAATATCAGGCATCCAGAAAAAAGGTGATTTCTCAATACCAGCCCTCAAGCAGCTCGCATTACTTCTGCTTTACGAGAAATACCAAGACTGCACCCACGTCTACACCGACGGCTCCGTCCTGCCAAACAGCTCAACTGCGGCGGTCGTTATTCCAACACACGCCACAACCATCAAATTCAGGACAGCTCATGCAACCACAACAACGGCAGCAGAGCTTGCAGCGCTTCGCGCTGCGCTGCGTTTCATTAACGACCAAAGCACGCAACGGTGGACGATTTTTTGCGACTGCAAGGCGGCACTGCAGTCACTTCTGTCGAATCTACGCCGTGGTCCACACGAGCAGTTGGTATTTGAAACAGCAGAAATGCTACACCACATAACAGAGAAAGGGTTATATTTCAGTGGTTGCCAAGCCACTGTGGAATTATCGGTAACGAACGAGCTGATCAAGCAGCCCGTTCAGCCCATACAGAAGACAACGACCAGTCAATACCTCTCTCAAGAACGGACGCTGCTAGGAGGCTCCGCATGCTTGCTCGACAACGCTCCATGGCTCTTTGGAATGAGCCTCTCTTTACGCATGCAAGATTACGATCCCTTGATCCAACGTTAAGCATGCAGCTTCCAACAAAAATTCGACGAGGCGACGCTACTGCTCTGTGCAGACTATGGTTGGGAGTCGCGTTTACCCGTGCGTACGCGTTCCGCATAGGTATGGCCGACACCGCCGACTGTGCACACTGTGGAGATGAAGAAACAATTCGACATATACTGTGTGACTGCCCGAAATACAACCTGGAAAGACAACACCTTTCTAATAAACTAAACAGGTTAGATGACCAGCCGCTGTCAGAAGAAAGGATACTGCGCCATCGTCATGACTCGTCGTCACAGAAGAAAGCCGTGCAAGCGCTACTGGGCTTCTTACGAACTACTGGCCTGTCGGAACGCCTCTGAGTGGACTGATTTTGTGTGTGCGTGTGTGTCGGTGTTTTTCTCTTATTTATTTTTTATTTTATTTTTTTAACTCTCTCTGTCCCTTTCAACCCCCTATCCCCAACCCCAGTGTAGGGTAGCATACCGGATACTAGCATCTGGTTAACCTCCCTGCCTTCCTCTTTTCTCGTTTCTCTTCTCTTCTTGTCACTGCTGGATAATTAAAATACGCTGGTAAAGAACTTGATCGTTAAATCGGATAGTTCACGAAGGTTTACCGCATAAATATGTAGTCACTCTTTCTGAGGTTCAAAATCGCATATTCGTCGTGAAGAAATCTGGTACCGTGCCCCATTCATTTATGCGTATACAGTTTGTTAGATAAGTATGTCAAAGTGCTGCATTTGGAAGAGCATATAATGTTTCTGTGATTCTGAATAAATATTGACTTATAAGTGTCCCATCTTCACTCTTCCTCTGTTCTTATATTTTAGCCCTTTCAGTTAGTAACCATGCAACTTTACCCAGCCACCCAACTTGCTACACTTGTAAATTATACATACATATCAGCAATTCAGCTAACGTGCATGTGTATTAGCACTGTGATTAACATTTTCTTGATTATGTTTACTTATGAGTTTCTTAGTAATTTTACGGCTTGGAAATTATAATCAGTTACTGTTGTCTCATATCAATGAAATTCGCTGTCTCACCGCTAACGGAGGACATGATATAATTTTGCAACCGCCAGAACGATGTGACATCAGTGGTAACCATCTCGCTGGTGGTGCTTCCATGTCTGCATGCCCGCGATGGAACGCCAACACTGACTTATCAAGATGTAAGTGCCGCAAAACAACTTGGCCGCATCATGCAAAATGACGCATCAAACCACATGGAATATACCCTTTGAACTACAGCCTCAATCCATCAACACGGCTATAACTTCTAGCAGAAATGTCTCAACGTGACGCTATAGATATGCGATACCATTGAAGTTGTAAAGTGGACTTGATAAGCTTCAAAAAAGTTAAAAAAGAGAGATCTTGGGAAGCTGGCATCTCCACTCATTGGCCCAGAAAGCCACATGGACCCTTTCAAAGTATTTTAATATAGATTTTTGGCGACACACTGCATATAAGAAGGCTTGGATACCTAATAAAAAATGAAAATTTCCCGCTTCGCCACGTTAGCCGCAAAACGAGTGATGCAAAGTGATCACGTGATGGCGTCACCATTTGATGTAATCATCGCGACAATATGACGTTATTTTTACGTCACTCGGTGACTTCATCACATGACATCATCGTCTGGTCAAAGGTTCGACAATTATGGAGGCAGTGTAAAACCAGGTGAGCTGCCTCCGATCCTGGTGCGGTGACTAGCCCAGGGGGAAACGTGCCAGGCCCCCCTAGATTTCCCCTCCACCCCCCACCCCCCGATATTTTTTGTTTACCGCAGCATACAGAGCAGGAAATGACACTCGGCCACTTCTGCCAGTCCGGCCTTCTCTCCAGCTCAAATAAGCGCACCTCCTCTTCCTCTCAAAAAAAAAAAAAAATTCCACCCACGCCCTTGTCTTGGATACATGGATCCAAGACAGGGGCGTGGGGGGAAATGGGCGTGGGTGACAGGGGCATGGGTAGAAAAAACTATCCGCAACTGACATGCATGTCAGTTGCGGATAGTTTTTTGGTGGGTGGTGAGGCAGGATCTACTCCTAAGAAAAAGATGAGTTCCATCTTCGGGTTGTCTTAAGTGAATGCATAAAGGAGTCTGTGAAACGGGTATACACTCTACCATGCATTTACTATTAAACACGGCACCACCACACCATCCACCGAAGTATTAGTCACCGGAGGAGCCTACGAAGACAAGCTGTGTGGCTTGGAAGAAGATTACGGTATCGCTACCCAGGTGAGCGTAAACAGCGTTAGTGCCGCCTGTTGCTGCTGCTGCCAATCGCTCATGAGCTGTTTTTATGTTAAGTTGGAATTCGACCTTAGGTAAATTCGACATCCCACCGATTCCCACAATGCGAGAGCAGCCATTTTCTTTTTTCTTTCTTCCCCCCCTTTTTTAAGGGCGTTCACATTGACTCATTTCCTCGTTCTGTTTACGCGCGACAACCGGTACAGAATATACTTCTATGCTTCCGCTGATGTGCTACACGTTGTTGCGGCTAAGTGACTCTTTGGGGTTTGAGCCGTTGCTGTTGGCCGGATGCTATCGCTATTAATATACCATGGTTTCGATATTGACCGGAAATAACCAGCGAAGAACAATTCTACAGCGTAAAATGTTTCGGGGAACACAGGAAGCCCCGATGGCATTAGTGCCTCTAGTGAAAAGGGAGTGGCTGCTACGAGGTGACAGGCAAGTTTCAGGATAAGTTATGCGGAAAGCAACTGCTCACCGAAACCAGCAAAGCCATGGGTTATCTCGTGTCCAATGACGACGCCTATGGTGCCAAAGTTCAGGTAGCTGCGGAGTATTAGGAAACCGTAATAAGAAAGTTTTCACACGGCACTCTCGTGGTCAATAATGCTAAGTTCTTTTTCTGCATTTGTTCTTGTAGTTCTAAATTATAAAGAGAATATATATGCTACTATGTTTTTTTATAATAAACATTTTAAGAGAGGCAAATGAAGAGACAATGCCCTCACTTCAAACGCACTAGTTTTTTTTTCTCGAAACAAAAAATAAATAGCTGTTGCCATGTCTTGGCGACATCCACTTGTTATTTTAACGATTTTAAGTGAAAAACACAACAAATGATGAGGCCAGAAAAGGGCACTAGTAGTAATTGTTTTTTATTATTTAATGTTACTTTATATATGTGTTGTATGGTACTTTACATAACCTACTGTACCTCAACTGTTTTCTTTCTTTATAACGTATTATGTACTGCTCCCTTATATATGTATTGTAAGGTGCTTTATATTGCGTACTGTGATTCAATTATCAAGGGTAAATATACGACAGTTACATCTCACTCGTTGGTGGGATTTCAAACCAGAACATTCGCATGACGCGAGTAACACTCGTTCGACTCAGCTATGGCCATGGATATGTATACCTCCAGACACTTCTCTAGAAACTTGCGTACGCGTTAATTATTTTCTAAGAAGATCCCTCGTTAGACCGCGATTATTCCCAAAATAGGTCGGCCATTCGTGAGGTGCACTTCCATGGGAAACCTTTTACAGATTGTACTCCCAGAAAAAAAAAAAAAGCACTTCGCGAGAGAACGAGAATGAACGTTACTTACTGTGGCCTGTCGAGAATGAGCATGGGGGAACGCAAGATCCCAGCTGGGTAAACTGCAAAGGTGTCAGCACACAAAATGGCCTGAACGGGACAATCTCGTAACATGGTACATCATTGACAGATAACGAAACATGCCAGTTAAAAGCTTCAAGTTATTGTCGGTTTTCCAAGCAAGTAGCATGTGGATGTGTGTCTTACGAGGTATAAGTTACGTTGTTTCTTCAAGGCGAACTTTTCAATCAAACAGCATGCAGCACACTAACTTAACCAGGTACTTTGCGCATCTTAAATTGTTGTTAGCACCACTTAAGCTATTATTACGTTACTATATGCGGCAATATGAAGCAAGGGCAGTGCCGGGGTGGTATATCGAGTGATCGCTTATACGATATTCTCACGAGATTTCGCGAGATTAGCACCGGTTGCATCGTCGCATATGCGCAATGACGTTTCTGGCCCGCTGTGTTAGCACAGCTAACGCAATTCCTGACAGCTGTGTCCCGTTTGCGGCAGATCGCGTCCGGTACTGTAGCTTTGCAAATCCCGGCTATGAAGTGAAAGTATCTCTAAAAAGCGATGGTTCTAAAATACCTCCCCCATTCCACAAAGTCCAGTCAATGCAAATAAAAAAAAGAAGGTACAGCAAAAGTTCTGTACTCACTAGCGTAGTTGCCTCGGATGTCATAGAACGCATTTACGATCAGGGGATTTGTCGCCCACTCCCTGTCACGATGGAAAAAAAAAGTAAAAAACAGCGAACATATATATAACCGTACATAGTAAGTATTACCGCCAACGCAAACAATCGTTAGTATACAGTTGTGAGGTATAACTACTCAATAATGAAACCATCAAATATTTTTCGTTCAGCTGATCTTTCTCTTAAAGTGTTGCCTCTTAAAGATTCTTCCCCATGTTCAGGTTTACCCATCGGGGCTGTAATCTTATGCATGAGTAATTGAAATGACCATGAAACGTTTAATAAAAAATTACTAGTCAACTTCACTCACAAACTTTTCTTTTATAGCATAAAGTCGAGAACCATTAAAGCCGTGCCAGCTTCACGCAGACTCTAATGGTAGCAATTAAGATGAGTTCTTTCGGATAAGTAAATGTTAAACACGTGGTGAAATGTGCAACATTTCTTAAACATGTGATACAGTTTTTGTAAATATACAAAATTATCTTTAATTGTAAGAGGGTCTCTTTAAAAATGTTAGCAGATATCAGCAGTGTTGGTAAATTGAATGCGTGAGAAAAGGTAATTACGTACATAAAAAATAGATGCCTAGACATTGAAATTTACTATAAAGGGGGTAGTTTCTTTCGTCTTGAAATAATCTGATGCAAATGTGAAATCGCACTTCGTTTGGGATATTTCATTGAAAGACTTGCCCTAATTATACTTTTACTAGGCACTGCATATTTGGCAACATGAGAATCCAATACTTCGTAATTTTAGCACTCACGGTCGTATTTATTCACGCAAAACATTGATGACAGAGTGAATTAAGGGAGTAGCAACTTACTTTTCCTTATCGACAGGCTTCGTAATCTTTGAGAAATCCCTGGCAAACTCAAAGCGTCGCACCTTGAGAATGTTCACGAGAAAGTGGTCGTCATCTATTTCAAGCTAAAAGAAAAGAAATGACAACAACAATCAAACATTTCCATGTAGTTTTTAGGGAAAACACTGGCTTCATTAACGAGAAGAGTCATTAACGAGTCATTAACGTCTACCACTATTATGTTTTTGATTCATCAGTGCAGCCATCTTGGCTGATCACATGACATATTTCTGTTTTATGTGTGTTAAATGTCATATAACGTCGAATGCATCCCTACAGTCGTTATTACTTCCATGAGTCTCTGCTTCTTATTTAGCACTGCTGATTTTGTTTTTGCGGATACAAAACGACGACACTGACAGACCAAAATGGCGGCTTCGTATGGATTCATAAATTAGGCTATAAACATAATCTTGAGAAGGGCCTAAATGAGGCCATTAGTTACCAACTAACCTAGTTGAGTGTCCAGCATAGTAAGGTAGCCCCCCCCCCCCCCCCCTCCGTAATATTTATTAGAAAGAGAAGGCCAAACGAAACGATGCTCACGTCGTGATATTCTTTATCCAGTTCAACTGGATCCAAGATGAACTTCGGGAAACCGACTTTCTGTCCCATAGCGGAAACCTGCGCACAAGAACGATTTCAGTGTTTTGAAGCGATTAAATGGAAACCAGCACCATAGAGCTTCATGCCGACGGAGATGCTCTACAACGTCACTGTAGACAAAGAAGGCACTGAAAATCGGGTTTTAGGAGCCGAAAATGGGCAGGCGAAACACAGTTCTAGGCGCCCAATATCGTAAATCTAAGCACAATAAATTTTTACATAACTTCAAATTATCTAAAAAAGACGTGCATGACGCATTAACGACTCGAAAGAAAACATACGGGCTATAAGTTTACGATGTAACAAAGGTGCCAATGGTTCAGCATAGCCACGAAATCGTCATTTTCCAGCGTGGTTTGCACGACACGAGCTCTCCTTTTATTGTCCAGCATGGTGAGCTAAGTGTCCAGCATTGAATAAACACACTCCTGGGTCACCTTTTCGGCATGGCTTGGAAGGGCGGCACTGAAGCATATAGCCTGACCGCTAAAAGGCCAGGTGGGTCTTTTAGCCTCGTATTAATCGGATCCAATCTCACTGGGTCAATATCTACTCTGTCTGTGAACACCTCAAAGGTCGCCTCACCCAGGTTTGAACATTGCGAGCAGGCAAGAGAAATGCATGCACTGGGCGCTCACGATATCGTTTACCGAAAATCGGAACGCTATACCCGCCCCGGAAAGAGGTGAAATGTCAGACTGAACGCCGCTTGCCCTTCATCTCGTGGGCGCGCTTCAGCACGGTGGCGGTGACACATATGGTCCTGCATACTATTCGAGGTGACATGTGCAATTTGTACAACAAGTTGCTTGAATAGAAGAATCACAGTTGATTGGGATATTAAAACATACAACCGAAATCTTTCTGCATTTTATTATTTTTTTTTAAAATTCAAATCTTGCAAAATGTGAGATTGAGCTGCCTCCACTTCGTTCGCGCTCATGTTCTCGCCGTTCCCGAGTCATGCTGACGCCAGTCGTGTCAACACTTGGCGTGTTTTTGGCAAATCGTTCCTTGGAGGAGTCTCAGCGGTGCGATGCTGTGTGTCGTTGTAAGGAAATGATACATGATCCTTGCCAGGCTCTCCAAACGTGCGCGCATAGAGGGATCCATCCCACACAAACAGGCAGTTCGTAACAGACAACGCCGAAACGACACAACACCCGGTTGCGTGCACGAACCTGGCTCGACCATGTCATGCGAATGTACGTTGCGTGCGCATGACGTGTTGGTGCATCTGCGTCGTCATGGGGTCTTCCGGCTCCGAGTTGCTTCGATATCGAAGAGTCAGGGAAGGAATTTCGTTTGCGATGTCTACACTTGACGAGTGGCAAAACTTTCAAGCTCACCTCCTCGCATCATGTTTTTGCGGCTCACGACGAACCGATTAAAAAATTATAAAGACACAAAGCTCTTCGTTGGGCACGTGACTGCTTTCAGTGTCTAAGATTTGTCGTGTGACCTGGTGAGGCGCCATTAAAAAGTAAACCACAAACAAAGCAAAAGCCACGTGGACGTGTCATTATTATGATTATTATTTTGACCAGCATTACTTTTGCCTGACGGCACTACACGGCACTGCCTGCTTCGTAATAAAAAACACTGGTTTTCCAATGACTCCTACAGGTGCCCCCTCCCCTCCTCCTTCCTCGAAAAAATTTCGGGCTACGGGCCTGACTGTAACGTATCAACAATAAGGCATCTTAGATTTCTACGATTACCATTGGCATCCATAATATGAGGCACGTTTTCGTCTTCCGTGAACTGTCATGTTTTAACAACTACTTATTCTTCTTTCTCTTTTTTTGTAACGCCTCTCTTCTATCATCTTTTATTTTCTCGATCACCCCCCCCCCCCCTCCCTAGCGAGAGAGGTAGCCGACCATTCTGAGAACTCGCTAACTTCCCTGTCCTTCTATTATTGTTTTTCTCCCACTCCTCCTCAATAAGACCGAAATCTGCCAACATTAATTACCTACTCCCATGCTCGTTTTTACGCCCTTACTACATATGTACACATGCCCCTTTAATAAATAACTTGAGCATTGGGCATCGGTGCTGCTCATGCACTTTTCCCAAGACCAAGTGGGGGCTATCTACCACAAAGACTGGTGGGTTGCTGGCAGCTGTCTTGGCAGAGGTTGTTCCAGTTCTATGCAAACTAATTTCTGTCCTGTGCCAAACTACCGTGGTTAACGTAAAAGAGGTAATGGCAAAACACACCCACCTTCTCACGACAGAGGTCCTTAGTCTTCTCGTCGAGAAAGCTCTGCCTCGGGAAGGTTTCCACGTAGGTCTTCTTGATCTCGTCAATCAGCAACCCTACCTGCGCAGCAGGCAAAGAGTTCTTAAAAATGTCATCTCTAAGGGAGTACGCAAAAAGAAAAAAAAAAACTATAATACAGGAGTCTGCTAATAGAGTATACACTTTCTTGCAAGGCTATCCACACATGAGCATTCTGAAGAGATTACTTTATGTCGGCGTACATATGCTTCAAAAGTGAAATCCGAACTTAAGTGATGGACTGTACAGTGATTTACTCACGTTGTCACTGGAGCCCAACAGTGAAGAACGGCGAATAATAATAAAAAGACCATGGTGATTTAGCAGTAAATGAGAGAACCACGCGTGGTAGCTACAATTATTGCGATAGCCGGCACGTGTCAGCATTATCCAACATTCCTGGTATTACGCAAGCAAATGCGGTATCCTACACATGAACTCATACGCAGCTTGCCAGTGTTTGCATTCTAATGTCACTGCATGCATTAAAAGACAACAGCATAATGTGAAGAGAATGTCATACTCCTGCTTGCCGAAGCCTTCTGTGCACGTTTTGCTCGTTTCGCTATATATACTACACGGAATCGTTTGCTCCATGAGATTAAAGCTTAACATAATCATTTAGCGCCTGTCCCACATTGTAAGACCCGTTCCATGCGCTAGCCGCACAGCCGCAACGCACGGGCTGGCACACCTGCCGCACTCAAGCGGAGGGCGAAAGAGCGTCGCCAATTGGCTTGTTTGTCCCCCACTTGCGTGCGGCAGGGGTCCCGACATGTGAGTTGCGGCTGCGCGGAAAGCGCGTGGAATGGTTTCCGCACAGTCGCAACTCACGTGCCGGGACCCCTGCCGCACGCAAGCGTGGGGCAAATAAGCCAATTAGCGACGCTCTTTCACCCTCTGCTTGGGTGTGGCAGGTGTGCCGGCCCGTGCGTTGCGGCTGTGCGGGAAGCGCGCGGAACGGCCCTAAGCGAGTCTTCACACCTGATTATCGGTGGCGGCGGCGAAGTCCTGTCGTACGAAGAGCGCCGCCAGGGGCATGCTGAAGCTGTCGCTCAGCAGGCGCACGCACTCCTTCCAGCGCGACAGGTAGGTGCGCTCCTCGTGGGGACGCGGCACTCGCCGCCGGAAGTCCTGGTACAGACGGCGGAAGTGCACGTCCAGGTACGGCATGTACGCCATCACGAACCGCCACGACAGGTAATTGGCCAGCGTCCTGTCACGGCCGTTGGGGAATATCAGTTTTACAACGCTTACGCAGCGTAATATATACTGCGCTTGCACGAATGAAAAAAAAAAAAACCGACAGTGAAGGGAGGATGGAAACTTGCGATAAGAAAATCCGTTAAACAGGGGTTATGTGCTCGAGCGGACGTTTCGACAAGTGGAGTTGTGTACAAGGTTGGAACCCTCCAGCCTTGCAGAAGACGAGTAGTCGAAACGTTCGCTAGAGCATACAGCCCATGCTGACGGATTTTTATTTTCACATACATTTCCGACGAGTGTACACGCCTACAATCCACACATTCTCCAAGAAGTATCCACGCTATTCAATGCACGTTTATTGCCAGATCATGAGCAACGTTACTTTATGACTTCCTTAACACGTGTGCTTCATTGCATGGTTCGACTGTGCAACTATCCACATACGCGCTCTCAGTAAACGTGGGGAGCATTATAACTATATTTGCAATAAAATGCGAATAAACGAAAACAAAAACGCGTCAATCGACTGGCAAATTCTACAAAGGACTCAATGTAAGAAGCCCAAATCCACTCATTGTAAGCGGAACCAGCAGCTCCGCTTGGCAACGAAATAAACTCGTGAACGAATGCGGAAACATGAGTTGGGCAGTCGTACATGAGAAGGTAAGAAAACAAACTATGGGAAAAATATAGCAAATACATTTAGCGAAGTCTGTTTACAAACGTTTCGATTATCCGTGACTGCGGCGTATCTCACCTGGGACTGGTCTTGTTGAGGAGGTCAAAGAGCCGGCGCATGTAGTTGCTGTCGTTCTCGATGGCCAGATTGATGGTGGACTCGTCGGTCTGCTGCAGCCCGGCGTAGTCCATCACCCTTCGCAGCAGTGAGGTCCAATTCAACTGCGCATAATAAAGAATGCGGCAAAGTTTCCCGAAGGAAAACTCGAGCGCGCGAAGCAGTATAGCTGCTCATGCCATGCACGAGCAACAGCACCTAACATTAGGCAACAACTAGCCTACACTTCTGGACATTATGTATGTTAAGATGAGCCAAGGGCAGATATTATACATCACACACACTCCTCTCGCTTTACGCTTAGTGTCCCTAACGGCTTCATAGCCAACTTTTTTCTTTAACGTAGGGGTGTTATAGTTTACGTTTAGTACTCTTGATTACGGCGTGTCTTGATAGGACTTTTTTTCAGTCGTAGGTTTTTATAGCAGCAGCGATATATGGGCCCTCGACGTCCATATCTGCCGTCGCCGACACATTTCGTGTAAAGTCGAAATCCACCATATCGCACCGCGCGCCGCATATGTTCTGAATGCAAGCCGAACTTTACGAAAGTTGCATGATACACGCCGGCCGGCTCCATCAGGTGAAGGAGTATACAAATCGGCGCGGAAGGGGGAGGAAGGGAGGGAGGGGGGATGCGTCGCTAGAGCTACAACTGCGAATTTTGATGATGAAAAGAACTGTCGTGCATGCTATATTGACAAAGATCAGTAGAAGGCTTTTATACCTTGTACGTGCTGTGCTCTTCGCGTGCGACAGGCAGCACGAAGACCAATTCGTTCCCTGAAGTGGCTGCATTTCTTTACACCAGCGTTTCATAGAGTTACGCGATATCAAATCCTAAAGCTGCTAGTCTTACTTCAGAAAACAATACAATTTGTCGCTACATCCCAATTATTGTTTCGCTCTTAAGCGAAACTGTGACTTCTTTCTCTATCCCTTTTAGCATTCAAAATGGCGCTGTTCGTGTAAACCCAGAAGCCGTGTTTAAAAGCACAGTTCTTATTGGAAAGTTTCTTATTAAAGGAGCGTCAGTCCTATGTCTCCTTTTGCGTCACCTTCGACGAAACGTTAACAGGCTGAGGCAGCGGAATCAGACGGGAGAAATAGAATGGCGCTGAAGACGCTGCTTATTCTCACATTCTTACAAGCTGTCTTTAAAATCGCAGGAAGTCGTCCTCCGGCGCTATTTGTTCTCGGTGATGACGAATCGGCAACGACATGAATCCCGCATCATTAATCTTCGCCAGTTAGCGCTGAATACGTGACGTCACAAACGCGTCAATTTGTCGAATACCTCCGAAGGGCACAACGAAAGCGCTACCTTGCCAAGGCTTACACGGCTCGCCCGGCCGGGTGTGGAGGAAATTGAAGCCCGTCAGAGCGAGCGTGAACGAGGGCTCTCCGATGTGATGAAGTGCCATCATCTCTACGCGTATGATCGACGGTAAAGCGGCGATTTGCTCCCGGACGGTAGCGAAATAAATGGCTTCCGTTCTGGCGAACTTGAAAGAGACAGACGGCGGCTAAACGACAATCGATGCCGACCAGCTGCTGCTTTTTATAGAGAATGGCAAAACTATAGCGATAATAGTCTAGTTTTCTTTCGACCCTCTGAAAGACGCTTCGACAGGCGCGGAAATTGGGCGTCGGTGGTCAATTTCGGCGTTTGCGCGCTGGCGCTGACTTTATGCCCAAATTTTGTGACGTAGTAGTGACATCAAATAGTATGACGTCACACGATGAAGCCATAACATCACATAGTCTAAGGTCTAGCGATCACGGAAGCAATACTAAACCAGGGAAGCTGAAGAAAGCCAGCATGGCCTCCTATCTTGGAGGCACTGGGAAGCAACGTTGGGCGCAGAAAGCTTTCGGAAGGGTCTGAGGGAAGATCAACAGATAGACTGGGAAAAAAGAAAAGGAGATTATAGTTTTTGCTTCTAAATAGCCTCGGGCGAATTTATAAGGGGTAAATTTTTTTCCTTGTTGTTTAGCTCTTGAAGAAACACAGATACTACTGAATCATCATCTTTTGGAGAAACGTTAGATGTGTTAATATATGGGGTCGTGGGTTCTAGGGCACGTGGGTTCTAGAGCGTGGCGCCACGTCATAAAAGAAAAATTTAGTTGCACGTCTGCATCAGCCGTATGGACGGCGCCTGCCAGCCTTCTGCAGTCGGAGGCTGCGTCCGAACGGCTGCTGCGGACGCGCCACTAAATCTGTCTAAAGACACGCGCTGGCACGCTGCAACGAATACAAGGGGATCAAGGCTCTGAGTTGCTGCACGCAACAGTGGTCATGCATTCGTAGTTTAGGCATCACCCCCCCCCCCCCTTCCCCCGCGGTGGCCTATAGTGGATAAGGTACTCGGCTGCAGGTCGTGGTATCGAATGCCCCGCCGCGGTGGTCTAGTGGCTAAGGTACTCGGCTGCTGACCCGCAGGTCGCGGGATCGAATCTCGGCTACGGCGGCTGCATTTCTGATGGAGACGGAAATGCTCTAGGCCCGTGTGTTCAGATTTCGGTGCACGTTAAAGAACTTCAGGTGGTCAAAATTTCCGGAGCCCTCCACTACGGCGTCTCTCATAATCATATATGATTATGATCACAATCATATATGATTATGAGAGACGCCCATATATGATTATGAGAGACGTGGGATTTAACGTCCCAAAACCACCATATCTATGGTGGTTTTGGGACGTTAAACCCCACATATCATTCAATCAATCAATAGCCGGATCGAATCCCGGCTACGGCGGCTGCATTTTTGATTGTAGCGAAATCGCTGTAGACCCGTGTGCACGTCAGATTTGGGTGCACGTCAAAGAACCCCAGGTGGTCGAAATTTCCGGAGCCCTTCGCTACAGTAATCATATGGAGGTTTTGGGACATTAAACCCCACATATGAATAAATCATCAATCAATCGAATTTTAGGCACCAATGAAATGTGACAACGTGAAACGACAAGTGACCTCAATAAAAAATATATGATTGTGATATCAAAAAGGGCCTAATCGCCGATAATCCCACGATCGCGAGAGCTTAAGTTATCGCAAAACGGAGCATAAAATTACGCGTCTGACGAGCGCACACTTGAGGGCGTCATGCTTTTGAGCTAGTCGGCGCCAAGGTTTACGCTCACAACGCGGCTGAAATTTGAGTTAGAAAACAAAATCACGACATATCCACGACGTGAATGGTGACGAGTGGGGGGAAGTGGACGCACGGACGGATGCTTCGCCCCAGTAATCATCATTCGCTGCATGGATATGCTGTGACACCGTTTTTATTTGAATGCAGAGCAATGCAACTGGCTACTACTACTACGACGACACGGGACATACGAACCACGGAGTAAGAAGCTTCGCCTCTAAAAAACTTTTCTGAACGATTTTTTCTTGTTTAATTACTCTTTCAAAGTACCAGAAACACCGCGCTTGCTGCTGTAAGATTCTTGGTAAGCGATGAAACGAGCTAAATAAAAAATGCGGATGGCAACACCGTCACGAAGTCCCGCGTACAAATCTCAGTGACGTCGCAGATTTCGACTGTGTCTGCCTATACGTAGTTGCCGACAGGTAAAAATGAAGTATACATTGTCTTTTTAGAGAGTTCGAAACTTGGCACACGAAATTTCAAGCAAGTTAACGAAATATGACCAAAATACCAAACTAGCCATTTGAAATCCTTGACGTTCGCCTTTGAAAAGTGCACCTTCGGATATTTCGGCGGAAAACTTAAGAACGCCATTTTCGACACTGATTTTCTCATGTAGTGATAAGCCTAGGGCGTAGAAATTAACGGCACTGGGGTTTGTTTTCATAGAATGGTTTGTCAGTCTAAATTAAATCGTTTCACTTGAAACTGTCCTCAGTGATAAAGACACTAATATACCAAAACAAAAGAAAAAAAAAAAAAGCTGACAAGGACATATACTCAGAGGGCGCGAACAGCCGGCGCCCTCCGCTTTCGCGCTTTTCCCGGGTGCTTATTTATAGCGTGTCAGGACGCCTGCTGATGTGACGTGAAGAAGACGAGTTGAGGGACTCGCCCATTCTGCGTGCGCGGCGCCGGGCGCCTTTGAGGCCCCTCTTTGCACCCTCTGGCACGAGAGACTCGGACCACCGCTTTGCACCGCCAGCCAGCACACTCCTAATTATACATCGCCACGGCTGCTTCGTCTCGCACGCTTGTTCGGGCACCTATCTAAACTATGTTCCACAGCTGAGAAGAAAACGACGACCAAAAGGTCGCGTGTGATTTTTTTTTTTTTGTCGCGCAGCGCAGGATACATTGATCGCCTGAGCTGGGGTGGTGCTTCACTGAAAACTTTTACGGTCACGCTGTACATGGCAACCTGAAGCCATGTTTTGCCCGTTCGACATTGTCGTTCCTCAGACACTTCCTGTGCACCTCCTACGCTCCATAGCAAAATACCTCCAACGGTTTATTACGCAAAGCTCCGACTTGGGCTGGTTGGTACGGAATCATAATGTAATTGCGTTAAATAGGAAGGAACAAATGAGGGACGAAACGATTTTCGACCAGCTTTTGCGAGAATAAACGGTTGAATGTTTGCGCACAACTGGTCCTGTCTTCTTGTTTCGTCACTCATATGCACCTTTTGCAAGTTTTCGGTACTGTTAATTTATGTATACTGCAATGTTGTTGCAATTGCAATGTTGTTGCACTAAGCGAGTCGCTCAGTGCGACAACCTTGCAATTATATTCTTTTCTTGCAACACGGCAGCGCGTGGCCTCACTGGTCCTTTGAATAGGGAAAAAGGGAGCACACGGGCGGCAAAGGCCTAAATAAAATTTCTGTGTAGACGTAATCAATAATTGAGGGACACTTTAGTTAACCGCTTTTTGGTCAAGGATATTCATCGCGGGAAATGCATCTTAGGCAACTATATACACATACTGACCGTCCTGGCACAGCTTGGCAGTATGCCCTTCCAGTTTATTATTTAGCGCTTTCATATTTAGCAGGTTCTTAGAAAAGAACATGTATCCCGTATAATATGTTCAGAGTACACTCGCGCACCTCTGGCCCGAAGAAGAAAAAAAACAACTTGGAAGAAAGAAAAAAAAAAACAAAGAATTGAATAAATATATAAGGAAAGAAAGAAAGCTGGGAAGAAAGGAAGGGAGAGCAAATAAGAAAGGAAGAAAAGTTCATTGATCGCGGTTAGAAGCTCATACTCACTCAAAAGGAAGATATTTCCGAGACAGTTCTTACCATTGATTTGACTTTAAGCCAATATATCGAAAGCCAACGTACGGAAAGTCCACGAACACGAACATACACACCTGTATGAGTATAGGCACCCGCACCCGTACACGCATTTGTAGCGCGAAAGAACAAACACACACACGCACGGACGCACTCTCTCGCATTCGCACACGTATATAAGAACACCATATATACACAGACGCACGCACGCACACTGACCCGAAATAAGGTCCTACGAACTTGCCAGGGGCCACGCGTGGCCGACTAATTGGAGCACCACTGCCCAGCATCGTCGCGTGGTGCCGCTACAGCCACTCGGGATACGCGGCCAGGAAAGCGACAGGTCGTTAGCGCCACCGAGCCGAGCCGAAATGGCTTCTCAACGCTCCCGAGGCGCTCGTAATCGATCTCTCGCCGTTCCACCGAGCGCTCGTATATATCTCTCCCAAGGGATGTGCCGCGGTTCGGCGGTGCTGGTATAGCCAGCGCTCTCAGTGCGTCGGCTCCCGTTAACACTGCCGATCGAGGGCGAAAAAAAAAAGGGAAGACGAAAGAGTACAGAGGAGGAACAACTGCCGCTCCGGGAGCTATAGTAGTACACGTTTCGCGCTGTTGAGCCAGGTTGTGTGCTATTATCCTCCGTGGAGGAGCCCCGAGTAAACAGAGTGAACTTCAACTTTCGTTTGTTCGTGCTTTTTTTTGCTCACTTTTCACTTCCGGAAGCTCGTTTGAAAACCCTGTTGCGTTATCTTCTCTTTTCATTCCTGCGTACGTGCGTGTGTTTGTGTGTGCGTGTGCGTGGCATATAACAAAGAAACACCACGCTTCATCTCGCTTGCGGGCATCAATTAACACCTCTGGCTGCCGCGGGCGATTTTTTTCTTTCACTTTCACTAGTAATGTCAACAAGCTTCTAAATAGAAAGAATGCGCCAGCGTTGTACGTGCCAACCATCAGGGGAGTCATTTAGGTTGGAGATAGTGCTGCTATTATGTATTTTTTTCCTCGTTCTTTTTTTTTCTTTTTCTTTTTTTTTTTGCTTGGTCTCACTGAGCTTTGAAACCACTATGTGCTTCCTATACCGCTAAAAAAGACACAATTGTGGTTCGTGGCCCCAGAAAAGTGCGCAGGGTGAAGACTCCGTTACACGAAGGTGCAAGAAAGCAGTCACTCGCGAACACTTTTTCAGTGACGGGGGCAAAGTTTTGGGCGGTCAAAAGCCGCGTCACAAACACGTACGTTAAGTAGCGAGTTCATCAAAGCAAGATAGAAAAAAATCAGATGATTTTATACATATTGGATTGACGTGCAGGTTCATAAAGAAATCACAGCATATGCACAAAGTGATTCATGAGGAATGGGCAAAGTAGTCGGATCGTTCGGTCTTACCGTAAATCACCGTGACATTGTCCAATTACGGATGTAAATGAGTGCCAAGTGGCGTACACTTATATGCTATGTTTATTGGTCGATCCAAAACCTATATAATCCAAAACCTACAGGCTGTCTCTGATCCGAGGCCAACATGTCGTCATCAGCTATGTTCATTCATTCATTCATTCATTCATTCATTCATTCATTCATTCATTCATTCATTCATTCATTCATTCATTCATTCATTCATTCATTCATTCCGAGAGAAGAATGGTCTCCAACCTCTGGCGCCATATCGTGCAGCTCCGCCAGTGTGACGCTGAGCATGGCCGAGTCGTAGTTCGACGACGAGTCGTTGGCGGCGCTGCTGTTGGACGCTGCTGCTGCGGAACCCGGTCCGTCGAAGTCACTGGAGTGGGATACCTGCGTGCGACAGATGTCAAGGACAATCAGAGTGCAGCGATGGTTCAGATTAATGCAAGGTCACCACAAGTAGTCAACATCAGTCAAACGGAAGGAGCACAGCAATCGACTTATGGCCCACTTCTTAGAGCTGGGGTCACAAACTTCCGCAAGGGCCGGAATAATAAGGCTGAAACATGGGGGCGGGGGAATGGGTTAGTTTGAATGAAAGGCCAGATAACGTTGCCACTTGAAAGAGACCCTTTCCATATCTCCTAAATGTCCTAAATGAATTATTTCTGAAGAGGATTTGAAAGATTTGTTTACCGTATAACGATACCAATCTCCGCAATGAGTCAAATATGTACACTAATTTTGATATTTAGAGCTACGTTCTAAGGCTTTGTTGGAAAAGATGGTGACCAAGTGGGGCGCTTCAAGGAAGAAAAAATGCTTTTGACCAGTCAAGTCTGCGTAACATGCCCGTACAAGGCCTTATTAAGCGCACTAGGTGAGAAAATAACAGGCGCGGGATTTCGCAGTCTCAAAATTTCAATCACGAAGTCATAAAAAAGATGCTGCACGAGGACAGTCATATACAGTCCTGGTCAAAAGTTCCCAGGCCACGCTTCTATAGAAATACATGAGGTAGTGGCCTGGGTACTTTACGTGCTGGCCAGCTGCCGAAAGATGCTCGGAACACGTGTTTGAGACCCCTGTCCTAAAGTACTGGGTAAACGGAGCTTATCCGTGGGTTGGGAATGGTTGCGAACAATTATAACCAGTGAGTGTGAACCATTATGAATTGAAATGAATACAGAGAAACCGGCGTATCGGGAGTAGTATGTAATATGTCGCAGGCTAGAATATCGCAGGCCGGAAATGATTTTGTTAAACACGCACGTTTGCAAACTGTATTTCGAAGTCAAGGACTTCTTGGACGTCCATCTCCGGGTCCTTGGCACCGAGTAGCCTGGCCGACTGCGCCAGGATTTCCTGGTAGAGTCGAAGAGCCTCGCGACACTTGTCGTCCGTCTCGTTGAGGTAGTACTCGCTACGCAGTACGGGAGAGCCGCTGAATATCTGCGAAGGAGAAAGCAGGGGGGCTTCGCAGAACTGCGTTGTTATCGTCGCGCAAGAGCGATCCCGTCGTGTAATGTCACGTAAGATGTTTATGCTGTGATGTCGAAAAATGGCACCAAAGCTCCGGCGCACTGACTGCTAGCGCAGAGTGGAGGAAGACAAGGTACAAAATACAACAGTTGGCCCAGGAGGAGGAGGTATAAAATTTATTATAAGAAACCAGCAGGCTTAGGTGGCCGGGCCTCTAGGCTTCTCATGATCTCATGAGGGGACGTCAAGGGCTTGCCAGTATTATTTATATTTTTTCTTCTATAACAATCTATGACTGTTAGCACAATTAATCTTTTCGTTTACCTAAACAAAATCTTTTCAGGCATGCTCCGTTTTTTTTCCCCAAATACCACTGCCATGCGAATCATGGCCGACCCCAGTGGTGGGTTGAGCCACTCCTCTTGTGTCCAAACAACCAATCAATCGGGTGCTGTCTCTGTCTGATTCCTGACAATGTACATATAGAGCACACCTTTGCGTAGCGAAGCAAGACACCTGATATTTTGGAAGACATCGGGGACAGACTACCGGCGAATGACAGTCGGCCTTGGATGCTTGCTTGGGGTCCAGGCGCTTTGCAAAAGCATAATTTCCCGCTAAACTGTGGTATTGCGCGTATACTTATGCAGAAAAATGCTAAACGATGTAATTTTTCTGGTCCCAAGCAAAACAAAAAAAAAGAACTGCATTGCGCTGTCATTCTTATCTCAACTTGCTTTTGTTTGAGTCAAGTTGTCATTCCTATTTGTAACTTTGCTTCTCTCTGTGAATACCACACGCAGAAGCATCGTCTTGCCTTTTCTGTCAATGCATGCACTCACGTACTTTTGTACCATGACTAATTATTTGCCTGGTGTTCTTATGTTTGCATGATTGAACCTGTACGGCATGCATGAAAGTTTAGTCGAAACTAAGTAGTTGAGCGAACGAAAAGTCATTTATCAGAATGGAGTACTGGTGGTAGCCCTGATGCTATGCAATGATTTTATTGGCAATCAATGTGCGGGTTTTGCTTGCATCCCGAAACCACGATATGACTATGAGAGACGCCGTAGTGGAGGGCTCCGTAAATTTACACCATTTGGGGGTTCCTGAAAGCATGCGCTTAAATCTAAATGCACGCACCTCTTGCATTTCGCCTCCATCAAAATGAGGCCGGCAATAGATCCCTCGACCTTCGGGGTCAGCAGTCACACGCCATGACCACCAGACCACCACGGTGGGTATTATACATTGAAGTTATACATTGAAACGTGTTAGGACATGCGAGCCTGGCTGGTACGTATTATAAAGCAGAATTCAATATAAGCGAACCTGTATGACGTGCATCGAGGTGTTTCGCTCGTCCTGGCCCACGTGCAGCTGGAAGAAGGGCTCGACGCCGTGGACCCGCAGCAGCGCCAGCCGTTGCTCCAGCGCGAGGGACGCGCTCGTCATCGGAGGCTTCTGGCGGGATCCCTTCTCCAGCGTGGGCCACGAGCCGAGGTAGTCTTCTCGGAGGAGCTCCTTCAGCTCGGCCACCGATCCTTCCTCTACGCTGCCTGCGCAAAGCGTATGTACGATTGAAATGAGCGGGTCAAGATGAGCAGGAATATATAAACGAAAATAAAAAAAATGTAGGCAACACAATAACTGCATTGTTATTGAAATAAGGTACTTATACAGTTTTAACGGCACCCAACCGACGTCAGCCAAACACTGGCCTGAGTTTTGCTGCTACCGCTAGCCATCGTTTGTGAACTTACTCAATATATAACTGCGGCCAGCTGTCGCTAGCCAACATCACCAGTCGTGTTTAGTCAACGTTAGCAAGTGCTAACCGATGCTAATAAATGCTGGTAATACGCGAGTAAATGAGGTAGTTGAATGAGACCATAAGCATTCACCGCGGTGCTCCTCAGGAGCACCGCGGGGAACGATGATCGTTAACCGTGTCATTATAGACTATCAATACTATCTAAAAGAAGGTTAACACAAATACGTTGACTGATATCTCAAAGTACAAGTGAGCAAATCCGATATAAGAATGACTGCCGTTTCCAATACAAGTGTCATTTCTGCACTAAAAGCAGTACTCTCAGTACTAGTGCGCCACTCCTGAGAAACCGTTTAAAGCGTATCGAGTTAACAGCCTGTTCGCATTGGGCGCGCGCCGAAGCACACATTCACGATAAGCCCTGTGAAAGAAAGAGAGAAAGACTAAAACTTTATTAGAGTCCAGTGACACCACGTGACATCGATCCAGCACACAATTCGCGGGTCGCGCTGTGCGCTGTCGTACGCTGAAGAGCTCGCCGACAGTGGTCGAACGCCACCGCACCTTTGGTATCGCCATAATGACATATCAATACTAATAATGAAGTGCTTTGCCTTACGCACAAAACGTACGCGCAATCTAACCCTGTAAAGACTGTATACAAAATAGCAACAGAACCTATATTTGCGTATGACCCCCCCCCCCCCTTCCTTCTCCCTCTATTTCTACACTCAGTGTCTCAAGGCTTAAGTTTCCTTACGCACCAGACTGACCCGTACGTTCGGTGGAACTGCGCGGGAACAGTTCAGGAGCAGATTCATAGACCTCATTCGTCGAAGACTTCGAGCGGACCAAAGATTTCTTAATCTGATGGTACCTAGTAAAATTTCATTGATTCGCTAATTAATCATTAAATTGGTTTATAAATATTGAACTAATTAGTTATTTGTGAAATACATCGTGGTGGAAACCAGCGTCTACCACAGGGAGTGGGCGCAGAAATACTAGGAAATGACATAGGCGACGCATTTCGTATCGACATGTTCACTCACTTGTGTTCATGCACGAATTGTACAGCGCCTTCACTTTGCTCACTGCCGAAGTCCTGTTAAGAGTGGTTGGCTCTTCGAGAAGCTCTGAAAGGGAAGAAGCAGAAGTGGTTACATATAGGTATGTAACAGAGTAGACTTTTTAACAAGTCTTATGAAGGTGAGCACAGCGAATTCTAAACGAATATAACCACTGAGAGCCTCAATACCGGTGATTCAATGTGCGATGGTGAGTTGTGACGAGTGAAATAAATGTGGCACTACCAGTAATTTATCACAAAACGAATGCTTACGACATTAATACGTGCTGTATGGCTAAGGAGTACATAATAAACGAACAATGAAAACACTAGGAACCCTGGAATCAATGTGTATACGCATCGTATAATGAGCGTCGTCAGCGACAAATAATGAAGTTGTATTCGGGTCCTTTTAATTTTTCAAAAAAGATGATGTAATATCATCATCATCATCATCATCATAACCATCATTCGTTATCATATTTGCGCCTATACTTGTTAAAAGAAAGAAATGCAGTGTTGTAACTCACTGAGCCAGTGCAGTTCGAGAGTTATCGACATACGAGTATATCGTCTAAAGCTCTCGCTCAAGTCCTACGGGCACCTTGAACGAGACAGTATCCTAGGTAATTTGAATTCAATGTAGTTCTTATCAAATATACAGCATAGAGTGAATACTATACTTATTTATTAATATTATTATTACTTTTTTGCACAGCGACGTTTTTCACTTGTTTCCTTTCAACACCGACCCTTCAGAGAAACGCTGATGGGGGGAGGGGGGTAAAAACGGCTAAATGACGCAATATATATTTCAGTCTCTGCATCTCAAGTACCTCATGAAATAAATAATAATAAAAAACAGAATGCTAAAAGGAAGCCACTGTGTGCCCGGCGAAGTTGAACGACCCTGCGACGCGGTTGTGTATGTGTTGGCTGACCTCGCAATTTACGGCCGAGCGAGCGGCACTCTCTCTCAGCGTCGTTCTTGAGTTTGTCTGACGCGTGTATTCGTTTCGGTCGTCGCCGTCATAGCGGCCGTCGGTAAACAAGGACGCGAATGGCATCAGGAGAGACGCACTCTTGAGCCGGACGAAGATGGTGTCCTGCATGCTGATGAGCACGTTGGTGTAATAGTGGTCGTCCGGCGCCGAGTGCTGGTGGACGAAGTTGCCGCACGCGAATGCAGTCGAAAGTCCTCGCACGGGTCGCGGTGCATTTGGGCACGCTCCAAGATGGCCGCCGCTGCAAAGATTCGAGAGAGAAAAAAAACACAAAATGAGGTTAAGACTCTTATCATTCAGTGACAATACCCAATCGTGTAAAAGGTCGACATGCATATATCCAATCTCCTAGGCCAAGCCTCGACAGGTGTCAGGTGGTTGCCTGCAAACGTCTTTAAGCCAGAACCTACGAGAACTTGGTACTTCTTGACCGGAATGATACCCTAAGATTACGTGTAAGTAATGTTATGATAGAGGAGCCAGCCTAGAGTAAGTTAGTCTGGGATTGCGAAATAGGTCAGAAGACAAGTCCTGTCCCCCCCCTCCCCCTTTACTCACACACTAGGTCAATTAAGGGTGTGTTGGAAAGTCGCACTGACTATGTAACTCAGACCTCCAGGATCAAAATTGGACGATTTATCAAGTTTGGAGACAATCTCTCGACTGCCTCCGGCGCTGTCCGGACCCACGCTATAAATCGGCAGGTTATTCAATAATGTTTTTTTTTCTCACTCAAGTGCTAGTGGGCGAGTCGTGGTAGATTTTCTAAACAAACGATTGAGCAACAGATTTAGACATACACGCAGATACAAGATATGTGGACTAGCAATTGACCCGAAAGAGAACACTCAGACGGCGCCGTGTGTAAATTTCGCGCTGCTACCAAGGTTCTCCTAATGTGATTCATCTATAGTCTAAGGTATAAGTAAAAAAAAGGGAGACCTCCTGATAGGTGGGAAAGATGAAGAGAGAGAGGGGTGGGTGAAATTACTGATTGATTGATTGAGTGATTGACTGACTATTTATTTATTTATTTATTTATAGGATTTGGACCCCAATGAAGAACCTGTACCTCAGTATAGATTTAAGGTCGATAGATGTGTAGCGTTCAACGTCCCAAAACCGCCACATGATTATGAGAGACGCCGTAGTAGAGGGCTCCAGAAATTTCGACCAGAGGGAGAAAGCAAAGACGTGAGAGAAACGCAAGGAGATCAACCAGAGTTAGAGCACCCGGTTTGCGACCCTACACCGGGGGATGGGGAAAGAATGATGAAAAAAAAGAGCGGAGAAGAGGGGGCACGCGAAAAGAATAATAAAAAAAAAGATCGGCAGATCCCACGAACCTTGGGAATCAATGTTATGCGAAGCATGCAGATGCAAGGTTATTGTGTTTTATATTTTTTATCGAGCTAGACGTTATGAAGCGGCGCTAAATGTACTTACAAATTCGCGTACACACGTACGAAAAACCACCGCCTATGTTTCATATTAGCAGTTGTTTACAGTTGCGTAACGATGTCAACAGCAACACGGATATCACCAACACCAGAAGCGGCAAGCTGATATGAAGCGCTGGTGTTCGCACTGGTGCGCGCGAGGATGGTAGCCCTCAACACTGCTACACAAATCAACTTCAGCGGATGGCACCTAACTATACAATATACGTTAACCCGACATGGCACGGCGATAGTTATAGCGCGAGAACAGAACGACGATACAGAGACAAGAAGGACACGAAGGACACGAGCGCTAACTTCCAACTGAGTTTATAGCGCAGAGCGCCAAAATATATAGAGGAGACAGTAAACCACGTGACAAAAAAAAACGCTATAACTATCGTCATGTCACACCAACTAGCCCAAGCTGCCACACTTCTAACTGACATGGCGGCTGCATTATAGGAACACATATTATCGCGTAGTCGTGACATTGACGAAGGCACTGATCAGTACGTCCAACATTAAACTGTTTATTTGGCCGAAGATGTGGCCGGTAAATGGAAAATCAGATTACACCAGTACACACTGGCCCGGATAGCGGCGAACTTAGCGTCAGCCGTCGATCAACTGACAAGTGATGACGCGCGTCAGCATTTATACATGTGCCGGCATTTATACATTGCAGCGAGATCGCTAGCGGCCACGTACGCTTCAGAAGAATCGGTAATGTTCCCGCTGTGCGCATAACCGCATAGGAAGGTTTTACGAATATCTCGATGGTGTTTTAGTCAAATGGACATGGTTGCGCAAGGCAGGATTTACACGTATAATAGGGCGACAGGAAAACTTGAAAAGGGAACATGGCAATATGTAATGTCTATGAAATTAGATAGCTAGTATGGTCACCACATCTGACGTTACACGAACATTAGGGTCTATTTGAAAAGTTTATATCTGAGGTCTGGCGTGGCTCTATGGCAGAATACTTCAATGCCACGCAGAATGGTAAGGTTCGATTCCCGCTGGTGCACTGGCATTTAGTCTTTGCACTCTTCCGGTCAACGCTGCCTGTGGCAGCTTTTCCTTAACCGAAGTGCGTTCTCGCCGTTCCTGGGTAAATATATAATGTCTACCTGTGGCACATACCCGCATGCCAGTCGTAACTACCCGCCCCTGGGTATGTTACACCGTTCTTTGGAAAGTGTTTGACGACGTGAGCGACGATATTGTGACATTATTTATGTCACGACAAGCGCGTCGTATTCGTCGAACACTCTTACCCTCCCGTACTAATTTTGGTGCACCCCAAGCTAAGGGGGTGATCAGGAGAGCACCCAGACATAAGCGACTAGATACGCGAATGGATGCCAAAAGTACTTGCAGGGCGCAAAGAAATGCTTCGCATTTAAAAGAAAAGATGCGGAGCGGGAATCTTATTCAATAGGCCGCACCGAGATATCGATAGACTGTGCGCTCGAGAACAGTGACAAAGAACGTGTTCTATAGTTTATTCGCTGACGCAGCCGTCATAATCAACGCTGTCTTTCATGTCGATTCGGAAGGCGAAAAGATCGGTGAAAGCGACACCAAGTGGTTCCTCTGGCTATTCCGACAGGAATATTAGATTATGTAAATGGAAATGGCAGGTGTTCCACGCGTGAGATAAGGACGGCTTTTTATTGCTGTTCATAAATAAAAAAACACTTATAGTGTTTCTCCGAGCTGCCTTTGAAAACAATCCTGCAAAAAAGCACAGACCTGAACCAACTCAAATGATACCAGAGGTGGGCCGAATGACGCATCATCAGTGTGTCTGTGTCAGTAAGCCATCAATCTCTCCGTCCGTTAGCTCACGTTTAAGAGCTCCGGCACATGCGCACCGCTATAGCGACGGTTCTCTCAGTAGAGTTTCTTTTGTATTGTTTCAGTATTTTTTATTACTATTTTCGAACGCTTAGTTCATCCTCACTGTGTTTTCTAGAGCTCGAGCATCGGTGTATTTCTTCGTCTCCGTTTATTACTGCTGCGCTCGTACAGATTCGAAGAGGTATTCCAGTCACGCCATAAATGTTCCGAGCCGCGATGCGTTGTTCTGTTTCCGGTGACCACTTGCCGGTGGGCTTGCTTGTTCTAAGCGGCTCTTATCGATAGGAGGAAAAGAACGGAGTCGTCCCAGTTTGCGGAGATGGCGTAGAAAGGGTAATTGAGATTAGAGAGAGAGAGAGAGAGAGAGAGAGAAAATGAAAGGACAACCAACCGAGGTCGTACTCCGGTGGGTGGCTGTGGAGGGTCATTGTATTAGAGAGGTCTATGTTTTTTTTTTTAAATTTAAAAAGGCGACCCCTCCCACCCCTTATGGCCGCTGTGGTAGCTCAGTGGTTAGAGCATCGAACGCGTTATTCGAATCCCACCCCCCATGCCAACACCCCACTGTGGCTTGCTTCTTCTCTCCCTTTGACCAACCAAGAGCATAGCCAAAACACAATGCATAAGATCTGCGAAAGCCCGCCCCTGCGAAGGAACTCAATTTAGTGGGTGCCCAACCAGAAAAAAAAAAAAAGATAAGTAACGGCTCCAACCCTCTGTACTTTCGCGAATTGTCCGCAGGACGTCTCCTTGCGTGACAGCGAGTGTTTTTTGGTGTCAAAAACAAAACAAAAAACAGCGAATGTGTTTTAGCGGCGAACTATGCATTGTGAAGCTTACCGACTAGGCCAAGAACAAGTTCTTCTCGAGACTTTGACACTCTCTACCACACCAATTTGAAAAATGAGGCTTTTATGGTCACACGTAAAAGAGGTTCATCTCCCCAATGTGACCCACGCATAAGGAAACCCATTGTTCGGAATCATCGAGTGAGATGTGTTCGTGTGTTTATGCGTACGTGTGTGTATGTGTGCGTATGCGTACACGTGTGTGTTTGAGTGTGTGTGTGTATGCGTACGTGCGTGTGTGCGTGTGTGTTCGTGCGTGTGTATGCGTACGTGTGTGTGTGTGTGTGTGTTGCATAAATGTGTGTGTTCGTGTGTGTGTGTGTTGCGTACGTGTGTGTGTGTGAAACCAGACACCAATGTAGTTACCATCGTAGTTATTGCGTGAATGTTTTCTGCGCCTATACCGCGTCATATATATATTTTTCATTCTCAAGGCACTCTTTCGCGGCGCTTCGTTTTTTCGCATTCTCCACTTTGCCTCTAGATGGCGCTACCTGTGGAACACACTCCACGAGAGTGATATAACAAAATGAACATTTACGCTTGCGTTAAAAAATAGAGAGAAAACAAAAGAGAGAGAGAATAAAGAGAGAGAGAGAACTTGAAGAGGAAAAATAAAGTAGGAAGGCCAACCAGCTGAGCGTGTGGCTACGGGGACGAAATATCAAAGGACGAGGAAAGCGAACATTGAGGGCAAGCGCAGCAGGATTACGTTCTAAGAAAGGAGAAAACATTGTGCGCATGCGTGGCCGGACTGCACATTAAGCATTTGGGACACCGAACATTTGGGGAGCATTTCTGCCACAGAACTACAATGATCATCTAGCCTACTAGCATTTCTTTTTTTTTTTTTCGAAAACCGCCCTGTCGCGGTGATCTAGTGGCTAAGGCTGCTGACCCTCAGGTCGCGGAGTTGAATCTGGGCTGTGGCGGCTGCATTTTCGATGGAGGCGAAACTGCTGTAGGCCCGCGTGCTCAGACTTGGGTGCACGGTAAAGAACACCAGGTGGTCGAAATTTCCGGAGCCCTCCACTACGGTGTCTCTTATAATCATATGGTGCACATGGTTTCGGGACGTGAAACCCGCCGTACTCATCAATCATTTTCTTGAAAACTCTGCTCCGACCATCTTTTACCAAGACTGCTGTGCCGGCGCATGCCATTCGTGACCATGCAGTGCCCGGACCGCGGTGGTAACGCGAGGTGGATGACGTTTATACTTTCCTGGCAGAAATTTTCCCGAAATATTACTCGTTTTTTTTAAGAGTGTGCAATACTATGTAGAAAAAAGGATGCGAGGTCAACCAATTTTTACGTGGTCTTCTACTTCGAGCTAACGAAACAAACAAAAACGAAAAAAAAAATTGGGCGTATACCCTCAAGCTTCACCTTTGAACGTTGAACGTCATAGCTATATTGTTCCTACGCACTTCAACTATATACTTAGTGCATACTTTTTATTGTGCCATGTTACTCGACAAGTTTGTTTTGCGGATTACTACAATGTAATCGATAAAGTCGGAAGTGGCTTGTATCAGTGAAGTTTTCGCACAGGGAACTCGGTAAATTCGAAATTGATAACATAATAAAGCGATATATCTCAATAAAGTGGAATGTTGGGCCAGTTGGTGCAGCATAATGTGGAAATATATGAGCGCACAAGGTAGAATGAAGAAAGCACTTGACACTGCAGTTGTAATTTGAGCGTTTTTTCTGTCAAGAGCTTCCTTCCTTCTAACTTGTGCGCTCATATATTTCCTCATTATGCGATATATCTCTTTATCTGAGCCAATACCCGGCTTCTTGGGTGAGAAAAGCGGGAGAAAAATTGACTCAAGACTGAGGTACGGGAGAAGAGGCGTTTAAAAAGAGGGAAGTTCAAGATGATAACAACAGATGTTCATAATTTCTAAATTAAAAAAAAAAACGGTCGTTACACACGCGTATTCAGATAAACCTCATTCCTGTCACCCTTTTTTTAACTTGTGTACGAAACGTTCGAAGCACTTACCCGCTCGAATGCATTCCGGGCTGTAACACGTATTCCTGGTTAAAGGTGGCGGTAGTTCCCATTGAGGTTCTTCTGAAAAAATGAAGTGAAAACGAAAGTTAAAATTACTTCGAAAGAGCTACGTGCAGACAATTATCATGACAAACATTGATTGATTGATTGATTGATTTGTAGTGAAGCCTTGAAACGCTGCAGTGGGCCGTCCTCTCCAGCGCCTTTCTCTGGATCCTCCTATTCGGCTGTTTTCGGAAAGAACGCTGCCGGTGATATGATTTGACTGCCGCTATCGCAGATTGTTGTATTTATTTATTTAGTTAGTTAGTTAGTTAATTAGTTAGTTAGTTAGTTAGTTGGTTGGTGAGTGAGTGAGTGAGTGAGTGAATGAGTGAGTGAGTGAGTGAGTGAGCGAGCGAGCAAGTGGCGACTTAAAAATCTCAGTTCTTTTTTTAAGAGTGCGTTATTATGTCTTTGTGTACGCTGCTTCTTCCAGAATCATGCCCCACAAACAAGCTCATCGAAAGCTATTAAGCAAGATATCTGGGTTTATCATTAAAAAGTGAATCAGAAAGTTTTCTGGGGATCTGCATCGTAGCTTTTAATAAAACCATCGCCCAAACAACTCCGAACAATTTGTTAACGAGCGAAAGCTGAAACGTGCGGCCGCGGTGTTTAGCAGTGCATGGGTTCAGCCCGACATGACTTTTCACGATTGAAGCGTTTCACAGTTATTGTTTACATGTCCGTGCTTCTTAATGAGGTTACGCACACGTGTGGCATGGGTTTACCGCAGTGTTTATCTCACATACCACCCACTGTGCCTCGCATGATCACGGTCATGGAGGAGTGTAATGAGCGGTTAAGTGTGTTTTGCAATGCGTTAATCACAGTGGTTGTTCTCGAACCACGGGCGGTGACAGACGCCGCCGCCGAAACCAGTGTGCCGCTGGAGAAACTCCCGCCGAAAGCGGCCGTTTTTCACGGCGAAAACGCTCCCGCAATCACCACGCTTCTATTTATAGTATACCGGGAATAGCGGGATACCGGGTGTACCGTGATAGCGGGATCGAAGTGCGCATGCGCAGATACGTACGTTACCCGTACAGCTTACCGTATGCGCGCTATTTTACAGATTTAACGTTACCGTGTTAACATAGGTGTACGTAGTGTACGTAAAACATGGCGGCGCTCTCGGACTCCCGCTTCGCTGCGATATTGGCGTATAGTTGTTGAAAGATTTACTTTGTTCGCCACAAACAACTGTTTAAAGTGGCTTCGCTTGCCTTCGGTTAGCTTCGACGACCGCGTATCACCGATAACTTGGCATAGTTTTTGAGATAACTTCCAATTTCTAACGGGTCTTGGCCTAACTGCAAGATCGATGCAAACATGAATGTTTTCGCGTTTGGTGCGTGGTTAATTACTTTTATTATTACTAAAGTAAACTTGTAACAATGCTTCGCCCGTTGACACAGGCATATATTCTCGTTTTCCGTTCATTTTCTCTGATCCTACTTCTCAGCCCTCCGATAGATGGCGCCACTATCCTGCTGCGGCACGTAAACCACGCAAACGCTATCCCGCTAAACTATAAGGACGTTGTCCGCACTAAACTATAGGACGCCTGTTCACGATAACGCAATCCCTTAACCTTTGCTACCACGCTAACGGTAAACTATAACTGCCCATTGGCGCCGCAAAGCAGCGTTGTTGCAAGCGTTTGTGACATGGCGACCTAACTAGGTGGCGTGGTTTGCAAATGCCGCCCGCGACCGGCGCTTGCATTCCCGTTAGCGATGTAGGGCGTCTTGGAAGGCTGATGGATCATTGGTGTGCGCAGTTGCTGCCAAATGTCGGCCTCCCGTTATGGTTTGGGCTCGGACTGCACCCACAGAACACCTACCAGTTCTGCACCTACTCGGTATATGCAAGCTCTCTCAAGTTTCCACTGTCAGCGCTGTTCCAGAGTTGTCCGTGGCATACCCATGTGAAAGGTTTCTGTAGACACTGATACGCGCGCTTGGCCCCACGGCTGCGACGAGACGGACGACGTCACAACGCAGCGAATGGCGCGGAGAACTTGGGTGCGACGCTGCGAACGATACAACTGATAACACAGCCAATCAGGACCGCTCGTGACACCACTGCCAAGCATTTTTAGGGGCGAAGCTGCTTACAGCGGCAACCGTTCGTCTCGCGTAGTATTGAATCAGTCTTACGCTTTGACCTGCAAACATTTTGACCTCCAAGGTGGTGCCGGTGAGAGATTCCTTCTGTTCGTTGTTAAACAACAAAAAATAGTGCTCAATGTATATGCCAATAGCTGATAATGGGGTATGACAGACAGGAGCATTCGG
Source organism: Rhipicephalus microplus (assembly GCF_013339725.1). NCBI lineage: Eukaryota > Metazoa > Arthropoda > Arachnida > Ixodida > Ixodidae > Rhipicephalus > Rhipicephalus microplus. The sequence continues at coordinate 171,686,876 of NC_051165.1, forward strand.
CTTTTAGTTAACGTGCACGCTCCAATCCCCATGAGCAGCCATTGCATGTACATTGAGCACTATCTGAACGGAAAGGGTTGCTACGTTATGCCCTCTGGGAGTACCACCTTAGTTCTAGAAAGGTTTAGCGAGCGTTGAGCCGCAGTGCCATGATTCTCTTAAGATAGAGAAAGGAAGAGAAAAGTGAGCCCCGTTATTGTCTGCTTCAGTGAGCGACACCGCCGCAGGGCTCACAAGGGATGGGGGTGAGAAGGGATAAAAAGGGTAGAAGTAAAGGTGTAGAAAAGAGGAAGAAGAAGCAACAACAAACTGAGGGAATAGGAGAGACAGGAAAGATGGAAGCACGGTCACTGGAGTCCGAGGACGGGGTACACTTGCGAGAGATGTCGGCGTCTGTAGATGGCGTAGAGCAGGTCCAGTAGGTCAGAGCTACACTGTCGTCGAAGGTCGTCGGCGACAGGAGGTGACGTAGGGCCAGCCCAGTCGGCCAGAGCTACAATGACGCCGAAGGCCGCGAGCGCGCGGAGCACGCGGGCGCACAACCGGTCGGCACGGAATCCAGCGAGCGAGTCCGCAGTGCCATGAATACAATGAACTAGTATATATCATGAATGAACTCGAGGTAGTTAAATGTGGGAAGTAGGTACGAAGTGCAAGCCGTAAGAAAGTAAAAGCCGAATTCTCCTGTCTCTCATTTCCCATGCAGCCATTGGCATGTACATTGAGCTCTATCTGCCAGGAAAAGGTTGCTACGTTATACTCGCTGGGCGTAACCTCCTTGGTTTTAGAAAGGTTTAGCGAGTGTTGGGCCGCAGTGCCATGAATACAGTGAACTAGTATATACCATGAACTCGAGGTGGTTAAAGGTGGGAAGTAGACACGAAGCGCAAGCTATTAGAAAGTGTGCGTGTGCCACCTCTCGTTTAGTCCTTGGAATGTCCGCTGGATGGCGGTGTTTCTATATGGGGAATATATGATGAAAAGATGCGAGATGGTGGTACTTGGAGTGTTGAATAGATGGACGAACGGACACACAGACAGATGCATGAATGGACGCAACAACGGACGCAGGGGCGGATGCATGGACGAACGTAGGAACGGACGCACGCACGTACGGGTGGATGGACGCATGGACGGTCGCACAGACGGAAGCAAGCAAGAACGAATGGACGGACGAATGCTTCACCCCACCCTCCATCATTCACTGCGTGGATATCCTGCCAACTTTTTTTTTTTCGTCTCCCGTTGTAATGCACAGCTTTCGCTGCAAAAACTATCACCTATACTTACACGCGATTGTCCACGGAATAAAGCCGCGAAACATTTGCATGACAAGCTCGATAGGATCAGAAGCTTCATATCACCACTGAAAAGAAATAAGAAAACTAAAATAGAACACAATAACAGAATTAAGAAGCTTTTCTCAAAAGAAAGTGTCCTAAAGAGAAAGAATTATCTTGATTTATGACACCTGTGAAACCCACCCCGAAATCGAGGTTCATTTTGAAGGTAAGACCGATCGGCTGTGGTTCACGGGTGTTCTCGCGGTCAGCATTCGGTAAAAAAACGGTTTATGGAGATCAAGCTGCACGTCCGCAGCAGCTGTTCAACGTGTTCCATTTTCACCTCGGGACAGCTTTAAGCTCTCCCATAGTAGAGTACCCTGTGCTCTAAATCGTTACCCCCTTTTTCTACACCCCCCCCCCCCCCCCCTTACGCAGACTGTATTTTGCGGTCGCATTTGGTACCTTTCTCACGTCGTGCAACCATCTTTACGTATCGTGCGATCACTGCAGTCTGCTTTGTGTTCCTTTTTTTTGGTCAGGCGGCACTGAGTTGGTCTCTCGCGCGGCACTGGGGCAGCAGCGTTCTCAGGGAGGCTTTGCTTTCCCTTCAGTGTCCATACGCTGTCGGCTGCTGGCACTGCGCTTCCTTTTGCGCCTAGTGCAAGGGGAGGAATCTCCCGCACGAACGCTTGCATATTACTTTCTGGGTACTCACCTTCGGCATTTGATGCCTAATGTGCAACTTAACAGGGGGCCGCAGTCAATAACACTTCCTGCGTTTTATGCAACAACTGTTGCATTTTTTCGCCATGTCAAGTCGAGCTGTCCTGGCATAGATGTTTTGAATAACCACATAGTTGAGACAACTGTTGCTTTGTTGCTTCCGTTGGTCCCGCCAGCCCGCCATGCTCGCTCTAGACGGGTGTCTTGGAGCACCTTAACGGCTTCTTTTCTGCCTGGACACCTCCGGGACTTCATGTGGCGCCTGGGATAGGGTGTGCTTCCAACTCTCGACGGCCTCAAAAGGTGGAGAATGGTCCAGTCAGCAACATGTCCGAACTGCTCCCTTCGGGAAACAAATCAGCATTTTCTGAGGCATTGTGTCATTGCTCGTCTTTATGGAGAGCCGTACATACCGGATTTCACTGCCTCAGAGTAAATCGCTTCGTTTCTTCTGGGCGTTGTTCGCGAGGCCGCTTGGCTTGTCTTCTCATTGTTGCTGGCTCTTTCTGCCTCTGGCGCAACCGCTGCGAGGCGGTTGCAGTGGGCCGCCGCCGCCGCGCGCTCTACCAACACCACCTAGACTTTTTTTCGAAAAAAAGTCTAGGTGGTGTTGGCTCTACCCGATCCTAGAACGATTGTACTCTGAGCTGCTGTCTGTTTTGTGGGAGGAGCTCTTCTTCCTCGGTGAAGAGGAATTTCTTCGGCACTGGTCTTGCCCTTTTGTGTCGGTCTATGACGGACGAGTGAAACTTGTCTTTCGGCCGGCCTGGTATTGGTAGGCTGATCTGTCGATGCGCCGGCTGAAATGGCATGCCAACATGTAAATATGCAAGATGTATATATTTATGTTTTATTTGTATCTCTTGTTTACCTTGAAGTATTTTTTGTGGTTGTGTTCGTGTGAACCATCGAATGTACATGTTCTTTCAACGTCATCTCAAATCCATGTTCATGCAAATGACGTCTGTTTTATCATCATCGTTAGAGTATGTCTAAGAAGGAAATGTTCTGTCGAGTGTCATTGACGTTTGTGGAAATAAACTTTTTCTAAACATAGCGTGACCAGTCCGGTGTTCGCAATCTCGTAACAAGAGCCCTTGCTTTCCCTTGCTTTCCCTTGCTTTCGCACTGCCTGGTAGCGTTGTCTTCGTTAGCGTCTCAGGGCGTCCCTGGGCTGGCGGACGCCCGTAATGGCAAGCCAGCTCCCGAAGAAGGCACTAGCCTTCGACGTAGTCGTCCCCGAGGGGACTAGTCCCGAAGACGTCGTTGACGCGACGTCTTCAATAGTAGGAATCGAAGAAGTGTACTGCGTTCAGCACTTTGGAGGCCGGAACTACCAAGTTACCGTCAACAGTGAGGCCGCACTGGCCCAAACTGTAGACGCGTCGCACCTTATCATCCGAGGAGAGTGCGTGTCAATCGTACCCCTGGGACCCCAAGTGACCCAAATGACCATCCTGTTCCTGCCGTGCCGCGTACCCAGCGAAGTCCTCGCACAAGCACTCTCTCCCTACGGGAAGGTGCTGCACATCACCAGAGGACTCATGGGATCGCGCCCAACCTTGACCACTGGGACGTGATACGTCCGCATGTAAATGAAGGCTTCGTCACCGGTGCCCAACTACCTGAAGGTCGCGGGCCATCGAGTAACCTGTGACTATAAAGGCATCCAGCGAGTGTGCCGTCGATGTGGAGACAGTGGGCACTTCCGCATGAACTACACAGCTCCGTTTTGTGGAAGGGGCGGCGTTTACGACCACGACGGGAAAGGCTGCTCGCTGCCGTGTCGCCGTTGTGGGGACCCGCATGCCACCGTGGCCTGCACCATCAGGCCATCGTATTCCGAGGCGACATCCAAGGTTTTCCCTCCACTTCAACCAGGAACGCCATCTAAGAACAAGTGCGACGATTCGTCAACGCGAGCCGCGGTAACCGACCACGACCAAGGTGCGCCAATCGCGACACTGCACCAGACGCCCACTGCGTCCTCAACGATTCCGGACCTGGTAATACCTCCAGGTACTGAAAACTTAAGTTCCCCGCGTCCCGTGGCCATTTCTGAGGAATCGCAGGCCAAGCCCTCGTCAGACGAAGCGCCTCGTGAGGACGGCGTCTCGGATGGAAATATTGCATCTGATGCTCCTCGCGTTGCTGCTCTGTCGACAAGTTCAGGTGTCATCGAGGAGTCTACATCTCAATGGGAGGCGGCTGGAGTGAGACGCTGTGCGGACGTGTTTCGGATGAGCTCCGGCCCGGTGACCGACTATCGGCGGACGCGCTTTTTTCTGGACTTGCTGTCAGTGAGCTCGTCTGCAGGAGGTTGCCCTGTACCTACGGACACCACTCGTTTAGGCAAGTTTGTCCCCGTTTTTGGAGTTTCCGAGATTTTCCTATCAACCCCACGGTGGCAAGGCTAGGCCTAAACCTAGGCCAAGCCTGGCCTGGGCCGCGTCGCCCGGCGTCTGACTTGCGCCCGGTGACCGTGGGCCTTGTTGGGCTGAAGATGGAATACTACGTCGAAGGGGAGACTATAACACCCGAATATTTTGAAGCGGGAGAGTGGGCTCCAGTGCTGAAGGCACAGGACCGATTTGAGAAGATTCAGCATGGCTACAACGCCAAGAGTAAGCCTTGCGAGACGCAGGCCGGCAGCGACGGGCGCAAGACGCACGGAGCGCAGCAAGTCAAGCGGGGGAAAGCGCCGGTATGGAAGAAACGCGGACCGTTTCTCAAGTTGCCAGCCACGGATTTCAAGATTGTGTACAGGCCCCAGAACTGGGACTTGAGTGTTGTGACAGCGAGAGAACTAGGATGTGCACTGAGAGCAGCAGCGCGTCTAACGAGTGCGATTGCCGCGGAAGAAGACATTGTGCGGGTTAATGGCACAAACAACACGTTGAAGGTGAGCACACCGTGCATAAATCGCAGTGGGGCATATGCGACTGTGAAGACGCTCAAGCTGGGTGATCATGACCTGCCGGTTTCGGCGTTCGTGGCGCCGTTGGAGAACTCCGTGCGGGGAGTGATTTACAATGCTTATGATGGATGCCCAGTGGAAGAAGTTCGGGCGGGATTCCTGAAGAAGAATGAAGGCATAGACATTCTGGATGCGAGACCTCTGGGAAAGTCAAAGGCGATTCAGATTACGTTCAGGGGAAAACGCATACCCCGGCAGATTACTTACCGGAACTGTCTGTACGCTGTGATCCCGTACAGAAATTTAGTCGAGACCTGCTACAACTGCAGACGAGTTGGACATCGAGCGGACGTTTGCTATCGCCCGAAGAGCAACCTATGTCACCGTTGCGGGAAGGACCATCCTGCCCCGCCAGAAGGAGAGCCACCTACGTGCACGCCGGACTGCATCGTGTGCCATGGTGTGCATCACACAGGGAGCCGGAACTGCAAGTTTCGCCTGTCTCGCAAGCCACCGACAGGCCGGCAGCAGAGCATCGAAAGAGAGAGCGAAGCTGGCAACGATAAGCGGTCCTCGAGGGCCACGGAGCGGTCACCGAGGGGTAAAGAAGGCAGAAGCAAAAGCAGGGACCGGTCGAGTTCCTTCCCGCCATTGCCAGGGTGCGGGGGCGGCCAAGATGGTGGACGAGCATCCAGTACCAACAGCTGCGCACGCGACACCAACAAAAAAGTGAGCTTGTCAAGCACGGCCTCTCAGAACGAAACCACTCGAGAGAGGGTGTAAGCAGCGCTGGTTCAGCGACAGGTAGACTTTATTAAAAGAGTGGAAAACAGAATTGCAGAGATGGAACGCGCACTTAGAAACGACCAACGGCAGGGGACACAGGCACCAGCAGTGCAAGGCCTACAGAAAGCGACGCAAGAGGCGTCTGCTCGCGTACAGGAGAGTGCAGCTATGAAAGGGGAGAATCGGGGGACAGTGAAGAGACCACTGCCGGGGGATGAGGTAGCTAACACAAAACGAGTAGCCGAAACGTCACCAGTAGACATGCCACAGCCTGTTTTTAAGGTCATTAGTCTTAAGTCGGATGTAACAACACTTGCGGATAAAGTAGGCAAACGAGGGAAAAGACAGGATAGGTTGGAGGCTCGAGTCGAAAACATCGAAGCCAGATTAGACACAATAGAGGAGCGTCTCGGCATGCTCTCCACTGAATTGAGGGATTCCCAAACCCAGGTCATGGGCATGTTTCAGCAGCTTCATACTCTATTGGAGGCAAGACTGCCTCCCGTGGGTGGCCAAGTGCCATTAGTCAACCTGGTGCCTCATCATGGCGCCTCGCCAGCAAATTGAGGTTTGGCAGTGGAACTGCAGGGGCTTTCGTCAAAAGCGGGGTAACCAGCAGTTGCACGTACAAAATCTGGACAGTAAACCAGACATAATAGCCTTACAGGAGGCTAGTGGTTCCGTAAAATTGCCTGGATTTAAGGCATTTACAGCGCCAGGAATTGATTCAAGGGGCGTATCACGCGTCTTCACAGCCGTGCTAGTCCATCGCAACATCACTGCCATTCAGCATTCCGTAGATAGCAGCAGGGAAGACTATGTCTTGCTTGAGATTTTGCCTAAATGAAAGTATGAGAAGAGTCTGTTTTTACTTAATGTGTATAGTTCTCCAAAAGATAAAGGATTGGGCTTGCCACAACTCCTGATTCAAACTCAACGGTTAGCAGCTCGCGCTCCGCTTATAGTGGTAGTAGATTTCAATGCGCCTCACCCGGAGTGGGGTTATATTCGAGCCAGCCCAAAGGGCAATCGGCTTTGGCAAGTTGCCCGGGATCTGCGATGAACGCTGTTAAACAATCCACAAGATCATACGAGGATAGGCAACAGCATAAGCATGGATACTTCCCCAGACCTTACGTTCTTTAGAGGCATCAGTAATGCAAAGTGGATTAACACGGGGCAAGCCCTAGGAAGTGATCACTATATCCTTTCCACGACGTTTAGCGCTGCGAAGCATAAAGACAAAGTGAGGGGGCATAGAATTACAGATTGGGACAGATTTAGGAAAAACAGAGCAGACACTGTAAACGGGAAAATTAATGACCTGAATGCATGGGTACAGGCGCTCAAGGAGGATGTAAATAATACCACGGTAGAAGTGCCAGTCAAGCAGGAGGAGTTTACCGCTGACTCGAGACTATTACACATGTGGGAAGCGCACACGAGTCTCTTGAGAATGTGGAAGAAGCAAAAGCATAATGGCGTCCTTCGCAGTAGGACTGCCAAGTTATAACGTAAAATAGAAAATTATACAATTGAGTTGCAAGCCAAGCAATGGGGCCAGATTTGTGATCGCATGAATGGACAGTGTGGATGCAAAAAGACATGGCACTGTTAAGGCATCTTTTGGATCCGGCAGCAAAAAAAAAAAACGGCGCAACGGGGACAAATGACTCGGTTAATGCATCAATATAAAGGCACAATTGGAGAGTTTATACAGGAACTCCGGAATCGGTACATAACTGATGGAGTAGACGGTTGCTTAGCACACTACTCGAGGGTGGAAAACTCAGACCTAGATGAAGAGTTCACAATTGCGGAGGTGGAGTTTGCCATGGGGCAGCTGCGTACTACGTCTGCCGCAGGTCCGAATGGAGTTACTAATAAAATGCTGAGAAACCTAGATTTCAAATCGGTCGGGGCGATCACTGACTTGATAAATGAGTATTGGGTGGCCGGGAAGATCCCAGCACAATGGAAGCATGCTAGGATTATATTTATTCCGAAGCCAGGCAAGAAACTCTGCTTGGAAAACCTGCGCCCCATATCGCTGACATTATGCGTCGGCAAATTGATAAAGCACGTGGTTCTCAACAGGCTTCAGAATTATGCAGAGGACAAGGCCCTCTTTCCCCCAACTATGATAGGTTTCAGGGCCAATTTGTCCACACAGGATGCCATGATACAGTTAAAACATGATGTAGTCGATCCCGGGCATGGCACGGGCACCAAAGCTGTATTGGGGCTTGACCTGAATAAAACTTTCGACAATTTTTCGCATGAGGCAATATTGAATAACCTATCGGGAATCGGCCCAGGGGTCAGGACATTTCGCTACATCAGATCATTCTTGGAGGGCCGAACCGTAGAAATTTCAATAGGAGATATCAAATCGGACTCATTTGCGTTGGGAGGCAAAGGGACGCAGCAGGGTTCAGTTTTGTCACCGTTCCTGTTTAACATCGCCTTAATTAAAATACCGCCGAGGCTGGAGGGGAGAACGGGACTCAAACACACATTTTATGCAGATGATATTACTCTATGGGTAACCAGGGGTAGTGACGCGCATCTGGAAAAAACACTGCAACAGGCAGTTAATATTGTCGAAGAGTTGGCAGGGGAGGCGGGACTTTCATGTTCTCAGCCAAAGTCCGAGCTCTTTGTGGTTCGGGACAAACCCAGAGGGCTACATGCAGGACACTATGTTCCGCCACCGCCGTTAGAGGTAAAGGTAGGGGGTAGGCCGGTAGCTGAAGCTCAAACGATTAGAATTCTTGGCCTGTATCTGCAAACTAACAGAAAGAATAGGGTGGCCCTTGAAAAACTTAAGACCACGGTCAATGCTACTGTCAGGCTAATCAGAAGAATCGCTAACCGTAAGAGCGGGGTCAAAGAAAAAGAACTCTGTAAGCTGGTACAGGCATTTGTGCTCAGCAGGATTACTTACGCGACACCTTATATGAAGTTGGATGCCGCAGAAGAAGGTAAGGTCGAGGCTATGATCCGGCAAGCTTACAAGGCAGCGCTTGGGTTGCCTAACAACGCGCATACAGAAAGGCTGTTAAAACTAGGGGTGCACAACACCCTGGATGAATTATGGGAGGCGTATCTGGTGATGCAGCACGCTAGGCTTTCGACAACCAAAGCGGGCAGAATTATATTGGAAAGCATTGGCATTGGAGCAGAGGCTCCCACTGGGGACACTAAAATTCAGGTGCGGCGAGAGTTACATAAGGCCCTGTACATAAAACCTTTGCCCAAAAATATGCATCCGATTCACCATACGCAGCACAGGCAGGCAAGAGCCAGAGCTTTACACGTTGAGTACGGCGAGTACAAAGCGGCAGTCTATACGGATGTTGCGGAATATAAGGACAAAGACGCTTTTGTGATTGTGGTGGTGGACAGGCGGGGGCGCTTGGTCGCCTCTGGATCGGAAAATATGAAGGAGAGTAGATGGGCAGAGAAGGTGTTCCGTTATTTGTATAGGAAGAGCGTGGACACACAGTGGAGAAAAAGAACTAGAAGACTCACTAGTAAATATACGGCTGGTATTGTGAGCCATATGTCAACAAAGAGCGTTAAGGGAAAAGTCAGGGAGGCGGAGAGGATTTACTGGATGGCAGCTATGGAGAAAAAACCGGCTTTGAGTAACTACCGAAAGGGCAAAAATGAAATAAGGAGGGAGGCATTTTACGATAATTCAAGGGGAAGCGCTTTACTGTTTGAAGCGAGATCGGGCTGCCTTAGAACGCGTAGTTATAAAGCAAGATTCAGTAAAGAAGAAGAACAATGCACATGCTGCGGGAAAGATAAGGAAACGGCGGAGCATGTTCTGATTGAATGTGGAGATATCCACCCAGGTGTACGTTTGGGCACGAGCCTACAGGAAGCCTTGGGTTTTAGGGACAACAATGGAAAGCTGAACACACCCGCGATTGAAATAAGTAAGAGACGGTTAGAGTATTGGTGGCAGAAAATTAGAGAGAAAGGACAAAAATAAATATGGGAAAAATAAAATATGGACAGTGTGCCGTAAATGGCAGAGAACTTAAGCTGAAAATTTACCTTTTTTTCCATTAAGATAGAATTTATCGAAGTAGAGGCATTAGGCCAACATAAAAAAAAGAAAAAAGGTGTTTTTTTTTTGTCGAGCCTGGTGGCATACTTGTCACCACCCCGTTATAAAGGGGACGCTCATAGCATCCATCCATCCATCCATCGGTCAAAACCCGCTCCTCGGAAACTGCAGAGGAAGCGGCAATAGCGCTAGCTATAAATAATTCGCAGTGAGATTTGATTTTCAGTAATTCAAAGACAGCCATCCGAAATCTGGCGAGGGGCAGAATATCGGCGACCGCCGCACGATTTCTGCATGGGGCCACGGGACGAGAAATGAGAGAAATAGAAACTGTCTGGGTACCAGCACACTCTGGGAACCCTGGGAACGAGGCGCCTCACCTGAATGCTCGAGGTTTCGTCAGCCGGGTAGGTGAGCCGCCAGTTCCGGGGAGATCCGCGAGAGATGGGCTGGTGTCCTTTCATGACATAACGAATAATTATAAACTAAAGTGGAGGTTTTATCCGCCCCCGCACAAGCGGTTGACTAAGGCGCAGGAATGCGTCTGGAGAAAACTGCAGACGCGATCCTTTCCCAACCCTTACGTGTTGAACAAAATGTACCCGGAGGAGATTAAGCCGCAATGCAAATGGTGTCAGGCTGTGGCAACATATGATCACGTACTTTGGGAATGTAGCATAGTGCCGCCGCCGGTGGATATTATGCGTGATCCCTTTCTTGAGCACTGGGAGGCCGTGTTGACCAGCTCAGACCCAGTCGTCCAGTTAAGGGTCGTGGAAAGGTCACACAGGTCGCCGCCAACCTTGGATTGATGGCCATCTAACACGGAATCATCCTCAGTTGCTTTCTGACGAAATAAAGTTTTCCCATCCATCCATACATCTCAAGACGACGATGCCTGCATCTACGAGGACTCCAACAGCACCGCGAGTGAGGCGCCCCTACAAATTGACGAAGACACCAGGCCCAGTGACACAAGCCAGGACAGTGGAGACGCCTTTGTACTATCCTCGCTCAAGAACCCGGACTCCGAACGCCACCGGATAACTACTCGTGACTTAGAAGCCCCCACCAGAAACAGAAGTCCCCTGAGGACTTCGACGCGATCCCGGAAGCCCCGAGCCTCCGGTGGATCATCTAGCCGGAAAAAATGACTCAGCCACTTGCGGGGCACCGGCTCCCGCACCTGATAAAGGTACCCCTGCATTTGCGTGATACTATACTAAGTTTTCATTTTCCCCATGGCTATTACTCTAAAAGTTATTACTTTTAACGTTCAAGGTTTCCGCAATCCACAAAAAACACGCTGAGGTATTGGCTTTTGCGCGTTCAGTGCACTGTGATTTGCTGTTCGTGCAAGAAACAAATTTTTTCAAGCTTTCTGATGTACTCGCTTTCAAGCGCGCGTTCAATATCGATTGTTTCTTTTCGTAGGCCAGAACGAGTTCGACTGGCGTCGGAGTCATTATTTTTAACCAAGGTCTTTTACGTGACCATCATGTTTCCTTCGATGCCTTCGAACGCGTGTTGGCGTTCGACTGCACCTTTTTTTCGTTAAGAATAAGATTTGTTGCCGTGTATGCCCCAGCGGTACGCGTGAACTCAAACGCGTTCTTCCAATCTCTTGATGCGTTCCTTTTAAATTCCCGACATGTGGTACTTTTAGGGGATTTCAATTGTGTCTTAGACTCACACGCAGACGTTCGAGGTCCGGGTTGCGGCCGGTGAAACTGGAATGTCAGATAACTCGAACGTCTAGTGCAGCAATTGGCATTGAGTGACATTTATCAAAGTGTGCATGGCAGTAATTAAGCCTATACTTGGCGTCGAGCAGCCGAATTGATCGCGTGTATGCATTTCCCAGTCTCATTACCTACGTTCACGACACCGAAGTAATGTCATTGCCACCGACACCAGTGTACATTATCGACCATCGGCCGGTTATGTTCTCTCTCCGCCTGCCAGCGGGGACGCCAACGAGTCACAGACCATGGCGTCTCGATTGCCGCGTCCTCCAGGACTCTCCTGCTACGGAGAAATTGTCCCGAGCGTTACGCGCATCGCGCATTGGGGTGGATGTAGCTGATTGGGATTGCCTCAAAGAACAGTGGCTCCATCATTGCAGTGCGTCGGGCAGAGGACTTTGCATCCGTATGTCGAAAGATGCGTCATTGTTAATCCAGAAGATACGCATTGCTAATCGAGATCCCAGTCCTTCCACTGTAATGCGGGCATGGCAAGAGGAGCTCGTTGAACGGTACCAACGTATTATGCGCGCTTCTTCACTCTCGGCTGCAGCTTGGCGCTGTAGACGTGCACCGTGTGCGCACCCTGAGGTGCTAAGGTATCCACGCAGAGCTCTGGTTTGTCCATCAGGCTCGCCTGCCCACTCGCTGAACTCTATCGCCCCAGCTGCTGCGGGTACGCGCGACTTTCAGGAATTCACTCAACACTTTCAGTCAATAGCTCAATCTGTTGCTAATGTCTGTTACCCAGAATCCGTTTCTTCGCATCCTCTGCTTTAAGATTTACCTCATGATTCCAACATGTCAAATGACGTCCCGCTGTCACCGCTATCCGATGACGAAATTAAAGGCGCATTAGACGCAATGAAAAACAGATCGACCCCAGGGCCTGACGGATTCCCTGCAGAGTTTTATGTACAGTTCTGGCCTATCAGTGGTCCAACTATGTCACGCGTCATTCGCAGGTGTTTCCAAGACATTACACTTCCAACCTCTTTTCACAAAGGCCGTATAACACTAGTTCCCAAAAAGGACCCACTGTCCACGCAGCCAGAAGATTAGCGCCCTATTACCCTGCTCAATGTAGATTACAAGCTCTTGGCCAACATTTTGGTACGCCGAATCAGTCCATTTCTTCCAACATTAATTGCTCCCCACCAGGTCTGTTCTGTTCCGGGCCGAGAAATACACACCCATACGTGGTTAACGCGTGACATTATTCAATACACCACTAGCCGATGTGCGCAAGGACTGTTGGTTTCATTAGATCAAGAGAAAGCTTTTGATTTCATAGAACATGGCTACATACTAAATGTTTTACATGCTGTAGCGAAGCCGGCTAATAAACGCCTTAACAATGCATACGGATTCCCGGATAAGTTCATTGACCTCATCCACACGATGTACACTAATTCAGAATGTACCCTTTACTTAGATTCCCGTGAGAGTCACGCATTTAGAGTCACGCGTGGGGTCCGTCAAGGATGTCCCCTCTCCCCAGTGTTATTTATCCTTGCATTAGAACCCTTCTTGAGGGCCGTTGAACATCACCCGCAGATTCGTGGCTTACCTCTACCCGGTAACACTCAAGTAAAGGTCACTGCATATGCAGATGATATTACTCTATATGTACATAATGAACAGTCGCTGCAACATGCTCTTGATACATTCCATGATTTCGGTATTATCTCCGGTGCAAGGTTAAAAGCCAGTTTTTTTCATTGGAAACCCCAGCGGTCGTATCAACATCACGTCGCCTCTACAGTGGTCTCGTGAGATTTCAATACTCGTAGTTACTTTCACTGCATCTGGTATACAGGATAGCATCTGGTCATCCGTTGTACAAACTCTTCTAAGTGATATCAAAGCAGCCAGCTACTTCGAATTCCCCCTCTTGGAACGCCGATACCTAACTCAAACGGTGTACATAGGAAAATTTTGGTACCTTTGCCATTCTGGTAAACCACCGCTCCACGTCTGCAGGAAAGTGCAAAGCTGCATCAGTTCATTTTTTTTGGTCTGGTGGCACAGAATTATTATCGCGTCCAGCGTTAGCTCAACCGCGAGATCAAGGCGGTTTTGCATTCCCCGACGTTTCCGTCCCGGCTTCTACATTGTGCCTCTACACTCTATTGCGAATAATAAGCAATGATGGCATGCCCGCTCAGACACTGGCTCAATACCATCTGGGGCCATCACTACGTGTCTTCTTGCCGGATAGCCAAATAAACCAAGGTCCCCAATCAACTGAATTACCATCTTTATATCGAGCCCATCTGGTATTTCACCGACGTTTGGAAGCTACGTGCCCAGAGATAGAGGTGGCCGATTCTAAAGTGGTGGACACAATGCCCGCCCTTCTACGGCCCTTGGTGCCCCAGCATCGTCAATCTGTAATGAACCGCGCTTAGAAACCAATAACTGCCGCAGCGTTGCCAGGGCATCTCAGAGACTGTCTGGATGTTGGGCTGGGGCTTGCTCCCCACGCGAGATCGGTTGCAGCGATGGCAGGTAGTTCGCACTTCCACTTGCCCCAACTGCGTCATGGTAGAGACCAATCGACATGCGACGTTTGAATGTGTGGTTTCCCGCCTTTTTTGGCATGCGGTTAATGCTGGTTTTCGGGGACAGGGTGTTCGAACTTTCGTGTCCAACGGCCGATTTCCGCGTAGCCGCTTCTCCGCTCTCTTAATAGTTGCGGGGCTGTTCAGCCTTTGGAGAAACCGATGTGAGGCCGTAGCTGCCAATTGCCGCCGGCGTGCTTTGTGGCCGATACTGGGGAGAATGAGACAAGAGATCCTCGCGTTCCTCTCCGAGGAGCTTTTCTTCCTTGGGGAGCAAGAGTTTCTGCGGCATTGGTCGTGCCCTTTCGTCAAGGTGGAACACGAAAGAATACCACTAATTTTTCGACCGACTTGGTGCTAAACAGCGCCCGTTGAGTTGTTTTATATGATTTCATTTGTTACATATCGTGTTTCATTGCATCTATTGTATCGTTATACCATTGTATCATGATATCGCATTGAGTTCTTGTGTACATATATGCCAACATTGTCATGTATATTAGAGCAAATGTCTTCACTGTAACGTAGTGATGTTAGTCGTGAAATATAGATGTGCCGAAGTGTATATGCCCTGTTACTGGAATTGTATGAAGCCTTTGTGTTCTGTACATGCTGTAAATAATTTTTTTCTAAACAGTTATTTAGGGACGGCTTACTGCTCTCCCATAGTTGAGTACGAAGTACTCAAAATTGTTAAACATTTTATTTAAACACCACAACATATAGAGTGGTCAATGACTGCCTGTCGCCTGCCAGATAGTCAATTACTCGCGTTCGTGTTGTTAATTAAAAAAATGACAGCCTATCCACGAAGTGAATGTCAATAATGGAGTGAAGCTCCTTGGGCGATTATGAAATGTTTATTAAATAATTACGGTAGCACCGCGTGGCCGCAGGAGTGCGCCAACGAACGCCGACCTAGGCATCGGTTGCTTCAGGCACGCCTTGCATTGGACGCCACAGCACTCGCACTTGGTTTGCGTAGCCTCGCTGTATCCAGCACGTTCAATCATCAAAGAAGGGACACGCACGAACTGCGTTCAATTTTGACCAACCCGCCTAAATGGGCCCATGCGTTCGCCGAACATACTTTGGAATTTTACAAAGTGACGGAGGAACGGACGGATGGACAGATACACGGACGGATAGGCGGGCGGAGGGACGGACAAACGGACAGATGAACGGACAGAGTACGGTCTATTTTCAAGCCATACGCTCCATGAACGCTCTGTATGCGGTATATAAACACCTGCGTTCTCTTTATTTATATTTGGCTGAACATGAGGAGGTAGGCTTAACATCCGTGTTTCGATTAGACAACGACGATACGGAAGCTACGACAACGACGGCGTCAACGGGCATCATGAGAGTCAGACACGGCTCAGCGGCCGAGATAGTGTTCGCAAGGTGTCTAAATCTTGTTTTTATACTTTCCTAAAAAATGTAAACTTAAAAAAAAACAGCCACTGTTTCCCCACAAGGGTTAAACAATTAATGCGATAGCGACAAATTGACGTGTTATGCGAAGGAAGGCGAGCAAGTCACACCTTTAGCAAACGCGGTCGCCGCAGAAAGCGAAGTGACCTTCAGTCTTTCTGTGGCTTCAACGCAAACTGTCACAAAAACAGAAAAGCACGAACAAAAGCATGGGCCATCTGTTGAATCTCTCCCTAAAGACGACCACGCCCTGCGGCTTCAGTATCTATCTGTCTATCTGTCTATCTGTCTATCTGTCTATCTGTCTATCTGTCTATCTGTCTATCTGTCCGTCTGTCCGTCTGTCCGTACGTCCGTACGTCCGTACGTCCGTCCGTCCGTTTGTCCGTTTGTCCGTCCGTCCGTCCGTCCGTCCGTCCGTCCGTCCGTCCGTCCGTCCGTCCGTCTGTCTGTCTGTCTGTCTGTCTGTCTGTCTGTCTGTCTGTCTGTCTGTCTATCTATCTATCTATCTATCTATCTATCTATCTATCTATCTATCTATCTATCTATCTATCTATCTATCTATCTATCTATCTATCTATCTATCTATCTATCTATCTATCTATCTATCTATCTATCTATCTATCTATGTGTAACGATTATCAATGACGTATCGCGTCAGGCTTATTCATTTATTTAGTTATTTATGTTTTTTACGATGAAAACCCATGTTTAAACAGGCGCTACGCTTTGTTGAAACTTTCCTACCACGCACGGCTGATGTGCGCCTCCGGAGCTTAAACATAAAGCCACCTCAAATAGACAATTAACTTCACCTGATTTAAAACAAATTAAAACAAAGACTTTTCATTATCTTGTAGTTATCGAGGCTACAACATTGTTTCGCGTTCAAATTAGTAGCTTAAACACAATATTATGAGAAGCAGTAGCAAGATTGACCAACGTCAATATGAGAGAGGTAGAAGCTTTCCATAACCGCTCAAACATATTCATTATACACAAAAGGGCCTGGATAGGCTCCTCCGCACGCTACTGTAAAAGGTCCTTCCAACAGGGCACACGGCAATCTTTTTTACGCCGAAGCTTCAATCTCGTTAGGTGAACACGCGCAGCCTCCTGCGACCCGGCTTCACTCGCTGAAACGCGAGCCCGATGGATTTGCAAGAAAAGTTCATTTAATCAGGAAAAGTTCATTTAATCAGGAACAGGGCGGTTGTGTCATAAGGCTAAAATCTAACGAAGTTACGTGCGCGCGTATGCGTGCTTAGTTATCACCCGTTGCACGAAGCCCGCTCAATCTTCCAGTACTTTTTGTCCACGACTCGAACGCTTTTTTTTTAGCTTGCTTTGCCTCAAGGCAAGCTTGCGAGCGGCGATGCACCCTTTACAGGTGGGAGACAAGCTAGCGTCTGCGCCGTCCACACTCGCGCCTTATTCGTGTCGACGTTTTTCTCTGCATTAACTTGCCAAATATCGATCGCCGATGCCCCTTTTGTTGACAAAAAGGAGAAAAAATTCCGCCATATCCACGAAGTGAATGATGATGAGTGGGCGAAGCTCCGGAGGTAAACCTGGTAAACCATGAATCCTCTGTACATTTTGCCCATTCGATTTTATTACATCGCTCCCCCTAGCGTACGTCGCCGCACTAAATCGAACGATTGCCTTCAACCAATGACACGCGCCATATGTGACATCATTCCTATTTTATAAGATCTCGCGTCTTTCATCAACTACAAGTACCGCTTTCTAGTTTATAACATCTTGCATCTTTTCATCATCAGCTACAAGTACCACCATCTAGTAAACACTACAAGAACTAAACGAAAGGTGGCTAGATACAGGAGACGGTACCGCCATCTAGTGAACACTGCAAGAACTAAACTAGAGGTGGCTACATACAGGGGACGGTACCGCCATCTAGTGAACACTGCAAGAACTAAACTAGAGGTGGCTACATACAGGCTACAGGGGACGCACAGCCCACGCCCTAAGGAGCTTCGCCCCTAAAAAAAAAGGAGAGATAAGAGCCGGCGTGTCGTATGTAGCAGGCAGGTTTAGCCTTGCTAAGGTAGCCAACTATGGCTCTTCCAGAGCTCCCCCGTAGCTTCGTTTTAACAGCGTTCTGTAACAGGATGTGATGCACCAATTTTGATGAAAAATGTAGGCCGATACAGAAGGCTACGGAGTCTAACAAAGCGTATTGCGTAATTCTGTGACTTCAGCGATTGCATTTTGCTTGCATACTTACAGCACTCGTTGGCACGAGATAATATTGCTGATTTGGCTGCATAATGGTTCATGATTGTTAAATATTTGTTAAACCTTAACTAGCCGCTGCTACACTGTTAAGGCTAAAGTATTGGACGCCCTGCCCCGCCGCGGTGGTCTAGTGGCTAAAGTACTCGGCTGCTGACCCGCAGGTCGCGGGTTCGAATCTCGGCAGCGGCGGCTGGATTTCCAGTGGAGGCGGAAAGGTTGTAGGCCTGTGTGCTCAGATTTGGGTGCACTTTAAAGAACCCCAGGTGGTCGAAATTTCCGGAGCCCTCCACTACGGTGTCTCCCATAATCATATAGTGGTTTTGGGACGTTAAACCCCACATATCAATCAATCAATTGGATGCCCCATCAAACGCTAAATTTAAAATGATAACACGACGAAAAAATATGGCGTTTCAATTTCCCATAGATGGCATGGTATCCATGGAGCGGAAAATACCGCGCGATCCTGCCATAAATGTAAGCGGACGTGGCAACGGGACAAAAATTAAGAGGTTCGTATGTTGTAGAAGCAGCGCAGGGCATCGTGTGCCGTTGAATACGCAAGATATAACGTAGGCGTGAGTTAACCCATGAAGAGATTGTGAAAGATGTCATTAACTTTGGTATGGTTCGTTGCACGTGGAAATGTTAATCGAATTTTTGCAAGTGGCAACTGTACGCTAAGATAGAAAACGTCCAAGTGCCTTAAAGCACTGCAAAATGTCTTCGAATCGGCTTGGAAGTTTTCCTCATTACACCATCTGCGTTTTTTGAATAATTATGTCATTGCGTGTCGACGAGTAGAATGCTCTATCACTATGTGGTGGACGTTCTCTGGTTATTGCATCACAGTTGTTGTTTTTTGTCGTTTTTGTATTTCTTTTCAAGCGTGAAAGATATCATGACGTGTCTCACGAAAAAAATAAAAAAACATCGCTTGTTAGTGCGTGTTATCCTTTATTGTAGTATCAGACGACCTGCAAGTATGCGTCCTTTACTGAAATCCAAGTTACCGATGAAGCTGATTATATGTGTGACGTTCGGAAGAAGCCGCCAGTTTCCGGAGCACTTTGTGCAATCTTTTGTTTCTTGCTGTTTTTATGTTTGTTTTTCCATACCATCTTAGAAGGCTTACATTTCCAAAAATGTTATCGGATTTATTTCTCTCCTTATTCATAATCTGTGTCACCGAATCACTGCGATATTCTAGCGCACAACTCTACACGAGTGAATGACTCAAGATGGCAATGAGAAAACCGTTTTTCAAAAGTATCCAGTCAATTAGTACTTGAAACGTTCATCAAAGTGTAAACACGTGACTATTTCAAGGAATAATTCAAGTAGCAAAACGACTGGAACTAAGGCGTAAAACTTAATAGTGACATTACGATGACGCAATAACGTAAATATAATGCACGATTCTGACAAGGCTGCCATGGAAACTGCTAGCAATTTGAGACGCCCCACACTGAGTCCATGTACGAGTACGGCGCGATAGAAAACATGCCTTGCTCCACTTTCATCATGACGTTTAAAACCAAGAAGGCTGTTGCGTTGTAACATCGAGTCAACGGAAATAAATTCTTCCTTTTTTTAAAAAATAAATTTTGAAGCTTATGTGCGTATTATGTGCATGTGAGCGAGTGCATGGCTTGGAAATCGCAACAAGCTTCATAATTCGTTATTACATAAGCTGCGTGACGACTCACTAGAAGAGTTGGAAATTCAATGCACGTTTTTTGTATATTACAATGTGACAAGAAATGCGTTATGTAAGGTATTGTATGTAATTATGTCGTGACCTAGAGCGCACATGCACATGAATTAAGGGGGCAATTGTTCAGCAAGTGTTAGTTAGTTAGTTAGTTGGTTAGTTAGTTTTTTGAAAGTTAGTGAGTGAATTAGTGAGTGAATTAGTTAGTTAGTTAGTTAGTTAGTTAGTTAGTTAGTTAGTTAGTTAGTTAGTTAGTTAGTTAAGGCTTACAGGCCCTCGTCTTTTGGCGTAAGCTTATAGAGCCGTGGCCAAGAGTGAGATCTCAATACAGATGATGGCATTACACGCGGCAAAAGGATAAAAACTTCATGATGGTAAAATGAAGAGTGGTGGACATGGAAAACGTTATACACTTCAGAGAGATAATGGAAAATTGGACGAAGTGTGACAGAGAAAAGCACAATGACAAATGACTGCACTTTCACATAGAGTACATAGTTTTCTCAGATCGAGAAAAAGTTCATCGAAAATAGGTGCGCCCTTAGCTGCAAAAACAATTCGTCATCGTACTGACGCATGCGACTTTGTTTTGTTCTATTCATTAAAAAAACAGTTACAAACTACTTTTATTGTGCTGTTCTGAAACTCGATATATGCCCCTTTCTCTCCCTAAAGTGATACTTTACGCGCCATTACTGTGCATGGAACTAAATGAAGTAGAATGAGTTAAGAGGCACACATGGTTTCATGCATGGATATGTGCTACGCATCAGGCATGGGCGTTGTTACGACCGGCCCTAGGGAACCAAGCAAGAAGAATTTGGGGGAGAACCGGTTCTTGACCGACGGGGTCGTCCACCCCCCCCCTCCCCATTCAGGCTCCTCCTCTCGCCGGGAGAACTCCGGCATCTGCTGTGCGTTCGTGACCATGTTTGGTAACATTTTAGGGCGCCGTGACCATATATGGAGATCGTGTTAAGTTGTGCCACTCCATGTGTTGTGAGAGGTGTTTCCCCCTCTCTCGTGGCCGAGGTGCCGGGGACACCGTATTGGCTGACGATGCGGACAAGGCGCCCAGTGTCAACAACGTGGCGCTATAAAATGCCGAAGACGTTTTGTATCACACTCACTCTTCTCTCTTTGGGTCAGTTGACCACTTCTCCACATGTAAATAAACCTCTGTCATTCGTTCGGGCGCTTCTTCTTGCTGAATTGTTGGACGATGGATCCTGCGACGGGGCCAGCTACCGAAAACGAGACCGGCAGGACCCGGAGTCCCAACAGTGTCTTCACAAGACTTATGCGCTAGGCGCTAGAGAGCAATATTTCCTCGTGCTGTAGGGACACCTCGCCCCACTAATCTCGGATACCTTCACTCCAGCCGCGAATCTCAAAGATTTTCTGTCTTTAGTTAGTTTAGGACACAAACCAAAGTTGTTGTTTTTTCACTAACACTTCTTCATTAAGGTACCACGTAGCGGAAACGACCGGTACTCACCTGACGATGCGGCTATGAGGTGGATGACGAGGAGCACCGCGGTGATGACGAGCAGCAGGACGCAGGTGACGGTGAGCGCCCGCTCCAGGCTCGTCCGGTGCAGCCACCAATAGCAGTGACTGCGCACAAAGCGAAAGAGAAGCCTCAGCTTGAGACGTCGAAAGACAAAGCCCACGCTCCGATTTCAATGTAAAAACACGAAGGCCGCTTTAACAGGCTACAGTTTTCCAAGACGCAAAGAAGAAAAGTGACATTACATAGATACACGGTGTTTCAGCAAAATTGCGCCAAGCATAAAGACCCCCCCTCCATTCCAAAAAAAAGAAAATAAACAGGGAAGTTGTCTGAGCATAGACGAAATAATGCGGCGTTGCGTGAGGAGCATTACTGCTTTTCAATTCAATATTTTTTGTGCGAGTTACTGCTTTGAAGATTTAATTAGGCATTCTATGCCAATTACCCAACTTCACGGAATGACAGTTCTTAGCATGGATGAAATATCCCGTTGTTTTATAACAAGCGCTCAAACTTAAGTATTGAATACTGAGCAAAAGTCACTTACTAAAAAGCTAATTAGGTAATGTTCATTATTTTCCAAAGCTTGGCGATTGCGCAAATTGTTTTGACGAGTTGAATACGGCTAATAACAGTACTTAGTAAATTAGACTCACGTAGCACATTTTTTTTTTTAAATGATAGGTGCAAGTTAGCTGAAACACTCTGAATACATGCCACACAACCATCCTTGGAAAGAAAAACTATTCGTAACGCCCTCTGCTCTATCCTACGCTCTAGAGAGAGAGAGAGAGAGACAGAGAGAGAGAGAGAAAGAGAGATGGGCTTGGGGAAAAGGAAAAAAAAGGACGCAATTTTCTGGCTCCCGTAGTGGGGGAACGCCTCAGCGCCTTTGTGAATGGGAAGGGGAACGTAAGTATGACAGGAAGAGAAGAAAGCAATGAGTGAGAGGCATGACAAGAGTCTCGTCAGCGCAGAGGGGAGCACGAAGGCAAAGCCTCCGGCTACAGGGCGGCGCCGTCTGCAGGAACCGCAAACTCGAGGAACGCTCGCACGGCAGGTATCTTTCACCTTGCGGGGAAAAGGAAGCTCTTCGCAGGAGTCGCAGGGATACCAAGCAGGTGATAACGGCTCAACATCGCGTGCTGTTCAGCAGCCTGTGCAGGGCAGTAGCAAACGATGTGCTCTGGCGTTTCTTCATCGGCTTCATGCCTTAACGGCGCAAAACATGGCCTCGGAGGGGACGTGCATGGGCTGAGAATGAATGGCTTGAAACACGTGTAATTATTTATAAAAATATTTTAAAAAAAACAGGCCACGTATCTCCGCGTCTCGCTGGCAAAGGTAGTCGGAAGGCGATATTCTTCTCTCTGGAGGCGTCGCGTCAGATATGGACGCCATCTGGTAGTAATTTCACGAAAAAAATTGGCACTGTATCTGCGTATTACACCGCAAATATTGTCGAAAGACAATAATCTTGCGTCTGGAGAGAGTAAACAAAACGTTTATTCGATGTCCTGCGTAAGAAAATCGTTGAATGGTATTCTACAAGCGCTGCGTTAGAGCATGCAGCGGAGGCGAACGAGCGCTTCGAAGTCACGTCAGATGTCAGACATGAGCGCTATCTGGCAGTTATCTGCCAGATAGCGCTCATGAGACGTGCGTGCGCGCACATCTCAGAGGTGATAAGGGGTAAAACGCAAGGCGACGGATAGGTGCCACCACCGCGTCGTCTTAGCAAAGCGTTCGAAACACGTGCCGTTTCGTGCAAGCGTTGCATGGCCAGCGCAGCGTTATAAAGGCTACGATCCTTAAAATTACTTATGTATGCCTTTGCTAGTAAAAAATACACATACATAATATTGACGTGTTGTTATGGTGCCTCAAATATGCGCAATAATTGATTTTTAATTGACAACCGCACAGGTATGAACGCTGAACCTTGAGCAGATGGGGTCGGCCGTGTGGAGTATTGTTTGATCATTTTAGTGCCGTTTAGGGTGCCGTTTAGAGTGGACAAACAGACAAATGTACAGACAGACAGACAGACAGACAGACAGACAGACAGACAGACATATTAAATTTTTTGCGCCGAAGGTCCCCTAGAAAGACTATCGTCTTTGAAAAGTTTATTTTTATAAAACGCAGAGCCACTGGTAGGTAACAGCCCTGGGTCTTTTTAGCGAAGCGTCGGAAACACACCATTTTTTTTTTCGTTAATATCATCGCATTGTCAGCGCAGCGTAATAAGCGCTGTGGTACCTAAAATTACGTTATCTATGCATTTTAAAGGTAAGTAAACCCACTTACGTGCTGATGTCTACCTCAAATATGCGTTAAAAATTGTTTTTGATTGACAAAGTTTCAAGTGTCTAATAATCATATCATTATTTTGGGACGTTAAACCCCAACAATTACTATTTTATCCGGCCGAGCATGTCTGTTCGACTTCGCTACCGTAAACCTTTTCCTGCACTGCAGCGTATTCAGACTCGAAAACCACGTCGGAGGCACATAGTCACTCCTTTTTTTTTTTTCAATATTACGGCACATTTTTTAATTTTTTTCTTGCTTCATGTTTTTCCAACACCGAGGCTTCAAAACCCACCCCTCTCTTCCCTCCCCAACGCGAATTCCAATCTCTGCAACAGCCCCTCTTCTGTTTAGTTGCCGTCGCTCACAACGGTCCCCGACTATCGCACAAAAGCCCGGCGTGTTGGCGGCTTGTTAACACCAATGAAGGCCGGAAACGAACGCCACTCTCGACTCGCCAGCTGAAGAGACAGTCCATGCAATCTGGCTGCTCGTACCTATTTTTCTTTTACTCTAGCACTTTCCTACATAACGGGAGAAATAACCTGAGTGCCGAGTAACAGACTATCTGTGTCATCGCTATTTATCCTTCTGGATAACATTATACAGAGAATGAACCCAACAGATAACTAGGCGACGGAAATCATTGAGTACAGTAAGTGCCGTCTTTAACTGTAGTGTAGCAATCATGATGTAAGTGGGAATGAATCAAAGTGGACGATTCCGTCGGTGGGATTTGAAACAACCACCTTCGAATCAGGCTGTTACCAACTGAGCTAAAAATGAAGGCACCTCCCCGTCCTCTTCGTTCTGTACGTGCAACCATAGAGTTTCCTATAAATATACTAGAGCGAACTCCGGCGCAAGTATCTATGGTAGCAGGGTAATTACGGGTAGTACACAAATTTGCACAGTCTTCGGCTCCGTCTGACTTCGCGTGGCTCGAAGCTGATTTGTCATGAAACGAAAATTAGCGCATGTTCGGCTGTTGCACTTCCCCCGCACTTAACACTCGAGGCTCCCCAATTCACATCGTGTTCACGAAGTTGACAACGGTCCGTTCTTTTATTCGAAACAAAACCAGAACGCAGTGATAAATAAAGTCGCAAGTGAATTCGAAGCCCAGAAGCACGAAGACTAGGCGAATTTGTGCACCGTAATTTCCGTGGTGGCTGAACGGCCACAGCGTCAGAGCCCCCTACAGTTAATTTTAGGAAGCTATTTGCGTGAGACCTCTGGGAGTGTTCATTCTGCTGGTCCAGTGGTGAACAGTAAGGGGGGGACACTTTTTTTGTTTTGCTAGCAGACGTCACGTAACGCGTAATCGTTTTGGCCGCTCGTAGTTGACAAATAAGTCCTCACACACTACCTGAAGGTAGAATACGAGGGCGGAATTATGAGAGGGTACGAAGGTAGTATCTTGTGTTTCCTGTGTGTGCTCAAGAAGGTGCCCAGAATAACTTGTCGTAGAGATCCAATTCACAATTGTGACCTCGAAGATATTTCATTCCAGCTGTACACTAGATGTCTCGAATAAATTCAACTGGTAGAGGGTGACGATGTTGTTTTTCGCATGCATTTTCGAGAGAGACGACAATGCTTGAAGTGCACACTAATGAGCCCTACACAGTCGAAATTTCCGGAACCCTCCACTAAGGCGTTTCTCATTATCATCATGATTTTGGGATGTTAAGCCCCCAAAATTACTATTTTATCCGGCCGAGCACGTTTTTTTCGAATTCGCTACCGTAAACCTTTTTCTGCACTGCAGCGTATTCAGACTCGAAAACCACGTCTGATGCACATAGTCACTCCTTTTATTTTTCAATATTACGGCACATTTTTTTATTTCTTTCTTGCTTCATGGTTTTCCAACACAGAGGCTTCAAAATCCGCCCCTCTCTTCCCTCCCCAATGCGAATTCCAATCTCTGCAACAGCCCCTCGTCTGTTTAGTTGCCGTCCCTCACAACGGTCCCCGTCTCTCGCACAAAAGCCCGGCGTGTTGGCGTCTTGTTAACACCAATCAAGGCCGGAAACGAACGCCACTCTCGACTCGCCAACTGAAGAGACAGTCCATACAATCTGGCTGCTCGTACCTACTTTTATTTTACTTTTGCACTTTCCTACATAACGGGAGAAATAACCTGAGTGCCAAGTAACAGACTATCTGTGTCATCGCTATTTATCCTTCTGGATAACATTATACAGAGAATGAACCCAACAGATAACTAGGCGACGGAAATCATTGAGTACAGTAAGTGCCGTCTTTAACTGTAGTGTAGCAATCATGATGTAAGTGGGAATGAATCAAAGTGGACGAAAAAAAAAAAAAACGTCCTTTCCGTCGGTGGGATTTGAAACACCACCTTCGAATCAGGCTGTTACCAACTGAGCTAAAAATGAAGGCACCTCCCCGTCCTCTTCGTTCTGTACGTGCAACCATAGAGTTTCCTATAAATATACTAGAGCGAACTCCGGCGCAAGTATCTATGGTAGCAGGGTAATTACGGGTAGTACACAAATTTGCACAGTCTTCGGCTCCGTCTGACTTCGCGTGGCTCGAAGCTGATTTGTCATGAAACGAAAATTAGCGCATGTTCGGCTGTTGCACTTCCCCCGCACTTAACACTCGAGGCTCCCCAATTCACATCGTGTTCACGAAGTTGACAACGGTCCGTCTTTTATTCGAAACAAAACCAGAACGCAGTGATAAATAAAGTCGCAAGTGAATTCGAAGCCCAGAAGCACGAAGACTAGGCGAATTTGTGCACCGTAATTTCCGTGGTGGCTGAACGGCCACAGCGTCAGAGCCCCCTACAGTTAATTTTAGGAAGCTATTTGCGTGAGACCTCTGGGAGTGTTCATTCTGCTGGTCCAGTGGTGAACAGTAAGGGGGGGGGGGTGCATTATTTCTGCGCCAGGTTTACGTTCGGCCACCACCATGCCATAGCCAGCTTTGCTATAAAATGTTCTTAAATTGCAAAGCTGCTTAAAGGCAGGTGTAATTTGTGCGCCTTTTTGTGTGTGGACAAATTGGGTAAATTTCACTACGCACCAGTGGTCCACTAAAAATGAAGAAGACAGTTATGTTCGTTGTATTCGCTATATTAGTTATATCTGGCTTATATTTGTAGTATATTCTAAACCCAGCTCACGTTCTCTATTAGTGAATGAACAATCCAATGCTTGGCGAATTCTGCTTTGCAATGCTAGGAAGAGCCAACAACGAAGGATAAAAAATCGACGTCGCTAAAGAAAATACTAAAAAAAAAGTCTCCTACTACTCCCTGCTATTGGTATGAGCCATCAGAGAAGGAGAAGAAAAAGAAAGACAAATTTGCGTGGTGCCACTGGTTTTGAAGTACAAGGCATATAGGAACAAGCAAGCGAGCAAACAAACAAACAAACAAACAAACAAACAAACAAACAAATGACAAACAATCTCTGTGGCCTATCAGAGGCAACAGTTAGCCCAACAAGAGGACAAAGGAAAGACAATGGCAGCTTCAAGAAGACCCCCTAGCGATGGAAGACCCATAGCGCCAACGTTGAAGTGTCCGTAGATCTAGAAAGGGGCAAACGCTTGTTTTCAGCGCAAGTTTCTATCTGGAGTTTGGACCTCCACGTCATGCCTGTGATTGTAGTTGAACCTCTGTCGAACCTCTCTGTGCTGAGAATCAACGAAAAAAACTACATAGTATTATTATTATTATACATAGCTAAAGCCTAGACACAGCCTAAAAGCAACCTATAAATAACCGTCATCAGCTAATTAAGGCCTAAAAAGAACCTAAAATCAACCAGATTAGTTTTAAGAATCGCTATGTTCCAAGGCTGTTCCAGTTGATCTCAAGCTTCGTCATTTTTTTCCTGTTACGTCACTTGGTAATAAAAGGACTCACTGAAGGCTTCGGCATACGTTCGCGCAACACCAAGCTAACCACGTCAGAAGTTGTTTATTCTTTTTTTTGTGTGTGTGTGCATTGCTATAAGCGGCGCTCGAACCCAACGCATTTGCAGAGCAACGACCGTGGCAGGACAGGCCAAAAACGGCAAATGTAGTACGTTCCCGGCTCCCATATATTGGGCGCTGCTCTCTCTATAGCAAATATTGACGGAGGCCACCGACAAAACGGGAGGGCCCTTCAGCGAGGACATCGCTGCTTGAGAGGCATACCGCTACCGATTCCATCCAAACAACATAAAAGTGCGATGAACACACAGCAAAGCGTAGATGGCTGAATGGTGTAATTACACGAAACAAAGAGACCACGAAGTTATCAGCGCTCCGAAGCGCCGCATTAGCGCTGTTCAGAGTGTGGACCTTGGGAGAACCTATAGTTCAATGTCATTTCGATAAGTGCGACTATAGGTGCCACGTAGCAACAGTTTTCAGAACTTCAATGATCACCTATGTCTTCAATATGAAGTCAGAAATGACGTGGTTACCCTGTCGGTTTCTACTTCTCGCTGATTTTAGCTCGACTACAAGGAGAAAGAGAGGTTAACTCGAAGTTTCCGCCACATAGATTGGTTCATATGCACCTTTTCCTCGTTAATAATGCATTTAACCATTTATCCTTCCTCCTGCAGGGGTTCTCGCCCACCGAAGGATGTTAAAGAAACCGAAGTGGTCAAAGTTTTCAAAGCCAGCGTCTCTCAAAATCGTACCGCGTTTTAGGAAGTAAAACCCCAACAAATGATAGTATTTTCTTCATGACGCTGTTGGCGGTAGTTATTTTAACTGCAACAAAAAATGTGTAATACCTAATAATGTGAAAAAAGTATCCACAATATACTGCTAAATAACCATGCACTTTTTTCAGAATGATCTTCAAGGATTTCTGAAAACGAATTTCGCGTACACACAGCCCTATACGTGTAGCAAAATGGTCCGATCGAAAACAGAATTACCTCACAAAAGATTTGAATGGGCGTATTCTTGCAAGTTTTGATTACTTAAAGGAGAACGAAGTCTTTCATGCATGCAAAAGAACAGAACTCTACCACGTACAATATATAAGCCTCTATTATGCACCGTAATTCCCGCCCGCATTTTTTTTTTCATCTCATACGGACTCAATATTGCTCAGTCTCTAAATTGGATATCGAGCAAAGAAATATCTAAACAATGCATCATTTTTCTTTTCTGCGTGCTTTTTATAGTTATTTTTTTAGTGACGTGCATGTTGCTTCTTGCTATGTCTATAAAAGATGGTGGTCTTCAGTGAGGAAATGAGGAAGTGCTTTAATTTAACGTCTCCAGTTTTTCCTAATTACTCATTAGCACAATTAGAACGCATGCTCGGACTTGATTGCCAAAAAGTAAAAAGACCACGTGTTTTAATTACTAACTTCATCTCGTTCGTGCTAACACTTTTCTTTCGCGATAAAACTATAACAGTTGGCCTCATTTCAGTTCGTTACATTTAGCATTACACATTAGCATTTCTCATAAGCGCCTTGCATAATGATATAGTTGGTACAAAGCTCTAACTTCGCAATTCAATAGCTTCGTATACATTATGCGGTGGCGGAATGAGATTGTGCTCGTTTTTGAGGCTAAAGACTTCCGCACTTTAAGCCGTTAGAAGTGAGCACAAGAGTAATTCACTAAAGGACGCTGTACGCTAAGGTTTCAAGCCAAGAATGCTTGTAACAGGAAGAAGGTAACGTCATACGAGCAGTGACTATCAACTGAATGCTTATTAACGCGAAACATTTTATTGGTCGTAAGAAGGTTTAAGAAAAATATCTTTGGTTGATCTTCGCAATGGAGAAAACGAAAGCTTACAGAGCTAACATGGAGAAAAAATATATGTGAAGAAAGACATCAAGCGAGAAAGATGGGAGAAAAACATATACATGAAAGACGGGGAAGTTAAAGAGATTCTGAACAAAATTTTCGCCGCTAAGATTTTGCCCCAAATTGAAAGATTGGGACCTGAATTCGATAGAGACAGCTTTCATTCCAGGCAAAAACACTCCAAGAAAATAATAAATTTAATGCATTTTTCACTGAATTCCGCGACTAGCGGTCACGCTGTGAACTACAGGAGGTGACCTTTGGTGACGTCATAGCTACCCCAAACGGGCAAGCCAACAATGCCAGCCATCGCCCTCGTATCTCGACTTGTTCACCTCTCCTTACAGTTCCCAAACCGGTATGAAAAGCACCGGTTGCGTACAATGCTCCCCGCCCTAAGGTCGCGGAATCGAATTCCGGCTGCGGCGGCTGCATTTTCGATGGAGGCGAAAATGCTGTAGGCCCGTGTGCTCAGATTTGGATGCACGTTAAAGATCCCCAGTTGGTCGAAATTTCCGGAGCTCTTCACTATACGACGTCTCTCATAATCATATGTTGGTTTCGGGACGGTAAATTCCACATATCAGTCAAATCAAATCAATATTTCGAACATCACACATATAACACTCTTCATCAGTGACCTGCACTTCAGTAAAGGACCCACACTTGCAAGTCGATTGATACGATAACATGCAGTAACAAGCGATCTTGATGTCAGCGATTTTGAAGGAGTCTGCCGGGTTTTACGGAGGTTTTCATCTATAAAAATCAAATACATTGACACTGTCTGTGGAGTGCCATCAACCTAACATGCGAAATTTAAAAAGATTTAAGCGAGCGAATGCCCCGATAGTACGAAAAAATTACATTTTTTTTGAAATTTTTGACGTCACGCGGGAAGAGGTTGGCTTGAAATGTAAAAAAAGTAAATTTCAATCTTGATTTTCTCCGTTAATAATGAACTTATGACAGTGCAACCTATGACATTAGAGTTGTCAAAGTGATGTTTGTCAATCTAAACCAAGTTATTGTTTCTGATTAGGGTTTCTTTAGAATCACTGAATGTTTTCCTCACCTCTTTTCTTCAATATTAGTCCGTAAAGTATTTCTTTTTTTTTTTTTCATGTTGACCTAGGAACCACTTTTTAAGCCTCAAAAGTACTTTTTACATGAATACTTTAAAACACAAAGAAGCAATGCGGAATACTAAGATACCAGCGCGAAGCTTACAGCCACGTCACAAACGCAAGCTCTTCGTTCCGACGCAAGCCCGGTGATGCGACACGGCGGAGCACGCCGGCAACTCGCATCAGCGTGCAGATCTCAAAACGGCAGCCGCCTACGAGTACACGTCAACGCAGATACACCCAAAGGACACGTACGCTGTACACAGCCTGCGAGCTTATAGCCTCGAAGTTGCGATAGGTATCTGAAAAAAGAATAATAATAAACTTTTCTTTTGGGTCGTCGACTTCGCTGGCGTGCGCTCGAGCCATTAACGTTTGTGGTTGCCGCGGGGCAAACTCCCGAACATTTCATCCTCCCGCAGAATCAAGCTTGGAACATAAGTGAGAGGGAGAGAAAGAGATCAAAAAGGAGAAGGGGTAATTCGAAGCTTCCACTGCATGGCCTGGTTCATATATCTTTCACTCATGCACGATGTGTTTTTCCTCTCCCTCATTCATGCTGCAATAGTTTTTGGCAATTTGAGCGGAAACTGCAAGCCCGAAAACGCATCCACCTTCGGTACTGGCGGCTGTGTGCATATCTCATTGATATGCGCGTGCCACGATTTAACGAGGTTGAACCTATAGGCGCTGTTTTCTGCCGGGAACAACGCTTTGATCTTTAATTTTCACTCTGCGTGGCTTGCCTTTTCCTTTCTTTCTTTCTTTCTTTCTTTCTTTCTTTCTTTCTTTCTTTCTTTCTTTCTTTCTTTCTTTTTTTTCTTCTTTCTTTCTTTCTTTCTTTCTTTCTTTCTTCTTTCTTCTTCTTCTTCTTTCTTCTTTCTTTCTTTCTTTCCTTCTCTCTTTCTTTCTTTCTCTTTTTCTTCCTTTCTTTCTTTTTTTCTTTTTTCTTTTTTTCTCGCATGTTTATGTTGTCTCACCCGCTCTCTGTTCTTTCTTTCCTTCACTTTTTCATTTTCAGAACACCGAAACAGGCGCTAAGCATCGGTGAACTTTTGCCCGGAGGAGGCAAAGCTGTAAAGGAAGCGCTGAACTGAGCGAATTTCGCGCGTCATAGTGGGATTCTAGCTCTTTTCCTTATGCGTGGCTGTAAGGAGAATAAAATCAAGAGAAACAAAGAGAGAGAGAGAGAGACTTTGCTTTTCCTCTTCTCAGTTCTGACGCTGCATTTGAACGAGTTTCCAAACAGAAAAAAAGGGTTAAATATAAAATTGCTAGCACGATGGAACTGTGCCGCCAAACGGAGAGAGTGGTTGCATATGGGAAAACGAGATAAACGAGAATGCGAACGAGGAATTGAGAAAATTAACTTTAAAAAAAGACATTGCCCTGGAGCGACACACGGCAAAGTGATTTTCAACAACCGGAAAATACGAGCCCGATGGCATGGGTACCTCTTCATTTGCGGCTATGCCACTTTTTTTTTTTAATTCAGAATAATATTAGTGGGTGTAATACAATGACGCAGATTGTGCGACCGTGTGTGCTTACTCATCAGTCTGTGTGGCATTTTGCCTTTCGTGGTTGATGTATTTCCGACATATGTACGAAAGAAAAAAAAAAAAAACGCCGAAGTTTGTTATTCCCGGTAATGGCTGGGTGCAAGAACTTATTACATGCGCGCAATACAACGTGTTTGCTGACCGTCAGTGCCATTCCTGCTCAACGTTAGCTTTTACGTGAAACGTTTCGTTAAGTTAATGCTGCTTTGCACGCTTTTCTTGCATACCGTGTGTTGCGTTTTTGTTTTTGTCGTTCTTGACGCGAAGTCACATTTACCCTGGAGCGTTCTCTCTGCGAGCTGTCGCTTTGCATTCAACACCAGGCGTTAGGCGAAAAAAATAATGTCAGCCCCCTGCCGCCACCGCCGACAACAACGACAACAACAACAACAACAACAACAACAACAACAACAACAACAACAACAACAACAACAACAACAACAACAACAACAACAACAACAACAACAACAACAACGACAACGACGACGACGACGACGACGACAACAACAACAACAACAACAACAACAACAACAACAACAACAACAACAACAACAACAACAACAACAACAACAACAACAACAGAATCTGAAGAAGAGTTTTTGCGTGGGCACTGGCGGTTACTTATACAAACCTTTCAACACGAAGTAACCTAAAGATTCAGAAACCATTTTGGGCTTTTGGAACGTCTGAGACAAGGCTGTATCGGAGCTAGCCTCCTGCGTTATTTTCAGCAGACAAGCTCGCACGCACGCACGCACACATTAGAGGACTTCATGTTCCATATGAGTGTCTTTAAGGCGCGTTTTGTGAACTTTGGTTCACGTTGGTAGACTTTAGAGTGAAAAAGACTGCTCGGTAGTGTGTCTGCGCCATCTTGATGGTAAACTTGCAAGAAAACAGTCTGTCCTTTCAGTTAACTGACTCAATCGACTCCGGCAGCGCGCTGCCGCAGCGAATCACACAGGCCACGTAGAAATAAGCGCGGGGTTAAGATATGCTCCTCCGTGTGTCGCAGAGGTTGCAGCTTGTCAGAAGAAAAGTCTGTTGTTTCAACCAAATAATTCAATTAAATTGTAATTTTCTTGACAGTTACTTGGCAGTTACTTCGCCCATAGACATCCTATAAAATTCTTAACTTGAATCACAAACTTCATAAAAATCGAGACAACGCTCAACTTCCAGTTGTCTGGCAGCGATTTCGGTGTTGCTATAGGTGCTATCGCCATCAAGCGCTAACCTGGACTTCTTGGTCGAGTTGGTTTAATATTAGTGTAGACTTAGCGCAGTATATATAACGACGAGAAACGGACAAGTGCAAACTATCAACTGATTTTATTAAGAAAAGCACACACATGTATACGTGACCGAAGTCACAGTCAGAAGTCTGACTAGCAAAAATAAATTCGATTACTTGCAGGCGCTCTAGTAATCTATCTCAGTGGCATGCAATGTGATAGAGGGCATCTCTCGCCCGATCTGTCAATAAACACGCTTCCCCAATTTCTCGCGCAACCTTCTCTTTTAACCTTGAGGGCATTTTATAGCTTCTGATAACAAGGGTGCGCAGCCGCACTCCCTGCACTGTAAAAAAAGATAAGAACAAATTGTCCCCCTGAATGAAGCCTTATGATATAACAATCTATTGTTCAAACACCGACCCGCCTGCCCGGCGCCTTTTTGATGGCGAACTTTCGCACTACTGAGTAGTTGAGACATGCAGCGACCAAACTTATAAACGCTTTCTAATTGACGTGACGCATTGCATGGAAAACGCAAGCAGCAGCATGAACGGGAGCATGCATGATTGATGTCTCGCCCGTGTTTGGGTTATAAGACGGCACGAGTAACACAGGCACGAAACTGCGAGGCCGTGCAGTCTCGTTAAAAGGAGCACTAAAGGATTGCGACGAGCGTTGGTTATTCCAATAACTGAGGAGTAGCCATGGCTGCAAGTAGACAGACAGACAGACAGACAGACAGACAGACAGACAGACAGACAGACAGACAGACAGACAGACAGACAGACAGACAGACAGACAGACAGACAGACAGACAGACAGACAGACAGACAGACAGACAGACAGACAGACAGACAGACAGATAGATAGATAGATAGATAGATAGATAGATAGATAGATAGATAGATAGATAGATAGATAGATAGATAGATAGATAGATAGATAGATAGATAGATAGATAGATAGATAGATAGATAGATAGATAGATAGATAGATAGATAGATAGATAGATAGATTAGATAGATAGATAGATAGATAGATAGATAGATAGATAGATAGATAGATAGATAGATAGATAGATAGATAGATAGATAGATAGATAGATAGATAGAAGATAGATAGATAGATAGATAGATAGATAGATAGATAGATAGATAGATAGATAGATAGATAGATAGATAGATAGATAGATAGATAGATAGATAGGGGGCACTACAATCGATTGAGACGACAAGGATGGCTTTCACCTACCAACCTGCCTAAGTGATAATAATATCCGCGATTTAACGTCCGAAAACCACCACATGAATATAAGACACGCCGTGAGGAGGGCCCCGTAAATTTCGTCCACCTGGGGTTTCTTCAACGGGCGCCCAAGTCTAAGCACACGGGTCTCAAACATTTTCGCCTCCGTAGAAAATGTGGCTGCCGCTGCAGGAATTCGAACCCGCGGCCTTCGGGTTAGCCGTCGAGCGCCCTACCAGTACACCCTCGTGGCGGGAAATCGTCTTAAGCGATATGCTCAAAGGACCACCAGACCTTTTTGTACCCTGAAGGTGTCCATTCGAAGACTTGCTTTCATTTCTAGACACAATGTTAATGATAAGCAACAAGAAATTATGCCATAAGGGATGTTTTTAGTAGACAGACAGACAGACAGACAGACAGACAGACAGACAGACAGACAGACAGACAGACAGACAGACAGACAGACAGACAGACAGACAGACAAAGAACTTTATTGGCCATTAGTAGTAATTGTAATGAAGATGTGAAGAAAGAAAATTGATGAAAGGATAACTCTTCTGGTTTATCAAATTCTTCTGCACTTTTTTCACGGTTTTTCAAAGGAACATTATTATTGTTCTTATCTAATTTCTCTTTTTTTTAGCAAGCGTTGTAAAAAATATCAATTATAAGGTACAGTGTGGCCAATCCCCCATGTGGGTATGAGCCAAGATCTCCTAGGCGACAAGACAAAACAAGACAAGACAACTCTTCGTCCGCAGGAACCGAACCTGTGGCCTTCGAATTACGCATCCGATGCTTTGTACCAACTGGGCTACAGGCGGCGGTCATTCATATACGTCGACTTAATAGGGTATATATTAAGAACTCCTCTGTGGTGTCTTAATATGGGACCGTCGTTTTATGTTTACGCTGTCATTGCTTCATTGAACGTGGCTTTTAAAACAGCGCCGTTTGCGCTTGTTCTGACTCGTCAGAAACGATCCACGCTTTCCACGCCACATAACATGACGCATTTTCTCGTTAAACGCGACGACGACGCGCTCCCGCGACGCACGTCACACTGGACAAGTTATTGGTCATCCATCACCCGCGGAATTCGCGTTGCCTTTGCTAACAGGTTGCTGTTATTTTCCTTTTTATTTTCTTATTCTCGGCAATATACAGAAAAAGAAAGATGAAGAGGAAGGCTCGGAGATTAACCAGATATTAGTATCCGATCCTAGGGGCTTCGGCACTAGGTCATTGCAACAGGGACATATATGAAGCGGTATATAACTATACCAAAGAATCCAAACAGCTACCATACTAATCTCACAAGTACATATCCATTACTCATTTTCGTCATTCGTCTATTTCAGATACTCATTACTATGTTTTCATCTTTTTGTTATTTTATTTTTTGTTTAATTTTTTGCAATTCATAATGGGCTGTTAGCACAACTAAGCTTTTTGTTCATCTAAAAACATTTATTTAGACATCCCTCTCCTTTTCTTTTTTCGAAAATCCCACAGCCGCGCGATTTATGGCCGATCCTCCGTGGTGGGTTGAGCCATTCATCTTGGCTCCAACCAACCAATTGGTTTGCTACCCAAAACTTGGGGGGTGGGGGGGTGGCTATAGAGGCAGGAAAATTCATATAGAGAAAGTGAGAGAGAGAAATACCGGCCAAAAAAAAAAAAAGGGGGGGGGGCGTATGTGCACGCAAGAGAAAACAAAAAAAAAAACCCACAAGCGTCAGCTTTATTCCATTCAGCTCCTTTCTGTTTAAGCCTGCGCATATTCTTGTAAGGCTGTTTAAAGAGGCGAAGCAACCTTGTAGGGAGAGAAGTGAACAAAGGGGTCATCGGCGTACTTTCCCGAAGAGATAAGAGCTATATGAGAAAAGCTTTTTTTTTACGTCCCACCTAAAACTTATATAACGTCAAGTGTACCTCAGCCGGCGAGCTGCCATGACAATCCTTTTAGGAGCAATCACGTTCGAGGAATGTTATTATACCCTCGCCTGAAGGTATTTTTGTATATTAAAAGTTTACCCTCGAAAAACCAATTTTGTTGAAGACGTCGGGGAGAATTTCCCGTTAGCTGAAGCGCGAGGAAAATTTAAGGTTCCCGTTAGCTCTTTTACTTCCGCTAAACGAACTGTTTGTTTGTGTTTTTCGCAATTATGCGCAGGTAAACCACCTTTTATTTATTTATTTTTCTCGGTTTCTTGCCGACGCGATGAAATTCGGCTGCGTGGGCGCATTGCGAAAGTCTGGGAGTCACAGCGTGCGCATCAATCTT
Organism: Rhipicephalus microplus; assembly: GCF_013339725.1. Taxonomy (NCBI): domain Eukaryota; kingdom Metazoa; phylum Arthropoda; class Arachnida; order Ixodida; family Ixodidae; genus Rhipicephalus; species Rhipicephalus microplus. Next base: position 171,723,487 of record NC_051165.1, read on the forward strand.
GGCTTTCAAATTAAACCAATATTGCTGCGCTCTGGCTTGGCACGGAGAGAGAGGAGGAATGGAAAGAGAGAGAGTGGGAAGGGAAATCATTGCCAGCTGCGCGCGCGTTACCTGTATACCGCGCCCGCCCGCCCGAAGGTAGTGCAAATGTAACCCGCCGAGCACTCTGTTGTTAATTCCGCGCAGCACGGCGCAAGCTGTCGCTACCGTCATTTTTCTCTATGGAAGCTCAAATTTCCCCGTGACTTCGTAGCGATCGACTTTATTGTGACTTAGAAGTGTGGCAGCTCGGGCTAGTTGGTATGGCATGACGATAGTTATAGCGCGAGAACAAAACGACGACACAGAGACAGGTCCTTCTCGTCTTTGTGTCGTCGTTTTGTTCTCGCGCTATAACTATCGACATATCGTTATTGTGACGTTATGTTACATCCTGTTATGCGTATTTATGAAGCAATTGGAAGATTACGTATATCGCAACGCTTTCCTTGTTTTATTATCTTCGCTTGTACACATCGCGCTGACAAGCCGAAAGCCTGCGCCATAATGCTTTAATTTACCTACTGCTTACTCGTAAACCGAGAAACCTGATAAGCGGCTGAAGTAGCCCTGTGAGTGTTGATTGATATGTGGGGTTTAACGTCCCAAAACCACCATATGATTATGAGAGACGCCGTAGTGGAGGAGGGCTCCGGAAATTTCGACCACCTGGGGTTCTTTAACGTGCACCGAAATCGGAGCACACGGGCCTACAACATTTCCGCCTCCATCGGAAATGCAGCCGCCGCAGCCGGGATTCGATTCCGCGACCTGCGGGTCAGCAGCCGAGTACCTTAGCCACTTGACCATCGCGGTGGGACAGCCCTGTGAGTGTTGATAATTAAGTAGTATACATGTCACCATGCGGCTTTTGGGGACCTTCCCGTGGGGCAAACCAGAATCATCATCTTGTTAACCTCCCTGCCTTTCCTTTGTCTTTTGCGCTGCCTAAGTTCTAAATGATAGAATGCGGAATGAATTCGCAGTCGAAAACAAATGGATTGTGTCATATTTTAGGCTGAGAACGTGATCACGTGTGGTCGCTTGAATTAGGTCTAGACTTATACACAGGTAACCGCGAAAATGCAACAAGCAAGGAACAATACAAAGGCGCGAGAATACCTATACTGAAAGACGCCTTGTTTCTTGCTTGCGATGTCCACCGGAGCGTGTGCAGCACAGGTTTCACCAAACAATTCGCTCAGCATCTCAGATGAGCGCGTTCACGTGGCGGAATATTCTACGCGGACTTCCCAAGCAGAAGGCGCCATCGCTTCCTTTGAAAGGAGTGCAGAAGATGGGTATCCAGCGCTCTGTCCTCTTGTAGTTCTCCTTTAGTACAACCACGCTGTTTTTTACTATCGTACCTTCCGCTCCCATGCGCCATTACCGGTAATTCTCGTTGAGTTTATTTAATTATTTAACACTACACACACTCTGGCAATGTGAAATGCAGACTTGAAAAAGAAAAAAAAAACGCCAGGCCTTCGCGGAACGCGCATCACTGTCACAGCGAAAGCTGAAAAAGCCGCCTTTCAGGGCACTTTTTAACACTCTTTGGGTAGCTGCTACAAGCACACTATTAGGGTACCCGCTACGCCATGAATCATTGTGCAGAAGGCAGGCATTCACTATGTCAACCATCGTAATTCGTCGGAAAAGCGTGGCACCCGCTGCACGCTTGCAAAGAACTTTGTGCAATTTTAGGGGCGAAGCTCGTTATTGTCTAGGGCAGTCTATCCCTACGGCGTAGCCAGGACAGCATACATACATACATACATACATACATACATACATACATACATACATACATACATACATACATACATACATACATACATACATACATACATACATACATACATACATACATACATACATACATACATACATACATACATACATACATACATACATACATACATACATACATACATACATACATACATACATACATACATACATACATACATACATACATACATACATACATACATACATACATACATACATACATACATACATACATACATCCATACATACATACATACATACATACATACATACATACATACATAGATAGATAGATAGATAGATAGATAGATAGATAGATAGATAGATAGATAGATAGATAGATAGATAGATAGATAGATAGATAGTAGGATCATGGGAGAGACCTCTGCCCAGTACTAAACTTCGTCAGTTGTCAGGCTGATGATGATGATGGTAATGATGATGATGATGTATGTTATATGCGTTAATGTTGTACGCGGTTGTGAGTCGCTGAGCACTAATTATACGTCTGTTTTAAGGTTTGGGGCAGCCTCGTCTGTTTCTTGCTAAAGCTCTGTTGGTCGTTTCTACTGAAGCACCGTCACAGAGAAGGCCACTTGCAAAGGCACAATTCATAATCATATAGTAGGTTTAGCACGTAAGACTGCGCAACTTAAATAAAATGTTTCCTTAATTACGAGCAAAACTATTCATACCATGTATAATTTTGTTCTGCAGCGAATCTTTTCTTTTTTTGTCTTGATCTGCGTGCGCTGTAACGCCTCTGAGATGCAATACCGACAAGCCTAACAAATTACACTCGTGAGAAATAAGAAGCAGCGTGCGCCCAGCATAGGCGTTGCAATCTATCGAGAACAAGAAGGAAAGAAAGATGTCTTGCACTTTCGAGTCGTCTTATACAGGCGAATGCACACACTTGAGTTTCAACAGCGGATCAGCTTAAGCTCGAGGTATGTCCGCGTAGCGTAGACACAAAACTGAGCGGCCATGCGTAGCATATCCTTGTGTAGTACATCATATCAAGGGGGCGGGGAGTGAAACGAGAAGAGATTCTCCCAGGAGGGTGACGAGTGGGGTTAAGTGACGCAGTAACTGTCTCTCAGGCGAGAACACCACAACCACGAGACTTAGGGGAGAAGTGGGAAAATGTTAGGGGAAGAATTAGAGAGCAGTGAGAGGCATGGGTTTTGCGGTTAGGAAGGAAAGAATGAGGGGAGGGGGTAGATTATAGCATACCCATATACGGCCGAGTGTCGCAAGACGATGAGAAAGAGAGGTGAGGGTAAAGAGGGGCAGATGGTGAAGTTTGATTGATTGATATGTGGGGCTTAACGTCCCAAAACCACCATATGATTATGAGAGACGCCGTAGTGGAGGGCTCCGGAAATTTCGACCACCTGGGGTTCATTAACGTGCACCCAAATCTGAGCACACGGGCCTACACCATTTCCGCCTCCATCGGAAGCAGATGGTGAAGTATAGTATAGTATAGTATAGTATAGTATAGTATAGTAAATGGGTGTAAAAGGGAAGTGCAGGTGAGGGTGAGAGAAAGAAAGAGGGCCACGCCACCAGCTGTGTTCTTTCCTTAGTTTCGCACCAGTATAGTGCGCAGCTGAACCCCCCCCCCCCCCCCCCCCCCCCGGATTTATTATTGCTCCATTTTACTATATAACATTTCAATTCATTCTGTAGTTTAGCGGTTTAGTCTGATGATACATATGGAGCATTAGTCTTAAAAGGGCTCGTCCCTTCACTGGGGAATCTGACTCGTCACGTGCACGCGCCACACGTCACGCGAGATCCATTGGGTCATCTCACGTCGGCGGAGCGCTCTTGGCGCTCTATGTATACAGCCGTATATGTATATCAATATAGCGAGCCCAGCGAAGCCAATTCAGCCGGGCGACTCCGTGCATACTGGCTGCTGCTGCCTTGCGATGAGCGGGACGGGAATTCCAGCATCTCTCGGCGATGCGCTGCCACGACGTGCCCCACCGCGCTCGGCTGGACGGCGAGCGCAGCGTGGGTCGTCGGCGTTTCCATGACCTCGTTTGCGGCCTCTCATTGAATGAGGGATAGGCAGCACGCGCCAGTGACAGCGCGCGCACTACTATCGCTTCGAGCTTCGAAGGAGTTATTAAATAGACACTAGAGAAGCGATACAATGAATCTGCTCGGACCGATACAAAAAGTCATACGGCGAAAGTAGTCTCTCTCTTCTTCTGGGTGAACATTTTTTATATTGATTCTCCACGCCCCCCCCCCCCCCTTCCTCCCGTGTCCCCAACCCGATAACCATGAAGGCTTTCTGACCCACAGTGGCATAGCCGGAAATGTTTTCCCAGAAGTAGGGAGTTCAACTATATGTACGCACGTGCGTGCATTTTCATGTGCGCGTGTAAAATTGTAATTGTAATTGTAGCGATGATTGTAAAATTTCATGGGAGAGGGGCACCCCCTCTAGCTTGGCTACACTCATGCAACGTGGTCTTCTGATGCCTCCGAGATCGTCATTGAAGAAGCCTGTGACGTCACTTGATGTGCTAGTAGGCGTCAAGTAGGTCACGTGACCAGAGGAGGGAGTGAATGAAGAAATAAATAAGACAAAATGATGATGACTGTGACGACTCGTTGTGTAAAGCCTATAACGTGGCCGAATACGTGCGACGGCGATCGGCAAGCCCACTCGCCTCCAACGAGGCGTCTCTTGGGCGCGGAAGCTGCATACTCCGCCAGCAGCAGCCGACTGTCCGAATGGCTCCACTCACATTAATTGAATTGCGCGTGCTTTGCTCGGTGGCACTGTTATGCCAGCGAGTCCTCGTCAAACGACCGTGCCTCTGAAAAAGGCAATCTGGGTCAAGGCCAGCCCGCAGTCTGCCTGGCGCGATCACCTCGACGGCGTGAACACGCGCGGCGCTCCTCTGGCCCACGTGCAGTGAGTCAGTTGCGCACGTGACAGCGAGCCGGCGTCCTCGTGTCAGGTGGTCTGACGCATGGCGCGGCGGCCCCCATTGGCGGAATCTGCGCTGACGACCAGCGGCGCTTCTGATTGGACATTTTGGTTGGACCCGGTGTAAATAAAAGAAGCCCTGCGGCGCGTCGCGATCGGCGGTCCTATGTGAGAGGCGTCCCCGTGTCGGAGTGCCGACATGTGTGTGAGTCAGCGGTCTTAGGCGAAAGGCTGAACTATGTGTTAGAGAGAAGAGCTCGGCTCTTCGAGTCTCTGTCGGCCCCAGTGCCGAAATTGTAACGCCTCTGTATATATGCTGTACATAAACCTTGTTTGACTCACCGTCGTCTCGTCCGCTCGTCTGATCAGCTCTGCGCAGAAGCAGTCGCGAGCTGAGAAACATACGCTACCAAACGGCTGGTGACCTTCCCGGCGGAGTCGGAAGCAGTGGCGCCTTCGGCACCGTGTTGGCGTCGCCGTCTTTCGCAACAGTGGTGGCTTCAGCGGGATAGGCCCGTCGTTCGCAACAGTGGTGGCTTCGGCGGGATCGGTCCGTCGTTCGCAACAGTGGTTGGCAGCTGCGGGATCGGCCGGCGTCAGCGACATCGATGCGGTGAGTGCCTGATGTTTTCCCCTCAGTTCACCAGACTACTCTAGCTCAGGTTGTAGTAGTTTAGAGAAAGGGCTGTGTGAAGCATTGAAGTGAGCTTTGATCGTTTCAAGCCAAGTTGAAGTGCTTTGAAACCAAAGTTAATGCGGAGGTGGTAAACACGGGAGGGTGAAAAATTGCTTGCGCGTCTTGCTAGTAGGCTTATAGTGGGTACGGCAAGTAGATTCTTAACAGGGGCAAACAGCAAGAGGCTAGTGTGAACGATGGAGAACCTTAAGGTGAAGGAACTCATCGAAATTTGTGAGGAACTCGGCATTACTTTGGGCCGTGCGAAACGAAAGCAAGCGATCCTTGATATCATGAAGGATGAGGGAGTGTCGGCTGAGGAAGTCGATGAGGCCTGGGTGGATATTAAAGCACGCCGTGAGGAGGCTGAAAGGCGAGAGGTAGAAGCTCGCGAACGTGAGGAGGCTGAAAGGCGCGAAGCTCGCGAAGAAGCTGAAAGGCGCGAAGCTCGCGAACGTGAAGAAGCTGAAAGGCGCGAACGACGCGAGGAGGCCGAGAGACAGGAGCGTCTCGAGTTGAAACGACTAGAATTGGCAATCCTACAGTGTTCGCAGGCGCCTAGCGTAGCTTCTCCGACGATTCAGGTCAGCGGTATTAGAATTCGGGATCAACTGCCACCGTTCGTAGTAGGCGAGGACATGGCGAAGTATCTCGTCAAGTTTGAACACGTCTGTGAGCGAAATGCTTTGGAGCAGTCTCTTTGGGCGCGGAACCTGCTAGCTCTTCTTCCCGGCGAAGTGTCCGACGCGATAACTTGCTTGTCGAGGGAAGCGTTTGAGAGCTATGACGAGGTTAAGGAAGTGCTCTTAAGACGTTATAAATTGTCACCCGAGGCTTTCAGGCAAAGGTTCCGGTATGCTAAAAAGGGGAATGAGTCACACGTTGACTTCGCGTTTCGTCTTAAAGCCGATTTAATTGAATGGCTCAAGGGCGAAGGTGTTTATGACGACCGCGATAAAGTGGTGGAATGCGTTGCATTGGAGCAATTCTACCGCTGCATCGAGGATAATGTCAGACTTTGGCTGCAGGACAGACTTGGGGAAGTACAGTTAAATAAGGCAGCTGAGTTAGCTGAGGAGTATTATACTCGTCGAAAGTTGCATAGCAGGGCAGTGCGCGTTGAAAAGGATGAAAGGAAAGAGGGCTTTTCAAGGAAACCTGATCAACGGAAACCCGTTCCGCACCGTAATTTCAAGAAGGACCCGTCTCTTACGAAGGACAGTGTAGGGGAAGGGCAAACAGAAGCGGAGAAATCGAGTGAGGTTTCTACCACACAGGCATTTGAATCGGAAAACAAACGGAAGCCGCTAATCTGCTACAACTGCAAAAAGGAAGGACACATCGCGAAAAACTGTCAGGAAAAGTTTGCCTTCGCAACGATCCGAGAATCAGAAAAAAACATTCGGTTGTTGGAGCCGTATCTCCAAGAAATTAGGGTCAATGAGAAAACGTGCCGAGCACTTAGAGACTCAGCGGCAACCATGGACGTTGTCCATCCTTCATTGGTGTCTCCGGATGACTTCACAGGAGAATGCGCGTGGATTAGGCAAGTCGCCGAGGTGCAGAGTGTTCGCTTACCAATCGCCACGGTTGTCATTGAAGGCCCGTTCGGTAAGCTTTGCACCGAAGCAGCTGTGTCTGCCGCGCTAAATGATCGTTTTCCTTATCTCTTCTCCAACAACTCAGAGCAGCTTCTCAGAGAGCAGGGTAAATCGTTCTTCCCCAACATAGCGTGCATGGCTCTCACGCGATCGCAAGCGCGAAAGCTTTCGCGAAAGCTTGACTTGGTTCCATGCGGTGAACTCTCAAGTGACCTTGTCGGCGGGTCGACGGAACCCCAGAAGGGAAAGTTTCCGCATGAGTCATGTGAGCAGTCACGCGAGCGGCCCGTCGCCGAACCTAGCTGCGCGGTTTCCGGAGAAAGGGGAGACGACATGGCGCCATTGAGTCAGAGCGAGAGGGTTGCAACGCTCTCGCCTGTAGCGGAAAGTTGGAGCGAGCTGCCGAGAGTTGATCGAGAGACGCTCATTGGAGAGCAACGTGAGGATTTCTCGATTGAAGCGCTAGTGGAAAGCCAAATTGAAGCGCGAGTGGAAAGCCAGAAAAACGCGGCAAAAGTGCTGTCGAAGGAGCACTACGAGGAATCGGTGAAGAAGCGTGCTTTTGAAGTAGGGAGTCAGGTAATGCTGCTGCAGCCATCCAAAAGGAACAAGCTTGAGGTTGATTGGGAAGGGCCCGCCAAAGTATTATCGAAGCCTTGCGATACAAATTATGAAGTGAAATTAGGAAGGCGGCCGGACAAAATTTACAACTTGATGAAACCATGCGTTCAACATCAAGCGGTCGTAAATCTGTTGTTGAATGCTTCGGAGGAAGAAGAAGCAGAGATTTTGAGTTCTAGTGAGGTAATTGAAGGGGGATCGAAAGTAATCCAGGAGCAGATAAACCTAGAGCCTAGCTTCAGTGAAGAAGGACCTGAGAAAGAGGACCTGAGAAAGATTGGTTCCGAGTTTGAAGACGTGTTTTCGGACCGCCCCGGAAACACGAGGGTGATCGAACACGATATCGAGCTAAGCGGTGAGGAGTCAATCCGTAGCAAGCCGTATCGTTGTTCCCCTGTGCAACGTCGAAAGTGTGAGCCGCTCTTGGTGCCGCATAGGTATCGTCGCCTAAAAGTGGCCGGTTACTGAGGTGGAGCACGTTGCTCCACAGCGCAACTTTGACGTTCGCTAAAAAAAAAAAAGGGAAAACTAAACGCTAATGGAGGTGCATTGAGCAGTGCGTTCCAGCTAGTAACTTCTCAACCTTTCGGTTTCTCGCTGGCGATTCGGGGCAAAATTTTGACCTCATCACGACCTGGGCTGAGCGCTCTCGTTCAGAGTGATCTCAAGGGGCCAACTTTATGTGGTATTCTAATTCGTTGCGTTGTTGTAATTGTGAAAAATTCAAGTTCTTACTTTAAGAGTCTTGTGTCCCACATGTGCCTCTTGATGTAGAGGGAACAAAATTCCGATAGACACGTAGATAGGTATATGTTGTACTATACTTTGTCTGGTGTTCTGTCGGGTGACCGAAGGCACTTGCGTGTGTCGTGTGTTGTCTGTTGTCGATCCGTTCTTGGCAAGTTGCAGAACCATCGACAAGTGCTGAAACCGAAGATGGTCAGAAGAGACGAGTGAAGCTGGTCAACAAGTTGTGGCGACGAGCCAGTGGAGCTGGGATCCGTCGTCAAAATGGGATGTGTTCCCGGAACAGTCTGGAGCTGTAGTCTCCCCATGGCCCTGGAGGCGAACCTGGAGGGACCTGGCGAACGAGCGCACCTGACATCCGAGCCCCGTGGAAGCAGCTCGTCTTTCCGGTGCATTGTCTGGCGGCGGGGGTGCTGTTATGCCAGCGAGTCCTCGTCAAACGACCGTGCCTCTGAAAAAGGCAATCTGGGTCAAGGCCAGCCCGCAGTCTGCCTGGCGCGATCACCTCGACGGCGTGAACACGCGCGGCGCTCCTCTGGCCCACGTGCAGTGAGTCAGTTGCGCACGTGACAGCGAGCCGGCGTCCTCGTGTCAGGTGGTCTGACGCATGGCGCGGCGGCCCCCATTGGCGGAATCTGCGCTGACGACCAGCGGCGCTTCTGATTGGACATTTTGGTTGGACCCGGTGTAAATAAAAGAAGCCCTGCGGCGCGTCGCGATCGGCGGTCCTATGTGAGAGGCGTCCCCGTGTCGGAGTGCCGACATGTGTGTGAGTCAGCGGTCTTAGGCGAAAGGCTGAACTATGTGTTAGAGAGAAGAGCTCGGCTCTTCGAGTCTCTGTCGGCCCCAGTGCCGAAATTGTAACGCCTCTGTATATATGCTGTACATAAACCTTGTTTGACTCACCGTCGTCTCGTCCGCTCGTCTGATCAGCTCTGCGCAGAAGCAGTCGCGAGCTGAGAAACATACGCTACCAAACGGCTGGTGACCTTCCCGGCGGAGTCGGAAGCAGTGGCGCCTTCGGCACCGTGTTGGCGTCGCCGTCTTTCGCAATAGTGGTGGCTTCGGCGGGATAGGCCCGTCGTTCGCAACAGCACGCAGTAGGCTATTGACAAGTTCGGTCGGAATGCGTGCGAGCGCGATACGAGACGGAATCTGCACGGCCGAGTTTGGCACGAGATACTTGGCACGAGAGGTGAGCATGCGGCACGATGCGTGAGGTGGTGGTGGTGAAAACATTTAATAACCATTAAATGGTTACAGAGAGGTGATTGGGTTGGGGCCTTATTGGCCTCCTACCCTCACAGCACTAGGTGGAACCCCTATTCCGGGGCTCCATTGGCAAGCAACGCCGCCCGCGCCCGTTGAACCAGAGCCTCTTGGGCCTTCAGGTCTTGACAGCTGAGCAGGGCCGCCTCCCAGTCCTCTCTCGTGGGATTGGGGTTGGGGGGGATAGATGGATTAGACTGGCACGCCCAGACGATGTGAAAGGTGTCAGCCACCTCACCACAGAACTGGCACGTGCCATCAAAGGATGAATTAAAATGTTTTAGCACCGCCGGGCACAGTACAGTATTGGTAAACAGTTTTAAAAGGAGGCGCTCGTCAGCGCGATGCAGTCCCTTACAAGGGTCTGGATAGCGCCGGTGCTCCTCCTTGTAGTAATTGGTAATATCTTTGAATGAAAGGGCCGAATTGTCTGATTGCGAGTAGGCTTCCAAAGACAGGGAGATAGCCCGGGAAGAGAGTGCGCGGGCGGCCTGATCGGCCTGTTCGTTACCCCTGAGTCCTTGGTGACCGGGTGCCCAAACCAGATTTCGCGGAGTTGGATTAACGTATCGGCAGCTAGGTTCCAGTATGCGCTGAGCAAGCGGTGAAGCCCACCCTAGCTGATAGTTCCGACAGGCCCCTCGTGAGTCGGTGATGATATGTTTAGAAGAGGGATAGGTGAGAGCCAGAGCGATGGCAACCTCCTCCGCGTGTGTTGCGCTGTAGGCTTTGAAAGTGAGCCCGTTTACGGTGTTTGCGTTGTGTATGACTGCGGCAGTATACCACCCCCCATGGTGCGGGCCGGCAACGTCCACGTAGCACACGTGTTCCTCTTGACCAAAGTGTCGCTGCAACGCTTCCGCGCGCGCCTGGCGGCGACCACTGTGGTTTTCTTTGGACATGTTGCGGGGAAGGGGTCGGACCCGGAGGGCGCGTCTCCAAGGTTCTGGCACTCTCACCCTTTCCTCAATATAGTAATCGTGTTTGATGTGTATTCGGTCCAAGAGGCGGCGACCGGAATGGGTCTGTGCAAGGCGCGTGTATTGGTTAACGAGGTGGGCTTCTCGAAGTTCCCGGTAGGTATTCACCACGCCTAGGGCCAGAAGTCTCTGGTTGGACGTGGTGATAGGGAGGTCGAGAGCCCGCTTGATAACTTTACGGTGGATGACCTCGAGTTGATCATCCTCGTGTTTGCGTAGGTGCAAGTAGGGAGTCGAGTAGAGTATTCTACTCGTTACGAAAGCATGGGCAAGCCGCATTGCATCCCTGCTTCGTAATCCGCCCCGCTTGTTGGAGACCCGGCGGACCATACGGCCCACCTGGTCTCCCACCGTGCGAAGTTTGGCTATTGTGGTGTCGGCCTTGCGTTGGTGGTGTATGAAGAGGCCAAGGACGCGGATCTCCTTGGCCTCACGGATCGGTCCCGAGGGAAGACTGATATGGAGCTGAGTTGTGTCCTGAGGGGAGGGACGTACGTGCACAAATTCTGACTTAGCCGGGGCACACTGGAGTCCGCAGTAGGTTGCGTAGTCGTCGACTACAGTCGCTGCTGCTTGCAGGCATGACTCCATGTGACCCAGGTTACCTTGCGTGGCCCAGATCGTGATATCATCCGCGTAAAGAGCGTGATGTATCCCTGGTAAAGAAGCCAATTTGGGGGGAAGATGAAGCATGGCTATATTAAATAGGAGAGGAGAGAGGACCGCGCCTTGAGGAGTTCCCCTCGAGCCGATGACGTAAGGCCCATGTTCCTCATCTTGTATGCGTATGTAGGCTCGACGGTGTGTAAGAAACTGTCTAACATAATTGAATGTTTTATAACCACAGTTGGTCTGACTGAGGTGGTCAAGGATTACCTCATGCTTCACGTTGTCGAATGCTCCTTTAAGATCCAAGGCCAGGACTACCTTGTCATTGTGGGGGCATTCAACAGGATCTAATATGTCATGGTGGAGCTGTAGAAGTATATCCTGGGCTGACTTCTGAGGGCGGAATCCAAACATGGTGTCCGCAAAAGTGTGCTGTGTTTCTAGAAACTCGGAGAGTCTGTCGCGCACCATCGTTTCCATCAGCTTGCCGACACAAGACGTGAGGGAGATGGGGCGAAGGTTCTCCACGTCAATAGGTTTACCTGCCTTCGGGATGAAGGTCACGAGAGCTGATTTCCATTCAAGAGGGAGAGGAGTTTCTCCGTCCCAAATGCTATTGATGTATTTGAGGAGCGTGGCGTAGGCTGCGTCGGGAAGATTGGCCAACAGTTTGACCGTAACCTGGTCACGCCCTGGTGCAGTGCCACGCTTCATCTTGCGTAAGGCCGCCTGGAGGTCGTGGAGCTGGAACGGGGTGTCCAACTGCGTGTTCTTTTTGCCTGCGTAGGAGTATGCGGCCGTCCGGGGGTCCTTGGTGGTGCACAGGTATCGGTCCCTGAGCGTGTTTGCCAGCTGTGTTGTCGTTCCTGTAAAGTTGTGCATGACCTTATGTAAGTGACGTTGAGTTTCCGTGCGTGTTTGTGTTGGATCGATGAGAGCGCGAAACAGGCGCCACGTGTTGCGACCAGACATCTGGCGTGCAGCCGTGTTGCACCTGTCCACCCAGTTAGTGTCGGCTAGCTGAGCAGCATATTCCGCAGCTTGCTCCGTGAGTTCTAGGATGCGTTTCTTGAGGCGTTTGTTATGTTTCTGTTTTTTCCATCGTTTGGTGAGGCTGCGGCGGGCCTGCCAAAGATGGAGGAGGTGGTTGTCCACGTCAGTTTGAGTTTCCGTGAGCTGTATCAGCTGTTCGTGTTGTTTCAGTGTAGACGTCAGTGATTTAGACCAGGTGTCGTATCCCGACTGGAGAGGGTCTACAATAGGTAGAGTGGTGCGGAAAGTTGTCCAGTCTGGGATACGAGCTTGTGTAAGTGGGCGTTTTAAGGGACGCATGTACACAGTTGTGTTTAATACACAATGATCACTACCGAGAGTGTCCTGTGTGTTCAGCCAGTCGGCATGGCGTATGTTGCGTGTAATTGTGAGGTCCGGGCAAGTATCTCGTTGAACAGAGTTGCCTACACGTGTTGGGCTGGCGGGATCAGTGTGGAGGGTGAGTCCAAGTGTAGAAAGAAGTTCCGCAAGCTTCCTTCCACGCGTGTCCTCTCGTGGGTAACCCCATAACCTGCTTGGGGCATTGAAGTCGCCGACGATCAGGAGGGGGTCCCGTCCTGCCACCTGCATAGCTTGTGTGAAAGTTTCGCTGAACGTGACGTTCTTAAGCTTTGGGGGACAGTAAATGTTTAAAATATGAACAGGTGGGTCAGATCGCCTTATAGGCAGCACCGACACCATTGTGTATGGGAAAGGCGGTGTTGTGGGGAGTGTGACTTCCTGTGCGGTATATTGCTTGTGAACAAGTATACATGTCTCCGGGTTGTGTTGAAATGTAGTGTAATTTGTGAGTTTGACGTCCGAGCCGGGTTCCTGAAGGGCAACCACGGCAACAAGGAACTCAAAGGTCTCAAGATAGAGGCGGAAATGAGCCCGCTTCTTGTGGTTCTTGAGACCTCTGCAGTTCCACTGTGTTAGTAACAACGGCTGAGTTGCTCACGATGCGTGAGACGCGAGCATGCGCAGTGGGGGTGTGGACATCGCCGCCGACGCACGACATCGTGCCACTAAGAAACACTCCGCATTTAAAATTTCCACGCGCTTTCGAGAGAAACCATTGCAAGGTTAGACACTTCAAATGGTGCGCTTTTTTGTTGCGACACAAAACAGAAAAGCAGTGAAGGACGGTAGACAGTTCATTTAACCACATTTTATCTCAACCCGACGTGACGGCTGTATCGTAGGTGTGATGTTTACAAAATTGGATAGCCATGACTGCATCCCCAATTGACGTTTCACAAACATAACGGTCTATTTCAAAAGCAGTTGCGACACATAGCGTAGCTCTGTGGTAGAATACTTTGTTGCCATGCGCAATGCTGGGGTTCGACTCGTACTAGGACCATGACATTATTTCTTTACATTCGTCGGGTCAATGCAGCCGATGTCAGCTTTTTTTCCCTTCAAACGCTTAAAGACGTGCTTTGGCCGCAAATAACACACACACACACAAAGTAAAGGAACACTCAACGACAAGCACAAGCCGCTTGTGCTTGTCGTTGAGTGTTCCTCTACTTTGTGTGTTTGTGTGTGTGTATGTGTGTGTGTATGTGCGTGTGTGTGTGTGTGTGCGTGTGTGCGTGTGCGTGTGTGTGTGTGCGTGTGCGCGCGCGTGTGTGTGTGTGTGTTATTTGCGGCCGAAGCATGTCCATAAGCAAGTACCAACTGGGCCAACAATCAGTACCGTTACAACATATTTTTTCAAACGCTCACGCGTCAATATTACCCAAGTGTGTTCTCGCCATTCCTGGGTAGATATGAAGGGTCAGTCACCAGTGGCACACACCCGCATATAAGCGGCTCATACCCGCCCGCGCGTATGTGCCACTGCTCGACGGGAAGTGTTTGACGACGTACACGACGAGATTGTGACAATATTAAGTCATGACTAGCGAGTCGTATTCGTCAAATCATCATCCCTTCCCATGCTAATTTTGTTTTACCCCAAGCTAGGGGAGTGATCACCAGAGCACGCAGACGTAGGCACATAGATAGATAAATAGATAGATAGATAGATAGATAGATAGATAGATAGATAGATAGATAGATAGATAGATAGATAGATAGATAGATAGATAGATAGATAGATAGATAGATAGACGCCAAAAGTGCTTGCAGTGCGCAAAGAAATATTTAAAAGTACTACGTATGTGAATGTCATGAGGGGAAGGACTATCCTTAACGCAGCATCATGCGATGCGTGGCAGCAGCGTAAAATAAGGTAAGGCGTCAAAAGATGCGCACTGAGCAACGAGTCCGTGTTTTAAAGGTCTATCCATTACAAAACGTTCAGACACATTTATAATCATCATCAGCGACAGAACCATCAACAAAGTGAACATTTGCGTACCGGGTTCGCGTGTTGTCCTATACGGTCACGTTGTGGGCCCATCGCCGATTCACCATCGTCATCCATTAATCTTTCTTTTCCCCTTTCCCTTCCCCCAGTGTAGAGTAGCAGGCTAGAGCAAGCTATCGCTCAGGCCGACCTCTCTGCCTTTCTGTAAATAAACTTACTTCCTCCTCCTACCTCCCATCGCCGATTCCCAAAATAAATAATTATGGCGTAGAGGGCGCTTAACACTTGTGGTGCATTCAGTGATACTTTGAAACGGCCAATGCTACGTGTACAGCCATTCGTTTCCTTGCACTACAATGCACCGCGAACGGAAGCACGTTAGTAGTTCTGAAGCCAACGCGCACGAAGCTCGACAACGCCCTAGCTCTAGAAAACGAAGCTCAAGTGCCCTTCCTCCCCCCCCCCCCTCTCTCTTGGCATAGTCGGTAGGACGCATTCATGCACACTTCTGTTCACACTGGGCAAACATGGGCGTCTGGCCTGATATTCACTGCATTCGCTTTGAGACGGAGATGACCCGGCCTCGAACACCGGCCCCGGAAAGACAATAGAATTTATTTTGTTTATTACTTCGTGAGCTCGCACCAGTTGTGGGCGAGAAGTGTTTCATCTTTAACAACACCAGCGGCACGGGTCAGTAAATACAAACTGCCATTCAGAACGTTCTGTGGGCATTCGCGGGTTTTCTTTCCCGTGGAAAGGTTCTCACAATGGAAACAAGACGCACCCCCACGCAGTAACGAACATGCGACATGTGTGTTATCAGAAGTACTTAAGTCATTAGTGGCGTGCTAAAACCGTGTGTTTAGAACAGAATGTGAATGATGGCTTGCACTATACTTACTACATGTCATGAAAGAGCGATTAGCTGCCCCTTTTGTACACCGACGCACTAGGCGCAAGGAGAAGGTGTGCAGAAGTGCTTGTGCGTTTAGAAAAAAAAAGTGGTTAACTATTTTGGGTACTTTGTACGCTACTACGGAAAAGAACCACATAGAGAGCACGAGAACGAAACCTACTCAGATTCTATGCAGAGATAGAAGTGTTTTGAACCAATCTTCGACGATTTAAAGTACGAAGTACTCTACGGGAGAGTGGTAAGCTGCCTCGGATGATTTGCTGTGTAGAAAAAAAAATGTTTCTACTACGAAGAACGCTGTGTTTAGAAAAAGTATTTAACGATTTATTGCACATAGTGCTCTACTACGGGAGAGCAGAAAGCCGTCCCTACGATGAGATTAGCGTTGAAGATTGCTAGGCCGAAGAAAACTGTGTGTTTAGACAACGCTTTTAATGATTTGGAGTACGAGGTACTCTACTATAGGCAACCGGCAATGCAGGTTACAAAATCTGATAGTAGTGCCAGAGCACACAGCCTAGCGAGTAGGCGCAGCAAAACCGAGTCTTCCAATGCGTAGCCTAGCGAGTAGACGCAGCAAAATCGGAATCGCACGTGCATATCATTTTCTTTTTTAGTTGTGCGCATGGAGGTCACGGCTGATTACGTAAGCGCCCAGGAACCGTTCTTCTAAAACGTGCCATTAAGGGCACTGACGCTTCAGCGTGTCACTGTGTTAAGCGAGCGTTTCATATTCTTAGTATCCCTGGCGGTCGGCGCCAACAATGCTGAGGCGGCCCAAAAAGCTTTGTCGCGCCCTCTGGTCCACTTTCGGGTGCCTATTGGAGAGCATAAAGCTGTCCTGTGGGCCTCTACCACACAGACAAAACTAGATAGAAAGGAGCCATCCCTACGGTGGGATAACGTTGAAGACTGCTAGGTCGAAGGAAACAGTGTGTTTAGACAACAATTTTAACGACTTAGAGTACGAGGTACTCTACGATGGGAAAGCTTAAAGCCGTCCCGTGAGCCTCTACAAAAAGCAAACTGTTTAGATAGAATGTTTTACGATTTCGAGTACTGCTTACTCAACTAGGGGAGGGCAGTGAGCCGTCCCGCTGTGTTTAGCAAAAAACTGGTAACGATTTAGAGTACTTGATACTCTACAATGGGAGAGCACTAGGCCGTCCCGCTGTCCAAGTAGGATAAAGCACTATTATTGTTGGAAACAGGAAAACAGCGCGCAATTCCAAATCCACCTCTGCACACTCTCCAGAAATGGAAATGGGATTTTGGCAACATACCTCGTCTAATATAGCAAGGACTTTATTTTTGTGAACATATTTCAAGCGTGATTCGACCACTGCACGTGACTTTTACTAGAGACGTTGTAGGCTCTCACACGTAAAAAAGAACATAATGTTTTATTTGAGAATTTCAGGAAGCTCCGCGCTTTGAAGCCGCCGAGCTAGACTTTCGGCTAGCCTAACATGGTAAGTACTTCGCGAGGCTTGCACTGGGTGGCGCAATGTGTACACGCAGAGCTGGTCCTGGCTTAAGTTACTGTATATGCTCCTTTCTTACCTCTCTAACCCTGGCTAGAGTCACTGTATATGCTGCCTGCTGTGTATGCCCCCTAAAGGTAGCATATACAGTATCTCTAGCCCTGGCTTAACTATATGCACACGTGCATTCACACACGGATGAACGAAATGTTCGTGTGATAACGTTGTAAATAACGAGTATAGGCTGAGTGTCTATCGGGTTCGATTTGGCATCGCTTGGCAATCACAGCACCAGATGCTTAATTAAAATAGTTTTTAAATGCGAAGCATTTCTTGGCTAACTTCGGCGACTTTGAGCGTATCTATCTACCTCTCTATCTATATATTTAGCCGCTTACACTTAGCTATCCTGGCCATTTGGATAATGGTATCAATACCAAACTTGGTGTGATATAACATGGCTGTATGATGAACATAACTGACTAGTCATAACATGAAAAATATGACATGTATGTCATGATTTACATTTGATGATCTTGGTGCTCTTGCGGTGGTTTCTTTCACATGACATGTTGCAAAGCTGGTGTGGTATGACATGACTGCAGGCGAACACAACCGACAGACCCTAACATGAAAATCATGACCTGCGTGTAATGTAACAACATGACTACATGCCACACTCATGATGTGCTCGCGGCCGCTTCGCTAGCTTTGCATCTACCGAATTTGGTATCACGGGACGTGAATGGATGACGAAGGTATGGTATTAGTGCAAATATGATAATCATGAGATTCGTGTCATGCAACAACATGACTACATGCCACACTCATTATGCGCTCGCGGCCATTTCGATAGCTTCACATGTACCCAATTTGGTATTACGGGACGTGAATGGATGACGAAGGTATATGTAACTGCTATTAACATGGTAATCACGAGATGCGTGTGATGTAAAAACGAGACTACACGCTACGCTCCTGATGCGCTCGCGGCTGTTTCACTAGCATCACATGTACCATATCCAGTATTACGTGACGCGAACGGACGATATGGGTAAATGACACGTCCGAACATCATGATCATAACATGCGTGTCATGTAACAACATGCCTACGTCCCACACTGATTATGCGTTCGTGGCCGATTCGCTAACTTAACATGTGCCAAATTTGGTATTAGAAACATAAATGGATCACGAAGGTATGTAACTGGTGCAAACATGATAATCATGAGATGCGTGTCATGTAAGAACACGACAATTTTCTGTTTCTTTCTGTCTCTTTACCTCCGTCTATTTCTTTCTCTCGCTCTGTGTAGCTGTTTTCTTGCCTATCCGATTTGTTGTATCCCACGCCAGGCAAATGGGCGCAGCGGGAGAGTGCACGCGTGCACGATGGTGGCTTTTCGGGCCAAAGCTCCTCAAGGTCAAGTCATGTCCACCGTCGTTTCTCGGTGGCGATGAAGAACAAGCACGTTCCAGACCACATATTACGTTCCTCTTATCGCGGCACAGCACGTGCAAGATACCCACCCACTGTACGCCATGACAATGAGTCTGATGACGATAATGATCACGGAAAACGACTGGTTTGCGCAGTATATGACGTCTCCACGTGCTCTACGATGCGTTTCGTGTGACTGGAAACAACCAACCTCCACCAGGGGAGCAGACCTCATCTTTGCCAGCAAAATTGACAACTTAACGTGACATACCATTTATGACTGATAAACATTGTATATTACTGTACACAGCTTTGTCATTCATTTACATGCGTGAGTGGTCAATGCCACGTAGGATTTACGGTAAAACAAAACAACCCCACTGCTTCGCCCACTCATCATCGTTCACTTCGTAAATATTCCGTAATTGTTTTATTGTCTACACCACATGTCGGACAAAAAGCGCTCATAACGGATCTCCTCTAATAAAAATAGTCTTGTCACCACGCGCCGGAGTTGTATATAGTGTGCTAGACACGGTACATGCAATGGACGGCGCACACTTTCAAGTTATTGGAAGCCTTTCTTATACCAACTCGCATTCGTTGTACAGGTGCTGCGTCGGCGAGTACCTAAGTCCATATATAGACGAAAGATCTTGGTTACGGTGTATTTTTTTTGTTCTTTTCTTTCTTTGCTTCGTCGGGAAGCGAAGGACGCGGGAGAACAGTTCGAGGTCTTCGTGAAGCCTCTGGTCTGTTCTGACATGCAGCCATCTGTCCTACGTGTTCGCGACCTTGCCATGCTGTCGTCGAGTGACTGTACATTTTCATGTTGAGCCGGTCCCTCGAGCAGTTTCATATGATCAAAAAGTAACACTCAGCTAATTAAGTTAAGTAAAGTAATTGGGTTCACAACCTTGCTAGCCAGACACCATAACCGCTAGACAGCTGGGACAAGTACCTCTTTAAAGGTGCAATAGACGGTAAATAACTTGTATTTGTTTGTGAACCCGGTGTGAAAAAAAAAAACTCGTTTTCCCAAACTACCGGGTGTTCAAAATTAAGCTTTATGATTTTTTTAAAATTAGGCGCTCGAAGGCACGTGAGAACCACTTGTGCAAATAAGTTAAGCGGCCAGGGGGACAGAAAGTTAGATGATAATTATCGCTGTCAGCAGCCCAATTAACTAAAATTTAATAATTAACTTTTTACTGGCTGCGGTAAGTTGGCATGTTTATATTGAAAAAATGTAGGCAGTGGTGTTTGTACACAGTTTCAGTTGGAAGATTTTTTCTAGCACGCCTGTGTTCCGAGATATCCGGCTCCAAAGTTTAATTGTCTTTCGCACGATTACGCATGCAAGAGGGTGAGGGTCCGCGCAAAGCTCCTCCCTAAAGTGACGCATCTGTTGCGTGTGGTGTTTAGTGTGTGAAGAGGGTGGAAGCGTAGGCATAGGTGATAGCAATTACCCTTGCCCTCTTCGGCCGTCGAAATCAAAAATCGAAGAACGCTTGCAACCAGTGTCGTAACACGCAACTGCAGAGCCTCTAACGATAGTGGCAGATACCATGCCGAGATAATGGTGCGAGCGGAGAATCTGGATGCCAGTGCGCGTGCGTAATAATCACTAGAGAAGCATGCGTGGTCGTTGCCTGGGCTACGCGAATAGCGTGACTGCTGATGTCCGAGTACTGTAACTTTTATTGAAACAAGAGCAACAACTCCACCAATAATAACTGAAACAGTTTTATCCTTGCTAACGCATATTTCCTGCTGCTACATAAGCATATTTCGGTCATGCACAAATCTCATCGAAACTCTTCACCTCTCAAGACGTCAATGCCCCAAAAAGTGTTCAAAATGCCTGCCTTCGGCAGCAACGCAAAGCATGAACCGCTGTCGCGTCGACTCGATGACTCGGCGCAGTACTTCTGCAGGAATACTCGCACAGGCAGATGTTATCCTGTCCTTCATGTCATTAACATCGCTGGGCTCTGTTACGTAAACTCGATCTTTAACGTAGCCCCAAAGGAAAAAGTCGAGCGGAGAAAGGTCAGGTGATCTTGGTGGCCAAAACATCGCTCCTGCGCGCCCAATCCACTGTTGTGGAAAACGTCTGTCCAACCAGTTCTTCGCCCTGGTAGAAAAATGTGGTGGTGCTCCATCGTGCTGAAACCATACTTGGCGCAGGTCATTCAGGGAAAGACTGCAGACAAGATCATCAATGACAACACCTAATATTTCTTCTGTGTACATCTTTCCGTTCAAGTTGTCCTCAAAAAAGTGAGGTCCGATGATCCTGTCCCCGAGTATGCCGCACCACACATTCACACTCCAGCGAACTTGATGCTTGTGCTGCCTCAGCCAGTGTGGGTTTTCTTGTGCCCAATAATGGGCGTTGTGAAGATTAACACTTCCATTTCGGCAAAACCGAGCTTCATCAGTCCAAATTATTCTGTGCAAAAAGTCATTTTCTTGATCAGTTTTGATGAGGCCCCAATTGCAGAAGTCAACTCGCCTTTCAAAGTCCGCCTCATTTAGGTCCTGATGAAGGTAAACGTGATATGGATGGAACTTGTGCTTTCTTAAAACATTTGTGACTGTTCCGATGCTGCGACCGCACTGATCGGCAATCTGTCGGATGCTGAGCTCTGGCATCGAGGTTACGCACGCGACAACGTCGATTTCAAAGTCTTCATCGACGATTGCCTTCCTGGTCCGTCTCGGAAGGTGGACAGAGCCTGTTGTGCAGAAGCGTCGAAACAGGTTTGTGAAAGTGGGCCTTGTTGGAAGGGGACGGTGTGGGTGGCGAGACGCGTAAAGCTCCATTGCTAACGAAGCGTTGCCATTCATTTCAGCCATTGCAAGCACCACGTCTACTTTTACTTTGGTAGAATACCTCACGCCAGAAGCAGCCATATTAGCTCGAAAGGACTCCACGTGGATTTCCTTGGTAGACCTTCAATGCAGAGACGCTGTGCTCTAACCGGAGGCACCCTAGTGCAGGACGGTCCTGCTAACGCGTTCACAAGAAGATGTCTCAGTGTGATCTAAAGTCACGAAAAAACGTCGCGAAAAATGGTCTCCTGTTATCGCGTTCATCAGGATCATGCGTAAGGCTCATGGCGCACCGCGCTGTCACATTTTGATTTCGCCGGCCGAAGAGGGCAAGGGTAATTGCTATCACCTATGCCTACGCTTCCACCCTCTTCACACACTAAACACCACACGCAACAGATGCGTCACTTTAGGGAGGAGCTTTGCGCGGACCCTCACCCTCTTGCATGCGTAATCGTGCGAAAGACAATTAAACTTTGGAGCCGGATATCTCGGAACACAGGCGTGCTAGAAAAAATCTTCCAACTGAAACTGTGTACAAACACCACTGCCTACATTTTTTCAATATAAACATGCCAACTTACCGCAGCCAGTAAAAAGTTAATTATTAAATTTTAGTTAATTGGGCTGCTGACAGCGATAATTATCATCTAACTTTCTGTCCCCCTGGCCGCTTAACTTATTTGCACAAGTGGTTCTCACGTGCCTTCGAGCGCCTAATTTTAAAAAAATCATAAAGCTTAATTTTGAACACCCGGTATAGCTTTATTATGAATTTAAACGGGAAAAATCGCCTTTCTAATTCCCATCAATGTATTGATATAAATACGTTTGTCAGCTGAAATAACTTGAGAATAGAGCGGATTGAGTTTTCTATTTTCAACACTTGTAATGATATTCATTGATAATTAGTGGTACTTGTAGTTTTTTTTCAATAATGTTCAAAAGCTTGTGTACGACATACATTGTTCTGTTGCGCTACTCGCTTCTTCACAAGGAATGTGACCCAGCGGCTGTTCTTCTACTAATCGAATTGTAAGTTTGAAGATACCGATCAACCAAGCATCGGAATTCACTTCTGTATGTCTCTACATAGATCGGCTCCTTAACTCATTTCTAGAAATGGTGATTCATAAAGAAGTATGTGATGGAGACCTTCATAGGACACTTAAGCTCGACAGTGGCCTGCGCAGCCCTCGTTGATGGGTCACTTTATGTGTATTATAGCCCTATAATCAACAATATACCTTGCTACATTCTGATAAATGATTTCACCCGTGGCAGGGCCAGTAGAGGCCGTTACAATGGGGTACACAAAGCCTTCTATGGTCTTGAGTTTCGCCACTCAGAATGCGGTGAACGTAGGTCAGCCTCTCTTCCTGTTTGTTCAGCGTTTCATCCCTAATTCATTCGAAACAGCGCGCTTGTAGACATGCCACGCAAAGCTGCTTCGCGTCGATTTGATTCCTATTTAATTTAGATTGAATGTCGCAACTGCGTTTGTCGCGGCACCGAGTTCGACAAGCAAAGGGAAATTCTGCGTGAAGTCTCAAGATTTTTATGTTGATTAACAAGAAAGTGTAAGTGGCCGCTTTACAAGTGATTCCATCACGTAAAAATATACAAACATTTCCACGTCATTTTGATAGCTTCGCCATCAAGATTCTCATGCGCCTAGCTTTTTTGCTTTGCTGAGGACAAAACTAAACATCCTAAAGAATTTAGGGCACGCCTACTGTGCAGGAACGTACAAACAAAACAACCTCAATGAATCCAAAGGCAGCGTAAACAATTCCAAAGCTTCATAACGTTTCAAAGAGTGATAAGCACGCAGCAGTGCGCAGTCAGCGCTGCCCGTATGTGCATCTTTATCGTTCGTGTCGTTCTCTCGGATGGTCAACTTGTCAAAGGATGAGTCGAGACCAACCGTAAGCCCGACTTTCAGTTTCACTTCTCTATTGTCAGATGAGTAACAGACTCCAAAGTCGCGTGCGTTATTCCACGATAACAGCAACTTCACTCTAACAAAAATCGAGTATTTGGGGAGTAGTTCTGCCACGCAGTAAAAATAGTCACCTACCTCGCGTAATTTCCTCGCGTTATCAAAGTACGGTGCCACCACTTAGCGGTGACGAACGGCGCGCGTGCTATAAGCGTGACATAGCCGAATTTCTTAAGAATAAAGTGGCGAGAGGCGGGTTTTCAAGAAAGGAAACGCGACGAGAGAGGGATGAAGATTGCATTTGTGTGGCGGAATTGCTGTCAAATACTTTCTTTTTTGAGTGGAGAGATAGAGCGTGCACATTTCGGAGCCCGAACAGAGGTTACACCACGCACCAAACGATCAGATGCTATTAGACGCGCAGTGACTGCTATCACATGCCCGCCGGTCGCGTACGGCGCCCTGCAAAGAAATGCAATGACAAGGCACTTGCTGCTCGCCTGTTGAAACTGGCCGATCCATCGCAGTACTTCATGTACGACACGATGTGCGAGCGCGATGACGATGCATTGTGATATAGCATACAGATTTGGTATGGTAAGCGCTAGCGAGCGAAAAGGAGGAAGCCAAGATGCGGCTGCAACTAGCACGAGCAGCAGGCGTTTTAAAGGGAGAAGAGAGAGAGCCAAAAAACCTGTGTTCGGGTGGCGTGAATGTGATCTCCTCGTGCGGCGGTCGCTTGCCGTCGGTGGGCGATGCCATGGTGGTAAGCGGTGGTGTGTTCGGCGCGCGCTACGGGACACCGCTGCAGGGCCCGGGCCGCGGTCCGCTGCTGCTGCTTCGCATGCCGCCGCCGCTGGTCGTCGCCGATGCTGCACTGGCGGACGGGCGCCGCTCCGCTGCGGAGTGCCGGGATCGGAACGCGCCGCGGTTGGAACCAGCGCCCGCGCGCCTTACGATGCTCGCCGACGCCGTGAGCGCCATCTGCCGCGCTTCTCGGAGGGCGCGCGCCCGCGGCCCCTAAGGCGTTGCGGGCAAAAAGAAGAAGAAAAAAAAAATGGACGACACGCAACGTTTGAAGGGCCTTTATACAACCCCTGAGTATATATGCGAAGAATAAGCGCGTTATCATGTACCGGCATTTCCCGTTTTTGGGGGGCGCTACTCGCGACGTCAGTAATCGGTTCCCGTGACGTCTAGAGGAGATAAGGTCATTACGCGAGAGATATATATCCCTCGCATGAGGACCAATGTCGGCCGGTCCTAAAGACATCAATAGCGATACACATCAGCATTGTAGTGAGTTGCCTCGTACCATTTTTTTCCATGCAGTCCCAGGCCAGTTCCGTCTTGCCTATCGGGCGCGATTAACAGATTTCACGTCATTTCGTGCGTTTTCAAGTCAGCTAGCGGAGATAGCGGCGTGTAGCCGCAAAGCACGAAATCCTGATAAACTGAATGTGTCATGCTAACACTGCCACGTGTTCTACGAGGAACTGAGTGACCCGGAGGAGGTAGCGTTCGTTTGTAGGAAGTGTAGTGAATGCGAGTGTATATAGGTCGGCAAATTGACTCATGAGTTGGCCCGCTCGGAATAACTCAAACTGAAATCAAGCCGTGAGTCTTTCAGTGAGCCCGGGTGAGTAAAATTTTGGTGAGTCTGAGCCCGAGTGATTCCAAAGCTCAAAAAATAGTTCTTAAGTCTGAGTGGGAGAGATAAAGATGCAAGAAAAGGCAGCGGAAGATGGAAAAAAGTTTAAGCGGACAGACAGGGAGATTAACCAGTTCTTAGACCGGCTGGCTACCCTGTGCTGGGGAAAGGGGTGAGGGGAATGAAAGATGTTAAAAAAGAAATGTTGCGAAGAGAGAAAGAAATTACAAAAAATTACAAAAAAATTACAAAGAAGGGCAGCGAGTTTCAATAATAATCCGAGGGTGAACTACGCAGAGGGTGCCTTGACCTTGCCGCCGCCTACTATTCCAGGGAAGTTCTTGATGGAGAGAGGGGGAGAATATAATGAGCAAAATGCAGGGAGGTTCACCAGAAATTGGGGCATCCGGTTTGCTATTCTGCACCAAGAGAAAAGGGAGTGGGGAAGAAAGATGAGAATATATCTCCCGTTGTCATCTTTTCTGAAGGAAAATATTCTTAGTGGTTTGAAACCACTCATGGCTCGTACTTGGAGGTACTACATCAAAATTCACCTAGAAGGGCACCTATTATGCCAGATATTGAAGTTAAAGAACGAGGAAACTATGGTCTGAAAAGCTAATTCTAGGCTAACGCACTCATGACTCGACTCACTCTGGCTGACTGAAATTAAGCTATTAGTCTCACAAGGTGAGTCCGGGTGAGTAATATTTTGGTCAGCTTGAGTCCGAGTGAGCCCAGCTGAAAATTTTCCTGAATGTTAGTGAGTCCGGTTCAGGAAAATTTTGGCGAGTCTCATTGCGAATAAGCCTTAAACACAATAGATATTTCAATCTGGTTGAGCTCTACAATTTTAGCCGGTTTACGAAGACGGGAAAGAAATTAGTAATAAATGTCGGGGTTCAACGTCTCAAAACCACGATATCACTATGAGAGACGCTGTCGTGGCGCAAGAAATTTCGAACACCTGAGGTTCGAACGCTCACCAAAATTCAAGCACACCAGCCTCGGGCATTTCAGCCTCCTTCGAGCTGACGAGGACGGGATTCGATCCCACGACCTGCATGTCAGCTGTCGAGCACTTTAAGTTCCAAACTTTCCAACACTGATGTGTTGGCGAAAAAGGAATCATTCTCTCTAATGTTCCGCATGTTGCGATTTGGGCGATGCGATGGTGTTAGGCAATGCGGATATCGTAAAGAGCAGGTTACTACAGTGACCTTCATAACACGTAGCTGGCCTTATAAACGTGGATTATGGGCGATTAAAACGCCGTGGAAGTAGCAACAAATAAAAAAAGAACCCTGTATAAAAATCTGTATAGAACGGCTGTATAAAAAAATCAAATTGAGGACATACTATCTCGAAAAAAGAAGTCACGGACACTAACATCTCATCCCTCCGTTTCTACTCCTCCTCATCACTATTATGATCAATAAATCAATCAATCAATTAATTATTTATTCAGCTGTTTTCTTCCTTCGCAATAAATTGTACATGATAAAGATATACAGAAGGATGCCCCGTTACACAAACTGGATCGAGACTATCTTCCGCATAAACATTTGATCGGCAACAACAGTAGGAAATAATACTGTGTTAAATTTATCAATAATATATAGGCAAATGACGTTGTCAACAACCGGGTATCAGCGGTAATCAAAGCTAAATACACAGGTAACATTTAAACAGAGAGAAAAAAATAAAGAAAAACTCAGCAACAGCTTGGAGAAAGAATGAGAAGCTCAGGGAAAAAACAGTTACACAGAAGAGCGAAGAATTTTTTTTTCAGTTCATGCAACATTTTAGGGCCGAAGATCTTAAAGGTCGAGGGTTGTCCGTTGTCCCGTCACAGCCAGCCGCTAGTACTCGAGCGCCCACTAGATGGATCTGCGGCGCTCGCTCCACTCGCACGCACCGCGACGGGGAAGCTCGCTACACATCATCTGCGTCCTGCGAGAGGCGCTCGACGAGAAGAAAGAGAGAGAGAGAGAGAGAGGTAGAGGTTCAGTAAATGAAAAGACGCACAACTTCTGCAGCACGGCTCAGCGCCATCGACGAGAAGTGCATGCACGGACCGGTGGTGTAAATAGCGCATCACCTGAGCGCTAAGAGCTCTCTCTCACTCTCTCTGCCCTTCGCTGGCTCTCTCGTGTCACATGTAAAGGCGCGTCTATACGCCTAGTTTGCTAACTATTGTAAATGTGTGATTAATACGTGGGATATTTGTGAGTAAGAAGCCTCGCGAGAGTTCTCATTGGCCGGAGCATGGGTGATACCAGGATTCTTTTCTTAGAGATGCGTGGATCCTTTAGAGGCAAAACTCCTGACGCTGTGGCTCAGTCCCTCCTTCGTAGCCTCCCTTTAGTTCTCGCAATGTTCACTAGATGGCGCTACGCTGTTGCAGTATGAGAAGTGATCAGAAAATGGCGGGGACGTATGTTGCGTCAGTTGTGGTTTAGTTTGATAGGATGACAGACAGACAGACAGACAGACAGACAGACAGACAGACAGACAGACAGACAGACAGACAGACAGACAGACAGACGAACGGACGGACGGACAGACAGACAGACAGACAGACGAACGGACGGACGGATGGACAGACAGACGGACAGACGGACAGACAGACGGACGGACAGACATACGGACAGACGAACGGACGGACGGATGGACAGACAGACAGACAGACAGACAGACAGACAGACAGACAGACAGACAGACAGACAGACAGACAGACAGACGGCTAAGCTGGGAGCCTGCGAAGCTTCGCCCCACTCATCATCTCTCACTCCGTGGATACTCTGTGAACTTTTTTTCAGGTTTTGTGGATTTTTAATACGAATGGCAACGTGTTTGTAGTCATTACTGTCATTGTCGTTACGATTGCCGAAGCCATCGTTACCACACTCGCGCTGTAAGCGCTCTGTAGTTGACCCTGTCCCATATTGACTTAGAGAGTGTGGGATGGAGGAGAGAGAGTTCAAACGTTCTCCCTGTCCGGTACACAGAAAAGGGAGAAAGAGGTGACTCGAACAGACATTAGGAGGCCCAAAATCCCTTAACGGGGCGTAGACACCGCACTTCGCCGCTTCAAAGGAGATTTTCTTCTTTCGTGTGCACCTAGAAGGAACAAATTGGGTAGCCGAACTGCCGTAAGCACGGAATCCAAGCCTGCAGGTATATATACCTTCGAGTTCAAGCATGCAAGTCCGTGCCCACTTGCGAAATTAAGTTTTCTCTTTTCTCCTTCGTGGTCTTATATCCGAAGATGAAAAACTTTTGCTGTCGGTGGTACACGCGATCGAATGCAAGCCTGCAAACATGCAAGCAACATGCGTGATACATATAGCGTGAGATAGCAAAAGATTTGTTTATTCGGATGGACGCTGCGGCTTATAAGCCGGCGCAAAACGCGCGAAACAGAAGCCGCGTGGTTTCATTTTTTTTTTTAAACTCTTTTCTTCGTCCTCGGGCTTATACGAGTCAGCGAGGCAGGCGAAGCCGGATCCGAAGCCAATAACTTTTTCCCTCCTTTTGCTATAGTGTATTTTTTTTTCTGCTTCTAGTTCACTATACTTTTGCGACCGCCTCCTCTCGCAGCTCGCAAGCACGGGCACTGCATTCGCATGCAGTCGATTTCAAGCACTCCGTCTTCGACGGTGCCAAACAAATTCGATGGCTAGCTTTACCAGTGAACGTATATATTAGCAGCGAGGAGTTGTTACGTACGTCTATACTAATAATCAAATCATACATGAAGTTCCGTCTATAGACCTATTCCATTTTTCAAACAGCGGTAGTGCCGTCGACATACTAAGGAGCTTGTAGCAACGTCATGGCGAGCGGGCTCCGCCCTGCCCACAGCTCGCCACTATACCCTCAGACGAGGCTGCTTTGCAGGTGCTGTGCCAGTTGTCACGTGATCATAAAGGGTGATGGTGACCTTTGGGAGGGACGGGGCCTGCTCACCGTGACGTCACTACAAGTTCCCTAGTGTGTCGACGGCGCTACCACAGTTTTCAAAAATGGAATGGACCTATAACCAGAAAGCGGTCACTTTTTAAGCGAATCCTTCATAATTGATTGATATGTGGGGTTTATCGAAAACCACCATATATGAATATGAAAGACACCGTAGTGGAGGGCTCCAGAAATTTCGACCACCTGTGGTTCTTTATGGTGCATTCAGACGACGGACCGAATCCGGATTTGTCGTGAACGCGGACGGCTAATCCGCGGATGATCCGTCGGCAAACGCATCCACACGACGGACGGTGTAGAGAAAACAGCCGGATTATCCTCGACAGCAGGTCACAGAACACCTACCAGTTCGTTCGCCGCTCACCTGCACCCGCTGAAAGCAGACCGGTTTGAGAGTATTCAACATGGATGCCCGCAAGAAGCGACGCTTGACTGCGATGTCTGTCGCGTTGTGACAAATGAACGAGGAGTGTTATTCTGTCAGGAGAAAAGGGAGTTGCTAGCAGAGTGTTCTTTCAACTACACTGTTCCCCGCTTGTAGAACTTCTGAACGCGTCTCCCATCCTTTTTTTAGAAGCGGCACGTCGCCGGTTGCAGAAGTTAGAATATTTCACCATCCTGACGGCTAAGAATCTCGCGTGTCAAACGACGGCGGCGATATTTCCCGAACCACCAAAAGTGATTTCTGCGTATTTAATCACCTGAGAACAAAGCCCCCGGAAACTAAGTAAACCATGCTCAAGCGTAGATGATGCCGACCAGTCATGCAGCTTTCCGCGAGCCATGGATGACATGCTGCGAGTAGACGAAAAGTGTACTGGTTGCCGGAAACCCCGAGCTAATCCGCTGAAGTATCGGCTTTCTGCCGCCAGAATCCCGATATGAGGTTGGGTTCATCCGTCCGCGAGCCTCGCGGACGAGGGAAATTGCTGATGTGAGGTCACGTGACGTGCCGTCCGTCCCGCCACATCCGGATTTGGTCCGTCGTCTGAATGCACCATTAACGTGCACCCAAATCTGAGCACACGGGCCTGCATTTTCGCCTCCACCGAAAATGCAGCTGCCGCAGCCGGGATTCGACACCGCAACCTGCGGGTCAGCAGCCCAGTATTTTAGCCACTAGACCACCGCGGCAGGGCATATTATAGATTCTTCTGGAACTTACAAGGCCGATAGCGATAACGCTGGAGTATTCGACGGCACATGTATAAAAGCGTGTACGTGCGTCACCGCCTGTCAGTTGATCGACGACGCTCTGTTCGGCGCTCCCAGTGCCAGTGTGTATCGCTGTAATCCAACTTCCGCTTCGCCCTCCACGAGTTCGGTGAAATAAAGAGTTTCATTTTGGACAAACCATCTCTGCCTTCGTCTGTGTAATGACCCCGTCGTTGCTGCCTGTGTCGCGCTGCTGAGAACGTGGGTGACGGTACAATTGCCCGCATGGAGGAAGAGAGCGCTTAAGAGGAGGCACTGCATCATTTGACAGACAGACAGACAGACAGACAGACAGACAGACAGACAGACAGACAGATGGATGGACGGACGGACGAACGGACGAACGGACGGACAGACAAAGATAGATGCATAGACAGACAGACAGACAGACAGACAGACAGACAGACAGACAGACAGACAGACAGACAGACAGACAGACTGACTGACAGACGGACGGACGGACGGACGGACAGACGGACGGACAGACAGACAGACAGAGATAGATGCATAGACAGACAGACAGACAGACAGAGATGGACAGACAAACAGACAGACAGACAGACAGACAGACAGAGATAGATGCATAGACAGATATAGATGCACAGACAGACAGACAGACAGACAGACAGACAGACAGACAGACAGACAGACAGACACAGATAGATGGACAGACAGACAGACAGACAGACGCAGATAGATAGATAGATAGATAGATAGATAGATAGATAGATAGATAGGGAGAGAGATAGATAGATAGATAGATAGATAGATAGATAGATTTATAGATAGATAGATAGATAGATAGATAGATAGATAGATAGATAGATAGATAGATAGATAGATAGATAGATAGATAGATAGATAGATATTTATAGATAGATAGATAGATAGATAGATAGATAGATAGATAGATAGATAGATAGATAGATAGATAGATAGATAGATAGATAGATAGATAGATAGATAGATGACACGCTCGGCACGCAGTTGCTAAGTTCTTGCCACAATTTCCTCCACAGGATACTCGATGACGCAGGCGCAGGAGCAACCAGCGGAAGCGAATGCACACCCACCGCTCTGTGTATGCTCTTCTTAAACTGCCTAAAACCGAATTTATCGTTCCGTTGCCTGCAACTTATAACCGTCCCTGCACTGCAATAGTTTTTCGCAAGACGGACAGAAACGGTGGTGATGCGGTCGCGAAACACGTCATTCTTGAACGCATGTTGCGTGCGCCGCTTCTCGTGGGAACATCGCGGCCCGTCGACAGCTGCGCTTCTCTTTTCGATATACACCCCGTCGTTGCTTGCACCAACGCGTGGGCGGCAACCTGCCAGTGCATCGTCGTGTGGTATTGATCTCCGAAGCCTATCTCCTGTCGTAACTCTTCATAGTTTGATTCGCTGCTCACATGCTTACGCCGTTTTGATCGCATCCACTGTACTCCCGTGTCCGGCATGATTTAGTTATCTCACACGCGTTAGTTGATGTTATTATAACTGCTGTAGACATTATTATACCATTCTTGCGAATGGTATAGCCGTAAGAAGAGATTTAAGGGGCCATTTTTTCGTTAGACACAGTCTAAATGAAAACCGACAGGTAGCGAAGCCTATCTAAAGGGGTCATTACTTGTAGCCAATTAAATTAATCGTAAAATCATGATACAAATGTGAACGGAATCAAGGGGAAAATGAAACAACCTGTTGCCAATGGCAGGGACTGAGCCATGCAGCCTTGGAATAACTCGTCCAATTCTCGATTAGTAATTGTAGTACATGTAATAGTAATAAGAGCAGTAGCAGTAAGTAGTAGTAGTAGTAGTAGTAGTAGTAGTAATAGTAGTAGTAGTGGTAGTAGTAGTAGTAGTGCCTAGTGGTCGTAGTAGTACCAGTTGCAGCCGTAGTAGTAGTAGTAGTAGTGGTAGTAGTAGTGCCTAGTGGTAGTAGTAGTGCCTAGTGGTAGTAGTAGTGCCTAGTGGTGCTAGTAGTAGTAGCAGTTACAGTAGTAGTAGTAGTAGTGGTAGTAGTAGTAGTAGTGCCTAATGGTAGTAGCGGTAGTAGCAATTACAGTAGTAGTAGTAGTAGTAGTAGTAGTAGTAGTAGTAGTAGTAGTAGTAGTAGTAGTAGTAGTAGTAGAAAAGCAAGTAAAACTTTGGGGTACCGCGCGCGAGAACCACAATGTGATTATGAGTGTCTGCGTAGTGTGAAACTTCAGAATAACTTTGACAACTTGGGATTCCCTTACACGCACCCCAATACAAATACACGGGCGTCTTTTTCTTTTTAATTTCATCCCCAGAGCAAAAGTATACAACTGTCGCCATCCCTGGCAAGGATCCGGCGCTAGAAAAGTTGCCGCCTTGCAATTGCTCTGCCCAAGCGCCAGCAGTAAAACGCGGTACCTTCTGAAGTACGACACATTTTATCTATAGGTAGTAACACTTTGCGCGCAACGCCGGGCCACACATCACATTTAACCGTTCCCGTGCGCTCCAACGAGGCGCCACGGGGGTGGAAATAGCTTCAATAAGTGTTTGAATGTTTACAGAGTATCAGCCCCCGCCTGGACGGTAGCCAGTAACCCTTGTATCCGTGCGGCACTTTCGGCCAGCTGGACGGTATCAAACAGAAATACGTATAGAATGTTCCAAAGCCTCTCCTGAATTGTGTTGGTTGTAATTTGTTTCAACTTTCGAGTAACGTTATTACAAGTAATGCGTAACGTTTTTGTTAACCGATAGCAGCTTACGTCCTCGTAATCATTTCGAAATTGTATCGAGTGTAATGTATACTTACGTTCGGAGTTTTCGCTAATGCGAAGGGTCAGATTACTAGTTGTTATGCTTAGCAGCCCTCCCCTACTCCCCTTTTTTAACACTCACAATTTTATAGGTCATTTAAGTTCGGATGAAGAAAAACAGATGGATGCTGTGCACAAAAATTTTGTTTCCAGATAACCGTCATTTCTTTATTGTTACCGAGTGCGCATACCTTTATTTTTTTAGAGCAAAAGCATGACGACAATTGTTGAAGAACGCAAATTTTTAATGAAATACTGGATGTGAACAATGTATACTTGGAGCACTCAGAGACGACAAAGGTTTCTTACATTGAATGCGAAAGACTTATTAGATGACTCATGAGACAAGAAAACTGACCGTTGGCGGCGTCAACACGAGTGATGCAAAATAAAGAAAGGTCCCGTGATGACGTCATCCAGACGCCACTATGACGTCAATTCACGTGACCTCGCATGGCGACGTAACCACATTACACCGCCTTTTTCTCAAAACTGGGTCGTTCATGGAGGCCGTACAAAACCACATGAGATGGAGAAAGCTTTCAACTACTCCGATCTCAGAGGCAGTGCGAACTTTAGGCAGTCGGGCAGCTTTAGTAGGCAGTCGGGACGGCTACTGCTCTCCCATAGTTGAGTACGAAGTACTCGCAATCGTTACACACTTTTTCTAAACACAAGGCTGTACAGTTGGCTGAAAAAAAAAAAAGAGGTGGCTTTCGTCTTGTGTAGGTTGCTGTTCTGGGGACGTTGTCAAACTCCACCATATTGTCAAATTCAGCTATCGTTCAACGCACATTGGCCCCAGAAAGCTGTTGCGGCCTCTCTGGTTGGCTTAAAATTCCTCCATTACGAAAATTGACAATACAAAAGAATCGGACAGTACGCGGAATAGCGCATAAAGAATCATGTGACGTTTTTTTGTTTGTTTGTTTTTGGTGTCTTCTTCCACAAAAGCAGTACGATGACTACAAGCATCGTGATGAATACAACGGCAGCTATGGTAATCTACCCAAAAAAAAATATTTGCCCACGATACGATTGTACTCGTTACGAAGAGATGGCCGTGCGACGCTTCCCTTCAAGTTTTACGGGATACAACGGAATGGAAACTTTGATAGAGAACATAGCTGGCCGAGCCACGGGCTGAAGTCGTACCTGCTACGTGCTTCCCGAAGCTATAGTGTTTCGTCACGCGTGAAGAAACAAGCCCCATTCCTTGCTACGGCGTTCCTTGTACTCCTCGAAGGTTTCCTTTCCCTCGTCCCTCGTCTCCCGGCATGGAATTGCGTGCAGCATTGTCGAAGCAGTGAGGAAACTTGAGCAAAGTAAGAAGTAGGGGTGCAGCTTTCTTTCTTTCTTTCTTTCTTTCTTTCTTTCTTTCTTTCTTTCTTTCTTTCTTTCTTTCTTTCTTTCTTTCTTTCTTTCTTTCTTTCTTTCTTTCTTTCTTTCTTTCTTTCTTTCTTTCTTTCTTCTTTGTTTATTTAGTTATTTATTTATTTAGCCTCAGTACCTTCAGAGTACCATAATAATACCTGGTGTTGTGGTGGTGGTAGTGGTTAGAAGATGAGAAAAGGCACCTAATTTCTGCAACCCTGCCGGGAGCACGGCGCAGTGCCTACCTGGTGTCATACCACATAATAATAAGGGCACGCCATGATGGAGGGTTACGGATATTTCGACCATGTGGTGTTTTTTAGCGTGCATTCTAGGCGTACACACGGAGGGGAAGGAGAAGACAGGGGTGGGGTGGGGGGATGCTTTTGCTAGTGGGAAGGGCGCAAAATCTGTCCTATACATCGAGTTAATATAGAAGGGGGCGCTGTGATGACTCCCCCCTCTCCCCCAATGAAAACTCTGCGCATGCTTATGCGTGCACTGACAACGCACAGTAAACGGGACTTAAGCATCTCGCTACGTCGAAATGTGACCGCCACTGTAAGGAGCGAACCCGCGACTTCCGGGTCAGCAGCCAGCCGCAACCCTTGAACAATCGAGGTGGACACCATCAGGATAGAAATGCGTCACAGAGAGGAGCGTCTAAGCGAAAGAAAGGTAAAGAAAAAAACATAACCTTTACGAAGAACATACTATATAAATAACAATCGAAAATTACGTGAGGTTCTTTACACTTAATGATTATCCTTTTCTCTATACAAAAGTCAAAAATTGAAGCCAGAAACTCGTGATCAAGTCACGCGACGTGCACGCTATTTACCTCTGCTGAGGTCTCACGAATGAAAGTACAAACTTTAAACTTCGTGCATCTGCCGTGGTCGCTGAGCGGCTGTTTCGCTGCGCTCTCAAGCACGAGGTCACGGGTGCGATTCCCCGATACAGCGGCCGCATTTCGACGGGAGCGGGCTTATGTAGGCGACTCAGCAACGCGTATGATCTGGAAAATAATCTAGAAGACAAGCGCGAACGGTCTTTGACGTCACTGGAAACGAGCCAAAGTGATTGGGTGTTGTACTTATGCAAGCTCTCTCTATAGTTGGGGCGGTGATGGCCGAGGGCCTGAGCTCACGATTTATTCTTTGATTATATTTTAATATCGTTAGATATTGGGGCACGTTAAAGAAACCCGGCCAAGTGGCCAAAATTACGTAGTGCAAGCAAATCCTTCTTGTATAGCCTTCCACTTGCTGCACAGATTTTTTTTTATTTACAAATGTCAATAAAAAATGTGTGCAGCAAGTGCAAGGCTATACAAGAAGTGTTGCAAGCCAACACTTGTTGTGTAGCCTTCCACTTGCTGCATAGATTTAAGCGAGCCAGAACTTACGGGGCCAGTTGTTTTGCCGGTACGTGCACGTTATGCTCTGCAGCCGGCAGGCGGATCGTAAATAGGACCGAGTGCATTGCGGCAGGGTCCACTTACCTTTGCGAAGAGACCCTGCATGGCGGAAGTAAGGGCCTTTACACGGAGGAGGCTGGTCCGCAGAGTGGTTTTGGAAGAGCTTGCTGGATGCTCGGGTGCCAGAGCATCACGGAATGAAAAGCTCCAGAACATCACGGAATGAAAAGTGCCGCGTGGGGAGATAATGCACGGCTGTCCAATTTCGCGAACAAGGATACTGGTCAGGCCCCAGCGGGCGCTAACGCTTACGTGGGGCATCTGCAAGTCTCGAGGTATCCCTGAGAGGAGAAACAAGTTATCGTGCAGAACACGTCCAGCGTTGTACGTTCCATCCTGTTAATACCGTGCAGCGCAGCGACACCTACGGAACTCAAGCGAGCCAATCACGTTAACGAGAGGAAGGCTTTGCGTTTTTTCTAGGAGGGAGAAGGGCTCACCGCCCTCTGCACCAACTCTGCACGGCACTGATCTTGCCGTGATGCGTTGACTTAAACACCATTGGGTGAGGGTGATCAGAGACGGTCTCAGGCGGACGATAAACAATCGGCAGATAAACGATCTCTGCGACTGGAAAGGATAATAAAGTGGTTCAAGGCGTTACATAAAGTTACGAAATAAAAGCTGCTGGCATAAAGAGCTCTCAAGTATGTCTACGACAATAAACACTCGAGTTATGTTCAATGCTTACCCACTCATGAGCACCATTAGCCAAGGAGGCAAACCAGTACTTACTGTATTCATTGTATTACAACATTCTCATCTCCACAGCTTTCGCTTATCAAGTCTCTTTGTATACCGCTCTTCTTGGTCCCCTTTGCCTTATTCTTCTTCTTAAAAAAAAATCAACAGGCGGGACAGATAAGAGCATCGTTTGTAGAGCGAAGCCCGCGCGGAAGTACAGGACATGGCGCGTTTTGCAAGATCACCGAGTAAATATACTGGCTTACAATGTCTTGACTTTTTTTTGTTTGTTTGTTTGTTTGCTTACATAGTTGGTCGCGCTGTTCGCTCATTGAGTCTGTGCTTATAAAAGCCCTTATCTCAGTGGAGCAGCAGTTGCACTGTGTACACAAGCGCCACCTGGTAGCTGATCCTAGTTCCCGCGTGTTCTCCACGAGAGAACCGTGTTAGTTCAGCCGGCCAGGCTTCGTCGGCTTACTACGCCACTTCCGCGCTTTGGACATTTATTTTTTTCCATTTTTTTAGCCTACCGCGTTGCCTCAGAGATAAAAAAGAGAGAGAGAGAGAAGTACATCTGTATCTTACGGACTGTAGTCCACCGGTTCAAATTTGGCTTCGTTTATACGAGGCAAAACAGAATATACAAAAATTGCATTAGGGGGACACGATAAGCAACTAATTGCCTGAATGGGTTGTGCCTGCCTGGCAACAATGCAGCCGTACAGAAAGCAATAGAAGCAAAGAACACGTGTGTATGTATGGTTTTGTACTTGTTCCAAAATAAAAAAAAAGCGAGCAGAGTGCACACATGTATAAACATAGTACGCATTAATAATAAGTGGGGTTTAACGTGCCAAAGCCACGATATGAATATGAGGCACGCCATAATGTAGGGCTCTGAAAATTTCGACCAACTGGTGTTCATTAACGTGCACGGTACACAGGCCGTATCGCACGGTATCGCACGGTACACAGGCCTCATCTTGCAAAATTTCACCTCCATCAAAATGTGACTGTGACGGCCGGTGTCGAACCCGAGACCTACGGGTCAGCAGCCAACCACTTCAACCGCTACACCATCTCGGCGAACTGCAGTCTGCATCAAAGCTGGCTTAATCGCGCGAATTCTCTCAATGCGTCCTTTTTTTCTTGGGACTATGGTTCCGACACCTCAAATAACTTAATTAGGGTAATAAACCGAAGGCAACGAAACTATTTGATACACTCTTTTCGTATAGGGAGCTCTCACTTAGGTACTTTGGCTGACAAATAATTGTATCATTATTTTCCCCTAATTAGGTGTACACTTAGTTTTCATATACTCCTTGTGACTACATGTATATACTCTTTGTGACTATATGTTCATATACTCTTTGTGACTACATGTTCTCAGCATGATCGCGAAGAAATGTTGGAACTTTTACAGCAAAAGCTGTTATGAGATCACAACTATAGGGTTTCGCGCAGCGCCGCACTTGTCCGCCGCCGCCGGTGTCCGTAACCACATCGCGCGAT
Organism: Rhipicephalus microplus; assembly: GCF_013339725.1. Taxonomy (NCBI): domain Eukaryota; kingdom Metazoa; phylum Arthropoda; class Arachnida; order Ixodida; family Ixodidae; genus Rhipicephalus; species Rhipicephalus microplus. The sequence continues at coordinate 171,761,461 of NC_051165.1, forward strand.
TTTAGACCAAAAAAAAAAAAAAAAACCTACCACCTATAACACAGTGGGGCTTGAGCCCGGGTCCGCTGGGTGCAAGCCCAGTATTCTACCATTGAGCTACGCCGGTGCTCAGCGGATACCACGCTTCTTAAAGGAACGACGGAAAATAGAATAGCAAATGCTAGCCTACTACCCTAAAAAGAACCATCAAAATTTCCGGAGCCCTCCACTACGGCGTCTTTCGTAATCATATGGTGGTTTTGGAACGTTAAACCCCAATCAATCAATCAATCAATCAATCAATCAATCAATCAATCAATCAATCAATCAATCAATCAATCAATCAATCGTGGTGTGGGACCCCGCCAACTCTGTTCCACGATACGCAGGAGTGGACAGTGAACAATGAAAAACACCACAGAGTCACGATAAGAGGCACAGCTGTCCAGCTCGGCCAATCAGAATCAACTTTGGCTGGTCCAACGGGGAGAGATGATGGCAAGCACCAGCGTAGCCCTGGAATCGGAATACCGAGCCCTTTCGATGGCCCACGTACTAACGCGGTGATAGGGGGCTTTCATACATCACCTCATATTAGCAAGCACCACTTAGCCCAACAAGTCCTTGTGTATAGGTGTCTAGTGTCCTCCCCTTCGTTTTCTGCCCCTACATTTTCTTTCTTTCTTTCTTTCTTTCTTTCTTTCTTTCTTTCTTTCTTTCTTTCTTTCTTTCTTTCTTTCTTTCTTTCTTTCTTTCTTTCTTTCTTTCTTTCTTTCTTTCTTTTTTTCGTTCTTTCTTTCTTTCTTTCTTTCTTTCTTTCTTTCTTTCTTTCTTTCTTTCTTGCTTTCTTTCTTGCTTTCTTTCTTTCTTTCTTTCTTTCTTTCTTTCTTTCTTTCTTTATGTTTGCGTCCGATACAAAGAAAGAAGAATAAAGTTGTGTGCATCTACACCAGAAGAGCTTATTCCCAGTGCGAGAGTTCAAATTTCACACTTACAAGTAAACGTGTTGTGCGACGCACCACCCGCGAATGTAGTCCGGAAAACACGGTAGGAAAAGGTGTACCAGCCGTGGATCTCAAAAGAGCGGACGATATAAAGGCCGCACTTACTGTGCTGCTCTGCAAGAGAGTAACAACGGGCACTTGTGGTTATCGCTTCTGGAAGCAGGGTTGGTCGCGCGTTTCGTGAAAATCTGGTTATGTATCTAGAGTAACAAATGAAACCGGTAAAAAAAACGAGATGTTCTTTTATTAATTCACAATAAAGAGTTGAGCACCCTCTGTGAAGAGCGGAGATGCTATACGAACAATAACTTGGTGAACGCGCTTGAGGAGCACTAAAAGAAAGTATAGAGCAAACTATGAAAATAGGAGTATTAGACGAGTTGAGCGGTATTATGTATGAGACGCTTCGGCTTTGTTCCGTCTTGACACACTAGTCGCGGTGGTTATATTTCTGTAAAGCATCATTTTTTTACTACGATTGGGGTTTCTAATTCGCTACCGAGCGCATACCGGACAATACAAAGCCGAAGCTTGAATACCATGATACCTGCATATTGTTTATAAAGGAACTAGATGTCTTGTGCTCTGTATTGCTCTGTCATTGATTCACGGTGTCTCTCAAGACACCCGTGTCCATCATAATATTGCGACGTTTTTCCACTTCCTCGTGTTGTAATTGTCGATCGACGTTTGCATGCCGAATTATACATATAGCAACGATGAAAAAAAAAAAAACGCGTCTGGTACAGCATCTATATGCATTTTATGCAAGAGGTCGCCACCTGGATGGTGATAAAAAGCAACTAGAATCATCCAAATTGCAATAAAAATAATTCTACCATTTTCTTGTCGTTACCAAGGTCAGAGTGTGATGAAAAAGAAAAAAAAACGTGGCTTATCCCTCTTTTTAGGAATCCGTAATACACGAAAGTGTATAACGTGTCCTCGCAGAGGCACGTGAGCATTCATTGTGCATTTTTTCGCCGCAAGGGCGAAGGAATCGGTACTACAGCAACAAATTGGAACGTCACGCGAAGAGCGGCAAGCAGCTCGAAACTTGCAGCGCGCACCTCAAGCAGAAAGCGCGCACGAAATGAGCATACACTGGTCGAGCGCGGATAAACAACTGTCCCAGCTCGACACTTAAAGCGCGCTGCTCAAACAGGAAGAAAGATGCACGAAATGAACGCACATGTATAAACAGGACGAGCTCGAACTACTGTCAATTCTTACTTCATCGTATGTGAGCAGCGCGCTCCTTTCGTAAAAGCGGCCGCGGCAGCGAGCGAAGTGACGTTCGTGCTCTCTTTAACTACTGTGACTTCAAAGCAAACTTGCGGTGGAAGCAAAAGAGGCACAAATCACTCGAATGCCGAGATAAGAGCGCGCGCGAGTGAGCCACTACGCCAAAGAACATCTAAACGCTCTTTGATCACGCCATGTGGAAGCGCGCTTAGCGGTGCGCGGGGTGCCGCGGCACGACGACCGTGATTTAGAGCACGCGCGCCTGTCGTGCCATCTAGCTACTGATAACAAAAACGCGCTGAAGTTGCTCAGCTCTGAGGTCTGCCAGCGGTACATGGTGCATGTAAGTGGCTCACCGTTAACAAGTTTGAGAAGGCTCGCCTTGTGGCGCAGTGCTTGCAAAACTTTGCTTTCTCATTTTTTTTCCTTTGTAATCTGTTCGTATATATTTTACAACGTCATATCCGTGACGGAAGTACGCCAGCGAAACCGTGGTGGACCCCGGCATAAAACACTTTCGTGTTAAAACAATAACAGCGCGCTACGCTGTTCGTGTTTCTTTGCGTTCTCCCTCTACGGGCACACGAGGTTGGGCTAGCTTATTCAAAGACACCCACTCTTCAAGCTTTTAGCATATGTCTCTCTTACATATTCGAGGGCATATCTTAGCGTACACTCCCTTCCCGCTTCTCCCTCCTCATCGCGATTCGCGAACAGTGAGTAGCACTGTCCTCGCCCACTGGATTCACTTGCATACTTGCATAACTGGCTGCATGTCGATGTTGGATGTTGGATTAGTGTTGCTTAATATCGGCGATAAGATCTATAATGCAATAGGTAATGCAAAGAAAGTCATTGTTAAATTTTTAATAGTGTATGTCTGATAAAACGTCGGTCAGCTTTAACATATGTCGGCTTGATGACGGCTAAATGTCAGCTTTTGTTGGCTAAGTGAGGGTTGACTAGTGAAATCCAACCGCTATTATAACAGCAGCATAGTCATCATTCAGTCCTAACCCAACAGTTACCCTTTATACATGCACAACAAACTAAACTGTTTCTTCCTGAATATGCTTGCTTAGCTTGCGTAAGGTGGCTAGAATGCCCCTAGCTTGTGCACTGATTTCATCGCGTGTAAATCATTCCTATAAACACCCGTTATGCTTATTGCGCACCCGCTACCGTGGCCTTGTGTGGTTATGGCTCTAGACTGATGCGGACCTGAAGGTCGCGGGATCAAATCCCGGCCGCGGCGGCACAATTTACGATGGAAGCGAAAATGCATGAGGCCCGCGTGCTTAGACTTAAGATCGCGTTCAAGAACCGTCGGTAGCCATGCCGCGGTGGTCTAGTGGCTAAGATAGTCGCCTGCTGACTCGCAGATCGCGGGATCGAATCCCGGCTGCGGCGGCTGCATTTCCGATGGAGGCGGAGGCCCGTGTGCTGAGATTTGGGTGCACGTTAAAGAACCAAAGGGGGTCGAAATATCCGGAGCCCTCCACTACGGCGTCTCTCATAATCATATGGTGGCTTTGGGACGTTAAACCCCACATATCAATCAGTCAAGAACCGCAGATAGTCGAAACTGCCGGAGCCCTCCCACTATACGCTATCCCTCATATCATATTGTGGTTTCGCGGCATAAAGCCACGCAATTGTTCTTACTGCGTCGTTTGTTCCATCGAAGTAACCCGCGCTATGGCCCGTCTTGATCTTTCACCGTCCAAGCGGATATCTGCACTAGTGCGCGAATGATGTATACTACCAACCAACCAATCTCTTCTTTTGAACGTCATTTTCACCCCCCCCCCCCCAGGTTATGCACTTCGAGAGTGTGTGCACTGTGCACGACATATACGAGTCATTTAACGTTGCTTTGGTTGGTTCGTGGCAGATGCGGGACTGCGCGATTGTGTGCGTGCGAGCTTTCCTCCAAGCGGCAGATCATCGCGGGTGAAGACAGCTGAGCCACTATTACGCGGAAAGTTACTACGACGGCCGCGCAGCAAACAACGTACAGAGACTATACGGACACAAAGTGACCAGGGCGCACCTGTTAAAACAAGCTGTCATGCCAACAAAGGGTGAAAAAAAAAATGTCCACGTAAAAACCTAAAGAAATACGTGGGCTTTGGTACGCTGTTCAAACAGATCGCTTACCTTTGAAAATGGCGTCCTTTTTTTTTTTTAGCTCACTGCCTGTAATCCGTCACATCACTAACTGTCCTAGGCAATTCTACAAACAGCCGATTAAAGCGGTTCTGTACTATCCGAAAGTAATATCACAAAATGGCAGGTAATTAAGGGGCTTGAAATTACGGAGATATGGTGTTTACAAGGTGTCCAAGCTATTTTTAGAAATGCAGAGTTTAAAAATATGCCGATACACGCAATGACAACGCGATCAAATTCATGCTGTCGACCCTTCTTGGAGTGAGTCAGACAATTTTTGTGTTCTGATTCTTTGCCTAATTAGCTCACTTTTAATAACGATCTTTTTAAGCAACGATAATGGGCCGGGCATTCCAGGAATAAAGTTGTTCATCGGTTTGCAAAGCGTTAGATTAGGCAGTTTCGAGCTTTATATCTATTATGTTTTATAGTTTTCCTACTAACTACAAATACGCGCGAAATGCAACAAATACAACTTGACAAGCCCACTCGCGCGCCAGTGCGCACTATGATTCTAGTGCTCACAAACGTTCTGCGTACGAACGACCATAGCGTTTGCCCGATTGTGCTGTATCGACAGGGCCGCAACGACGGGGATGGTTTTGTGATGAACATGTTTCGCTATCAGCCACTAAAGCGATAACCTCTTTGACTGCTTACCACTGTCACGAACCTGTGCGAAGGAAGCGTATGGTGCGTACGCGATCATTAGGGGAGCACAAGAATCACGGCACGCATAGGCGCACCAGTGGGTTTGTCACGTCGTATCTTTTGTATTTTGCGGGCATTTGTAGTTAGCACAAAAAAAACACTAATGACTACCAGATATAAAGTTGGAAACTGTCTAATCGGACATTTTTCAAACCAATGTACAACTTTCCCATTGGAATTTTGACCCATATTCGTTCCTTCAGAAGTTAGTTAAAGAGGTCTAATTAAACAATTGATCAGAACACAAAGAATAGTCTGATGCACTTCAGACAACGGTAATTAACATGCATTTGGTCGAATTGTGATTGCGTGTCGGCATATCTTTAAACTTTGGGTCAAAGATAGCTTGGGCACCCTGTAGAAGTCTCCACTTTCTAATTAAAATGCGCCTGAACATTCACACGCCCTTTGCACGACCGTCGCCACGTTCTAAATTATTCAAGCAGCGGTCGAGGCTTAAAGGATTATACGCAGAACGAGGAATCAAAAAGAAAGAAAGAAAAGCGGGATGGTTTTGAAAACGAGCGAGGTTGCCCTTTTATAAAGGACGCGGCATGGGGGCAAGGCAAGCCGCCAGCGAGTTCAGGAAAACACGACGTTTAACCTTTTGAAGAGAAAATTTACCAAGGAAAGAAACGAAAGGCGATCGAAGTTCGCCCAAGGGCGCATCGCGCCGTGCCCGATGTCCCGTGCGTAAGGAGAAGTTCGGAGGAACAAACTATTACGTTCGGGCACGAGCCATAGCTCCCATCCGAGAGATCAGACCTAATTTGGCCCCTGCTTCCTTTTCTTCGCCATTCCCAAACCCTCGTCGTTCATCCTTTGTTGCTTCTTCCTTTTACTTCCTCTTCCATGTCTTTTTTTTTTAATAACGCTCTTCCGCACCTTTGGCGTACGCTCGTGGACGATCCCTTATATCAGTTTCTGCAAGTTCCCGAGCAAGGGAGCACACTTTCACAATGACCACCTGCGGTATCCCCGCTTGGTCCTTATAGGACTGCAGTATGTAATAAATAAAATAAATAAATATCCGTGGGCGAAGCCCTTCGACGAAATTGAAAGGAAGGCACGGACGAAGCTGAAAGCATCGAGGTATCTATACATCGTTCGCGAAAAACAAAATAGAAAAGCAAGCACGGGGCAGAAGAAATTACGAAGAAATCCCTGGGAGCAGCAGGTCGGCCCTTGCACACTGCTGTTAAGGATTAGCGTACGAACGCAAGCTGCCCACACCCCTCTCCCCACCCACCGAGGGTGGAGAGAGAAGCGGCGGGCGCGTTGCGAAAATCCTGCCAATCCGTTTTTCTCGTTGCGAACCCCAAGAGAAACACCTGCTTCGCCCCCCGACCTTCGCGCGCTGCGAAGGGACGACGGGTCGAGGCACTACGTAGGCGTGTCCGCGTGGCCATGTATACGTCGTATTGCACTACACCTGCGTGCAGCTCAGTCTCGGGTGGCGTGCGCGCTGGTGCGTCAGGAAAGCAAGGGCATTTTAACGCGATAGCGTTAAACAGCTCGTTTCGCAGCAATTGCGGCATTGGCGTCGTTGGTCGCGAGGAAAAAAAATCATTACCTTTGCGTGACCGAAAAGTAACTTAGAAGTGTGGCAGCTTGAGCTAATTGGTATGACATGACGATAGTTATAGCGCGAGAATAGAATGACGACACAGAGACTAGAATAAGTGTCCTCCGTGTCCTTCGTGTCTCTGTGTCGTCGTTCTGTTCTCGCGCTATAACTGTCGTCGTGACCTAAAAATCGAGAAAGATGCAAATAAGAGAAGTAATAAAAATTATGGCTCTGAGTGGGGATCGAATCTAGATCATTCGCGTGGCGAGTCACATAGCGACGCCTTATTTTTCTTCCTTCATGGCATTTATTATATGATGCGCATTTTGCTTCTGCTTGTGAATGTATTGAACAGAACTTCCTCTGCTAGGAAATGCAGTGAAAGTAACTTTCATGCTTTACAAACACGCGTCCTGTATACATGCTTCACAATACAACGTGGAATATTGCCGCAACAATGCGAGGTACAAGTGTACTTTGTCATTAGGTGTCAGAACATGGGACTATCATAATGACTTCATGGCTTAAAGTCGGTCACCCACTACAAAAGGCACACACTTAACTGCACTTACTCCCTTAAGACCACGTAGTGGTTGCACAGCAAGTTCGAAAAGAGTTCACACACTAACCCCTGTATTCTCGAATGCCCCTTCGCTCAACGCTCCACCATCACTAGAGAAACCGATTGGAGCGCCATCTCTAGGCAGGGCAAGTCACTGCATATCAGTAATTTTTTTGCTGCTATTCCTGAGTAGCTCGGCGTCATTTTCAGCCGAGCAGCGGCGTAGCGCGAGACTCTGTCAAGTGAAGGGTGAAAGTCGAGTCGAGGAGCGTTTGTGAATACGGGGGTAAGTGTTCGAAGTACGCACTAGAAACAGAATATCACTATCACGTTCAACACTTTAAGGCAAAGCTTAAGGGTCCCCCCAATTTTTTTTCCCGGATTTGGAATACTGCACTAAACCACGTTGTGTTGTACCGTACTGTACACTAATATACAGCGCTATAAGTTTACTGAACTATACTATACCGAACTATGTCACACTGTACAATACTGTCGTACCATATATTGCACTGCATTATACTGTACAGTGGTACCGGATACTCTTCTATACGATACTATGACATTACTAAACTGTAATACGCTAAAATATGCTATTGTTGGTCGTAGTGTACTATATCGTACTATCACAAGAGTGCGCGGTGTTCCCCTCTAGGGGAGGGGAAGGATATTGTAGTGCCACCTTCCCGCCTTATTAAGTCAACGTACTTTGCGCCTCCCCTTCTTCGCTGACTAGGAGCGGCAAGAAATCACCTGAAATAGCTGACTTCTTGCTATTATGTTAGTCGATATTTTTAGATGTCAACATAGGTATAGTTATTAGTGCTGAATAAACACACTAGTATCACGGACGCGTCATTTCTTTCTTCAAAATAACTGATTAATGAAGTATGGCTGGCGTCATTGATCTTCCTTGTGAAATTACGCCGCTGTCGTGTAGTAAGCGGATTTCAAACAAATAATTATGTAATGGAGCTTCATTTTTTCCCCCGTCCAACAAGGGCTTCATGTCAAACATTCGGAATGACTTGCGTCACTCGAAGCGACTGCCATACTACTTAATGGAGGGCTACATCCGCTCCTTTACGTTTTCTGAGCAGCTAAAGTATACAAGCTTTTGCCACCTAATTGATTAGCATCGCAAACATCATCAACCACATTGCGACGTCAGACCGTCTCGCTGGAAGAGCATCTACAGAGTTCGGCTGCTGACCGAAAGGTTGCGGGTTCGATTTCACACGAGGCGGACGTACTTAAGTAGGAGCAAAGTGCTAGTGACCCGTGCTAGTGATTGTGATTATTAATATTATTATTATTATTATTGAGACATCATTTGCGCACCAGGTACATAGACTATGCAACAGCTGTGGGCCCTGTTTTATATTCATATATACGATGTATTCAACTAATGTAGAATATTTAATATACCAAGATAACGAAAACAAACGTATCCAAGCGCCATTTTTCATGCCGTATTTCGTGTCATTGTTAAACACGAGATATTAGTAAGTTAGGCATTTACCTGTTCTAATGACGTTAACCGAGCTCCCTGGTGCAGTCGGAACGCTCCTGTCACTTACACGTCCTGTGCAGCTGCGCTTGCTACGACACACAGCGATGCCAGCTCCGGATGGTTTTGAATCGACTTGACCCCGGACCATTATGTGTGCAGAAGATACTAGGACCTTGGGCATCTGCCTCAGTTGCGCAGAAAGCAACTAAAGCACTGCTACTTTACCTTAAGTCAACAAACCTGAGCGACCGCCTGTAGACTGTGTGTGCTCCCCGAGTGTGCTCGTGATTGTGTGTACCTTCTCATCTTTCTGCAACCTCTTTTCTCCCTTTATCCCTTCCCCAGTGCAGGGTAGCAAACCGGATGTGCGTCTGGTTAACCTCCCTGCCTTTCCTTGCATCTTTATCTCTCTCTCTCTCTCTCTCTCTCTCCTGTCACTTAGAAGTGTGGCAGCTTGGGCTAGTTGGTATGGCATGACGATAGTTATAGCGCGAAAACAAAACGACGTCTGTGTCGACGTCTGTGTCGTCGTTTTGTTCTCGCGCTATAACTATCGGCTCCTGTCACCTTCCGCAAGCCGGTCTTCGCTGCCGTGATACTACGACCATTGTGACCGTTGGATGCTTCATAGTAGATTGCACAAGACAGCGCTTCGTTTCACACACAAGGTCGGCCTAACGGTGCACACGTAATGCACATATACACACAAAATGTTATTCCATAAAAGCAAATATATATCACACAAAAACGTTTATTCGCCCGTCTTTCGTAGCGCGCCCTTCGAAGCAGCTTTCTCTGCATTATGAGTCATGCTGTGAAGAAGCCAACTCAACAAACATAAAGGGTACAGCAGGTTTTTTTAATCGGTTTCACCGTCACCGTTTGGGCCTGCATAAAACAAGTGAAACTTTAAGAGAGAATATCACGGCAGAAAATACCTAGATATGCATGTTAGGTCACACTCACAATCCAATAAATCTTCAATAAAGATGAAGCATTCTATAGCACTGATGCCTTTTCAATATAATTACGTGTAGTTTGAGGGGATCATGCCGAATATGTTTCACAGCACGCAAGACGAAGACGAACGAAGGGCACACATAGCGCTGACGACCGTATTTAGATAGCAACGCATAGCATACTAACAGCACTAGCTAATACACAAGTCACATTGTCGACTATCTATTGCCATATCAATACCATAAAATTACATCTTTACTTCTTACTAAGTTTTCTGCCTATTTCCATTAACTGGGTCACGTGCTATAACGATTCTCCGCAAGACCCGTCACCACATTTTTTTCTAGGCGCGAAGCGCCTTATGGTCTAGGGCAGTTCCGCGTCCCTCCGACGTAGCCAGCACAACATATCCACAGACAGACAGACAGACAGACAGACAGACAGACAGACAGACAGACAGACAGACAGACAGACAGACAGACAGACAGACAGACAGACAGACAGACAGACACACACACACACACATAGACAGACAGACAGACAGACAGACAGACAGACAGACAGACAGACAGACAGACAGACAGACAGACAGACAGACAGACAGACAGACAGACAGACAGACAGACAGACAGACAGACAGATACTTCGGTCCACTCACCATCCTTCACGCCATGGATATGCTGTGATTTTTTTTTATTTGCAGATAGAAAGCGGGAGTAAAGAGTGACTGCTGTTGCAAAATCAAAGCATGAAGTTTTTCTTCCTCAAAAACAGTCAACATACACTTGAAACGCGGGCTCCCTACTGATCGGCGAAATGGAAATGATGAAATGGTTGAAGTCTTCCTGTCTCGCATGGTGCAAAGTTCAAGTTGCCGCTTATAAAAAAAACGTTAGTCGTTTTGGAAATTTTGGTGCTTTTAAAAGCACGAGCTGTGCAACTAGTAATATTTCTATTAGAATTTTTCGATTTGCAGTTCCATTAGTGTTACAATACAATTATAATTATTGTGCAGCCACATAGAGCTACAGTTTTAGTCTGAATGGTGAAGAACTTCTGCAGTATGCATAATTAACCGGCAAAACCAACTCGGAGATCTTAAGTAAAAAGCACACTAACCACACACATCAAAACACACCTATGCAATTCATCATTAGGCTATTGGTTGAGTGCCATAATACCGGTGTCACACGGGCACTTTTAATTGCATTCAGGGTGATCCGGATGTGTTTTCTTCATCGCGATGAACTTTATAGCCGCTGCTACACGACCCAAGCTAATCCGGTTCGAGTTTATCAGCAATGTTATTCGTGCGAGAACCACTCGAACGCCAAAAACTTTACGTTCCACTGCAAAAATAATTCCAAAAATCCATCATTCAATAAAGTTTTCTTTTTTTTCTTTTAGCTTACCTGTATTGCTGTGCGAGATTCTCGATCTTCTTTTTCTGATGGCACCTGCTCGTAGCCGTCGAGTTGCAGGAAAGCGGCGATATCGATTGCTGTACACGCCAGAATTTCACTTACGGCGCCTCAAGTCTCCCAGTCGCTCCTGCCAGCGGTCATTTACTGTAAAGGCCTCTTCATTTGGCCACAAAGTGCGCCTAAGCTGCGACGTAGTCAGAAAGCTGGCAACACTCGAAGTGCTCCAACAGTTTCGACGGTGCGAGAGTCGCGTGAAACTAAGCGCGGAAGACAACGGTCGTCTGCTTCGATCTACATGTGGTGAATACGATTTTAGTATATGTGATAGTCAAGATATTGTTCCAATTTAAACAGTTTACAACTTCTCTTTTTAAATAAAATTCTGGCTTATTTAATGTATTTTTCTTATCTATGCTCGATTTTCCCTTGTTTTTTTATTTCGCGTTTCAGTTTCGTCACAGACATGGGGAGAAATTTCTCAATTCACAGTTATTACTAGAGGCCGCTTTTCTAAAACCTCAAAGCACCAATCAATCGGTTTTTTGCACGAGGGACTTCAATTCTTCCTTTTGACTTAACTGCCTAACTCCACAAATTTAAAAGTTAGTTACTTTACTCTGCTAACCACCGTTTCAAGTATTATCCTCAACCATCTTCAAATATTATCTTCAACAGTAACTTTACTAAATTGCAACCTCTCAGCAAGATCACGATGCGCGGATCGGGATAGTGTTAATACCATTCGGGCCTGATAAGGATTAGCACCCGGATCATAGTTAATCCGAATAAGCACTGATCGCGATTAAAAATGCCCGTGTGACACTGGTGTTAGATACATATTTGCATAACTACAAAGAGGTTTAGAACAGTATGCTAAAAGAAGAGGGAAAGGGTCAGGTGCCTGGCATAGTGATTTGTCACGGCTGAAAGGTAATTTAGACCACTCTGTGTTCTATGTTGTGCACTTAAGTATGCACGTTTTCTTGCATTTCATATACTAATACTAATGTTGCTGCTGTAATTGAGAATCGATCCTATGAACAGCAAGCTCAAGATCCTGCACAGCAAGCTAAAAAAAAAAAAGACTTCCGTTTTTAAGTGAGGCAATTTTCCACAAAAAGGGTCACAAGCAATCCTGCATGTGCTAGATTCTACCGACGACAAGGTCTCCCAAGCTTGCCCTCTCACATTTTACCAGTAGGTAATCAAAGTGAACTATTGGGACAGTTCGTGATTCAGGACCTAGATTTTTTAATTGCAAACTTTTCTTGTTCTTTGTCACTTCCCGTTTTCATTGTGCATATAAGGTTTGTGAAGAATAAACATTCAATGGGTAGTTTGCGGTTTGTCCCTGTCAGCCTGTTGCCCTTGTTTTTGTCTGGGCTAGTACACCTCAATTAACATTAGGTACCCGACACAAGTACTGATCTGCCTCCCAGGACAGTGGTGGATGTTCTATTTTTTTACTTGCCTTGGTAGTAGAAAGGACAGCTAGAGTGAATTTAACACCAGCCATCAAGATGTGAACTGTTGGTTTGTTTCCGAGCGCCTGGCAAAGGATATCACTACTCATTCGAAAATCTTTGCAATTCACTGACGTACGTACCAGTTGAGGTGGCTAATGTCGTGTCTTGGGGAAGATGGAAGCTTGGCAAGATGTCAAATGCTTGCCTCATTACCACACTTGCCCTTTCCTCTTGTGTTCGGTTTGAAAAAGAGTGCATGAAATGCACATACGCACATTATTATAGGCAGTCGACACCTTGAAAAAGACAAGACCACTGGTCAAAACGTAGGCAACAGTTACACCCTGTGGTTACAAATCTCTCGTCTAGGTGTCGTGACATTTGTATGCACGCCTCGCATGTGTCGGCCACACTCAGACTCGCGCAAAAAATATATTTTGTGCTTAAGACTCGCTCTTACTCAGAATCCCCAAAATTTTCCCGAGCCAGACTCACTTGGACTCGCGAAAATTCTGTTGAACTGCACTAGCTCAGACTCGCCCCCCTATTTACAAACGCTCCTCGACTCGACTTTCACCATTCACTTGACAGAGTTGAGCAGTGCGCCACCGCTCGGCTGAAAATGACGCTGCACCACTCAAGAATTGCAGCAGATAATCGCTGATATGGAGTGACTTGCCGTTCTTAGAGATGGCGCTCCCATCAGCTTTCTCAAGTGAAGGTGGAGCGTTGAGTGAAGGGACGTTCTAGAATACGGGGTCAAACTCTACACGAGTGACTCGCGAGCGAGTTCACAGATATACGATGACATGCAATCCAATACCCACTACGAGATGTTCAGTAATATTCTGCTGAACAATACCTTTGCATTTGCTATTCATATTGCATTTATGATCAGCATTAATAAAAAGGTGTAAGTGCATTGCACGAATATTCATTTTATTTCACTGTTGCCTCCTCTGGTTGTTTAAGATTATGTAAATGCACCTACCCACTTGTCCTATGCTTTCTTGTTCTTGAAGGCCTGTTTGCTATTTGTAAACAAGACAAACTAATGAAATAAGATATAGAAGAAAGAGGTTCCTGGCGGAAACTGGATTCACACCCAGTGCCTCCTTCGATAGAGGCAGATCACACTACTGACAGTGAGAGACCATGCTAGGGCACAGCACTGCCAAGATCATCTTTTTCTTCACTCGAACATGAAAAATGAGTAACGCAGATCAACTGACACCGAAAGCAAGACTTGCGTAATAAAATAGATGAAACATTTAATTCGTAAGGACATTAATAATCGGTGAAAATATTTACAAACACTTGGTCAAGAGAGGAAATACTGACTTATGAAGGGTTAAAAAAAAACGCGAATGAGAAAGGTGTAGGTGGTGGGTGGGGGCAAGGGTACATGGCAAAAAGTATCGAGAGAATCACTTCAAAGATAACCTAAATACAAACTTGTAAGGAGAAAAGGAGGGCAGGAGGTGAACTCCAAAATAATTTATTAAGTTGCGGTTATGCACTTCACGACTCGAAGGCCATCCAGTTGGACTCCAGAACGAGTGGGGGAGGGGGAAGGCGAGATGCAACCAGGAGGAAGAGGAGGGAATCTGAACAAACAGCCTTTGAAGCGAGTGTCGAAAACCTCCAGATTCGGCCATGCAATTCGTGACGGGTCAAGTCGTAAAATGCAGCAGGCAACATCGATAAAAAGCGTCCGCATTACCCGCATCGCCTGTGGTGGACGCATCTTTTGTCAATAGTTCGTTCCATGTAATGCCCGCGACAGGAGAACAAGAAAAAAAACAAGGGAGGTGGTTTTTTTTTTTTCTCCGTGTAACACAGGGTTCGTGCCTGTGCTTAAATTTTCTGAAATTTTAGAGACCAGTTGTCAGTTTTAAATTTGGAGTGAGTGAGGGACAACAAGTGGGGAGGCAAGAAAAATTTGTTCACTTCGCAGGAAGAGTCAAAACGGAAGAGAATCACAGTTTGAAGAAAACAGTTTTAGAGACTTGGGAAGAGCCCTTTTGGACGCAACAAGTGTCGCGTGCAGGAAAAGCGAATTCCCACGGTCTAAACAACAACAAATACGAGAGGAGACCCACAGGCTTGTCTCTCGTTCTGCGAGAGTGCAGATTTCTTTCGTTATTCTTTTTCCTGGCTGCCAGCGTCAAGAGTGCAAGTTGCTTCGAGAAACTTGTCTGAGGACTGGAATCGACGAACGAGTTTGTTTGTATGAATATATTAACTAGCTCTTACAATAACATTTTTCTTTTATATACTCGTAAGCAAAGGAGAGGAAAAGACGAAACTAGTTCTGTTCGCTTCCCGTCATCTTTCCTCTCGGCCGCTTGCAAGTGCTTGAACACCAGCGGTCAGTGTGAAACCTCACTCTGAGATAACAACCATATGCAACAATGGCCAACTGCACGAAGCTGCAAAGCGACTTGGGACGGCGGGGGGAAAAAAATGCGGGGAGAAAAACGTCAACAGCTCGGTCATGTACAAACACGCACACTCTGGAATGAAATATCGAAATACCTGCATGTCTTTTCACTCTCGACACACCTGGTACGATTACAGTATACTGCATGCGTACCGTACATCGTATATGAAAACACAGGTTTATGGGACAGTAAGCCTGGTACTGTAAACACACTAGGTATAGGGTATAAGTAAAGATACCAAGCTTATATTATACCGTAAATATATCTACGGTATCTTGAAGCATAGTAGGTATAAGGGGCAGTAAACCTGGCACTGTATATGTTCCAGATATACGATAAATGTACTAGGTTTACGGTATACCCCAATCGTACCGAGTGTGTCAGTATAATGTTTACGGTATATAGCACGTTCAACTGCGCTACCCAGCTTTATGTCGTCAAAATCGGCTATGTGCTTCGTGCAAATAGGGCCACAGCAAAAATGTAAACAAACATTTTCCTGGCTGCTCACAGCGTGCAGGTCTTTTGGAATACTGAGCGAAGCTGAAGGTACAAGTCTGGCTTCCAAAAGCGGTTTCCAAGTGTGCAGAGATCGATTCCGATCGGCGTTATTTGCAGTGCACCCGCTCTGGCACTGCAGAACACGGTGAACAGTTTTTATGGAACACTAAAACATGTCCCTGAACAGTTTAATCATCGCAGCAGCAATGCTAATAACTAATGAAAGAAACTTCTATGCATCCCATTACTGCGAAGGCAGAAGCTGAACGAAATTGCACACGTGCAACTGCATTGGGAGAAACCAATCGCTATTTATGTCAACTTTTTGCAGAGTCCGCAAAGAAGTGCTGCATCAAGCATGTCTCTTGTGTCTACGCCTGGCAGTACAGTATGGATACCTTGTATAAAAAGGTGAAGCAATAGCTTGTTTTTCAACTTTTGCAGTCATGGGCGGACAATGAAGTAACCATGGCGCTCGAAATGTTGCAACTCTGGTCTCGCAGCATGCATGACATCTGGACTCTAAACCAGCGTTGGAAGAATTTGCAAGCATTCCAAGTAACCTGCACACAATGAGTACTCAGCTACGAGAAAAGGCGCTTTTCGGCAAACAGCAGAAAGACGTCGAGGAGCAGAGCTTGGCAGCTGACGGCTCTCGAGCTAGGTGGCACCGTCGAAAAGCCCGCATCCCTTTACAAGTTGTTGAAAAGGATTAACGCTCAACAGGGGCGTCGGCAGTCTTCAGTTTTGTAAAGAAGAAGAAAACATTCACGCACACTCCAACGTCCACAAAAGAGGCCGACAGACACTGCATTTAAATTAGCACATCGGTCTCCTTCCAGTGGCGCTGGAAAGAAAGCAGCCTTACAAAAATAATGAGAGTATTTGTGTGTCACCTTGCGGCAGACACGAGGAGAAAATCCGAACACTCTCCTTTCTTCTCACATGGCCACCTCACTCGC
Source organism: Rhipicephalus microplus (assembly GCF_013339725.1). Lineage (NCBI taxonomy): Eukaryota > Metazoa > Arthropoda > Arachnida > Ixodida > Ixodidae > Rhipicephalus > Rhipicephalus microplus. The sequence goes on from NC_051165.1 coordinate 171,777,971, forward strand.
CAGTAGTAGTCCCACAAAAGTGCGAGGCAATATTATATAGTACAAAGTGATTTTTGTTGTCGCTGCTAGCTACCTGCATTTAGGCGTTCCCAAAGCAGCAAGCAGCAGATTTTGGCAGTACTTGCTGGCTTTCTCTCTCTCTCTTTACATTCTCACCGTTTGCGGCAGGGGGAGGGATGAGGGGGCGAGGAGTTAACTTGCGCATCTGCTACACAATTTTTTCTTTGGTATGTCACTGCTAGCGCCATGGCGTTTGCCGTCGTGAGATCCATACCACAGCGTGCAAAACAAAACGCGAGTGTTTTCGTTTCTGCCAAAGGAGAAAGGGTATAAATGAAGAGAAGAAGCAGAAATCAGCAGCGAGACAAGAGATGCGATCCTTCTTGTTCTGCCTCAAGAGGGGAGGTCAAAATAAAGAGTGAAGAGGTGAGGGCTATTTATCTATCTCTCCCTCTTTTCAGCAGGAGAGTTATAGGAGCACAAAGGAAAGGAAAAGAGACACAGGCTACGGAAAATATAAGTGAGACTCCTGTAACCGGGAAGTTCTAACACCGGGAGGCGTCTCATTTACCCATTTGGGTGTAAGGTGGCTGCGTATGTATGCATGCGTGATGAAAGCGGTTTCCACCGCACCACTTGGGGATGCTCTCTGGCAACGCTGCCACGAAGGACTGCACGGCGTGTGCGCGCATCTTTCCTTTGTCACCCCCTAAATTTTTCACACTCATCAAACAATCACTCTAAACAGTATAGTCAATGCATCCACACCAACAGACTGGCACAGCATTCAAGTGTCCACAGAAGGGTCTGTCGTGTCGTAGAGTTCCTCCGCGCACCAGGTTTGCAGTTGTCTTCAACGTGCAAGCTTAGAAACGTTTGCCCCTGCAGGAAAAATCTATTCCTGGAAATGTCAGTTTTTTTTTTGGCACGCCGGACGTTGTGCACCATTGCCTTCTTTGCAGCCTCTCGCCTCAAGCAGTCTTTTTACAAGAACACACTTGGAAGAATGTCAGGCTGACTTGGGACCGTGCAGCAGAGGCATCGTGGCATGAAGGCTTTCGTGAGTAAAGGTGGCAGCGTAGCAGCTTCGCTCCCAGTAAGACTTCTCAATAGCTGCATGGTTGGTCGTTTAGGAGAGCACGTCGAAGTGTCCTCGAGAGTCGGCGCGACTTGCAGGCGCTCGATGAAATGCGAGGACGTGGGGGCAATTTTTATTTTTTTTTTGCTTTCCTCGTCTCTTCCGATTCCCTGTGCTTTTGCAATGAATAGAAAGGCTTATGGTCCTTGTGTGCAAAAAAAGACGGCACTGCACTTGCCGTCGAGACGACGGCGTAAAGCTTGTCCTCCTTGGGTTTTAACTAAGCCAAGACTGTCCTATTTGGGTTTGTGAATGTAACGCAGCACAAGGTATCCCAGTGCGCGGAAGAAGATGAGGAAGCTGATGAGTACCAAGGTGTTGGCCCAAATGGGCAGCGGCGTCCCGTGGTCACCTATGATGTCCTCTACGGGAATGACGCTCCCCCCTGTGTTGCACGCCGTGAAGTGGGAATTTCTCGACAGGCACCTGCAGAGGAAAAATGTGACACTGTGTTCAAGCCAAGGCTAACCACAACCTCGATGCATGGCGCATAAAGCCTACATGAATGATGAAGATGTCCCCAGAAAATAAGTTTACAGCCCTAGTTTCTAAACCACTTTTCTAAGTAATCATTCAATAACCTCATTATTGCAGATTATCGCCTCATGAGCCCATTGCCACATATTTATCGAATCCACCAACAATGAGCAGATTTACACGGTTCTGTCACATTCTTTATGTGCTCACATAAAGCACGTAGAGAATGCTGTTTGTTCGACATGACGAAGGCATGCAATCTGTAAGCAACACGTAAGTGGCCTCGCATGACAGCAGCGGCGGACTTCCGAACGACACCATGACACACCTGTACCGCCATAACTCAATGTGGTTCAAACATGTACTGCCTCGCACATTTCTGCACATGACTGTGATAAGGTTGTCCGCAATGGGTGAAAATGGCACGTTCATCACCACCCGGCGCCTCACCTTGTCTTTTCTGATGCTTAATCATTAAGGCACCACTGCAACCGCGTGGAGATCGTTATGATTGAATGACCAATCTCTGCCATTACCGAAAGGCGGAAGGCCTCTTGCAGCAAGATGTGGAGTTGGTGGGTTGAGGTTTGCAGTGATATTTTATGCGACAAAAAGTTATCACTTCTACGTTTCTAGCACCTATGGTTTTCAGCATTCGAAGGCAAGTGTTTGTCAATTTTCCATGTTCATAGATGCAGAAAACGGTGCCGGAAATGTTTGCTGTGCGAAAGCAGACTAAGTCATCATGCAGTCTCCTTTCTCCTTTTTTTTTCTCTCTCTCTGCTATTCTGCTAATCAAGGAACAATCGGAAAGTGGGGGACATTGGTCGTAGTGTCTGAAATCTGCGTGCGGTGCTTGCCACGGTCTACTATATCTGTTAGGAGCAACTGCAGTGTAGCACTTTCGAGCCTGCACTTTTCACAAGCTATATTTTTACTGCAATCATTTCGGAAGAGTTTGTTGTAAAAGTATGAGGTTTTAAAAAAACGTTCCCTACATGTGGATGCAGTTTCAATGGGTAGCGTAAGAAATTAAGTGCGCCAAAATATGATCATTATAACCAATAGATCATTACATTTGGGATTGTTATGAGTGGGTTTGACTGCACAAAATATTTTGAAAGATCAATATGAGCACATGCTGGAATGAACTTTCTCGAAAATGATAATATCAGAATGTGGACTTGTTGTCTCACTTCATACACGTGTGGCTATGTTCTTTACCCTGCTCACAAAACTAAGCTATGAAACCGAATTCAAATTTTGACATTCTTTTTAGAATTAGGTGCTCACAGTTTATTTGAATTCATTGAAACATGGAATCAATTCGAATTGCCCTTGGTTCGTGTCAAGGATGCATAATAACGCTGCCACGCATTCACACAGCACAACTGTTCGCTGTGGGAAGCCCTGGAACTATGGTATGGACCTCAATTCCAGATATTCAACATCATTCATGCTGTGCATTACCAACCCCTCTCCTAAATGAAGCAAATTAAATTTAGTGGTTTTTAAGTGCCATAACTGCCCCTATGCTATGCTTGACATCACTTGTTAGTTTCGCATGTATCTATCTAAGCGAAATGGGTGTCCCAACAGACACTCCATTCATTGATTGATACGTGGGGGTTGAATGTCCCAAAATCACCAGATGATAATGGGAGATGGCGTAGTGGAGGGCTCCGGAAATTTTGACCACCAGGGGTTCTCTTTAATGCCCCAGAAAGCCACATAAAGTTAATGTAATGCAGCATACTGGCAAAACACTATTTAATTACTCAATTATCACAGACACCAAGATTGATAAATGACAGCAATATGTACCTCAAGTAGGCAATAAACAAACAAGAACCTAAATAGCAACCAACCTGACATCTGGTCCATTGCTGAACTCAACTATGTGCATGTTCTGGAAGGCATAGTGCACCATAGAGAAGTACTGCAGCCACCGTAGCCAGTGTGGCAGCGAGGAGGCATAGTAGCCTCCGAAGAGCATTGTGGAGAGGGAGTACAGTGCCGACACTGTCACAGACACTTGAAGGTCGGTGCAGGTGGCACCGATGAAGAGCCCAACACTCTGGAAACAACACCAGAGGAGAGGAAAAAAAAGTGAATTAGTAAATCCTTGGGCACCGCATAGGTTCGTGCAAAGCTGTATTTACAAGACGAACCAAATCGCGATTCAAGTCTGCGGATTGTGTACTACGTCACCATATGTCCGCAGTTCCCACATTTCCGCTTCGATCAGCGCGGACCCATTTGTAAAACGAATAAAGCCTAAATCGTTGTTGGGATCCTCGGAGAGCAGTGCCGAAATCCTAGCTTCTAGCTTGAATTCTCTCCTGTTGTGCTGGCTGCGGAGGGATCCGATTTACGTCAGATGTCACGCAAATGATCTGTCTGTGATCACGTCCGTCATGTGCATGCAGCTTTAGGGCAACACCTTGTAGAATCACAGAGGTGTAAAGGTCACAATCATATAAAGGTCACACCAGTGTATAAGAGTCACACAACCGATTTGGCACTCCAATATATAGAAGAGAGGTAGCCCAACTGAATGTAACTGAGAAACGAGTTTAAAATGATCTATAGTAAGTGAAGACTTATCTTGCAACAGACAATTCTACGGAATTTCAAAGACATTTACAGTAACAGGCACCTGTAATATCATACATGGCATGAAGGGTAACAGTGCACGAGTGAGAGAGACGGATCACAATATACAGAACTTAGTGGGGCTTGCGCAGCCCCATTGACTTCAATAATTCGAGATTCCCGATAATTCTTATGTAACAGTTACACAAGACGAAAACACGGGCCTCGTCTGGTGATGTGGGGTGCTGGGAACGGCAAGGAAACAAAAGAGGAAGAGGGGTGCGTAACGAAAAACAGTCAGGGAGAGCGACAACCAGAAGGCTACGAAGGCGGGGTCTGCGTTTAACAATAAGAATTGTGGGTACCTCGCTGATGGCATATCAGTCCTCGAAAGTGGTGTCTCGGGCAGTCGCTCGAGTGCTGACTTCGTTCGTTGTAACTGAATGGCAAGGCTTAGAGGGTTTTTAGTAAGTGCAATTTAGTGCTATTGAAATGACCTGCATTTCCATGGTCATGAAGGTATCGTTCGTTTTAAGCAAAAGTTCGTTTTAAGTGGGCCGTTATATGTGGGCTCGACTGTCATCGCTACACCAAAGAACACAGCCAGGCATAACGATTGAGAGCGTTTGATAACAACAACAACAAAAAAATGCACCCAACACACTATGCAACATTTATAACTAAATAGGGCAACGATGTCACTTTACACTACAATATCAAGCGCAGTGCACAACTTTAAGAGATACAGTCACCATGGTGCACTTCTTTTGCACTAATGACAAGCACTTTTTTAGTTTCCCATCACCAAAGACAATGGGTAGCTGCAATTTATTTGCATAGCCAGCAACTGAGCAGCCAAGCCAATTGTGACAGTAAATATAACAAATGCATTACAAAGTTCCACCTTAACTTCTGTTGTGCCATGCTGTACTAATTTTGATATGTGATCAACAATGACCGATTTTTTCTTCATTATTATAGTGGACTTTTCTTGCCAACATGTCTCAAATGTTCCACCACAAGTCAACTTGCTCCTACTTTCGCTGCCCAACGGGATGCACGCTACCATCCACCCAAACCCAGCATAGCGCCAAGAAAGTGCACTCATCCGCAGCAGTTACAAAAAACGGTGAAATTAGGTCAATGAGCTAAGCTCATAATTGGGAATTTTCACAGGAAATGATCGTACAAGTAGAGGTCCTCCACGACACGAGAGGTGTTAATGCAAAATCTGTATGTGACCGTATCGCCTAAATAGCCCAACTCGCCGCAGCTTGTCAGTATACGTGAAAATGGCGTTAGAGAACGGGATGGCAAAGAAGATAGACAAGCAAATGGTACTATTCTCTTCTACCTTACTAGTTTTTGGCACAGACTTCTTGCAGCCAAACTCAACATGCTAATTATCTCCCAATTGTTGCAGCACTCACAAATACTTGGAGAATGTTTAAGAAATACACAGAAGTATACACCTTGCAACTATTATTGTGAGAAAGTGCAGCTGTGTTTAGTTCAGCATGCTCAGTTATGTGTGTTAGGTTAAGTTCAGTACAGTGAAACACTGATATAGCCAAATTGTACCTTAAATTAATGTAGCTACATTACATACAGAAGTTTGTTATAAATGTATGTTAACTGCAATGTACGAGCGGGAGACCATCTTTCATTTGTTTCATTAAAAGTGACGATTAGTGACAAGCAGATTCGTTATACTGAGGTTTAAGTGAACTGTTGCCATTTATTGTTTGCACAAGGAGAAATGCTTAATGTAAACCTCACCTGCGAGACTACAGTGCTTAGACGAGGAAACCCCATAAGCTGAGGAAGGTCTGCGCACTGTGAAAGCCCAGCATGGGGTAGGCAATGAGGTGGAATGCAGACGGCAGTGTCAGCGTCAGGGGCAGCTCCCCTATCATTTTGGCCAGGTAGTAGGCAGACAGGCGGTAGGCACCCGACGCCCGTTCCTTGTTGATCACTTCGCGCTCGGGAGGAACTGAAAAGTGCACGAGGCGAAAAAATTCCCTGAGCATCATGGGAAGCAGCAGCAGCAACACAAACTAAGACAAGTTCTGGGTAAAAACTTTTCGTGCTCAAATGTTAGCCGAGTAGCAAGTGCGTCCTAGAAAATGTTGCATAAATATTGTGTTTATTACACATACGAAATCCTTGCTTAAAAACTCGCACCCGAAATCAAAGCTCCCGAAAAATAAGCAGAGATATACAAATATGTTTGAGCATGTTATTACCCTTCTAAAACCAGAATACCGACCATCCATCAGATAAACGAAACTGTGCGTCACTGCTCGCTTAACTGTCTTTGGCTTTCCCCTTGCGATATTTTCTGGATCAAAGCACCAGAATGGGCTGGTAGTTAGCCCAAAAACAGTGCTGATGTTTACAATACTGTATGCCATTTTCTTGGCGCTCTTATTTCGAAGATGCAAAATACCGCCTGCCACTTTTGAATGAAAGCGGCAGTTGCTTTGGCACTCAAGCTCGCACACTGCATTCGTTGCTGCCTGAATGATGGCATGCCGCTGCACATCGGGTGATTGCTTTCTCCATGAAAGACTGGAACTATGTTGAAAACCACACCTGTGCGATAAAAGTGTTTTCTCAACTGGCTGTTGCCTCTATTAGAATGTACGATTGGTAGGTGCTCTTGGATGACATCACAACTTGGAACACGCAGGCCTTAATGTTATGGAGATGTTAGGAGATGTTCAATTGGTGCTCCCAAGTAGGGGATGGTTCAAGCAATAAATTGCAGAAGGGCTTAGCTGCTGCATGTAGCGCAGAACACATAAGATGTGTTTTGTGCATTCACCTCAGAATATTGAGAGCAACATTGCACCTGCCACTTTCAAGTGTGCAGCCGGCATCAGCGCAACCCCCTAACTATTCTCATAGGCACTCGCGACACCTTTCAGACACCAATAGATCCAGCACGTGGATACTTGTGGTCCACGCAGATGCTTCCTTGCATTACCACGTGGAGTCATTACAAGTTGTGCTGCTTCCGATTAGGTTATTTCTAGCACTTATCAGTTCCTGCGATATCTGTCGATTTAGCTAAATCTTTCTAATGGGGTGTTGCAAGGCATTCTCACAAACAGAAGAGCGGGAAGAAGGATGAAACAGTGAAAGGAGAGCAATGAAGCACGCTACGACTGTGCAACTTGGAGACATACAAGTTTAACAGCTTTTGTGTCGATTGTAGTTTTCTACAAAGTTTTCCAGTCTTTCACACTGCCATTTTCATGATGCAAGTGTGCATAGACGATAAAACAAAACAGAAACACTAAAAGCTGTAATTGTAAAGTGCTAAAGGCCTCATTTATGCGCGAAATTCCATCTGTAAGTTGGGCTCTGTTATAGAACAAGAGACGAGCTTGAGACTACGAAATAAAGGGCATTGTATCTGTGATCAATCCCTTCTTGCTTCACACTGTTTTTTACATGCTAAAAAGTTTACTTTGGACTGATACCATGTCCAAGCATATGCTTCAGCAATTTAGAGTTAAGAGTTATTAACACTTATTCACATGTACATAGCGAACCTCTGAATCAGTTCTTATGAACTTGGCTATTACTAAACTTTTCGTAAACCCCACCCCATAAGCATTTGATGCAAACTTTTTGCGCTATAGCGAATCACATCGTACACGAATGCAAAAGCGGCAAGCGGCCATGCAGGATCTCCGAGGGGTGAAAACCACACAAAGAAACAGCAGACAAACAAAAGCACAAACAAGCAAAGGCATCACAAGCTGAACAAAAACAAAAGCGGGATTTTTTTGTTGTTGTTGCAGCCACATATATGGAATCCTTTGGTGTTGGGTAGGTAGGAAGCAGGGAAGAGGGAGGTAAAAAATATTCTTACAAGATATGAGTGCGCCAAACAACGCAAACAGCATCCAGTATGTTGTGCTGAAGAAGATCTGCAAAATAAAAGAATTGTTAGAGAGTTGCTAGGTTCCCTTCGTGTAGTACAATGGCTACTAATACAGGCGACAAAGAAAACAATGGTTGCTAGCACTATTGTATGAAAGATTCTTCAAGGCCTTATTACAGTTCAGCATTTTTAACATAGTAAAATTTTCATTTAATAGTACGAACATTACGAAGTATAACAAAGCTTTTCTGTTGCATTCATTTTCATAAGAATTCATGCATGTCCTGAAAACTATTGATTCATAACTGTAGAACAGCTGATAAGTCAGAGAGTTCAAGAGTCAACATACTTTCGGGTGATTTGCTAGGAACCTTGCATATTTTGTTCTTATATCAATATTTTGTATGAACAGATTTGCAATGAATAAAATTGAATTACAAGCTTTACTGGATATTTGCTGTTGCAGATCGTTTTGCCAAAACTAACATCACATCGAAACAAGGCTGTAGTAATATGCAGAATATGCAACGGGTGAACACACAAAAGAAACTGTAGAAGCTATTGTTGTGGTACTATAGAACAAACATGAAGGAAAGTGTACGTTTAAGGGCTGGTTTTCTTTAGTGAAACTCAATATTAATGAGATCTAATAGACAATAATGCCAAGGAGAGTATAAGGGATGGTATTAGATGTAATTGTAATGTAAATGTGAAGAAAGTATAAACATGTATGGCGCATAAACTGATGCAGTCTAAGATTTGTCGTATCAACTTCAATATGGGTGCAAAACATGCTTAAAATAGTGAACGCACCTCTCTTTATACACTGTTATTAAGAGATGGTGATATAACGTTAACCAGTATACAACTAATTGCACACCGATTCGAGACGGTGTTCTGCTGTTGGTGGGAAAAAATTAGGGGGATATTATTGAGCACTTACTAAAAAACAGCTAGTAAAAAAAAATAAAAGCTAAACCATTATAAAAAAAAAAATGAGCTGTACTGTTAGAGAAGGAAATTACAGCTGAAGGCTGATCAATGTAATGAGAATGAAAATAATCTTTCTGACCTGCACGAACCGACCTGACCTGTTACAAGTGTCCCAACCAACCGAACCTACCTGACCTGTCTTGACCGACTAGAAGTAGTTTATGACGATATACATATTATGACGTCTAATATGTTGGTGCCTTTACGAATTTGAGAATGTTGTTTTATGAAAATAAAAGAAAGACGGGGAGTAAAATGTGGTGCCAGATTCAAGCTACTTTGTTATTCCAAACTGAACATCTAACACCTAACCTCAACATTTCCTTGCTGTGGCCTATGAAATTATGAGGAACTGTTTCAAGAGTCCCAAAATTGTGCTGCTAATCATCTTTCACTCCAAAACTGTATGCTGGCTTTAGCAGTACCTTTCTATAGGTTAAGCGGACAATATTAGATTTTAGAGACGAAACCACCAATCTAAAGGTTGAATTATCAGCCAATCACTTTTGAAGATATCACTTGAATTCAAATTTACCTTGACCAACTACACAAGCAAAAATTGTTTATTCGAAAAATCATACACCTCTCCCGAGTTATATTTTCACACGACGCACCTCTACAGTGTGCTCAGTACACCAGTCCTTTCAATATGATGTCAGCCGGCAATCAAGCCTCAGAAAATGTTAAACACCGTCAAATATGATAAATATTTTTTTTTATAGTAAGTCAGAGACCCCAGACATAATTGTGCACGAACTTATGTTTGAGCTCTTTCCACAACAAAATAGCAGAAAACAACAAGCTCCAGATAAAAGTCGTAAAATGTGACATGCGACATGCTTACTAGATAACAGCTACAAGTTAAAAGAGAAGCCATAGTTCGAGACAATAATTTTTGAAGAGATCATAGTAATATTTTTTCAATGTGTGCAGATTGGCTAGTTGAGGAAAAGCGAGCAAAAGTTCCTTCTGTCATTGAACACAATATCTACGTCTCAAAGCAACATTGTGCCCTAAGGTCGTAATCTTGGAGTACTATGGCTCCTGGGTAATTGAAATATGTGGGGTGTGTAGTTGCTACTGTTACAAGAGGTGATACGCTGAATCATACCAACATGTAAACCAGGCTCGCATTTTTAATGTTCCCCAGTTGTCTTTCATACTCGAGCAATGCACGACACAAAGGTGCCGTCCCTCTAGCACAAAACTCTTCACCAAAAAAGGCGCTCACCCAGCCCCTGATGTCAGCAATAGTATCTTCGGTACGGTCCACTTGGAACCAGATGAGCCCACACACAATGCCCAGGCCAATGGTCTGAACCCAATTGAGCTTGGACAGCATGCGACCCTTGGCTTCGAGGAAGTTGCGTCGCGTCAACACCGACACTTGAGTCCAGAATGATGTTGGCCACTTCTGTTCGTGACCCAGGTCGTCCTGGCTGCTGAACACAGAGCTACCAACTTCGGACCACGATGAGCGGCCAGAGTCCTCATCGTCACGGATGGCTGCATAGCAATAGGCAGAAGACGTGAAATGTCACATAGAGTAATCTAGTCCTAATTTATGTCACCCATGTGTTTGAGCCTTTAAAACTTTCTTATCTGGTTTGTGCAAGCTTTTTTAACAGTACCACTATTTTGAGACTGGGCCAGAATAGTGAGGGTCCATGCCGCATGTCACGCTCGAGTTCCCAGATACACCCATAGATTGCATAACTGCTTCAGAAGCAAAAAAGTATTGGGCATACACTGAAACTGGGAGGGATGTCTCGGTCATGAATAAGGCCTAAAATGACTGTAGCAGGGACTGCTGAACAATTTTTTGTGTGCATCTCAACTCTATAAATAACGTAATCACAGACACCTACACAAAATCACAGAAAATGGCAAAGAAAAACAGTAGAACTGCAGCTCCACTGTTTCTGCAGCAGATTCCACACTGGGTGGAGCTGGCGTAAGCTTTTTTTTTTAGAGTTGGGAAATTTCTGTTACTGTATTGTGATTTTTGTTTGCTACCTTGCCATAGTTTGTTTTAAGCCAGGCTATATTTACTGTGTGGCGCTTGCCAAAGCGAGAAAACATGGTGGGCATCACATATGTTGTGACACACACACACAATTAAAAAAAAATACAGTGTGAAGGAGGAACCTACCCAAACTGCTATTCAGAAGTAACTGAAGGATGCTACTCTATAATTGAGAGTGGGCCAGATAGTGCTGATTCTAGCGTTGACCTACATAAGGCCAACGCTAGAATGTGTGGGATCCGTTCCCGTCGGCGTTAACAAATTGAATTGAAAAAATACAGATAAAAGCCGGAAGGCAAATTTTATCGCAATATTCACGAAGTGACTCCGTTTCTCAATGCTTCGGTTGCTTGAATTGCCTACGCTGGCTCATCGCCGGAAAGTCGGACAACTTAAATTTCTTTTTTTGTTATCAAAAGGACACCTTAATATTGAAACTATACCCTATCTTGTTTCAAGGCCTTCCAGCAATGTCAGATCATGCAATCAATTTGTGTATTCAGTTCCTAAATGCAATCTTGATGTGTACGCGTATTCCTTTTTTCCACGAACGATAAAAGAGTAGAATCAGTTGCCAGTACCGGTACTGAATTTGAAGAACATAAAAAGCTTTGAAAAGTGCATTAAAAATATTTCGAGAACATTGAGGGTTGCTACACTATTGTACATGTATTGCCATGTTGTTCGAAAATACATCGTGTAGTTGCTTCATATTCCATACTATACCACCATCACAATATATGTATGTACGTTTTTAATAACAGTGTTTGAATATTTTTCTTTTGTGTATTTAAAAAAAATTCAGTCTTCTATACAATACATTGTACTTGTTTTTGATTTGTGTTTACTGTACCCACCCTGTTGCGGCCATAACGGCCAACAGTATTTGGAAATAAAATAAATAAATAAATAACAATGAATTTTTTTGTTTTTCATTCTGCTAATGTAACTGTGAATCACACTGCGTAAGGTGCTTTAAATGCTTTATTCACCTCGGCCCACTCATTTTCTTTTTTCAAAAGCAATGCACTTAATGTCTTCCTGTTTCCAGTTTTAACACATCGTTTGAAGCTCTATTCTGGTTTTTAAGACAGCTCGTGCTGTAGCTGCACCCTAAGAAATATCCAACTAAACTGCCCACTTATCTCGATTGTATATGTGGGGTTTAACGTCACAAAACCACCATATGATTATGAAATATGCGGTAGTGGAGGGCTCCGGAAATTTCGACCACGTGGGATTTTTATTGTGCACCCAAGTCTGAGCACACAGGCCTACAGCCTTCTTGCTTCCATCAACAATGCTTTTTCACTTATCTTAAGTGGCTACCCGATGTAAACATGAGACAGCGATAGAATTTTAGTGGATTACCCTAATATTGTAGAGCCTCATCGATACACGGCCACTTCATATGATTTCCCAGGGAAAATGTTCATGGTATTATTATCAAGCTAAACTGCAAGGTGTTTCAGTGAATTGAAATCATATGAAATTCTGCTTTTTCACGAACTTTCTCAAAATCACGTAAATGAGCTTCACTGTACATGTAGTGAAAAAAGTTACCATCAATAGTTCCTTTACACAGTTAAAGGGATAAGTCGAGGAAAAGGTCATATAATATTCCCTAGCCCAATCTTTTTAAATTCTTAAATTGGAACTTTTTTTTCTTTCAGAATTACAAATTTGAATAGTCGACTTAACTCCTAAACATGGAAAGACTGCAAGGAAAGCACAGCACTAATATACACCAATGTAAGACAGGTAATTTGAAAAAAGTGAAAGAGCAGGGGGAAGATTGAAGTTTAAAGTGATGAACAATTTGAGCAGGGGGCGTCACTGGAGCCAACATTTCGACATGCAGTCTTGTCTTCCTCAAAGCTTCAACCTTTATGACGAAGTTGCAGCCCTAAAGAAGACGAGAGTGCTCGCGCAAATGTTCGCTACAGCGACATCCTGCATTCACAAATTTTTCGTACGACAGGCAGGACACATAAGAGAGACTGCGCACATGCATGATACTCGTGCCTCACCTATTTTGCTGTACACTGTGGGAATCTTTTTTCGGGGTCGAGCATCACTCGCAATTCAACTTGCTTGGACTTCTCTGCGCCCGGCTTGTCTTCTTCGGACACGGCCCAGACGTACTGCTGGTTGTCCCCGTGAAGCTCTTTGTGACACGAGTCCTCTTCGGCGTGCCTGCAAAGTGAAATACCGGCGACAGACCCACCGCAAAATAAGTTTTGAAATCCAGTTATACCATTTCTTCCAATATTTTTCTCTTTCTCTCGACACATCTATTGAATTTTTGTCCAAAAAACTAAATTTCGTGTAGCATCAGCATGGGCTGAAAAGCCTTCTCTATTGAGTGTTTCAATGCTTTTTCACATCATGAACTGTACGTATATTATAGCAAAAAGCAATAATGAGCATCTCAAAGTCATTGATTGAACGATATTACACTAGCTCCCCTTTCAACCTTTGTTATAGGTACATTTGATGAAACATATACATTTAAAGTATACTGACGACTGTGGCAGGTCCAGGCTTAAGAGAGCTTTAGGTGCTTGTACTCTAATGACGTTGATTGCCAAAAAGGAGCACAGAACTAGATCAATAAAACATATATGCAACGTTTTTTTTTCCTTTGGTTACAAATGATCAGCTATGAAGCTGTGTTTTGCAAAAGAAAAGTTCTACAAGCCTTCAAGTGCAACGTTGTCGCATCGAAGCTATAACTGATGCAGAACGTTTTCATCACAATCTATTGAGCGGAAACTCGATGCAACAAAGTGATTGGGATGCTAGAATCATTTAATTAAATCAGGAAGCACATAAAATCAAGATGAACTTTTCAGCTCTTCAAAATATAAAATTGTAACGTCGCAACAAGCAAAAGCTACCAGGCCATTGCACCTGCCACCGATTTACTCCCGCACATGTGTAAAGACCGCGGAGACGGCCGCGACAGGGAGCTTCCCATGTCGCTCGGACATAGGGAGCACCATTCCAGACAATGCGAGCCAAAAAGACAGTTACTTGTAGCAATGACAGGCGAACGATATGTGGATGATGCAGGAAATTAAGGTAGTGATTGCGGGAGTAGGCCAAGTCACAAAGGTGCAAGGAAACTTATTTCCTTGAAATCATGACACCAACTATCGCCACTTGTACTAGCACCTTCAGGTATATAAGAGTGCTACCAAGTGCTGCTTCCATTACTCTGTGCATGGGTGTGCCGTGCAGCCTGGTCAAACTAAGGCTATTAGTAGGGCACCTGAACGGTTTAGTGTGGAAACGTCGGAGTACACGCTCAAAGAAAAACGCGTTTCTGCAAAATCGAAAGAAAATCACTGCTTTTACTTGGATGTTCCTAAAGAAACTTCGTTAAATTGGGTTTGGCAGCCAACCTGGTTTAGTAGCACTAACAGCTGGGTGAGATGGTGTGGGTTCATGGTTAAGAACAGCGAAAGAGCACGAGACAATACGATGAAAACACAAGGAGGGGCACCGGAATTGAAACTCGTCATCAAGAGTTTCTAGAGTTGAGAGTTCGGCACCCGCCATTGTGTCTCATCACTGTCTCTCGTGCTCTTGTGCCGTTATTAACCACCAACCTAGTTCGTTAATTCAGGTTTATGATAACTCTGAACCCCATGAGTATTTAACAGTGAATAAAAATGTGCTCACTGGATCTGGAACTATGTAAAATTTGGTTTTGTTAGATCGAGTTTTAACCGTATTAGCAAGCATAGGTTCATTACACACTGATACGCGAGAAAGACTTCAAGTTTGCTTCGTCATAGCCGTTAGATTTGTTACATCCGTGTTCGTTGTACCGAAGTATCGACAAATGGCCATACTTGTGCTGGAAGGTTTTCCACACATGCTTGTGACACTGCGGGCAATTGACAACATTCGCCGCCGCCCCGTTGTAGTTGCACTGGCTCTCCACGTCCTCCGCACTTGGGTAGACCTCGGCATTCTCGAGTAGCTGCTTCGGGTAGTCCGGATGTTTTCTGTGTAAAGGCCAAATGCTCGGAGATCAACTAAAAGCATGAACATGAAAGCCGTTCTCTTCAGATTCATTAGATGATGAAAAGATTACAAGAGCAACTGAAAACAAAAGCTTATTCAAGTGCACAGTTCAAAGGAGTGCACCTACTAAGCAATGCTGAGACTTCGGGTCTCAAACCAAGTCATGCCGTGCAACATCAAGTGGGAACCAGAGAAGTGTTTTCATAGCAAATACACAAGACAGGCAGGATCCAATATGGTCTCGCATTGTGATTTAGCAGCAGTTCGACAGTACACTGAAATATGTGGTAGAAAATTATCACATTTTTTTAATGCCCCTCAAAAACAATTTAGGGGCTTCAAAACATACGGATATTGATAACCGAGCTAAGACATCTCGGCAAGGGACATATCAAATGTAGGCACATATTTCATACTTTAAGAGACTACGAGCACACTTTGAAGCTCCTTCTTTCTCTTTTGGTTCTTCGTTATTATAACCTTTGGTCCCTTTCTGAAAAATCAAACAGCCTTCTCATTAATACCACTTCCCTGCATAAAGGCAAGCAAATGCAGTTAGTCAAAGTAAGTAGGAATGGAATGTATACAGTCCATTATTCTATCATGACTGCTTGCAGCCATTATGGCTGCAAGTGTTTGGTAGACAAAGCCACAAACGCTGCATCTACCGTAGAGACTTTACAATGGAAAAATAGGGCTCGCACGTTCTTTTTTTTTCTCTCTCTTCTTTTTTGTTTTTTCCCCTTTTCTTTTTGAACTTCCTTTCAATTTTTCACCAGCTCAAAAAAGGGTTAGTATAGAGCCTTGTGATCATGCAAGCCCCAGCAAAAGCATGAGTGAATGTGACCTAGACTCAGTGGGGGGAGGGCTCGAATCCAGTAGTTGATTTGAGCAGCAGCAAGCTGACCATATCTGGACAGCAAATGTCATCTGCAATGCACATCATTCAGAATTAGGATGACAATTAGTATGTTCCAGCAGCTAAGCCCTGCGATTCGTGGGTTGCCCAGTCCACCAAAACAACGACTCTGCAATGGGAAGACGACAAGGTTCTCCACACGATGCAACGGTGCCATTTTTACAGCCGACAGTCAGGCATAATATCTTCCTGTGCACCGCTCATCATTTCTCGGGAGCAACTCATGGCTCACGAGAGAGATGCACAGTGCCTGTGGGACAAAACATGACATCCAAACATGAGGTATCACAACTGGGATGCGCAATTATCCGAGATCAGTGCGCAATATCAATACGACTCTGGCCATGCAAGGGTTTGTTGTTCCTAAGCAAGAATTTTAGCAGATATTTTGCTGATATGACACGAACTAAAGACTGTAAAAATGAAAGCAGGTCATTGTTCAGTGCTGCATTGACACATTTTATTCTGCAATTTTTGTACATAGAAATTCGCAAAATAGTTCATTGTTTCTCTAGATTGACCTCTAGCATACATTCACAAATTAAGTGTGTGGCCACAGGAATCTGGTAAGGAGTAAATGCTTTTGCCAATCTATTCTTCTAAAGCTTTTGAGGTCGGCAGCACATTTAACATGTGCACTCACACGCGCACACACAGATGGCATAACTGAATGAACAGAACTCGTGAGTAGAGAATGTCACGATGATAGTAATCGCCACTTATCCTTTACACATACTTACTTTAGTTCTTGTGCACTCATGATAATTTTGTCTTGGATATCCGGTGACCTCTTGACTTGTTCGACTGAAAAACGATGTTTCAGCCATCAGTGTTTACATAGCACATTATACAAAAAGCAACAAAGCAAGACAAGATGAGGATTGGCATCAAATATGTTTTTGAAGTTGCTTTCTTTTTTTCTCTAGTAGCTACAAACCTTACTTTCATGTTAGGAAAGCGTTCACCCTTCTTCCATGAGAATAGCTTACTAGATCAAAGACAACTTTAGGAGTCATTCAAAATGTAATACTGTAGAAGTTTGTGTGATTCAATGAATAAGTAAGGTTCCTGGCTAATTTAAATCTTTTATGCTTCCTCGTGTTGAAAAACTAAGGCTGATAACAGCTTATAAACAATACTTGAGGAGCTAAGATAAGCCCAAGCTCGATGTTAAAGCTCACATGCCAGACGGTCGATTTCGCAAAAAGACTCCAAGATAAAAACTCGCCACACGTTCAATGTGACAGGGTTATACATCCTTTCACGTTTGAGAGTTAGACATGAGCGCGAACATAATGGGGCTTGCCATATCTGCCGGTAAAGCAACTCGCAGTTCAATTTGCAGTATGCCTCGTTAAGCTTTGCACAAATAAATGTTCTGACACGTGGCCCTTCTAATCTCAGCCTTTTCTGCCCATAAAGAATTCAACTAATAGGTTCATACACAGATAGACAGTTTAGCATTTGAGTTACTTCGCGGACATCTGCGCCACATCTAAACAGAGCAATCAGTGATATCGCCAGGCAATGACTCCAGCTTGTACACGTAACAGCGATCAAAATTGGCTACAATTGTGTCAAGCTGGCAAAAATGAGATCTGACAAGAGACCAGTTCCCTCAGATTCAAAATGTGTATATGAAAAATTAATAAACATACTGACAACTATGCCCATTCTTTATATTATAATGATTACTGCCATTGCAGACATGATGGTTAAAATACATGAACAAGATTACTAGAATAAATGTCTTCAAGTGATTAGGCATGTGTTTTTTCTATCACAAAATTGGTTATGTGGCTTAAACAAAATAGAAAGTTTCGGTGCCAGGGCCTCAAAGTGGCCTACGTACGCACACTCTCACATTCCTTTGTATTCTCTGTGGTTGCAGCTGGGAGTACAAATGAACGCAAGAGCGTGCGCACGTGGGTGGCGTGAAGTCCCCAGTACGAAAACTCTTTATTGCATTATCATTGTGGGGGTGCAAAAAGCAGCGCAGGGAGGCCAAAAGCGCGAAACTTATGAGAGATGCCACACATGTCAGCCAAATGTCAAACGACCTGTTCAAAATTTGAGAAACACTAGGAGTAAAGTGTCAATTACAAAGACTTATCAGATGTATAAGGTGGTGGAACACAAAAAATAGCGACACTTACGGATGAAATCAGCCGGGTTGAAGTGTTGCTGAATTTGGAGACCTATGCTGCTGAAGAAGTCAACTACTTTATTGATGTCACCATAGTAGGCTGTCTGCAAGTCAAACATAGCATCGAGATGTCAGTTATGAAAATGGAATGGGGAAGGTTATCACAAAAACAAGCGGTATCATATGTTTCAGCACCAACCTGGCCGTTGCAGAGTAATAGAAGCTTGTCGAACATGTAAAATATCTGGCTAGAGGGTTGATGAACTGTGATGACAAGAGTCTTGTTTTCTCGGTGGGCGTACTCCTTCAACGTGGACATGAGTGAATGGGCTGTGCTGGAATCCAGACCTGAGGTGGGTTCCTGTAACAATTGAAAAAGTTTTTCTTTTCATTTCGAAGACACTACCAAAAGCCTCGTAGCAGCAGCATTCGTGAGGATTACCGTATCGCCGACGGGCAAAGACAATGCTTTAATGGAAACATGAGGTGTGACGATAGTTATAGCGCGAGAACAAAACGACGACACAGAGACAAGAAGGACACAAAAGACACGAAAGGTGTGAACCTCGCCTAATGGCCACACTACGATGCAAGTGGGAGATGATTTAGACTCCAACCATAAATTTTGAAGAAACCCGATGTCTTGAAACCGACTTAGTCCCTTCCTCAGGGGGTGACTGCAGGACTGCGATCCACGGCAAAATGAGAGAGAGAGAGGAGGGGTCATTACCCGCCCCGCGAGTGCTTTGAAGACGCCGCTGCTACGTAGCTTTGCAGTCACCCCTGAGGAAGGAACCAAGTCCATTTCGAAACGTCGAGTTTCTTCAAAACTCATGGTTGGAGTCTAAATCATCTCCCAGTTTCATACCCAATTAGACAGACTTCTGCCGAATGTTCACATTCAAGACGATGCAAGTATGTGCAAAAGTGCAATGTACGGTAACACAGTCGAGCATAGGCATTATGAAAAACAGTGCTAGCTATGGGCGTGTAACATAAATGAGTATCAATAGGAGTGCACATTGGGTCTAATTAATGACAAAGAATACTGGAAATGTGCCACTTGAAACACACGGACGGGACTGAAAGTATGTAAAATGAGCTGCTTTTCATAAAAATGTTACACTATGTGTACACAAAAATTAAACTCTGCAATTCTACATGCCGAAACCACGACATGGTGAAGCACACAGCAGTGGGCACGGAGACCAGAATAGTTTCAGCCAGCTGTGATTTTGTAACATGCACCTAAATCTAAGTACATGGGTGTAGTCGCACGTTGCCCCAACCAAAATGTGGCCACCTCGGCCCAGAATTGAACCCTCTTCCTCGAGCTTAGCAGTGCAACACTTTAGTCAATGCCGAGTACTCACGTCAATGAGCATGACAGTGGGATTCGTGAGCAGTTCGCAAGCTATGCTGGCACGCTTCTTCTCGCCACCGGACAAGCCTCGTTTCATCACGTCACCGATTACTGCGCGGAAAAAAAAAAGATGCGAGCAGGATAGACATGAGCACTGATGTCATTGGAGAGAGTTTTCGAAGCTCACTAAAAGAAATATTTGTATGCATAAAATTAAGTGGGAATGCCTTAGTTTACCCCAAGTATTAAATGTTCTCTTTCAGCACGTCTGAAGTTGTTTGCAGAACCCGGTATTGAATTTTTTTTTTAAGTGTTACGTACAGTTACCAGTTGGCATGTTTAGCAAATACACAATTTACAATTTAGTATGAGTCACTAAGATCAGAGTAGTGGCTATAAACCGAAGAAATTTCCTTCAATAGACCAATTTTCTAGGAAATTATAGGGTCTAACATCCTGAAGACACATAAGGGCTAGAAGGTGCTGTAGTGAAAACAACAGCGCTATAATTCCAGATTTTGTTCTTTACAGTACCTATAATATTAAACTGAATTTTATTTTCACCAGCATTCGCTTATAACATACCAAAGAAAAAGCTATACCACTACTTCATAAAACGCTCCTCTGCTCCTCTCTAGGTAGGTTGGTGCAGGGGTGGATTCAGCCACTCATTTCGCTTTAAGGAAGATCAGAATGTGGAAGGATTCTCAACTTTTTTTTAGCAGTTGCTACTATCACAAGAGCCACATAACAGCATAAATGCCTTTAATTTGTGCTCACAGGGGTCCCACTCACTTATTCTAAATGGTTTTTAATCATAACAAATTGAAGAATTACAACGAACTATGGTCTACCACACTTTAGACTTTGGCACATTTTGCTGTTCTAGGCTTTTGTTCGGAATGGTGTTGAGTGGCTGGTTGGAGGCGCTGAAGGAAGTCCCTGGGGGGGGGCGATCACCTTTACTACTGCACTCTGGATTTGCCACTGGTTGGCCAGTGCCACTCAAGCTATTTGGCCAGCTTCTTCTACGTCACTGACCCTGCTGTTGGTCGCAAATGAAAGTCAGTTCAAGATTTGCATTCGCATAACACTTCCTTCTGCTACAACTTCAGTGTCACTCAGATAGCATAGAACTTAACAAACAGCTTCAAAGCTCACTGCAGCCCAGCCCCATAACATCACAATGAGCTGTCACGGCAGGGGCGTGATGGCATTGAAAGATTAGAACATTATCTCCCCCAGCCACTCACTATGCAGAAATGTATTTGAGTTTTTTTATCAGAGAAAAAAGTTATAAAAACAGAGCGATGGACAACAAAGACAAGCACCTGTACAGTTCATAACTCTGGAGCAAAGGCTGAAATCGAATATCAGCATGACGAAACCTGCAACATGACTGTAAGGACAGCCAGTGTCTGAAGGTATAAAATCAGTTTCCCTCTCCTTCCTTGTGCTTTAAGAAGGTGGGGTGTGCTGTCTTACTTGTGTCTTGACATCTAGAGAGGTCCAGGACGTCGATAATTTGGTTGACGTGCTCCATCTTCTCATGGTATGACATGCTTTCAGGAAGCCGCAGTAGTGCTGTGTACTGAAAAAGAAAGCATTTCGTTTTTTTTTCAGAATTGCACATTTCACATAAGGAAGAGGAATTTGGAACCTATCTATGCAAACTTTGAACACAATGCATTGAGTCTTTCAAATGCTCTATTGAATACTTCAGAATGCAAGTTTTACAGAAGCTTGTTAAACATACTTCATGGCTAGCCGAAAACATGCGTTTCATTTGCACTAGGCTTTTAAGACTGTTACTCGTATTTAGGATGTGCTTAAACATGCTCTTCAAAAAGCTTCTGCCACCATTATTGTTTAGTAAGGCATGAAATATTAGACACCTCATTGAGGTTTCTCAGTGCATTACTGAAGCATGATGCCCATATGCTTTATTGTTTTTGTACAAAATTTTTTTTATTTATATTTATGATATATAGACATGCAAGAAAACATGTGTTTTACAGAAGCAGCGTAATTTACATAGCTGCATAATTTTCCCAAAAAGCTTATTTGACAATCACTTTTTGTTCATCATGCAATAGCTAATATTAATTGCACCTATATATGCACTTTTCCAATGACTCCTTCCATCTTACAATATTTCAGTTGAATTCAAGACTGGCTGTATTTGAACTCTAATAGATAAAAAATGAGTACCAGGAATGACATAAAAACAAACATGGAACAAACGTAAACGCGTATATGGGAACAATCGGTACGAATATACATTGGCATACGTACAAGGTATCACTGCAAATTGTGCTATGGCACATGTTGGATAGCCACAATATTTTTCTTCAGCAAAGCAATGGTGAAGACATGCTAACACAATTATGTCTACTTTCATCGAATGTTGAAAAAAAGACCTCGGAAATGATGACACAAAAGAGAGAATGCCCATTCCACCAGAGTAGAATAGCCAACAAGCACATGCCTGGTTAACCTCTCTGACTGTTCTTGTTGTTCTTCTTCCTCCTTGGGAAAGAACAGCTATTTGGGCTAGTTGGTGGAATTCCATAGTAGTAAGGGTTGCAGTTCGCTGTTAAAAAGTTTTGCCTGTTTGTATATATCAACGTGTGTGCTGCGAAAAATGAAGTCAGTTGGCAGTCAGCGCTGGTGTTGTCCTCTTTACCTTACATTCCTCCCCTTCTGTTTGCCTTTCTTCCAGCACTTTTGTGCCTGTGCTGCAACCCTTACTACTCCTCCATGGGCCCTAGCGCTGTTTTTCTTCTTGAATTTCAGTAATTCAGGTACCGCCCTGCTTGATTCAACACTACAGTACAGTTTGCGGCAACATGCGTGACAACCACGTTAGCAATTTGTCAAAATTAAGCAGCATACAGCGCTTAAATTCAACTCACATTGAGTGTCTGCCTGAGTGTAAGGTCTGGGAAGAATATGTCTTGCTGGAGGACATAACAGATACGCCTGCGGAGCTGCTTGTTGAGTGGCTCGCTGTTCAGGAGTACAACGCCAGAGTCCATGCGGATGCGGCCAGCCAGGGCATTGAGAAGGGTTGTTTTCCCAGAACCTGCATGGGCACCGAAAGAGTACAGGGTCAATCGTACCCTTCCATCAACGGCTTAGACGGCACACATATTTGACCAATTAGGACACTGTGAAGCGAGTACAGATCATCGTACGTTTAATCCCAAATGTTACATTCAAATATTTCTCATAAAGAGCCAAAAAAAACGTTATCGCATGGCGTTCGGTGATGGCATTATGACATTATCATCGGCATCAATGCTGGACACATCAAGTGACCATGTAAGTCATTATTACAGTAATGTCCATGTACGTGACATCTTTACATCTATATCAGCAGGTGATGATGTCATACAGCTACAAGACGATCTCATATGATAAGATCATACTTAACTTGCACAAATATTGCCAACTTACTTCATTTCCAATATGCTGCGCACAGCCAAGAAAAAAATGAAACGTGAACACAGAATAGTAAAGTGATTGCATGGAATAGTGAAGCGTTATTGCCAAAGACTGTTTCAGCCTCGAATCAAGCGAGGAAGCTCAAATTGCATTTACATTTGCGCATGCTTGCTGTAGCGAAAACGAAAGTACGCGTTTTAGGTCATTCCTAACTCATTCGTATTTGGATTTTCTCCTACCGTACACTCACGCGACTCCTGCAAACCAAGTTGCTCTGCCACACAACAGCCTTGTCAAGCAGTGAAACACCCTTGCTGTTCTTGCGCGTCGGCTTTTGCGCGCTGCTACGGCAAGAAGTGTTCCCGATGATGCGACACAACAGCCGTTCCCACAATACGCAACCCGTGTTCGAGGAAAAGTACACGCACCACGAAAATTTTACGGGTCATCTTCGTGCAAGGCTATTGTAATGGTGGACCCACGACAATTGCTCTCCGATCATACTTTGAAGCTGAAGAAGGAAAGAGGAGAACTTGAGGGCTCACTTTTCCGTTGGATACAACCTAATGAATCCAAAAGAGAAACAAAACATTGGGGACATTGTTTGTTGCTTTGAACTGCATTGCATTGTTAATTTAATTATTCATGAAAAAAAGCATGGGAAGGTAGCCTACGTTGGGGTCGGCTATCACATCAACATGACAACAGCGTAGTAACAGCATACAAAAACAAGAAAAGCTTGTACAATTAAAAGAACAAGGAAAGCTAAAAATGATCAGGCGCACTATTTATACATATACGATTAATGGAGTATAAAGAGAGAGCAGAGTCTAAAGGCATAGTCCTAAACATTGAGGGTGGTCATGTAGAGATAATACCACGATCCACACAGATCGCGTAATAATTATAGCATCATTGGCAATGATCACAACCACACATACATTTATATTCACAAGTTTATCAGCGCCTGGTTTCGCCGCTGGCCATACGCTGGCACAACGCACATGAGACTTCAAAGGTAGGACCAGAACTTTCGAACATCCCCCATGGGTATGGGAGCATCCCGAATACATTTCGAGGATCCGTTTCGGGGCGAGTTCAGATTCCCTGAATTACCGGATATATCGAAGCTTATTTGGTTTACAAGAAGCTCGCATAGCGTTAATGTGACTGAGGAGGCGCGGCACCAGGCAAACGACATAGAAAAGTTGAGGAGCGTCCACATCCAGAACTTCTCTGACGCAGAGACTACGCAACGAAAAAATTATATTGTACTTTAAAAGAGTAACAACTGGAACCTGTTTGTATGGATTCATAGTAAAAACAGCACGGTTATTTTCTCGTATACCCGCTGTTTTTTTTTTTTTTGCGATGAAATTTCTATTAATTCGTATCTGGATTGATCGCAAGGCCGAATGCATCGAACTATTGCTGGCACAAAGAAGGGACTGTTCGTTAAAACCGGGTTACAGCTATTTAGGTGTATGAGGTGCTGCGGCCCCAGACGCAACACACACACGCTAAAGAGCTTTTCCGCGTTTCCAGCGCTCTCCTAACCACGAGTGTTTTTCTTTTCGCTCGTGAAAAAAAAAGATAACAAAAAGAATACCGAGGTATAACTAAGGTGGTGGTCTGACAGCGCAGGTCGACAACCCCGACCCGCGAAAAAAACGCAACGGAAGCGCCCTTAAACAAATACCTTTTTCAAAAAATAAAAGGGTTCCGCGAAAAGGACCAGGAAGCCACTGGTCGAAAGCGAGACGTGGGAAAATGGAACTCTGGCTAGCAGACGACACGAGAGAGGAACATAAGCACACGCTCGTCGTCTGGCAATGCTTACAGAAAGCAGACGAAACTCGTTCGGCGTTTTGCAAGAAGAGCAGACGACGCGCTCCGATGCCAACAAACACGTGCCCTGCGTGTACAACACCCGGTGTTCTGTAACGGCCGCCACCCCGCTTCATGGGAGACCAAACCTTTCGGTACATGGCCAGCATCAGCTAGCCTTCCGTGTTTACGCTCCTTCACTTCGAAACGTCTCACTTTACCAACAAGAAGCGAGTCACTTTTCTTTTAGTTTTTCGTTCACCCCGCGAGTCTCTCTTGTCTTTCATGCGAGCTGACTGTGTCGAACACGTGTGCTTGCCAGACAGCGTCAGCAAGCTTCCATCAATAACGACGGTGACACCCCGCCCGCCGGAAGAGATTTTTTTTTTTTTAAGCGATAGACCCTCGGTGTTTTTGACCCGTAAATGCGCGCTCCCTTTAGAAGCGCCACCGAAAACCGGGTTACAAGTCGCAGGCTACCACATCAAGAAGGGTTCGTTTCGGTTAACACCACACCGGCGGTGTTTCCGGGAAAGCGTTCGGAAAAGTCCCACGGTACGTTATGTATTTGCCACAAGACGACTGGAAGACGAAGGCCCTACTAATCTTTTTTTTTTCTTTTCAGCCTATTGTGTTGTAGAAGGCAAACGCTCGAGGGTGATGCAGAGTTAGGCGGGCAGACGAAATGAAATGCTATATAAGGTGTTACAGCGATCCGTCTGTTTCAGTCGGTTTTATACCGTTCCAGCACCATTACCCAACCCTTCTGGAGATTCA
Organism: Rhipicephalus microplus; assembly: GCF_013339725.1. NCBI lineage: Eukaryota > Metazoa > Arthropoda > Arachnida > Ixodida > Ixodidae > Rhipicephalus > Rhipicephalus microplus. The sequence goes on from NC_051165.1 coordinate 171,803,609, forward strand.
ACAAGTCTGCGGGACTAGCATGACCGAGCAGAAGATGGCGAAACACGGGAAAGGCCTTTTCCCTGCAGTGGGCGTAGTCGTACTGATGACGATTCTGATATCCTAATCAGTGACATAAACAGCCAGAAATGGACGTAGCACTTACGAGCACGCGTACAGAACAGTCTACGCCACACCACGAGAAAAAAGACAGACAGAGACGGAAAACGTGTTTTAGCGGAACACCCGTTCGGCACGTGCACATCTGTTGAGGGCTTCAACGAGCTGGTTTGTCAAGGCGTTGCCTTCCGCAGGAAATAACGCGATCATACGACGCGACTAATATCGCATCTGCGACCCCGGTCCGGTTCTTCCAAGGTCAGAACAGCGGACGCACCAACGCATTCGCTTCCACCCTTCACTGGTCCTGTGGTTTAGCCGTTCAAGTGCGCGTTAGAAAGAGATTATCTTATCTATGGCTAAGATGGACGCTACGTGGTAACATGCACGAAACAAGTGCGGCGACACCGCAGGCGACACGTGGCAAATGTACGCACACTGCCCCCTGCTTCGAAACGAAGTGTTCGATCAGTGCGCTATGCGAAAAAAAAAATGAACAACTTTCGCGACCGTACGTCTGCTGAACGGGGCGCGGATAACGCACGTGGTTTGCACGACAGACATATGGGACACACATACGCGCACCGGAAGTATGTCAGAGATCTTTGACAGGCACGACTGATTATATAGAGACAAGCGTTTGTCGTCCATGTGCGACAAGCTCGAAGTGCTAAACGGATCCACCCGCTGGAGTGTTATCTAGCGTGGTCAGCACCGGAAACTCGCCTCTACTTTCGCACCACCCCTATTTTCTGCTCTCTTCTCTTCACGCCAGAATCGAGAATTTTCCACGCTGCTGGACGGCAGATATAGCACGAGAACAGAAGGACGACGAAGGGACAAGAAGGAGACGAGCCTAACCACCACACTGCTGGACGGCCCCGTACGCTCGAATGCTGAAACATGATTGTCATTGAAGTTGTTCGTTACAATTGTACGTGAGGGGAATAGTTATTGGTACCAGCAGCTGCCGACGTTTTCTTTGTGTCGTATATTAATTATTTAATCCATTAATCATTTCCGTGTGTCTGCCTGAAAACGTTACTGGGCCCTATGCAACACTACTACTCATGCAAACGAATGTCAAGAACCGTTGCAATGCAGGTTAAGAGAGAATAGAATTTGCAAGTACATTTTCTGCTAACATTGGTATTACTACGTTAGCACTTTAATGTACTACAGTGAGTTGTTGCACTTCTTCCTTTAGGTCACTATAAAATGGACCATTTGCAGCTCGGCGGTTAGCAAAAAAAAACTGCAATTGGGTTTCTAACACGAAACTGGCTCGGCGTTTGTACGTTTTTACAATTATCAAACTCGAAATTCACGCGTGAAACAATGTGACATATTGCGGCAGCCTGTGAAGCTCAATAATGCAGACATCGTGAAGGAACTTCAGAAACGTGAATGAATTCAGCCTTAAGCATTCTTTTAAAGGGTATACCCTCTTCGGAAGCACCATGCGCAGTGCCCTACTTTTCTCCTTAATTAAATATGGTGACATGCTAGCAGGCTTTAACAAGCCGGCCACACGTGACGGCCAAATTAAGAGCTGCCCCTTCCGGGCGTCCTTCACGGAATCACTTAGGCTGGATATGTGGCGCCACATCATGGCCTAAACGGGTTACTCAGTACACAAGATCTTCGAGTTCCGCCTTCATCGAAACGAGGGTTGGGGAAACGAACCGGCGACCTCTAACTCTGCGGCAGGGCGCCATCATACATCCACCACGAATGGCCAGGATGAGCGCTTAATGCAGGACACAGGCGCGAGAATGTTCGCACCAACACCTCTGTCGGGATGGTCCGCGATAATGAGTGCTAGCACAACAGCAACTTGGGCCAGTTGGTATAACGGTTTATGCATGGTAAATGCAAAAAAGTGGGGCGCAATATACGGAACAAATACTTCTCTATTCGCCCCATTTTCTGCATTTAGAATGAATGAGTGCTCTAGAATATAGAGGGTGTTGGTCTGTGCCTCTCAGCCAAGCACGTTTTCCAACGTGGAGGTGGGATCACCCCGTTAATTACCGTGACTACCGGAAAGTTGAACCACTGTCTCGCCATCTTGTGTTATCGCTTGCGTCATGTGTTCACAAAGAAGTAAAAAATGTAGAGGATGCGAGCAGGGAGGGCTTGGCACGTTGCAATCTCTCGGCGCGAATGCCTGCTCGAACGATTGCTGTTTAAGAATGCATCGCCTAAACTGGTATACAGCGGTTCGAAGCAGATAACACGCGAATGACTAAAACACCTATCGGAAAAAATTTTGCACGCACGGTGGCGTTTAGTAAGCTTCTAATTTACGGAGGCGGGAAAAGAGAGAGGGAGGAAGAGGACAGCGTAAATTCGCAAGGCTAGAAAGTGCGTGCACAGGTTAGCACACTGAGTGAGTGTGTCAGCTAGCAATTGAAGCGATGACATTATTACACAAAACTTGTTCCGGAATGAACACGTTCTATCAGCCCGCGTACCTTTAACGGCGCGCCAAGTATTCACTTATCTGATGATGGTGCTTCCGTACCATGCCCCTTTTCACGGCGTCAGGCAGCCAGATGCACTCAGCCTTGGTTAACGTTTCGGCCTTTCCCTCAAGACTTCTCTGTTTCATCAGAATTTCTCAGCGCATCTCTTTCACAGACCGCAGTAAGTAGACTGGCCGGATTCTGGCCGAACATATATACTCCAAACGAAATTATTGCACACTGGCCGTGTCCGACGATGGCGCAGAAATTGATGCCTCACTACTTTGTTTTTATTTCGATAGTTAGCCTTAGGCATAGTAAAACACGGCTCACGTTATCGAAACGCACCTTTGCTACCGAATGTAGTCAATTGTTTCGACACCGGTTCGTCTTTGCCCTTGCGTGTTCAGATTGGTTGATTGGTTTATTACGTCGAAAAAATCGCGCATGCAAGGGTAAGACCGTTGTGGTAGGGCTCGCACAGCGGAGCTGACACGGCTGCGTGCGCTCTCTTTCTCGCTCGGCTGTCCTGGCTGCACGAGAACGGACGGATGTGACACGACGGAAGATGCGGAGGGGTGAGCACCAGACCAGGGAAGCGGCACGACGAACAACACCGGACGGGAAAACGAGGTCGGCAAGCCGCAGATGCAGCAGCAGCCGCCGCAAACGAAGCAGCTCGCTGGCGCAACGCATAGTCGCTCAAGAGGCTCCTTCCTAAAGCCGGAAAGTGGAGGAGGGAGAGAGAGCATGTTTTGGCTGGGTGGTGGACGTAGTAGCGGCGACGGCAGTAGTAGTAGTAGTAGAAGAGGACCCAGTCTCGAAGCGGCGCGCCTTGAATGCTTGGGCGCTTTTGTCTTTTGGGTGGTGGCTTCGTTCTTTTCATTCCCCGCATATGGGGGAAGTGGGGAGGAGGGGGAGGCGTTAGCGGCACCGTCCTTGACCTGCTTCTCGACTTATCGTCGCCCGGCTGTGTGCTTGCTCGCCCAAGAAGAGAAGGCTGCTTCGGCCGGCCTGCCGGCCTGCCGGCCTGCCTGCCAGCCAGCTAGCAAAACGAAAAAGAAAAAGAAGAAAAGCTGTATTTCTCTCCGGCGTAGCGGTGAGATGTGCCGTGCGTGACGTGAAGGGCGGAGAGGGAGGGGACAGGCACAGGCTTACCGGCAACACCCCTCCCCCAAGTGCGGGGGTGGGTTAGTTTCCCCCATACTCACACCGTTTATTAAAAATATATAGGTAACACACACACATTCGTGCCTGTTACCACTAATGCAGCGGCGGAAATTAAGTGTGCGAAATGATCACGTGCGCGCCGTGCGTAGGATTTTAAGTGTCAGAGAGAGGAGTCGGGACAACGGAAACGTCGACTAACAATTGAACCAACCATCGACTAACTTGTACAAGGAAGAAACAAAATGACTGAACAACAATCTCTCACGCAGACCCCCACGCGCGCCGGATTGAAAGTTATTGCCTCTTGCTAGGGCTTGCTTTATTTTGCGCTGCTGTGCGCCTATTGAATTGTTATTGTCGCAATTCGTTGCCGAATACGACAGTCATGGTAGAGCGCGATACAATTAAAAGTGGTGCGGGAAAAGCCTTACGTCTCAAAAGATACGAGAAATTTTTAACAAGAGGCCTCGTAGATAAATGACTCATAATCGGGTGGGGGTCAATGTCTTCGTGCTCAACGTGCCTTGCAAACGGCGCCCATAGAAACACGCGCGTAGAATTTGTGCATGCACCAATGAACATGTTCACCGTACAGAACGTTGGTCTCGTGCTCATGCGTCAATGTTTCCTGCACGCTCTTTACAGTGAGATAAGGACAATATGTCGCTGTTGTTGGTCATTTTTGCATTGCCGGCCAAGGACGTAGGCAGAATTTTTTTGGTGGTGGTGGTGGCGGGAGGGGGCACTCATTTTTTGAATTCGGAGGGAGGGGGGGGCACTCCCTTAAAATGATATTTTTTCGCTCTGTACGCCATAGCGAAAAAACATTTCGGGGGTGGGGAAGGGGGCACGGGCCTTATGTGCCATCCCTTGGCTACGCTACTGTTGCCAGCTCGAGCTACGCGTTCAGCAGTAGCGTAAATTGGCAGTAGTGTTTAGGGTGCAACGTAAGGCCAGTAACGGTATTTCGTATTCTGTAGGAGCAGTAAACCGCAAAAGTCCTGAAAGCGGTCTGTCCCGTTTCTGCTCACACCGACGGGAAATGGCGCCCGTCAGCGTGAGCCAATCGCGATTGGCAGCAGTTCCACCATAACCCGAGCCTCTGTACAATCTCGAGAGCGCTGAAATGGACAGTTTACTGGTTGGCGAAACCTTGCAGAATTCACCCACGATATTAGGGACACCATCAGGAGCGATTTACAGGCAGTTTGTATAAGCGTCGCTTATGTAGTAACGATCTTAGTTTAAAAACGCTTGGACGCCTTTTTTATAGGTATGTGAGCGTATTGTTCCGATAGAAGAAGCTTACTGACGCTTATTCGATTCCAAACACACTTAACCAACATCGCGAGAGAGAGAAAAAAAGGAAATTTAAGAAAGAAAGAAAGAAAGAAAGAAAGAAAGAAAGAAAGAAAGAAAGAAAGAAAGAAAGAAAGAAAGAAAGAAAGAAAGAAAGAAAGAAAGAAAGACGTCTTGATTCAGTCAAGCCAGGTTAGACGTTCATTTGCAGCGCCGCAGCCTTAAGAGAAGAAACGTGCTTAAACGAGCTTTTCGGGAGGACCCATTTGCAGTCAGCTCTTCGCAGAGCGAGCGCAAGGCCTGAACGCCAGCGAATAAGTAAAGAAAAAAAAAAGATGATGAGCGAGGAGGCGAGTAAACAGTCGCACATCGCGAGCCAAAAGCGCAATGGGATAAGGTCGAGTGAAAACCCAGTGCACTCACTCCATGCGCCCACACCGCCGCAAGACGGCGGATGCATCGCAGCTTGCGCGTACAATGCAGCGCGCGAAGCCAAGGGCGAGGGATTGTTCGTCTCGGGTGAACCAGCTGTTCAACAAGGCGGGCAAAGAAAGGCGTATAGAGGAGTGTAGTAATAGTAGCGCTGCTCCTGTTGATGGCGGAGCTGACGTTCTCGCCTTGTTTTAGGCACCACCACGGGGCCAAGACTGATTGATGGCGCCTTGAAACAACAAGCCCCACGAGCGAGCCGAGATGAATGACTATAGCCATTCGCGCGCGCTGTGCGCTAGTATACGGACCGCCGAACAACACATTCTCTCGCCGATGGGACGCAGTACGTGAACGGTATTTATGGCTGGGAACAGCGTGGCCGCTGTTTGAAGACTAGCAGAAAAAAAATGGATGAATGGGGAAGGAGAAAGATATATAGATAACGGCGCCCGTCAGGCAGTGACAGCCTGGTGCAGTCGGCAATAGAAAGCCTACGGTACACCAATTTGCACAACGAAGCAGAACACAAAAATAGACAGCTGGAATTCTCAACAAGGTAAAAGGCACGTCGTCTGAACCTCAACGTTTCAGCGCGTCTTAACCACCGCGCATAATTTTTAAAAAATACAAATAAATTGCGAGTAAACCTCCCGTTTGGGCTAGTTGCTGCATTCTTCGAAACACGTATAGCAGAGCTGCGAGAACGAGCGAAAGGCACCTTTAATGACGTATCTCCGAACTCTTCCTTTCCGCCTGTTCATATAGTAACTGGGATTTGAGGCGCCAAAACCACGATGAGATAATGGGGAACGCCGTTGTGGAGACCTCCGGAAATTTCAACCACTTGGCGTTGTTTAACTCCAGTTGGTCGATGTATTTAAAGCTATGTATAGTACACGGGGCTCTATAGAATTTTGCTTTCATCGAAATGCGACCCCCCGCCACGGGAATCGAACCCGCGACTTTGGGGCCAGCAGCCTAACCCTTGTACCACTGAGGCGCCCATCAGACCGATTCAATGTTACGTTATTGCGCACTGCTTAAAAGACGAACGCTTGAGATGAAGGACTAGACGGACACCAAGATCGGGACTAAGTTGACCGCGGCAAACGTCAATCACCGCAGGTTGTAACGAGTTAAGCATCTCGAATGTTTGCAAATATGTTGACCTTTCGACCATTTTTCCAACGCATGCGTCGCGTTACGTAATTGATCACTTAGAGAGGCAATTAAGGATTTTAACAGAGCACGAAGATATTCAAATTTGTGGAACTCTTACTGCACACGACCGAAAAACACGAATTCGATCTCGAATAACCAACTAGTAGGCTAGATAGTGCATGCCTTGATATATGCGAAATGTGCGAAGCACTAAGAAAAGAAGACGAAGCGAGATATATGCATACTATAGCATATGTGTATTGCCTTATGCCTTTGTTTCTGGAACTGCACATAATTAGCACATTGCAACAAGAATGTGAAGTTGAGAGAGCTCGGTTGAATGCTTAAATGCTTCGATCCTCGCTCCGAAGGGAACAGCTCGTAAGCGGCCGAAAAACAGCTGCAACGTCGTTTTTCACAGCCTTGTTATCCGAACCAGAACCAAGAATAGAGAGATCGTATTCAAAACCCGCTTACGCATGTGCGTGTTTATATTTAAAAGCGAGCAATAGGATTTCATTGTATGATGTTCCCAAGCGGCTACATTCACTACATTCTTTTTTTTTTTCGCTTTTCTTGAAGCGAGAAGCGAAATCCATCGGCCTTGATGCAACCCGAACTGAAAGGCTTCCAGTTTCCTATTCCCAACATTTTTCCACAACTCACCCCGTTCGGCCTGTCCTCTCTTCATAGTCCCTCGTTTTTTGCACGGAAACGAGGAAAGAAAGGATGGAAACATGGGAACTGCGTCCGGTCCCTGGATCCCATTTTTTCAGGGAAAAAAAGGGGAAACCTTGAACGCCACAAGGTTACGCTGCAGCAACGTCGTTCGCAACAGACACATGGCGACCGTGAGTGAACGGTTTCACCCGAGAGTGGATAACCTTGGACTAAAGCGCACCCAATCCAGATTTTCCTTCTTTTCTCTTTTTCGCTTGGCGAGGAAAGCCGGGCCAAACAATAATAATAGCGAAGAGGCAAACGAGAGTGGAACAAGCTTGAGAGCGCAACTGAATCGCGCGTATCTCGAGAAAAACCGAACCGGCGGGGGGGGGGGGGGGGGGGCTAGAAGGGGAAGGGAAAGAAATGGGACAAGGTCACACTCGATTCGGAAACGGGGCATATTCACTCGTGACCGGGCGGCGTAAAGGAAGCTTAGAAAGGACCTCCCAAAATTTGGGCCGAAATGGAAGAAAAATTGAGGCAGCGACAACGAGACTATAAACGGGTGAAACTGTTTTCGCATGTCAAATAGAGAATGAAAAAAAAAGGGGGGGGGGCGCGGTGGGGGGTAGTTAGCGCGTAGGAAGAGTTGTGGAATAAACGGTTTGCGGCGCGTAACCGAAGCGATGAGCCCCAGGTTCGTGAGAGAGAACGAAAGAGAAACGCGGAGGCTGCAGGGCCAACTGTACACGTGCACAGATTTCTTCTTTTCTTTTTTTTTTCAAAGCTTTAGAAAGGCCTGCTCTAAACTTCCGCTCACTGAGATGATTCTACGTGAAGGTCAACCAATGCGAGATCCACCGGTTTGTACAAGAATTGAAGGAGTCCTCATTGTGGCACTGACACATGAAAAAAAAAAAAAAAAAAACTTGATATTTGATGTACTGCTATGAGTAGAAGGCGAGCTTCTCCTCACGACCTTGTTGCCGACGAGAGGGTTGGAACGAATTTCAGAGCTATCAGGAAAGAAAGGAACTCCACACATAGTCTACTTTGAAAGCTGTAGAGTTTGGAAGCGTAGAGTTTTGAAATGTACTGAAATACGTGGCTGTGGTCATCCCTCGAACGCAGCCGTATGCTGCGGTGGCGTAGAGGTTACGCTGCTCGGCTGACCCGAACGCCATGGATTCGATGCCGGCCGCGACGGTCGCATTTCGATGAAGGAGAAACGCCAGTGGCCCGTGCATTGCCCGATGGCCATTCAAGAACGACAGTCAAAATTTCCGGAGAGGTCCACTATCATATCGTGCTTTCTGCACATAAAACCACAGATTCAATGGAACGTGGCTGGCAGTCAGCATGACATCTTTCATATTTTTTAATGCAGTGCTCGTATATTTATCTATTTAGCCGGCTTGTATAGTTCGAAATGAAGTACTCGATCACAGAACGAAGTACGCGAGCCACGCGTAGCCTGAAGGGGCCGGCACTTGACTGACAGTATAAAGGACTTCCGGGGATTACAGACAAACGATAGTTAATTAAAGGTACACGTCTTCAGACGGTCTTTAAACCCGTGCAGAAGCGTTGCGTGCACCGGCAGCTATTGGAGTTTTATTAGTGCCGGGGTCCCAAAGCGACTTGCGTACGTACTCAAGTCTTTGCGTTGCTTTGTATAATCCATGTGTGCAGCTGGGAGTACAAGGGAACGCAACAGCCTGCGTACGCAGACAGCTTGGAGTCTCTGGTATACTAAAGCTCCATTGGATAGTCCTATTTGCCCGAGTATGCAAAGCTGCTGCGAAAGCGGCAAAGTTTACGTTGGGCAGTTGGGGAGATCGCTAAATGATAAGCTGAGAGAACTTGAGTAAAGATTTAGCCCATATTGGTACGGAAATAGTCCGTTCACTGTTGCAATTATGTATGCGAACTACAAAGCTTTGTTTAAAAAGTGCACTGTTGTGTAGAGGAATGTAGATTAACGCGAGATATAGTTGAAGCCGCCCCGGCTGATAGCGAGGGTCAGTGACAGCTGCGTGAGCAGCCCTTAGGTGGCGCTGACAGCAAATGGACTTTCTAGACGCGACAGATTTCAATGCGCGTTTATTGGGCCTTCCATCGTGTATGCGTCAACGTACACTTTTGTTACTGATAACCAAAATTGCGCTCGTCCTATAGTGTCTTTCTCGCTCGTCTCTGCTGCCACTATATATGGTATACCTTTCAACGTCCAACTAAAACTGTCTCTTATTTCACTACAGCAACGCAACGCACGTGGTGCACCATTTCAAGTACACCTTTCGTCAACATTGAAATCCATACACCCGAACTCTGACCTCAGAGAGCACAGAAACTTTACTGGCGACCGTGTTCGTTGTTTCAATTACGGCCCTGAACTTCGCGTCAGCACTTCCTTATACGTATCATCCGAACGTACGCATGAGAAGAGGAAACGAGACAGCGATGTTAACGCCTCTACGGTGGTCTGTCCTTCTCGAATCGCATACATACTGGTGCCACGTTAATTGGGGAAACATGTCTGTAATGATTATCTGCCTTTTGCTCTTCGGAGTGCAGCTTATGCACATGTACATCCTTTTGTTGGCGATGTTACCTTGTTAAAAGCGAGGTGACCCATGTGTGTCGCGACACACGTGTTCCTGTCGTACGATGTGATCTTCAAATATTGGCGTCTTCATCGACCCTATATAAGAAGCGCCATCCAGCTACTATGGGTATTTTTCTTCGAAGGTCAGAGTAGTTTATAATCGGGGAGGAGCTCTTCGAGACGCGTTATATTCCCATACGGCTGCAATCATACCTAGCCAGACTTGCAGCATTACCAACGCGGGCGTGCGCAATAATTCAATAAGGAGCAGCGGCACAGCGATTGTGAAGTGGGACACCCCCTCCCTCCTGTGAAACCCCCAACTGCCCCAGTGGAAAAAAGAGCAACACCCTTCTGTGGAAAGCGAGGGTCCACCGCTTGTGGCGGATCGAAAGCGCCACGACATCGAATCATTTTCTCTCGGCTAATTGGGTTTTCCTTTCTCATTCTTCTTCCTTTCCTTCTTCCATCGCTCAACGAGCTTTGCTCAAACTATCCGACACCCTCTCGAAGAAATGCGGCGCCGCGTTTTCCTACAACATGGTGGACTTTCACTGTAGAACACAATTAAGAGTGAGTAGCTGGGAAGTGGAGCAACTGGAGGAGGGAGATCCTTTGAAACGCAGCAGGGAGCAACTGCATTTATCCCTGGAAACACACACACAGGCTACGAAGTCGCGCGCACGAGTGATACACATCAAAGACGGCTTCCTTTCTTTTTTATATGTTCATATAGTGTTCACCCCGCCAAAAATTTTTCCCGGATGCTATAGAACAATGGAATTCTCGGAATGTTATTAATAGTACCGATGTGCAAACTTTTGACAGAGAAATTGATGCTTATTTTGGTAATGGTTGAAGTACTGCCCATTCTGTTTTCCTGTGTTTATTGCTTGGTGGTTTTTTTAGGTGTTCTGTTTGTACTCATATTGTACTCCCTCCCTGTTATGACCCTCAAGCGAGGGTTGACAGTATTATTAAATAAAAAAATAAATAAAATAAAATACGCATCATTTGCTCACACATATAGCGCTGCCGTATGCCATACATAAACACAAAGGCGTTTTAGCAGTGAATGTGTTACCATACGGTAATTAGGAAATAGCGTAGCGTCGTACTCGACCCGCGTACCTTTAAGACATTTTTAGCAGCGCCAGTCGCTCTTTGGGTGCTGTAACGCGGTAATATCATCAATGCGCGTAGCAGCGGTCTTGAGAGATTTATAAAAACAACGTGCGTACCAACCACAACGGTATACGGTCTAGCCATTAGTGCTAACACGCACTATGGTGACGAAAGGAAAGAAGCGCATACTCGCCGTATACCAGCGCCCAAGTGCGCAAGCATGTGTGAGAGTGCGTGCACACGGATGTTCGTGTCTACATGTTTACGAGAAAAGAATAAAAAGAACAAATTCGGAGAGCGCACGCGCGCCGCTGCGGGGCGCGGTCACAAGTATATGGGGAAGAGGTTTTCTGGTTGATTGAGAAGGCCGAACAAGGCGGGGAGATTAGCGGGGACTGAATCACGACAGAAGGAAGCGGTTCTCGGGGCGTGATGCCGCCGACAGAAGGGAATCCTCAGGAGGGAAGAGCTTCAACCAGAGGATGAGCCGAACCCTCTTGCTAACATGCTCCCCCCCCCCCTTTTTTTTTCTTACAGTGCCAGGTAAAATTGGGGCGGGGGAGGGAAGAACTGTATCTGCTGTTCGTTTGTGTAAAGCCAGCGAGCCTGTATACCGTCCATGAGAATCAGGTCGAAGGTATGTATGAAGAAAAGAGAAACGCACTCGATCAGCCGTGCGGGATTGGGGAAGTAACAAACTAGAAAACGACAAAACGGAAAGACAAAAATGCTCCTTTTCTTCCGTTCGAAAGCACGCGGAAAAGACCATATGCTCCTTTGCATGGAGCACGTGTACAGTGCCGACATGAACGTCAGAGAAAGAACGCGTCATGGATGGGGGAGAAAGTGAGTTAGATACGAAAGGGAAAGTGACCTGGCTTCCCCAATGCTCCCCAAGCAGCAACAACATGGGGATAAGTGACCCGTTTCACATTGCTTCCTTACTTCATCGGTGCTTATAGAAGCGTGGCAGCTTGCAAAGCGTCTTGTGTGCCCCTCGGACGAGCGTGAGCGTTTGAGGGAACAGGCAGCCTACTTTAGTAGCACATGGCTAGCTAGCTTTTTTCCTATATAAGGGAAATGCAGGAGGGAAGAAGTGGGAATGTGGCACTAAATTAAGTATGCAAATTTACTAGAGCGCTACACGGAGAATCCAGAAAAGCCGGATAGACCCCACCGCAGAACAAAAACAGCAACTGTGAGTGCAGTGAAAGCGGTATTAGAAGAAGAAAAAAAAATAAGTACGAAAATTGAAAAAAAAAAAGCTAGAGGTCGATGCCAGGAAAATGTGGGGAGGGAGATCGTTGAAGTCTCGAATGAAATGCGGAAGTAGAAGGTCCCGTGACAGAAAGTGTGCTCCGGAAGAAAAAAAAAAACTGCTTTAGGCTCAACGCTCGGAGTGGTACGTTTAGTGTATACACGTACGCGGGCTTTCCTGGTCTCGTCACTACCCCAAACGCTTCCCTTTCGTACGAGGGCTCTTCCGACCCCTCAACGGCGGCACCTTTTTGATTAGGGCGTGGCATCTGCACAACAAAAGGCCCGCAGCTAGGTCGACGAGCGGAGCCACCCGGAAGGCATACTATAAGGTAAGCCGTAGCAGACCGTATTTGTACTTCTCTGGGGAGACCCACGAGAGAACTGCTCTATTTCCCGGAGGGCCTATAACAGGGACGCGTTCTTCTTTTACGCTCCAGTGTTGTTTATTCAATCTCGAGGATTCTTTTCAGGCCTACTCTTGTCGCAAACCATCTGTCTATCCCCGAGTACACTGGGCTGCTGCCACCGCTGCCACTGCTGACGGAGTAGTTGTGACGGGTGAAGGCTTCCTTTCCGGCCTTCGCACTTTCTTCTTACATCAGTCTTCTTGCTTATGCGAGATCAGCAGTTATAAAGAAGCTAGTTTTGAGGCAGTAGAAGAAGCAGAAGGTTGCGACATTCTTCATTGGAAGACACCTCTGACGTCGCGACTTTTCGATGTGCCCGCGCCTCGTATGTTGCTCGGCTTTCCCTTCGCAAAAGCCCGCCGTCCTCAGGTGGTGTCCCGAATATTCCCCCTGCACTTTACGGCGCAGTGGTGGAATGCGAAGGAGAAAAGAGGAAAGCGAAAGTCTTTTGTCACTGCTTGTCCGGCGCCATTCGGTCTCGAAGGCTTTCGCTTGTCGGGAGTGCCGAGCTGCTGTGCCTGGATGCGTTCTTCGGGCTTCGCGTATGCAGCACGCGCCAATCTCAACACTATCCCCTCCTTTCTCCCATCCCCTTTCAGTCGCTATCACCTATTTCGGTTAAGAGGAGGCAGCGAGCAAAACACAAAATGGCGACGACGGGGAACGTTAGAAAGGGAGGGGGGCTGGGGGGGTCGTGAGGCGCCTGAAGAAGATGAAGAAAAGATTCCGTTCACTTTCGGCGCGGCGCGCGTGCTCGCGAGGTGCGGGAAGAAGCAGACGACAACAGGAGCGGTTCGTCTGCTACGAGCAAGCAGAAGGCGCTGTGGGGTGGGGGCATTGCGAGGCTTAGTGGGGGGGGGGGGGGGGGGAGTGGCTGCCCCACGGTTTGAGAATCAGGTCGAGCGAGCCGCGCTATTTTGCTTCTCTCTTCGAAGGCGAAAGTGCCAGCATGCCGCCTCCCCAACCGCTATCGAACACCGCCATCGACAAACAGAAAAACAAAAATAACGACCACCGTACGCCTGCCTGCTGCCTGGCCCCCGCGCTTGCATGCAAGTCTGTGTCAGCCCTCGCCCAATCGCAATCTGCCCGCCTGAGCGCCCACCTCCTCTTTTCCGCCAAACAACGGTAATGTAGGCTCGCTCGCGCGCGTGCAAGTTTTGCACGCGCTGTACGCTTGCGGGGAAGGAGCAGGCCGTGACGGATAAGGAGCCCGTTCAGATAAACAAAATGGCGCCTACGGTGGAGGCCGGAGCAGACGACGCCGAAAGATAGCAGACGACGCCCAGAGGTGTACGTGCGTGCGTGCCGAATTCCATCGTCTGCTGCGGATCCCAGCGGTGTTCGTCTGCCTACTTTTGACTGTACGTTGTTTGTCAGCTGCTGTGTCTATACAGGAAACGTCGCTCGTGCGCTTGAAGCCGTAATACAACGCACCAAGGCACGCGTTTCGTTTGCTTTCATCCTCGAATAAACAGGGGACCGAAATAAAAGCTAAAAAAAAGCGGAAAGAAAGAGCCTTTTTTAGAAGATTTTCGTTCGCGTATATATATATATATTTTCGGGCGCTCTCAGACACGCCGTCTGCACAAGAGAGGGCCAACAGAAGTGCGATGACGCAGCTGACTTTCGCCGCTGCTGCCTGTGCTTCGTTTGGGCGAGCAAACCGCGGGGTGGCGGCGACGGGGAGAAACGCACTGACCTAGATTTTCCTCCTGCTCGCTACCTTTTATGAGTTCTTATTTCGAAAATTTTCGCCCGTCGGGGGGCGGGGGGGGGGGGGATTCAAACCCAGAACGCCGCTTCGCTCCTTTACCTCCGTCCTCTTAAAAATGTTGGCGCCTCCCAGTGGTGCCCCGAAGCCGCCTTCTGTTAAGCTATAGGATGCCATATGCATTATTTTCTTCCAACGACTGCGTTCGCGTGCAGTTTCCGTTATTACGATGACAGTTTGCATGCGCGCGGCGCATTATTTGTCCGCTATTTTTTTTTATAGTACGTAACTTACATCCCCACATTTCCCAGACCCCCCCCCCCCCCTTTTCCACTGCGTTGCCAGACGAGAGTTTATTCTTTTTTGTTTGTAATTTGCAACAACCGCCGTTGTTCGTGCAATGCAAGCTGCCGTTAACGGCACGGAAGCGGAGGACGGGATCGCGGCACCAAAACACAAAGTTCCCGCCGAATGAGTGGTCTATTTATAAAGACCGTCGAGCTAGACGTTGAAACTACCAGTGCATTGATTGTTTTATTTTATTTCGGAGCCGAGACATCGGCGGCATACTTGGTGCATGGCTTCCGCCTCGTATGCCGTCATCCATAATGCGCGTGACCTAAATTAAAGCGCCGGTGACATGCAAGGCCATTTGAAATCGGGTAGGTTCGTCTCAAAAAACTTTCCAAAGCATCCCACGTCGCAGCCGTAAACGACGAAACTCGAATGAACGAGAGACCATTCATTATCAGGAATGCGGCGTTAGCTATACAGTAATCGCTATAGCTGCTCTGTAAGCGAGTGGGAGTCGCAAATAAGGACCGGAAACGGCGGTCTATACTATGCACATCCTTCCAAACAATGACTCCTGCTTGCAGAGAAGAAGAAAGGTTTCCCCCACCGCTGAGACATCCAGACAATTCTCATTGAAACCGCAATGCTCCTCTCTGCTTTCCACCCACGCAGTCCAAAGCGATCGCTATATTTAGGAGGTATGGACATTCCGCTCTAATCCACTCGTGTACGAGGGGAGTTTCCCAGCGGTAACGCGAGAGCCTGCGTTTGCACGGAGTCAACCGGATGCTGACGTCACGGCCCATCCGGCTGCGATTCGATGACGTCATCATTGCATCGTGGCGGTATGACGCGGGGAAACCGCTCGACCGGTGGCGCTGTCGCCGTACCTTCTTTCTCGTCGCTTTTGTCGAAATTTTCTCTCTTTTTTTTGTTTAAACAACTCGTACATAAGTACGTACTCTGCTTAAAGGAAAACAGGACGAACAAGAAAACGCAGCAACAAAAAGAGAAGGGTTGTGGAATGAGGATAAGGAGGGCACGCAGGCGCCATCCGCGGAATGCTTATCTGAAAAACGCTCTTAAGATCAACGTTTTTCCGAGGCGCCAGCGGAACACACACAGGAGGGGTTTTTGTCGGGTGTCCCAGCGAGAAAGTGGCCACCCAGAGCGCGCGCATAGAATGCAAGGAAATGTAAAAAAAAACGGGACAAACAAACAAAAACAAAACGGTTGGCTGTGTGGCTTCTCCGCCGCACGGCCAAACTCATTTCGTAGTAGCGCTTTCGTAACAGCTTTTCCGTTGGCGCGCTATAAAGATTCGCGACCTGCCGCCATTTACAGCCACATTCTGTCTTACGATGAGCTCACTCACTAGTTCATTCAGTAACTCGCGAAGCAACATAAGACGTTATTTTCATTGATATTTTTGTTGTGCCTATTTCGGAGTACAAAAGACGGGCAAAACCTTGGTGCAAATAGATGGCCCACCTAAGCACGTTTTGTGGTGGATGTTTTTACGAAGCTTTGCGTTATAAACATAGTTTCGACGAGGAGACGAGTGCAGAGGTCAAGGTCCGAAATGTGACCACGACGTCTTACAAATAATCACCAGCGGAGACATCGGAGTGATGCATGTTCTTCGTCTACACCTTCGGTCGCCAGGGATCACCTGTCTAATTTTGTGGTACCAGCATTAGTTGTTCTAACTAAAAACGAGTAACGATCGAGCCACGCAGGGCAAATCAACCTGTCAATCAATCAAGCCTTGTCGCTTATAAAACAGAGAATGTAACAGCGACTATTCCCGCTTCAAATTGCATTTAGCGACGATGTTTATGAGATGATCACATTTAGTAGTACACCATTTGAAACGGCGTATTGACCAGTGGTCACGTTCAGCCTGTTCGTTGGAATAATCTGTTTCTCCACCCACTACAGTAAAGCGTCCTGGTTAGCATTCTTCATAAAAGCTTCTGCTTTTGTTGCTTCAAATCCCTAACAACTGTCGCACCAGTCTCATCACTGCTTTTTGCCCACAGATATTCTGGGCCTCTCTCGAGGCTATCTATCTATGACCGGTTAATACGTCAATCCACATAAGAAAAAAAAACTAGACCTTGCGATGAAACACAGGCGCATTCCACGGGACTTGTTGCGACTTGCTGGTGAACCAAATGTCCTTGAACATCTCTCCAAAGAGGTAAACGACCCGCGAGGCAGAAAAGGGAAAGTTACAAGTCCGCCATTCAAAGCACGCGCACTGTGCTACGCGAAAGCTCTTTCAACCGTGCTAGTTCTTTCTTCAGAGCTCACACAGCTGCCAAGGCCGCGTCCAAGTGCGGCATAGCTTCTGAACCGGAAGAAAGGGCCGCCTGCTCGTCACTGCCACCAGGCGGCGCTCACTAGCTGAATGGAGTCCTCCGGCGCAACCTAGCGGGTCTTTTTCGGAGAAAACGGTTTTCGCTACAGAAAAGAGCGACAGGGAAAGAAAGGAAGCGGTGGTTCAACTCTACCTTTACCTAAGAAAAGAAGGGGGGGGGGGGTCAATATCAGTCAAACAGGCACTCACGGCAAACGTTTGGTTGCTGCTTCTGGCACTCGTACTATGGTATTCTGGATTTCATCATTGGCTCTACACACAACAAGAGGCTTGCACGTGTGTTTGCGCGTCACGGAGAACACCGTAGTTGTCCCGATGATTCGTCACCACACTTTTTTTTTTCTTTCCTGCTAGCAAGAGTGCTAGGTGACCAGCAATAGACCTCCACCCTCTCTACTTCCCTTAGGCTTTCACCCCCCCCCCCCCCACACACTGCCCCAGGATCCAACCCTAAATCACCGGGGCCCGTCCATCTCGACCCAGACCGCGGGAAGCCGGCGGCGGCATCCTAAGAAAAGGCTTCTTTCCCGCAGAACACGCGGCGCGCAGGAGAAGCGATTGCCTCCTCCGTCGACGCCATCTCCCGCGGCGCGCAAGCTCTGCCCAAGAAAGGGCGCGTCTGGACAGCGCGCATGCCGCACTCAAGGAGGAAGAGTAGGTCGGCTATTATGCACGGACGCACCAGCTAGCGAGCAAGCACTGGCGACCAAAGCCACAAGGAGAGAGAGAGAGAGAGAATACAATGGGGCACGCACCACGTCACCCGCGAAGCCGGCCTGTCGTCGGTACGGAACGAGAACATTGCGCCCTTCGCGGCAGATACGATTGTGAGCGCGTGCGCGCACCTGCGGCCCCCTCGTTGGTCGAGAAGAGCGCACGCCGCAGAAGCATTATGAGACAGTTCCCCCTCCCCCATCTCCTTCGAGAAGGACACAGATGAGCGGTCGCATAGCGGGGGAACCCGCTTTTTTTTTTTTTTTCTCTGGTCCCAAGAGCTTGCTTTCCAGCTTTCTCCTCCGCAGCGAAAGACCTCGTCGCCGCTTTCACTTTTTCATTTCAAAGATGCTGTTTGCACTTTCTTTTCGTCGAATCCCCTGACCGCCGTACACGGCTTCCGCCCTTTCACAGTTCGAAACGAACCTCCTGACCCAGCGACCTCGTAGTAACGCGGTAGTAGGCGTATAGTAGTAGAATTGTCGCCAAGAAGCGGTGGTCAAAGGAAAAAAGGGTGGCAACGGGGTTTTTCGGCGGCCCATTCCGCTACTTGTGGACCCACCCCCACCGCGTGAATCAACGGAAAACCCGGTTGTGTTCCGAGCAGGGAGAGGGCGGTTTTGACCTTTCCGTATTTCGCGTACGTGAGCACCTAGAAAATATTTTACTACGCCTCAACCTTGAAGTGACCACTCGTGTCTTTCGTGTCCTTCTTGTCTCTGTGTCGTCGTTTTGTTCTCGCGCTATAACTATCGTCGTGACTGAGAGCTGAGTCGAAGGCTGTCGACCAAATCGAAAATAAAACTAACTGTGCATGTTTCTGAAGTTTGCACCTATGTTTGTGAGGCCGCAGTCATTGCGCTCTTATGGTATTCTAAGTTGATTAAACATCAACGAAGCATTTTCTTAATATGTTTATAGAAAGAGACCAAAATGAGGGAGAGGCATTGTGCATAGACGTATGCAGTCTGATTGATTGATTGATTGATTGATATGTGGGGTTTAACGCCCCAAAACCATCATATCATTATGAGAGACGCCGTAGTGGAGGGCTCCGGAAATTTCGACCACCTGGGGTTCTTTAACGTGCACCCAAATCAAAGAACACGGGTCTACAACGTTTCCGCCTCCATCGGAAATGCAGCCGCCGCAGCCGGGATTTGAAGCCGCGACACGCGGGTAGACGTATGCAGTCTAAATGGATATTTTGCCTTGGCTATACGCCTGCTCAAACCATATGAGCAATATGCTCTGACGAAAGATCTTCATCGTTGACTGAAGTGCAAGCGTATGTAGGGGCTTGGACTTTTGTCAGGCACACAAACATTTAGTCATCACCCCTTCTTGAATTGTCAAGAAAAAAAAAACACAGTTAATTGAATTATACAATGAATCGTAGCCGCAGTAGTAGCAGAACGTACGTAATCCGGGCGAACTTGCAAATACCGAACAGTCATCAAGACCACCTTTCATTTATTCCTCCGACTTGTCCAGTATCTCGATGATCTAATGTCTAATGCGCTACATGCCATTGTCGTAAGGTACACCTTGCGTTCTAGTATATTTTTATTTAGTCATGAACAAGAGTTAAAGCTAACAGCAACAAAATTGTGTAAATAACGCTTCAATTAAATAAAAATGACAAACTGATGTTAACTAAATCTCTTATATCCCGTGTTGAAGTAACTTCCGCACCCGATCAGCAACAGTGCGGTTTTCAAAAGGACTGCTGCAAGGTTACCAGACACTACCAGAGTTCAAATCAGAACACCTAAAGAAAGAATCGTTCTGTTGTTCACTGAGAAGAAGAGATGTCAAATTACGCGCCAGCTTTGGATATATATATATATATATATATATATATATATAGATATATATATATATATATATATATATATATATATATATATATATGAGAACAATTGCTGCACAAAAGAAAGCACGGAACAATCCACAGCTGACCATTGCACACTGTGCGTTGTGACCACGGAGCAAGGTCACAACTTGACGAGGTTTTTAGACTACACTGCTGCCTGGCCTTCTTTCACTCAAAGGTCAGATGGAAGACAGTGGAAGGGAGGCGCGTTTAAAGGGCAATCCGACAACAGCATTGCTTAACACGTACACAACGGGTCCACGTCGGTAACCAGCAAACATCGGTCGATCCGACGAAACGTACCGCGGGGATTTCAAGGGTAAGCCTCCATCCACATTTACTGAGCCGAGCACGGCAAAAGCGCGACAGATTGGCTGTACAGAAATCCAATTTTCTCCGGAACGGCATTCCGCTGCGCGAAACGCTGGATGTGTTCTCCCGGGCTGAGCAATATCGAGGTTAGAGGAGAGAAGATAACAATGAAGAAAAATTACGCTGTTCTCTTGGGCGGAAAAGGAAAAAAAAATACAAGTTACGAGAATTTCCAATCTGAATCGCGACAGAATTCAAGGCGAGACTGGGGGGAAGCTTCTGCTCTTCTCCGCCGGTGGCGCGAATCGAAACACGGACACTACGTAACGTAATACGGCGTTGAAGTTTCGTTAAGGGACTTCGTACTGCAATAAAGGGGAATTGACGATCGAAAAAAAAAAAACTGCTTCGACAAGGATTCTTGCAGAGTTTAGGGAAAAAAAAATCGTGATATCGTTGTCAGTTTAACGACGACAATCTTACGGAGACGTAGGATTAGATGAAAAAAAGAAAACGAACTATAAAGCATGGTTGGTCCAGGTCACTTTTCGTGACCGTCCAGTGTCAGCAATAAAAAAAAAAGGCAGCTCGTTAGGCGATAACAAACGGCAAAGTACGTCATCAGCGTGTTTTGAGAATCACGTAGCTACAGTTCATAAATATCGAAATCTCATCATATCAAATGACGCGCAAAGCAAGACGAAGACGCCCGACAAGAACCATGTACGTTTTTTTTTCTTCTTTCTTACAAGCAATTCTATAACATTGTAGTAACAATTGCTTTACTTTGCCTTTGTTATGTCTACTTATACACTAAATCGGTCAGCTTAACCATGCACTTTCCTGTTTTTTAACTGACGCGATCTTCGGACACAGTATACTTGCACCGTCATGTTGTCGCAGTCACGCTTCGTATGAGAACACGACGCAACAATGTAAACCGCCTAACACGGTATAGGCACCTGTTGCGGCAACCGTGCTGTACTGAATCATATTTTCACCAATCGTATCATACTCGTTGCGCTAACTGTGCCTACCGTAAATGAAATCCATAGCGGGATGCCAGTGGGGCGGCGCGATGTCGTTTTCTTGCCAGCTTCATCACCTCGACTGCTGCCCAGTGTGGACCGTTAATATACGATTTCGCGCCCAGCGGACCACCGGGCTTTTCTTCACGCGACAGATATCACCACTGCTACCATCACCAGCAAGCCTACGCGTCGTGTTAGGAGAGTCGAATTGACGCACGGACAATGAAAGAGGCGGCGGACGTCGCTTGGCTGTCCTTACTGCGATCGCGCACTTTTTCATGACCCCACGGGTCTTTGACCCGGCGGAGATCATCAGTGGAATTTCGCGCGGCGCGAAATTCCACTGACGATCTCCGCGGCAAAGACCTGCATGTCATCGCAGGGTTGGGCTCATTGATTAGCGCTCCTCACCGGAATGAAAACCCCATCGGCTCGTATAGTGCCCGCAAGCAAGTACTTGCACTCCCTCATTAACATCATGAATCGCGGTCTACTTCATCTAACACAGTCGAAGACGAAATGTGTATACTCTTACAGTCGGCAGTTTGAAACATTTAGTTTATGCGCATTCAATGGATGCTGCGACGCATGTGAGCGTATCAATTTTCCCGTTTTTTTCTTCTTCCCTTCTATTGTTTTCCTCCAATTTCCGCTCTGCTCGAGCAGAGTACCAAACCGGAAGAACTTGGTTAACCTCCCAACATTTTCCCTTCTCCCTTGGCAATAGCATCACATTCCTTTACATTACCGGCGGTGAAATCGGGCGCCATTTTTTTTATGTTCAAGGAAAGCTGCCCGATAGAACGCCTACTCTGAGAAACCTATCTGTAAAGTATATGCGGTCCAGCAACTCACCGGAGGGTCCCATGACGGCGAGCATCTCTCCGGGTCGCACCAGGCCGGAGACGTCCTGGAGCAGAGCCTTGGAGCCGCAGGAGACGCTCAGGCCCCGGAAGGCGAGCTCGACGGGCCGCACCGCGGCCGCAGAGGACGAACCATGGCCGCCCCCGCAGGCCGCGCCGCTGCTCGAACCCTGCGCCAGCCGGCAGCCGCCGCTCGAAGAGCTCTCCAACCTGCACGATACAAAAGAAGGGGAAACATGATGAGCGCTTTGTGCAAAATAAAACGTATCGTTATACAGCCAAAATAACTCAACTTCAAATACAATTTTATGCAAACTTCTATACCAGGCTACGAATAAACATTTATGTAGTTAATCGTAGTCGGAAGAGTTAATCGTAGACGTCAATACTCTGCCGCGTATAGCGAGAATCGCGGGCAGTTACCGCAAATACAGCACTTTCCAACTGCGCAAGCCTTCGAACGAAGCCGCGATCTGAATAGTGTTCCAACCTCCACAGTTTTCGTCCAGCAGCATTCGATCCATTAATCAAGTTACTGATATATGTAATTATCTTAAATATATTTAAAACAGTTATGTGGACCACATTATGAAGACTGGATTATGAAGATTATGGACCAGATTATGAAGACCGGATTATGAAGACCAGAAGCGGTGCGCCTACGCACCGCTTCTGGTCCACATAAGCGTCTTTCCTGCTCTTTCTTCCAGAACATTTTGAGTAGGCCCGACTTTTATGCATTTTATAGTCGAACGGTTTTCTTCCTACAAAACACAAACGTCGCTCATACCGAAGCATGCTTTATATGCGGATCACTGGCGTTACTAAACTTAAAATCAACGTAACATCACCGAAAGCATCGTGCGGGAAGCCCAGGAAATCGTGTCATCTTACTGCCCGATTTTCGCGCCTCCTCCATCGGAACGATGCTCGAAAATGATCCGAAAGCACGGCGTTTTGCAGTCCCGCTCTCGCGCTTCCGTATGCGTATACCGGACACGCTAATATAAGCTATATATACAGCACACGGCGCAGTCACCTGAGGCGGCAACATTACGGCATTCGTGGCACGTGTCAGCGTGTTTGAAAGACATGTTCCATCTCTCGGACGTCATCTAAACGCACCTTGCCGTACACGGCTCAATCTTGATTTGCGCACCGAATAAACGATTAGGGGTCGAATACTGAGTTATATTCCTTTCACCTCATCATTATTCGGCTATTGAAATCGACTCGACACAAACTCTTTCACTGTAAACTTCGAGGTATCCTAAGTAGCATTTGTTCTAATAAGAATTCAGTTATTTCTCTACGTCAATCACCACAATTACCTCGTTTTTCTTTCGTAGTTTCAGTATTTCCTGTTAACGGTGGTCACCTCGTCACCATAATGCTTATTGGCCTATTAACATTATTACTGCGCTTTATCCACCAAACCGCACAGAAAAAAAAAACCAAGACTGCCAATGCAGAGATACTTGTCCAGCGCGAACGATTCTATTGGTTACGAACTCGCGACGTTTCCCATTGCCCAATGATAAAATGATGGGGGGGGGGGGGGGGTGAAGCCAACTATGCCACTCAGAAAAAATAAAGTTCGTAAGCAGTGTGATGGAAACATCACAATAAAACCAGACAAAAAAAAACTTTTGGATTTGTGATATTATGACAACTGCCACATGCCGCATTTTCGTCGCAGACTACGAGACAGATTAAGATCACACGGTTCTTCACGCTTACATGCGATTTCTTTGCGAAGTCAGTAAAAAACTCGCTAACATCAGATAAAAGTTGCGACATTAAAAATAATGTATGTACATATTTTTAAAGTATTGCGTTACTCAGGCAAGGCCCAAAAAACCCATACCACGGGCCAAACGGCAAAGCCACTACAGCGCACAGCTTGGTAGCGTCACAGAGAAGCCAAAGTTACAGGCCACGTACGGGGGGTCGGTATTTGCGCTCAAGTTAGGACAAAACAACGAACGCGTGCAAACTTGCACGTACAACTCTGCGCCGAATCGCGATCGAGCAATCAATGTTCCTCCTATGAAAAAACAAAAGATTATGCGTTATCACTACCCTGAAGTTCATTTCCGTCGATTTCCAAGTAAATATTGCACTCCGACTCTCGTCTTGACAATGAATAGGGGCAGCCTTCACCCGCAGCGTTTTCAAACAAAATCCCAACATACAACACTACCGAAACCTCAACAGCGATGAATACCACGCGCTAAACAACAGCGCATTTTTACAAAAAAAAAAAGAACTCAGCGAACATTGATAGTGAGCAAGAAATACCCGCCAAGCAGAGCATACGACTTACTGAAAATAAGGGATGTCCTGAGACGCGAGATGTAACTCAGTTTCCACTGAACATTTGAAATAAACGAAAACAACACAAAAACGAGAAATAGTAACGCGCGTTTCAACAGTAATAGCCATAAACGTCCGTCAGAGTCAGCAGACGACTTATCAAGGAATAAAAGAAGTAGTACAACGGGAAATCTAACAAACTTTCAACGTGCAAATCGGGAAGAAAAAGGGGGAAAACCGCAACACAGAAGGAGGAGCAGTATGACTGACCCGCGTTCAGGCCTCACAACGTCGGACGTCTTCGACACGTCTCCCTTGCCGAGAAGCAGAGTCACGTAACCGGACAGTACGCGCGGCGGAGATCCCGGCACTTGAACCGATGTCGCCTCGGCCGACGCGGGCCCCATGACGGCGCACGCTCCGCGAAAGAGTCAACGCGAACGTTCTATACAATCGAAACACCAGCGTTCACACTGCAGCGCATACAAACGCAACGCGCGCTCACACAACACACGAGAAAGGGGCGCAGCCCGCGTGACTCCCCGGGTCTTGGATCGTCACAGACTCCTTCCTACAAGGCGTTGGCCCGCTCCTCTCCGCCAGCACCGCTCGCGTTCGCGTCGGCGCGCGCACTACTGACTCAATGACCGAGCAATCTGCGCACCGAGGTGGCGGCGCCCGGCAGCCATTCTCCTTCCTCGGTCCCTCACCCACTTGTCCTCTCCCTTCGTAGTGAGCCTTCTCTCACACGAGATGACGGACGACGAGAGAGGGGACAAGCCTCCTCCTCCTCCCTTCAGAAGGTTTCTCGCGTAGCTTCGGGGCGACCACCTTGCGTTTCGTTAGGTTCGGGGTGCGTAACCCTCCTCTTTCTCTCCTCCTTCTCTCCCTCCCTTCCTCACACCGGTGATGCAGTGTTACCCGATGGATTGTTCCTTTCCACCTCTTCGAACAAAAGAAAACCCTCCTCTCTCCTTCATTCCGCTACGTAAAACGCGGAGTGCCGCAGCAGTTCTTGTGCCGTACACATGCGCACGCAACCCCGGCAGCCCTCACCCTCCGAAAATTCCTTTACACGGCTAGCTACCGGGCTGGGCAGAGATATACCGGGCCGGTTCTTGCGCGCACACGCGTATCCACACGTTTGCAACGCAGTAACTCCGTGAATGAAACTTGCTAGAGTTTAGGTCTCCGAGGTTAAATTAAGGTGAAGTTTGAATGTTCCCGAGGAATTTCCCGAGTAACACCGCCAGGCGGCATTTCACGCGTGCCCCAGGAAAAAAAAAACGCAGCAAATGAGACTGGAGAGATTCCAAGAAGGGAAAAAGCTCCCCGGAGAGTTGTGCCTAGATGACTCAGCTACGCAAGGCGTAGGTAGGTTGGGCGAAGACATAGAATGGTAACTTTAGCGCATACCTGAGAAGTACACCAGAAAGGACCCGCGAGCACACGCACTCACGGCGTTGAGTCTCGTCCTGTGTTAGTACGTTTCTAAATACACAGTACAGTATTCCAAGATGTCATACCGTAATACATATAACATTCAGAACTCCATCAACGGGGCAAAAGTTCGAAGACAGTTCTGGCTGAAGACACTCCACGCTGAAGCATATACTCACGCCACTCAGTGTTTTAATATGTACGGATGTTTAAGGAATACCAACAGCAACGCCCTGCTCCCGTTGTCCAATGCACGCGGTCATATATTCGTGTACGCCTATCCCTGTCTACAGCTGTGAAAGCTCACCGCCGAGCAAAGTAGCCAACCGAAGCTACACCACACTCCTCGTTAACTAATAACACCTTTTGACTGTATTCTCTCTTCAAGACGCATACACCATTTAGTCGCATCGCAAGAAAAAAGTCAGATGAAAGACGGCACATTATCCTAGAACGCCTCAAACACGACACCATTCAAGCATCGTTCGCTAGTTATCCACTGCAGTCAACTCCTTATTCAAGCGAATCGATCGTTTCTGGAAAGTAACCTACTGATTCACAACAACTATCGGCTCCCTGTAAATGCAACCGCTGCAGCGGCAGGCATCGTACACGCGTCTTTTTGGTCAGCAGTAGCCCACCGTAATGGTCGGAGCCCTCGCTGTGGCCTCCCTGAAATTTGTCCAAAGTAATGACTGTAATACTCTGCGTTTATAATCTTCGAGTTGTGGACTAATTCCCCATCGCGCTTCCGGCATCCTGGTCATCACAAACGGTAGAGAAACCGCCCCGATCCCCAGATTAAGACTACCTTTGCTTGAGTTGTGAAAATTTCCACATTGAGAAATCCCCGTGGATATCCTCGTGGATTCGTGTCATGTGAAGAGAGAGAGAGAGAGAAGCAAGGAAATGCAGGGAGTTTAACCAGACTCCCGTCAACTTTGATACCTGCACTGAGGGGGACGGATAAAAGATGAAAAGAGGCAACAGAAGGGAAAAAAAATCGAGCAAATCAGGCCAGCACTTGGGGGAGCACACCAAGTCTGCATGCGGTCGCACAGACCTGCTGAGATTTAGCACATAACTACAAACGGCGACTGACAATTCTACCTTTTTTTCGTTCCACGAAATAACGCTGACACACCTTGGCGTTCGCTGTTTAGTTCCGAAGCTGGGCGCAGTAAAAATAAACGCCTTCGCGAAAGCCTACTTACGAAGACAACAACGAACAGAGAAAAAAAAAATGAAGCGAGAAGAGCAAGAAGAAGAAGAAAGGACTTGGCCGCTGGAACTTTCGCTCTTAGCGAGCGGCGATAACGGTTACAGCTTCCTCGGGTCAACTCCATCGAGGTAAAACGACGGCACTTGAGAGAAGCGAGCGAGCTCAGAAGCGTTCGATCCCGTCGGCGTGCACTGTTTCGCGTCACAGCCGGACGGGGTCAATGAACGAGATACTAGGTGTCCGCCTCGACCGCTGCTAATCTCGCGCACCTTCGGACTCTACGACGACGTCAAGAAAAGAAAGAAGAAGAAAAAAAAACCCGGCGTTATGCCACTGACTGAAATGACAAACGTCACGTGACTCGGGCTCAGAAGCAAGCGGAAAGGGGAACGCCCCCTGAGGAACCACCGGAGTGTACCACTTAACTTTGCAATGAGTACGCACTGTTAACGGAAACACATGTCTGTGCAGACAAAAAAAAAAAAAAAAACACGAGCGAGAGGTTACTAACTGGGACAAAACTACGGTACTATATAGAGCGGAAACTGCACATTGTGGTTTGCCGACACATTCACTGGTTGCGGTATCTGCACTGCTTATAAAAGAAATCTTCTGTGGGGCGGCATGAGTGGGGTGCACCAAGGGGATGCCTCTCTGCCGCTCAGTTGTTTGCCTACACCCCACCCACCCCCTCATTTTTTTTTTTTTTGTCCCTACGAGCAAATATAGTCTAAACACAACGCCCAAGTTTTCGGCTTCCCTATACCTATTCCATGTTTGCGAGCAGCGGTAAGTGCCGTCGACATACTGATGCACTTCTGGCGACGTCGCAGCGCGTAGGCTCCGCCCAGCCCAAAGCTCGCTTCCGTACTCCGCGACCACGTGATAACTAGCAGAGCAACTCCAAAGCTGCCCCAAAGCGCAGCGCGTTGGGGAACCTGCGGCGACGTGGCGAATTCCCCAACGCTTGAGTATACAAGCGTCGAAGTACAAAGGTCGAAGTACGAACGTCGAAATGCGAGCTGAAATGACACAAATGGTCTATCTGAAGTACGTCGAAGTACGCACTTCGACGTACTCCGAGTACAACCCTTTATCTCCATGGCACCTTTATAGACCTATAAGCTGTGCGGTGTTATACAAGTATGCACTCAGGCGAAGGAAAGTAAGACGATACCGGCTTTCATGTGGCCTCTTTTTTCTTCGTTTTTCTTTTGTTTTTCTCGTGGAGTGCTCGCGAGAATCGCGTGCTGCACGCAACCATTGATTGTCAGCGTACAGTCTCTCGGATCCAGCACGTCGCGCACGACCGACCATCACGCGATATATACCGAACACCGGAAATGGGAGACTGCTGCACGCAACTGCATAAACGATCACACAAGGAGGCACGAAAGTTTCAGCCTGCTACACAATCCTTTCGATAAGCGACACTCCGAGAAGTTTCAAAGAAAAAAAAAACTAAAAGAGAGTTTTCCAGGCTTCCTATGAGAGAGGCACTCGTGCGCTAAATTATTCAGCGACTGACGCAACGTTTGGACGATGAAGAAAAATTATAAGCTGTCTAACGAGAGCGCTGCTCTCTGATGTCAGCGCAGGACTCTACGATTGGAAATGTTTTTTTTTTTTTGCTTTTCTGTTTTCTTTTTGTTCGAGCCCGTTTTCAAATCAATTGCGCACGCAAATACGCGTGGCGTTTGAAAAGACGAAAAAGTCGTCGCCTATAACTTCTCGGTCGTTTCGAGGACCGTATCGCGGCGAACCACGTAATACATTTGTCGCTAAGCTACACTATTTACCTCGCGCCAAAAAATGTGGAACAACGACGGTATATCGAAACGAGCGCGCTCGGAAACTTTTTTTTTCTCCCAAAATGAACTGTTTGATTTGCACATTTTGTTTGAACGAGTTATCCGATCCGAGCATTTAAGTCAATTGGCACCCGATTAAATATACAGTCCACCTATTGGACTTTTACGGCATACTCCTCTCTCCCTCTTTCGACGTGAACTGAATAATGAGTAACCCTAATTTTTTCGGCTACAGGATGAGACAGAAACCACTAACATTGTCCTTTTATCAGAACAACGAAGAACTCTGGTTAGCGATACTACGCGACAACAAGCGAAAGAAAGTGATAACATAAAAGCGACCGTTCTGTCATCGAAATGAAATCGCTGATTTTCACTTCCCTTTATTTTGAAGAAAAATCACGTGCATATATAAAAAAAACTGTAATCCCAGCTCCCGCGAAGATGGTGGAACTGAATCCCAAATCGCAATGTTTAAGGCCCGTTTGCTTAGATTTAAGTGCACGGCAAAAGCACCGCGGGCGGGGCGCAATCCACAACGGCAACCGTCTCGTAATCATATCGTGGTATTGATACAAGAACCCCAACAATTATTATAACAAAGGTGTCCTTTCGCAATCAGACACGTCCACAACTCAAATGGATCCGTTTTCGAGCTCTCGCAGACGTGTTTGCCTTTCACTCACTCCGTGGCCAGATAGGGACAGGACACCGTACCCTATACTACACTCGTGCCTGACGCCCGTATATGAGAAGCCAGAACTCGATCGGGGTGAACGACCGACAGCGCAGTGCGGACGCCGCAGCAGGTTATTGTACTACACAGCGTCTCCCCGCATGCAGGAAGCGATGATCGGCGCCGCCAGGCTTTACGTTGCAGCCACGCTTCGGATTGCATTGTTTCCGGGCTCCTCCGTATAAGCCTACTGTATGTGAGGAACAGAAATAGAAGCCGTGTGGCGTTGCTTCGCTTTTTCTCGAGCGTTGCTGCCGCAACGCCGAAGGCCGTTCGAAACCCTTTCGTGTCATTCACCCACGACAGTGTCTTTTTTTTTTCTTTCTATCTGTTTTATTAGAGGAACAGGACAGAAGCGGACAGCTTGATCGATTGCGTTTAACGCTAACACGAAACCGTGGGCATTGTATGTATATATGTGTACATATCTTGAAGCGGGACAAAAGCGTGGTATTGAGTGACTCGACGCCTTTATCTACATGCGTATATTTATCAACATATGAATCCCCATTTGTCTACCTTATCTGCATATGTATCTACATCTGGCCGTGTGCTATCTGCACGTGGATATCTACATCTGCCTATCTTTACATGCGTACAACACTCTCCTCCATTGATACAAAATACTGCTCACATTACGTCTTCAGGCAACATAGATTACACGAAAGGAGCCCAAATGAGGGTAATTATACAGCAGATGTGCTAATGACGTTAAATATTCCAATTTGGGGATCCCTAAGGCCACGACACGGTCACTCAACGATTTGTTGTCTTGTGCGAAAACTTAAAGTAGGGCCTCTATTATGCCTGTAAATATGCGAGAAGTGGGCTGCAAAAGAACACTTCAGGCAAAACAAGGCCGAAAAGTCACCGGCTGTAAATCTCACCCACTGCCTCCGACCGCCATTTTGCAATGGCGCGTGTGACGTCATGAACTGGAAGGAGCGGGGCCCCGTCGCCTTTTACCAAAGTTTCAGCCACCGAAAATCGTTCACTTTCAGTGCCACGCTCAAGAAAGCTAAAATATATCGATTCCACGCGCAGATGCCCACTAAACACCATCGTTCGCCACAGTGCAGACGCTCGCAAAGCTTGCTGCTTGTTACGTCACGGCTCGCCAGTGTTGCCCGACACTACGAGTGCTCTACTCATAAGAAAAAAAAAATAGCGGACCCCCAAAGCTTCGCCTTGAGGAGTTGAACGCGTTAGCGACAATCTGTATACTTAGAACGTACTTCAAACACTAAGTGTATCGAACTTACAATGCACGTACTGTATATACGTGGCCTTAAGGAAACGGGCGAAAGAGGCCTTTTGTAGTGTGGTCTTTTGTAGTGGGTTACCGGCTTTAAACCACAAATTTATTATCACAACCATGTTCTGACGTTCTATTGAAATAGGCGCTTGTGTCAAGCAATATTACTGCAATATTTCATGGTAATAGGTTCCTAACCATTCAAAAAGATCGTCAACAATAATACGCCATACGATTTGATTATTTTATTAGGCCTTCATTGATTGTGGCGGAGCCCCATGATTGACTGATATGCTGAACCATCCTCGCTCGACAGAGTGTTTTCCTAAAAAAAAAAAAAAAGCCAA
Source organism: Rhipicephalus microplus (assembly GCF_013339725.1). NCBI lineage: Eukaryota > Metazoa > Arthropoda > Arachnida > Ixodida > Ixodidae > Rhipicephalus > Rhipicephalus microplus. Next base: position 171,834,615 of record NC_051165.1, read on the forward strand.
TGTGCGAAGTGTAGTAGAGACTTTCGACCCTGTTGCGGAGTGGCTTGGATATCTGGACAGCTGTGTTTGTTTACCTGACTTTTGAAGGCTCGTTGAACTGTACGAAATTGTGTCTTGCGCATGTGTGCATGCAAACAATTTTAAAACGATGAATTGTACAGATATACGAGACAACATTTGATTGCATTATCAACATTTGATTGCATTATGAGACATTATTTGACTGCAAAAAAAGCGTGGCCATGTAGTATAGTATGCGCTTTCCACGAAAATGACCCGAGTTCAGAGTGCTAAATAAAATCGGGTGCTATTTCTTCAAGCAGGCAATTGGGGGTAAATACGGTGTTATTAAAAAACCATTCGAAAATTCAGGCTTTCCTTCGGTTAAATTTACAGACGTCTTGAGCAATATAGCTAAGCGAATTGATAAGTAATAATACGAGTAAAAATGATGGCGACGTTCTGAATTAGTGGGCCGAACTCATTACTGTGTATATACAGGTGACCGCGTGTACAGTTCACTGAACCTAACAATTCAATTTCGTCGTCCCGAGGAAGGAGAGTACGTTGAAGATGTGCATCGCAAACTCTGTGCTGCGCAGAAGAAAAAAAAAAAACCGGGGGTGGGCGGTGAGTTGTGGGTTAGTTTGGTCTCGCAATTTGCGTTCAACCCGATTCTCTTGAAACATGTTCGAGGTGTTATCGGCTAAACGTTTGGTTCTACGCGAGAACGGACAACCCTAACCCCCGTATTCAAGAACATCCCTTCACTCAACGCTCCACCTTCACTTGAGAAAGCCGATGGGAGCGCCGTCTCTAGGCAGCGCAAGTCACTGCATATCAGCGATGAGTTGCGGTTATTCCTGAGTAGCGCAGCGTCATTTTCAGCTGGAGCAGCGGCGCAGTGCTCAACTCTGTCAAGTGAAGGGTGAAGTTTGAGTCGAGGAGCGTTTGTGAATACGGGGGTAAGTATACACAGCCACTGAGGAGCCATGGACTGCGACGGTTTTCTCCTATAGCGGCAGAGCAGAACGTCGGCTTCGGCGAAAACGAAAGTGCTTTTCAGTCCCGTCCGTTATCGCGTGGGCTCCCTTTTTTAAGAGCTGCATGCGGCAGAACGAGAGCGGTCGTGCGTGTGCTGCACAAACAAATCAACAATTCCGGCAGTCCCGGAAAGGAAAAAAAAAAGCTTTGCTCTCGTCGTCGGGGCCGATAAGACGTAGATATGGGCCAAGCGTTATCGTCGCTGTAAAGGAAAATATAGATAAACCAATCAGCACGGCAGCGGTGAGCGGTTTCCGCGACTCGAAGCGCGTCCGCGGGGCACCCCCAAAAAATAAGGGGGGGGGGGGGTAAACAACAAGAGGGAAAGGCAGGGAGGTTACCCAGGCACATGCCCGGTTTGCTACCCTACGCTGGGGGAATAGGAAGGGGACATAAAGATGAGAGAGAGAGGAAAGAGAAGAGAAAGAGAGAGAGAGAGATAGATAGATAGAGAGAGAGAGAGAGAAAGAGGAAAGAGAGAGAGAGAGAGAGAGAGAGAGAGAGAGAGAGAGAGAGAGGGGGGGGGGGGGGGGGGGATTGTCAGTCAATCGGCTGGCGCGTATGCAGCGGTGGCACTACACAAAAGTTAAGGGAGTGTCCACAAGCTGGCGGCGGCCGGTTAGGAGAGTGTGACCACGTGTTGTCATGCGGTGCGCGCAGTTTTGCTGTTCGTGACATGGTTGGGACTGCATAGAATGCAGAAAGAAATGAGCCATCTCTGCCGTTGTTCAGTGGCTGTCTACGGCGGCGTCCATATACTGTTGAAGATGTATATAGTGGATTCGACTGCCGGCCACTTTCGGATGGGTTCGCGGTATACGCTGCTACGTTGGCGTACCGCCATTCGGGCGCACGTATTAACCTGCAATGCCTACGAGAAGTTCCGTCTACAGAAAAAAAAAAAAATCGTGTTAACAACATGATCACAGTTTCGAATAGCTCATTCATTGAAGAAAAATGTAATACGTTATTTGAACTATAACGTATTAAGAGTTGGTAAGAAAGTTGGATGGCAGTTGGACAGCGAGTGGCGACGTGCGCCCACACCACCGGAGAGTTAGGCGAGCTGTAGTTAGGCGAGCTGTACTCGACGTAATGGTCGATTTGACATAAGCCCGTTTTATACGGGTATCTCGCTAAACAACCAGAAAGCAAGACCAACACAATATTTCTCGTATTCTCTTAACAAATCAAGAGCGGGGATATTTAGAAACACATTTCCAAATGCCCAGTTAACACCCCCCTACTCCCCATTCGAGAAAGAAAAAAAAACGCTACGTAGAAAAAATGCCCTTTTTGCGGACAGCCATTTATCCACCATCACCCGGACTCTATTGAATCCATTCTCTCAGCCCTCAATAGCAATTCCGGATAAGCCACGTACCCCAGGAATGAAAACATTTTCGGTGGCAATTCGGCGGCATTTTCAATATGGGACATCACCTCGCCGCGTGCAGCAGGCGACTTTAATTGCTACACCGTTGAGAGCAACCGAAACTGCGCGTCATGCTCAAAGCTGGAATGTACGAGTGTGAGACGAAAGAGAAGAGAAAAAGACGAAATGAAGAAAAGAAGAAATAAACATCGCCGACGGACCATCGAGGGCCGAGTTTCAGAAGAGAGGTCGACAGCCTCGCGACGAAGACGAGTCACCACAGCTATACTTCGGCAACCGGAGCTGCCCAGAAGAGGCCCGGTCCAGAAAAGGGACGCCGGGAAAAAAAAATGGAAAGAAAAAAAAAGCGACCAAATGAAACAGAATATGGATCACGCGTCCCGGTAGAAGCGGTAGAGCCAAAGTGCGGCGCTGCAGACGCCAATGCGAAGCGAGCAGACGCAGGCAATCCGAGAAGCGCGAGTCCGATCAGGAAACGAGACCGCTGCATACACGCAGAGAAGAAGAAGAAGAGAAAGAAGAAGCGCTATAGCACGCGCTAAAGGGCCGGATAGAGAGCTGCGGCGAGCGACGAACGACCTCGACGACGCCGCTTTTGGCACTTTATGTGGGACTCCGTAGCGTTTGCGCGCCGATGCAGAAAGGGATGCGAGCGCATGCCGCGAAAAACTCTCGGGATAAGTGGTTGACGCGCCTCTCGGAGTGCGTGACATTTTCTTTTTTTTTCTTCTGTCGTTTTTTTTGTTACTTGACACGTGGCACGAGTGGCTTTTGTGTAAGAGTGTGGACGCGTATATAGATCGCGTAAAGTCACCCAGCCGCTCGTCTATCCATCCATCCATTACTCTGGGACACACGCCCATACACACGCACGTCGCTAAAGCCATGGAACCGTCCGCCGCATAACGACGCGACTGAAAGTGGCGGCCGGCTGCAGTTGAGAAGGCACGCACGCGAGGCTTTTGCAGACCCGCTGGCGTCGTCCGACTTGAGTGCGATTTGTTTAGCGCGACGGTCGTGCGCGTACATCCAGCACTCTCCTCCCCACCTACCCTATCTCTCTCTCTCTCGCTGCCCATCTTTCAACCTTTTTTTTTTTTTTTCACGACTGGGCTACATCTACATTACGAGAACAATAAATGAACATCATCGAGCAATTACGACATGTATCTGCATTCTGTTAATTTATTTTTCTATACTGTATGGTACGCATTTTTGCAAAACATTACGTGATATGCTAACGACATTACGTAAAACTACATCCTCTTCCATCAGAGTTGCCAATAACTATAAACCAGCTTATCCAAAGAACACATGCCAACCTTTTTCGGAATGAACTTAGGAATGAATTCATTGATATATTGACTATTGATAGATTTATTGATTGAAACAGGCTTACGCTCACTCCCTTTTCCACACTCCCGATCACTATAACAACCCATTCTCGGACTCCTCAACGCTACCATCTGAGCATCCTCTCGAACCATCAGGACGACCTCGAACTGAGCTCGCACTCAGCGTCGGCTTGAGCACACACAGAAGAACGTCCCTGCCCTCCACTTGCGCGGTTTTGTTTCCGGGTGGAATTAAGTGCGCGCGCGCGATTGGCGGGATATTCAAACGCGCATGTGTGGATAAGGAGGGGAGGGGGGGGGGGGTAATCAAAGGCAGGCGTCGAGGGGGTTTCGAGTGACGCAACGAGCGTGCGACGACCCGGCCTTCTTGACTTCCGGAAGTGAAGAGCGCGCTCCGACGCTATACTGCACAAGCGTGGCAGTCAACAGGATGAAGCAGAGCAACAACAAAAATCAACAGGATAAAGCATATATCAAGGAGCCAGTATAGAACGCGACGGCGTGAATGGTGAAGACAACGCACAGTCGCCCGTCCAGAACTTTTCACGCACCAATTTATTAGTTTTTTTGTTTTTTCTAGCAAGCGTACCTATAGATATTGGGTGAAGTCATCACCGCAGTTATGGCGAAATAAAAATACAAATATAACCGGTCATGTCACTGAAGTCCTTGTTACTTTGAATAGAAATCCCCGGTGTCGCGGGCCTTCGTCCCACCACAACGGTCCTCTATATCTCGTGAGTGTGCCGCTTATATCCCCCGTAGGTCGCAGCTATATCGACTCGAACATGTGACAAGCATGAATGGTTATCGCAACATTAGAACCAAACAAACACATCCCTGCGTCGCGAGAACTCTATAGTCAAGAAATGACGAAAACAAAATCACACTTTAAAAGAGCGACATTATTGCATAAAGTGGTTGGGAGGTCATGCGAAATACAACTGCAGGCTCAAAACAATCTATAGAACCTAAGGAAAGTACAAGGCACCCAGAGCGAAATACACGAAATCGAGAATACAAGAAAAAAAAATGCGGTGCTTCTCGTGTGCTTTTCCTTTGCCCTGAATGCGCGGCGGCGCTCTACAGAACGTATATCAAATTGGTCACTAACCATCTCAAGCAAACGAGCACGCTTGTAACAGATGTGACAGAGGCACGCTTCCCTAAACAAATACAGACTCTCAACAAAGCAGCGAATCCCTCTCCTTCGGGGCCTTCCGGACGTCCTGCATACAGACAGCAGTTGACGGCGGAGCCGAAGTGCCCCGGAAGAAGGAACCTCGACGAGCAGGAGTCGGGAAGCGTCAAATGCTTATCGACGAGTTGCAGCCGTGCGTCGCGACTTGCAGAGAAGAAGAGCAACCATCGTAGCCAGGCATCGCTCCCAAAACACACTTTTCTCAAAGACAACGCCGGACGTCCTTTCGTGCTGCCCGGTTACACATTTTGCCGTGCTCACGGTGCTATACCCACTGCAAATGGGCCTTCTTACAGACGATTCCACCGCGGTATATATAGTGTATAGCTGCTATGCATGCTCGACTGCTGAGCCGAAGGTCCCGAAATCGAATCCCAACCACGGCGGCGAAACGCCAGAAGCCAGTGTGCTTTAAAAGAAGAAACCTAGGCGGTCGAAACTGTCCAAGCCCTCCTCTAGCGGCGTCTCTCAACCAAATCGTGGTAATGGGGTGTAAAACCGCAGCATTGACTACTCTTACTCCATTTCAACGGGAAAGTCCACGTGAAAGGATGCGAATGGATTTCGCCAAAGCGCACATCTTCAGACCGGCTTCTTGTGGCGCATGTGTCACAACGGCTCCGTCAACAGCACTCTATAACGTAACGATAAAGAACTGAACCGCGATTCCAGATGGCGTCAGGGCGTCGTAAGGCAGCGAATCACTGCGCCTGCGTGTGTTCCACGCATTTATACCCAGTTTCTGACCTCGATAAACAGTTGCTATAGTTTGCGACGTCTTCTTTCTCGATTTATCCGATACATTATAGTACTTTCACGCGAAGAGAAGAAAGTTGACCCACATATACCCTTCTACACGAACTGATGGTCGCTTGAGCGTATACTGCAGCCTCAACCACGTATACCAGCGGCCTCTTTATTTGGTGCACAGTAAGCGACTACACATTGTAAGCTGTCACTCGGTCCCTCGATGGCCGGGCCATGAGTGTCGAACGTCCCCAAGGTTCTCTATACAACTTCAAAAGTTGCGAACACATTGTAGCGCATAAACGGCGCTCTTATTTACTCATTCGCCGACACGACGATGGTTGCACCAGCGCTAATTAAACAAAGTTGACAAACGAATGCAAGCCGCGAGGGGAAGAACAAGGCACGGTACGAGTCTGGTAATAGCGCACCATGCACGGGGTAAGGAACAGGTTTCGTCCAGTGTTACTGGTAAGCACACTGATACTATACACACTCGTTCGAACCCCCCCCCCCCATCCCCCGTGCTCCGTATTCTCGTCCATATAGTAACTCGACACCTCGCTCAGAAAGGTATTACGCTACAGGCACGGCGTGAATTACGCTATGGCGGCAAGAATTCCGCGTTCACCGGTCATTGTATCTTTTGAGGCACCCTTGCAAAGGCCAGCGCCAGTCTCGATTGCGCACACATAAAGGACCGCAACAAGTCGTTCACGAACGGATGGAGTCATTTTTACGTACAGACGCCTCGGGAGAGCATGTGTTACTGGTGGTACGTTTTTTGATAGCGTACTCAGCAGCGCACCCCGCACCCCCCTCACACCCCATCTCCGTTGGCACCTCTTATAAGAACACTGAGGAGAGATCCTATGGTCGCCATCGTGGTGTTCTCTGTTATAGATGCCCGCCGAGAGAAGTGCCGCTGACTTCTCTTTGCACACCGCAATAGCAGGCGCGCAGTGTACACGTGTATACACGAGTGACGGCGATTCCCGCGGCAGGCCCCAAGCGGTGCTTTTGTATGCGCACCTCTCGTATAGGGGCACCGAACACCGTATGTTGAAGGAACGGAGATGGGATGTTGAGGCTATGGCGTTAGCAACAGTCCGGTCGAATACCATCGCCTGATATATTTCAGAAACGTCGTATAAAGTCGTGCTGGAAAGGATGTGTTAACTCGAGGAATCACCCTTCCTTCCGCCCCTCTTGGTTCTCTTTCAGTCACGCCAATAACAGGACCATAAGCTGCATTCTCAAGAGAATTCTAGGTGCTTGAATACAACGCCTATATGCCAAATGCTCGTACAAAGGCCTACCCCTTTTGTTTCACTCGTGGTACACCACACTCCAATCTATCCTATCCTATCAATTATTATTTAGACCCCTCAAAGAAAGTGAATACGCAGTTCAATTACGGAACTTTCACGCAAAATGTTTGTACATGACCATGACGACCTCTTGCAAATCAATGTCTACGTGTATTAACAGTGAAGTTGTCCAAGCGGGTCGTAAAAAAAAACCTTGGTGAGTACACAAAAAGTTATGGTGAAGGTGCATGCCCCAAAGAAATTGGGCAAATTGCACTGATCACCACTTGTCCACTAAAAGTGAAAACAGACGGGCGGCAGACACTAAGATTTCTACAGACGTAACCAGTCATCACGAAAAAAAAAAAAACTTTTAGAAACCATAGCGATAAACCAAGTGTAAGTACAGAGGCCGCGCGGCTCAGTGATGCTTCACTGAAGCATCTGTACAGATTGATTGATTGATTTGATTGATATGTGGGGTTTAACGTCCCAAAACCACCATATGATTATGAAGACGCCGTAGTGGAGGGTTCCGGAAATTTCGACCATGCCTGGTGCATCTGTACGGTTTGCTCCAGCGGTGCACGTACAACGAGAGAATACTCGGGAACAGGAAACACCACGGCAGCTGCGAGAAGAACACGAAGCGATGGAAGGCCTCTACGCTAACGACCATGTGTCCGCACAGGTCGTCTACATGCACGATCGCTCGATTTCTGCGCGAGTTTCTGCCTCCGGAGTTTTGACACACGCGTCGTGTCTAACTGGAACCATTCTGCGCTGTAACCTTAAGAGACAAGAAAAGAGCAGAGTGGATTAGGGGACAAACGGGGGTTAAGGATATCATAGTTGAAATCAAGAAGAGGAAATGGACATGGGCCGGGCATGTAGCGCGTAGACAGGATAACCGCTGGTCATTAAGGGTAATAAACTGGATTCCCAGAGAAGGGAAGCGAGTTAGGGGGAGACAGAAGGTTAGGTGGGCAGATGAGATGAAGAAGTTTGCGGGTATAAATTGGCAGCAGCAAGCACAGGACCCAGTTCACTGGCGGAACATGGGAGAGGCCTTTGTCCTGCAGTGGGCGTAGTCAGGCTGATGATGATGATGATGATTCTGCGCTGAGAAGCAACACACTAACAAGCTCCACCCACAGTTAAATCCTGGGGACAACATAGGAACAACCAGATTAGACTTCAGAATCTTCGCCGTTTTAATCCTTATGATGCAAGCTTAGCTGTCTTCTTTTTTTAAGGAAACAATGTATTGATCAGCGTATGTTCGACCAAATAGTCGGATGTCAATTCGCGCACAGATCTTTAGCGCAGGAAAGTAGCAGGCTCCATTTCAGAGATTCTTTGCGCACCACAGAGTCATCCGTGGCTTATATCCTTCTGCAGTTCGGGCTAAAAGCAAGCGTTACTTGCGTGGCGTGCGAAACGCTCTCAAAGTTAGCGCTTGCGGGCCACTGAGGTCAGGGAGACAGCCGGAAAAAAATACTAAAAATGAAGTGAAAAAGGTTTGCGGAAAAAGGGAGAGGACGGGGGGTCAGACTGCTGTGCAGGTCAAAATTTGGATCCACTGCTGTGTGTATAGAGCAATAGAAAGAGAAAGAGAGAGAGGTTTCTAGGAACATCGCACAAGTTAGAGAACGACGTAGACAACGAAGCAATAAATACCGACACAATCGCAACACACACACACACACACACACACACACACACACACACACACACACACACACACACACACACACACACACACACACACACACACACACACACGCGCGCGCGCACACACACACACACACACACACACACACACACACACACACACACACACACACACACACACACACACACTAACGGACAGCATGAAAACAGACCACCAAAAAATGCGAGAAAGAGAGCAACGGCCTTTTTGCGCGCACCGCACGTAGTCTCGTAAATTACGTCACACGCTGCCGAGCCAGTGCAGCTTTACCCCGAGAACAGAACAGCCAACCCCGCGCAACCACCTTCAAGAAGTTATCCATTCTGTTCAGGAATCTGTTTTGTACATTCTTTTTTCTAGTTTAATTTTCCAACGCCACCGGAGACAACACCGGAACGGAACGAGCGGGTATACGTGTTGATGCGCTGAAAGAAAACAACAACAGAAAAAAAACGCTATTCCGGCAACCACGATGCGTGATATACGTATGACCCTCGTTCCACGTAAGAACAAAGTTTACGACGTACTACACTTCGCACCACCGCCCCCCCGAGCAATACCCCTTTGTTTCCCGGCATGCATACATACACGCATGCATTCCGGTAAACACGGAAAACTGCACGCACGCGCATCACACACGCACACAAACACGATATATAACACGTCCTCTTTTCACGCCTCTATACAGCTGCACATTTTCTTCCAAGCTGTTTCCTTCACCCTCGGTGTAGCTGGAACAGGAGCCATATATTAAAAAAAATGACTTCAAGTATAAACGTGGTGTATTTCGCAAAAAGAAAAAAGAAAAGTACAAGCAACGCACGATGACAGATCCCCGGTAGTTTATTAGTAGCTCGCCGAGCGTAGAAAAGAGGTCGTATACCATATGTCTCACCGATGGCACGCTATGTGTAGACGGAAGCCACGGCGGAATACAATGGAAGAAGGGTTATACTAGTCGCATAAGACATGTGACGCTAACAAAAAAAAGAGAAGATAATAAAACGACGCTGTAAGAAAGAATAAAGGTGCGAATGACCCTCGGCCGCACGTACACCACTCAAGAAAGCCGTTGCACGTTGCACCTCAAAACGTTATTTAGGAGAGTTTATTTAGGATATACTCGTTTCAGTGCTGCCTTGTTCCGAACTTGTGCGCCTTAGCCGCGCCGCCGCATGCTTTGAAAAACGGCGTGCTCTTCGTATCTGGCGGGGGATCACGCCTCCTGTTCGAGAGAGTCCGCGTTCTCTCTTTTTTTTTTCTTTTTTGAAAATTATAGACGCACGCGTGCTTCCCGCATATCGGCGCATTGCTTGCGCGTTCCAAGAACTGCTTTGCCGTCAAAGTGGTGCACCGCGCTCTTGTGCCCCCGCAGCGCGCACCAAGTTATGAAAAACGCCTCGACTGGTATGCCGCGTGGCATATACTGAGAGAGGGAGTGATTCGAGAAAGAAACTTGGGAAATCAAAGGTCACTCTTTGCTGCCTCCCATCGAGGGGACACGGCTCAGTGGCATTATGAATGGGGAAGGGGAAGTAAAGTGGATAGAAAAAAAGAGAGAATATATCTATAGAAGCGGTGAGCAGAGGACCAAACAGTATCTTGTTAGTCCAGGCAGGGAGGTCGAATAAGCAGGCGTCCAGAACTGCTATCGTTTTCAGCACAGTGGTACCTGCTCCGCCTGCTGCGTTGAGAAAGATAGCAGATGAAAGGTTTAGTATAGCTGCGGGTCGTTAACGAGAAGTGCGAAGGCGGTGGTTTTTTCTGTCAGGCAACGATATTCTGAACGGGCGAGGCGATTCCTCGAGGTTCGTCGAACTCTGCCCGACCCCTGGCTTCCTTTCAGTTCGGGTTTGTTGTTGATTCAGTCCCATTAGGTAAGGACCGTCAATGAGGATATCAAAGACGGAAGCGTATGCTTTTATAATATACATACAATTTCACTGACTTGCGACTGCCGATTTTTATAGACTGCACCATAACTATGCGCTCTTGTCATTCGACGCGCGAAAGCTTGGAAAGTCTCTTTGTGGGACAAGCACTGCAGCAGTTAAAACGAAGCAAGAATTTAGAATAACAGTGATTGAAAAAAAGGTTACGTTTTAATTTTCCCAACTATTTCTGGGCGCAAAGGCACACGTTTTGTGTGTAAGCATTTGTTCTACACGCTAGTCACTTGGAGCATGCACCCCATTTCCTGCGCCGAAACGTGCGCTATGGAAGTTGAAGTGCTGTGAAGAAACGGAACGGTCGAGCACAGTGAAAAGCGTGGCCGAAAAGTTTCAGCCGGAGGCGTTTTCCAGGCTGTGGTCATGCACACAAAATACGCATTTTGTGTGTGTGTGTGTGTCTGTGTGTGTGTGTGTGAGAGAGAGAGATGCCGTTGTTCGACAACAATTAAAAAAAGCGAATACAAATCAAAACAAGAACAACAAGAAATGCGATCGGGGCACCAGAGGCTGCCAGCAAACGCACGCGCCCGAGGGCAGTCAGCTCAGTAAGAAGAAACAACAACAAAAGTTTGTTTCAAACAGCCCTCTGTACCCCCTGTGTATGTGTCTGCGTGCGCTATTCGCGTCTAAAACCTCGCCGTCGTACTGCGAACAAAGCAGTCGAACTCAGAAACGTTCTTGTACAACACGGCTTCTTGCACAGCAAGGACTGATAAGTTTACCGGCGGCTAAACGCCAAACAAAAGGGGGGCCTGCACTCGTGTCACGAAGCCTTTACGCCGACTTTCAGAGACGCCGGCGTCCATCGCTCGCTCCTCTCTTTGGAGGGGCACGCAACTCGCCCTCCAGCCAGCGATCGCTTCGACTCTGAAATAAAGTTACAGTACATGCTTTTAGGAGTATGTACAGTAACTCTGCTCTGAAAAGGACACCGGCACCCCGGGTGGTACATCGTATCCGCACTTTTGTCCCTGGTTCACAGTTGGCTGCGTTTTTTTTTTTAACGGACGATCATTTGCCACTGTAGACAAAGAAACCTTCGGTATCAAAAAAAAAAAAGCGAACGTAGGTCTGCCTGTAATTTCGCATTTTGGAGCCTCTATTGATGGCTTCTCCAGTGCGAAGACATGCGCGGCTCTCAGGGACTATATAATTGAAACTAATCGGTTGACTATTTAACCAGTATCATTATCCTAACGTGTCTGCACCATTATACACGTATGAAAAATCTGGGTATTGCTCTATTTTAAGAAAAAAAAGTTTTTCAAGTAAATAATTATATGCACTAGAGCAAGCACCATAATTTCTGAGGTAATATGTAATCTTTCTATTATAGACCTTTAGGATTCGAAGTATGCAAACAATTTTATGAAACCACTCAATTCTCGGCCAATGTCTCACAGTGGTTACGTGCCACGGGCAACAGGTGAACAAGAATAAGAACTGGAGCCAGATTTTCGAAGTTTTATCGTTCGCAAGCGTCCCCTGCCACTATAGTCAGCGGGCTCTGCCAATATAATGATGATAATATATTTTTTATTTTTATGACATAAACCAATATACGATTACGAGGGGCGCGGCATCAGCCGCAATCAATGTAACGTACAAGGTTTAGCAATGCTTTGTCGATTGTCACCTATAGGATCAGTGGCGCCCCCTGATTTTGAACGGGGCTTCATTGGCTAAGGGAGGGCTTATGTAGGATCGAAAGAGCGTCCAGTCAACCTGACGACAGATTCGCAGTTTCGCTCCTGAATATCGCAATCAGAATTGATTGACAGGCATCATCAGGCAGTTTATTCCACCCCTTTAAACCACTCCTGCCCCCCCCCCTCCGAGTTGGTATCCGTATTTGAAACGTGCGAGGATCCACCTCGCACATTCCAAATATGGATATTAAATTCAATTTTATTGCAAGCTCCAGGATGAAGACGGGCTCAGGAGAAAAGTGATTGTTGTTCGAGGAAAGCCTGAGCCTCCTGTATACATGGCAAGCTATCAGGGCATCTGGGTGATGGATCAATGAACATAGGCTATGTAAGGTTTTATGCAATAAAATAAAAATATACGAAAACGAATACGCATATTCCAGACAAACGCCTGACTAATGAGAAGCCGAAGGCGGAAGCGAAGAAACGATTCGTTCAATATATGTAAAGAAATGTACTCGTCATGCGATACGTTCAGATCAAGAAATACGTTCAGGATCAGGAGCATCGAGAAAACGAAGAGTAACACACTGTTTCGTCTCGCTTAGGTAATGAAAGAAAATACAATAAAACAAAAACGCCAGCAGGGGCGATTTCGCGCCACAAAAACGAGTTACTGCTCCCCCACGCGGAGAGAAGCGAAGAACACAACCGGCGCGATCATCTCGCTGCGTCGAAAGGGCGTTCGGGTGTGTGTATTACTACGCGCGCGATGGCGATAAGGAAGCGCGGGCCGACAGCCCAAAACAAGACCTAGATTCCAAGGCGGCGGCGACGACCTTCAAGGAGGAAGAAGACGCTTCGGAGAAGGATGCGCCACGCTACCGCCGCCGGCCATCTTTCACGGAAACACGCGGACAAATACAAACAAACCGGCAGCCATGTCCGGTATAGAGGCACACCACGATGTTCTCGTAAGGCTCCGTCACACGCAATGGCCGTAAACGGCCAGGTCCTAACTGTGTACGGCCGACGTAGATGTTCAGAAGGGAGGCGAGGAAGCAGACGAAAAATGAAGCAGACGAATAAAAAGGAGCAGGCGAAAAACAGACGTAGAAGATAGAAGAGCAGACGACGCGCAGGCCAAACGGTGGCACGACGGCTTGTTTTTTGACCTAGTGACCCTTATGGCACCACCTAGTGGCCCTCTTCCCCTCGCATCTCCGGCTATACCGAGTAGCGGCTGCAGCGGACCAAAACATGCCGGCCGCAGCAGGCCCACGGCTTTTCCGCGCAGTCCGCTTGCAGCATCTGCAGCTTCTACCACCGCACGCGCCACCGTGAAAGACGACGACGACACGACTTCCTCAAAAAAAAAAAAAAAAAAAAAGGCTCGTTCTTCCGTTTTCAGTGGATGCTTCCTCCGCAAAGTTCCGCGACGAGCATTCGAAGAGGGCGCCACGAGCCACACCAGAAGAAACAACAACAACGATAACGACAGCAACAAGGACGCCCACTGAGCCGACTACGCACGCGACCGAAAAAGAAGCAAACTCAAGTTTGCCAAGGTAGAGAAGCACGCGTGACTTCTAGCATGCACTGACCTCTAGTGTAAATCAGCGAATGATGATCAGGGTGCAGTGCTTCCGATCATTTTTTTTTTTTTGGGGGGGGGGGGGGGGCGGTCGTACATCATTGCGCAATAATGAAACAAGATACAACAACGGATGTTCTACCCTCTTTATTTCTTTTTAACACAATATATTCCCAGGTCTCTGTTAACCTACGTTCGGCGGCGGGGTACGATTAACATATTTGACTGAATGCAAATATACTGCCGGCAATTGTTAGCGGTACTAACTTCGACCTAATAATGGCTACTGTCGGCTTGCGTCGGTAGATCTTCGGTAGTGCTGGCTATATCTTGTTGCTTATGTTGCCTGGTGCAGACTTGACAACTTAATGCCGGCTATAGTGCTGTGTTGGCTTAGTGCTTCTCAACTTTGGCCCTCCGCTGTTACAGCAGCACCGCTAACATTATTCTCCGGGGAATGATTACGTTGCCTGCCAAGCTTGGTTTCATTTCTGTTTAGTTTTTTTTATTATTTCTTTATATCCTTGCAATCTAACCGTGTTAAGGCTGAACGCAACACACACTGGAATCACAGAAAAGCATGCATGTGCATGCAATACATGTCACCGTTAAAAGGAACACTCGAAGGGAACCCTTCACAAGCTGTTCGCTACCCCAAACAGCTAGCGGAAGCGGAGACATTAGTCCCTGCACCTGGAAACTAAGTCTGTCACGGAGGACTAATATCGGTTAACAACGAATTGCACTATGAAAACCTATGCCAAGATGCTTTTACAAAAGAACGAAATCCGAACATGTCCCCGCAGGCAAGTGTTCTCTTAATAGTGAAACCACCTGTACATATATAATTATACGTGGAAAGCCTACAGAGAACATACGAAACCACAGCTGCCTTAAAAGAAAGAAAGAGAAAGAAACAGACAGGATGGTCCAGTAACGGGGGCAAAGGAAGAAGGAAAGTTGCACAAAAAGTTGTCTGCTGTCCACTACCGGGGACAACACGTGGTCCGACGTAACGCGAAACGATCAAGAATCACGCAGCAGATGTCGCTTAAGAATTTTTTTCGCCCTATTCCTTTTCCTTGAGGTCAGGTGAACGTGGTATAGGAAAAAAAAAACAGAATGAAGGGACCGAAAATGCGTGCGAGCCTGGCAATAGCTCGAGCAACAAGAACAACAACAAATGTTAAGCACAATACAAGCGTAGAGGGTAGGAGGGGGCGGAAACCCCGGATACCAGCCTGACCTCTGGCAGCGACCGAACCAAACAGCTCTTCCGCGCTCTGGCATCAGACTTGCGCGAGCTCTCAGCTGGGACTCTTTCCACGTTATTTTTCCTTATTATTTTCCTCGTTCTCCCGGCAGCAAACAATGGCGTCTAGGACGCAAGGTTGGACAACAGCTTGAGCGTGCTCTGACGAGAAACCGGGGACCTGCACGCCTTGCGGCCAAACACCGCAACGTCTGCTTAAAAGCAGAGCTTGCAAGTGTGCTGGAAAAAAAAAAGGGGGGGGGGGAGTGCAAAGGTTGGAAACCTTGAAAAAAAATTTCTTGACCGTTCCCTACCGGTCCCCTTCCGCCTAAACCTATCACCGGACGCCGCAGTTTTCCCCCGTTCTACTGATGATTGCTTTACACAGGAGGGCCGTTTTTTCTCCTCCGCATTGCGTTTTGTTGTTTTCACCGACCACTGCTTCCTCAAAACGGAACTGGACCAGTCCTTCTGACCTCCGGGAAGAAAGGGACAAAACACCAAAGACAAAAAGCAAAGGAAATTGCTGGGAGACAGAAAAGGAGTGGCCCCCTCGGAACACACCACCGACACTGTGGTGCGGGGTCCCACGTGCAACTTTTAGGTCAAGAGGTGAGGGGGGCTCCCCAATCCTTCTTTCCCCCTTTTGCTTGCCGCATTTCGCGCCACGATGGCGTGATCCCGGAGAAGGACCGCCAGACGGGAAGGGGAAAAAAAGTTTCTCGGGCTTTCTTTTTTTTTGCTTCTTTATTCTAAACCTTCCTTCAACAACGCTAAAGCAGCCAGTTTTTCCGTGCGAGAGTCGCAAACAAACTCGGCGGAAGAGGAACCGGTCCGAAACCAGCATTGGCCGTCTGTAATATCACCCTTCTGAAGCTCTCTTCCCTCCCGATGCCTTCCTTTGCCACCTTTTTTTTTTCTTTTGGTACCCGCGCCATTTTTTTTTATGCGCATCTCTCCCTGCCGTATCCGGGAAGCTGACCTCTCCGAGACGTAAGAAAAAAAAAACCGACGGAAGGAAATAAAGAAGAGGAAGAGAAGGCCGGAGGTCGCGGTTGGTGCGTTTGGTTATGTCCAGTTGGCGTAACTATGCAGCAGCAGCACTCGTTCGAACCGTCTACCGCTACCTCGTTTCCACAGCTCCCCACCCACGAAGCCTACGACCCACCTTCTTCCCTCCCCCGACTCCACCGCCAACCCCCTCAGTTCCTTTTACCTCCTTTTTTTTTCTTCCGCCGATGAGTAGGTTTCGGACAGTTTCTCAATTTTCAGCGCACCTTCCGGAGATTCTTTTCTGTGAGCGGATGGAGGTCAGTCGCCCGTCTTGCGTTTTGTTGCACCATCGTTCAGTGTCCGAGAAAACACACCGTCGGCGCAGCAGCTTTTTTTGAAGAGGGGAAAAGGGAGGAGGGATGTTTACGGCAGTCGACCACATCTCCCCTTCCCTTCTCCCCCACTCCCAGTTCTATCTCATCAGTCGTCCCGAAACGCGAAGTCCAGGCGGATGTGGCCGGTAGCTCTCCCTCATTTCCTCCTCTTTCTCTTCGGTGTGACGGCTTCCGATATGGACAGCCGCCAGTCGTAGATGCCATCAAAAAAAAGGTTGACGCGTCCCACTTCCAGACAACGGACGAGTCGGGGATCGGGAGCACCAGAGACGAAAACGACGGTTAGAGAGACATAAAACAAATAATAAACACTTTACTTTGCGAGCAATAAAGGACGGCTGCGCCCTCGTGTGGCTGCCCTAGTTCCCGTGTTAGTGCCAGTAGAGGTACACCTTCCTCATCTGTCGCGTACAGAAGGCCGTGCAACACCGAGTGTTGTTGAAGAAATGCACTAGGTGGCCATTTTCCAACAACTACTTGAAACGAAATGGTACACTCGGCTGACTGAGAAGATGAACCTAAGATAAGAAATTGTTTTTGCCTCGGTGCCGCCTTAGGCAAATGCATAACGCGACTTTTTTGTTTTTAAGACCAAATTTAACTACAGTGTCTACTATAATGCACCGAGCAACACAGGTTAGTGTTCAGTCCGTATAACTTTGTCTTACTCTTGGGACACTCTGCTGGTAACACAATGTCACCTAACGTCTAGCTGTTTGATAATCGTTGCTACCCGCAATTGTAACAGCGATGCTGTCTTTAGTGTACCTCGATATGACGGTTGTGTTTTTGTTCACGTTGTCCCCGTTGTTTTTTTGTGCTGTTTTAATTGCCAGGCGCATTATGGACGTGGGAACAGTTTCGTTGGCCCTTCAAGTCCGTAAAACTTGCTGTGAATATATATATATATATATTATATATATATATATCACGTGAATATACCGAGTTGCCCAAGAAGAAAGCTAGCTATTCGGGCACGTCCATGTCGCCGAGGCACACAGATCTTGCGAACGTGCAGACGTGGTGGTTGTGAACTTACCACCGCAATAGCGAATAGACGGCGACAACGGTTCAGTACCGTTTCGGTTTGTGCACAAACCTCTTTGCGTTAGCGTTACAACAGATTCTTTAGCCGTCACCGCGAGAGGCCGGAGAGAAGGAACGCCATTTGGTGAGGCCGAGATAAACCAGAAAATCTTGAATTATTATTAGCGAAACGTGGTGCAATCTACTTCAGTGGTGGTGTGAATTCTCAGCAGCAGCAACATCCCAACGTAATTCATTCTCAACTTCTTCCCCCCCCTCCCCCCCAAAAAAACCAAGTGAAAACAAACTCAGTCCGTAAGTGTATTATAAGTGCGGTTGCACGATGCGCCACAAGATGATATGTCACTGTCCGGTAATACGATGTTCCTAAAGCCCATAGCGTATACCGGACAAGCTAAATAAAACCTCAATCACTCGCTGCCCTTGTATTTCGGCGAGAAGAAGAAAAAAAAAAAGCCGCTGAAGCAATCAGGGGCACAGTATGAACAGGACAGTCGAAATACACCGACAGGTTATGTGACGTGGCCGTCACATTTGGTGCAAATTATCGACACAGCGCAGGGGCATTTTGGTGCGACAGTGCGCGAACATCGTTTACGTTTACCTCGTCAGTCGCGGTCAGTGAGAGGTCATTCGCGTGACACCGCGGTCACATGTATACGCCGGTGTGAACGTGTCCCGAAGTGGCGTCGCTTTCAAGTACACACTGAGCAAGCGAGTCGAAGTCTCTCTCCGCTGGCGATGCGAAATAAAACTCAAGGACACATCGGGGCAGTGGGAAAGGAAGAACAGAAACAAAATTCCGGCTAATACATCATGATACCGCGACAGAGGTCCGCTCTTTGTCGAAGCGTAAGTCGAAAACGATTAACAGGCGCTCAAGCCGAATCGCACGGGCCATTTTCGCGCACTGGCCCGCTCCCCAAAAAGCCGAATGCTGGCCGTCCAGCGCGGTGAAAATAAATAAACACAGAAAGACGCGGGGAGAAAAACGCAATCGCCATTGGGAATCGAGGGCACGCGCGCAACATCTCTGCTGGTCGTTATTGTTATACGGTCAGTGGCTCCTAGCTCCGCGCCTGCAGCGCGGACAGTGGTCATGCCGAGCCTCAGGGACTCGATCGGGACCCTCTCACACAACCTTCGACGTCAGTCACTGCACCGCGGTTCGAACTCCCGATCCTCTCCTCTATACACACGGAGAACTCGCTCACAGATCATACAAAAAAAAAAAGAAGGGCTGCTCTGTCGCCTTATAGGTTGGCCTCTGCCGGCATCCCCTAGCCCCCCGTTTTTTTTCGCGTCCGGGTTTCGCAAGGTAGTCCGCAGACGTAAAACCTTATTCCTTTTGCGCAATTCATATTTCTCAACCTTCGTTCGTGTCTTTTTTTTTCTTCGAGCTTCTGCAGCATACGTGTTTACCAGTAAGCTTTTATTTATTTTTTTCCCCCTTATCTCTGAGCGCAGACAGCATTGTGCTGCACCAGCGGCATTTCAATGTCCTCCACTGCGCCTTTCTGAGGTCAGTTCCATCCCTCCCACGACATTTTTTTTTTTTTACTCGTTCTAGCAGACTCCACGTCGCAGCTCGGTACTCCCCAACTGCAGTTCTCTCTCTATCGACACCCTCTTCCTTACAAGTGAGAAACCCTCGATTCGGTTGGTCAAGCTGACCGGAATGCGGGGTGGGGTGGGGGGTTATATTCCGGCACAGCGCCATTGTGATCCCCGAGTCTTATATGCATGCGCAACGCGCGCTGTTATCCTTATCGCGCGCTTTCCCCCTCGCGTGACCTTACACACACGCACGCTCGGTGCACAAGGCAGTCTATATGTTCGTTTTTGCAACCACCTTTTTTTTTAGAGCACGTATACGAGACTTTCGCAGCTCCATGACAGAGGCCTCTTGTTGTGCTGTGTTGCGGACATTACGTCGTCTGCCACTGCCGGGCCCACGTACGGCCCACCTCTGTTGCGGAAAGGTCGTCTGCTTCCGGTTGCGTCTTGCAAGCAGCAGCTGCCCTTTGCGTCGTCCGCTTTTTTTAGTTTCCTTAACTTCTGCTTTTCCTAGCAGACGTGACATGCAGACGCCCGCCCCCGTGTGCAGAAGTTGCCTCCACAGTTTTTTTTTTTTTTTCCGTTCTGGAATGGCCTTTCAAGGTTAAAAAACACCTTTTCTTGGCACGCTTTGAGCAAATAAACAAATGAAGCGAAGCCGTGCATTAGTGGGTGCGCTATATCTTTCAAAAACGCAAGCGAGTTTCGCAAACCTGCGGGTGTGTACGGAGAGAACACGTTGCATAATGTACGTTATGTCATTGAACACGCAAGCGTTCTGAAAAGGGATTTTACGCAAAGAGGAAAAAAAAAGCTTTCGAGAACTGCAATTCAGATAAAAAGATTGTGTACCTTTTGACAACGCTTTGCGCCGACACAGACAAATGTATAACTGGATATCAGTATCATCTGAACAAGGCCAAATAAGATTTGTTTTCTGTGGGCTCGCATGTCTGTCGATCAGCCGTTTCCCTATAGCTCCACATACAGCAAATTTGGTATCACGTGACGCGACCAGACGACAGATGACACGTCCAAACACGATAATCATGACATGCAAGTGATGTACGGCATAATTTACGCCCGCCTCGTAACGTTGTGCCGATTTTGAAGCGGCATATCAACATTGCTCATTCGTGCTTCACATATAGTCGATTCCCACTGTACGTGGGATCTGTCGATTTTTCGTCAAGGGTGGCGTAGTTCGAACGTTGCTAGATACAAACATACACTCACACACATAAGAGCGACTTACAGTGAATTGGAGCAGTGTGCGAACAATGAGGAGGACACTGGTCCCATGCCAAGCCACGTAAGCATCGGGGCGAAGCAACATATACGTTAATTCCCTATCGGTCTCGCCCGGGCTTCGCTCGATAAGGAGGAATGCAGGTGCTCAGCTTAACAGCAACAAAAACAACCGAAAGACAGCCATGAACCACTCCAAAAGTCGTAGGAAAACCTCCCCACCTTCTCGAGAGCACAAACATGCCTCGCAAGAACCCGAAAATTCGTCTACTAGCGTTGATTAACTTATTACGTTGACTTAACAGCTATAATGCGAGATAATTAGTATATGGACCCATAGTTAAAACAGCAGGGAACAAAACATGCCCAAAGTAATGATTGATATCTGGGGTTTGACGTTCCGAAACCACCACATGATTATGAGAGACGCCGTAGTGGAAGGCTCCGGAAATTTCTACCACCTGAAGTTCTTTAACGTGAACCCAAATTCGAGCACACGGGCCTACCTAATTTTCGCCTCCATCGAAAATGCAGCCACCGCAGTCGGGATTCCATCCCGCGACCGGCGGGTCAGCAGCCGAGAGCCTTATAGCCGCTAGGCCACCACGGCGGGGCAAAAGATGCACAAGTCAATAATGCTGTTTAACGCTATTAGACACAGATACAGCGCTAGTACTGCGTCTGTACTTGTTCGCATTGCATTGTGTGTCGTTTTAACTGCCGAAACGTGACGCGCATAGGAAGGCAAAATAGAGTTCGTTCTCGTGTGTTTATCGCCTGTGGCCTTCCCATGACCTGCGGTCACATTCAAAATGGAACACCAATTAGCAAGCACCCAAATATCGCTTAAGCGCGAATGCGTACGGTGCAAGTATGAACGTTACGCGACACGAGCAGAGTAATTTAACAGCGCCGCGAATAAAATCGTCGAGCAAGCAGTATACTTACAGGCGGCAGTACGCGGTGTGCGGCAGCATCGCTGAATCGAAAAAGAACGGGTCAGAACTAAAGCGGAGCGCGCAGTGTACCGCTAAAGCCGGTCGAGTCGGCCAATGGAAAAACAAAGAGCACCGCCAGCGGTATACAGAGACGCACAGCAGTCGCTGCTCGATCCCTGCAGCTGGACAGAATCCTCAATTAACTGCGCTGACGCATACATGTGAACTCGAGCGGCGACTCGAGCAACGAGGTTAGCGACCGGTGGCTGCTTTGGAACATGCGACTGTGCATCGCCTGTATGAGTTCGCACTCGAGCTGCATGGGATACATTGCCAGCGCGTGTCCTTGAAAACAACACCTGTTGCTACGCGACGACGTCAACAGTCGCAGGATACATGAAGGAATGTTTGAGTCAGGGCGCGGAGCGTTTTTTATTAGTGGCACTCTTGTTTTCCTTCTTTTTCTTACAAGCACTTCCGACTGCGCATGCGCCTTCGGTTTTTCTGACTATCTTGAAAAGCCTTGAAACAAACAAAACTGGTACCAAGTCAATGATTTTGGTTCAATGTGGTATTGTTAAATAGGATAGGTATATCGGGGCATATGCTTACGTGAGGCTCAATGAACTGTTGGAAGTTCATTGAAAGGGCAGGTGGTTTCCTTCCCAACAGTTTGAGACCATTACGACCCCTGACGGCCGGATCAGGTCTTCACCACGCGCTTATTTTTATGTGGCCTCCGAGAACCGCTTCGGTAGTGCGAGAAAACATAAAATTTTGGGTATTGTGGCGCAAGAGCAACTAAGCCTAACAGCAACTACAATAAAAGTTAACCCAAGGAAGACACACACGAACGCCGAAGTGAAATTGTCACTACCAAAAACTTACAGCAAAACTTGGGATCACCTTTTTTTTCATAGTTCAGTTTTTTTTTCGAATTATACGTATTACTTAATCGCTTCCCAACACAGTCTGTAAACAGGTATACAACAAAGATGTTAGCCACATTAATTTCCGCATTTCCTCGCATACCAACACCGGTTAGCATTAGCTCAATATTGGGTACAATGCAGCTGTACAAGTTCTCTAATAGGTAATGTTGAATAAATCTAAATGCCGCATTTACTGGCATACACGCATCACCTAATTGCACAGATAACGCTAGCTAAACGATGCCGGATGTCAGCTGATTGTAGACAAACTATGGATAATACTAGGTAATTTCCAACATCAGCTATAGCTTTAAAGAGTTATTTTCTTGTGTTCCAGATACGTAATATTGTGCACGCTGTGAAACTTCGTAATGGGTCAGTTAGGCTTGCTGAATGATGTAAAGCTTTGGTCAAGTGATGGTTAATTGAAAGTCAGCATTGCTATAAGCTCTTCACCTACATACCACCTCTACGAGAAGTACGAAACAAATTTACACTCACACGCCTCAAAAGTTCTTGTGCTCTTAATTTCGGCCCACGGCACGAGAGTTCAATGCCCCATAAGCGAGTGGAACACTAGATGATTTTCTGTGGCACGTTTAATGAAGCTGCTTGTTTTTCCTCGGACCGATCGAGCAAAAAATACCCGCACTGACAGTGAAGTGAAACAGAACTATTGTCGCATCATCATTGAGTCAGCGCCGTTTGGGGAAAAATGATTGACCACATGCACAGGTGAGCCACACGCGAGCGTGATCACATAGTTAATTGGATGCTTGCGTTGGTTAAACGCGCGTTTCAGCGCATTGACTCTTAACTATACCAGGCTAATTACTTATACCGGTCTAACTATACCGGCCTATTTACATTCGTGATTGATATGTGGGAGTTTGACGTCTCAAAAACACCATATGATTATGAGAGACGCCGTAGTGAAGGGCTCTGGAAATTCCTATTTACATTCAAATATTCATAAATGCTCCGCTGCAATTGAAAGTGCGATTAGCTTCTCCGTCGACTCATTCAGCAATTAATTGTAGCTTGAAGTATGGCACTAAGCACGACATAAAATAAAGTTCACGAATGTTTGGGCATGCTGGCCTTTTGAGGTTAAATAAAAGCACCCGCAAAACACGGACGAGAAGAGAGGCACACATGCATATAAAAACACGAGCACATATATAGTATGCACACAAAAGCTCCTTTTGTAGTGCGAGAGACGTGTACGAAAACTTAATTTCTGACACAGAAGAGAACCGCGAGGTTAGAAGAAAAAAAAACACTAAATGCCAGAACGGCTGCTAGTTGTGAGAATAAAAAGGCGCATGTGGCAAGCGACGTCGAAGTGTTCCCGCTCGCGTATAGCGTATATATATATATATATATATATATATATATATATATATATATATATATATATATATATATATATAATATATATATATATATATATATAGCAGTCCGCCTCGACCGCGCGATCATTGACACGGCGGCCTTTTATTTCTTGATCCGTTGTCTTTTGAATCGCGAGAAAGATAAACAATGCGAGGTACCGAAAAGTGCACGTTTTATGATTTTTTTTCTTTGTCACTACACACGACACAAGATTGAAAAGCAAACAAACATACAATACTATGCTAAGCGCAGGGTTACTACGTGTCGATAACCAGGATGTGATTATAAGGAACGCCAGTAGTATCAAAATTCGAACGATTTGAAACACGCCAAACTTTTTCAATTCATTTCAATAGAATGCATAAACATGAATACAACTCGCATTATGCTCTTATCAAAATGCGCCGGGAAATTCAACAACAGCGTACCTCAGGTTTATCAGTACCACGCCTTAGGTGCTATAAGATAACCCGGAGGCGTCATGAAATAGAACACAACGAAAGTATTGGCGTTAGAACAGGAAGATTAAACGGTTAGACGTTTATAAACAAGTACCACCACTGAAGAAGCGGGTCGAAAATCTCACATAGAGGAAGAACGAGATGCCTTTCAGCATGCATATATATATATATATATATATATATATATATATATATATATATATATATATATATATATATATATATATATATATATATATATATATATATATATCGTGCGTGTTTATCGTACTCGCGAGTTTCAGATATTCGCAGAATTTATTGACACTAGAGAGAGAGATGTATATGGTATGAAGAAAGGCAGGGAGGTTCACCAGAACGCAAATGTCTGGTTTGCTACCCTGCACAGGGGAAGAGGAAATGGGAGACAGAGAAGCAAGGAAAAGAGAATGAGACAAAGAGCGGGATGAAAGCGAAAACACACAAACACACTAAAACGTAACAAACGTTCGACCAGGTGAGTCGATCGCAGAAGCTTCAAGAGGGCCTTCGTCGCTTTTCGGCGTGAAGCTCGATCGTTCCGGTATTCCAAACAACGGAACTACGTCACAACGAGAGCGACTTGAAATATTCGGGCCCCTCGACCAACTGGCAGAGTAAACGCACTGACAAACTCCGGATTGAAAAATAAAATAAATAAAAAATCTGTTTGGGCGTTCTCTATAACTGCTTTTGAAGGCACCGATTCACTTGGAGCCCACACACAGACTCGACTCTTCTGCACAAAACTATTTATACAAGGTCATATTTGCATCGAGACAGACAAATCACGTGCGACAGGCGTACTATAAAAGCGAGGATTAAGTGTTCCGTAAACCACCGTGCACAAAGAGTCGATCTGAAATTTTAACAGATTTCTTGATGAAAAACGCGCGCGTACTTTGGGAATCGTAAAAGACGTAATTTTTTTTTTCATTTCACAAGTGTTCTACGTACACAGAAAGATGGGAAATATTAGTCCAATAAAAGATTCAATAACGCCTGCCATAAACTCAGCGGTGACTCAGCGGTGACAGCTTTGCGCTCAGTGCAGAGACGAGCTATCGACCTAATATCTAAACGCACGTATATACACTATTACATTTTTTATATGACGTGAGCGTTGACCTTTGGAAATGAAAGCGTCTAATATGGGCGCGAAATGGCGACGTTTACTACACGATGCACCAACACAGAGACCGAACTCACGCGGCAAGCGCTATCTGCTACGCTGTTTTACTACCGATGCATACGCACTACATTCTAAGGAGAAAAAAAAAAGACTAACGGAAGCAAGCATGCACGAAAAAAAAAGAGGGTCACACAAAAGAAAAGACAAGAACAAGCACATGCTCTAGTATTTTCTTCCTGTCTGTCCATCTTGTTTCTGACGCTGCTTGCTAGAACTAACTGACCCAACTATGTACATTTATGCAAAAAAGAAAAGTACTCCTTTGACTCTTTTCAGAAGGTCTTGGCTTACCACGTTTATGACTCTTTACAGATCCGACTTTTTTAAAGAAAGTCAACATATGACTTTTTAAATAGGCACGTCTACTCTCTTTGGGGGTCAGTGTATACTCTTTTCTAAGAGTCGTGTTATTTATTGATTGATGATTGATTGATATGTGAAGTTTAACGTCCCAAAACGACCATATGATTAGGAGAGACGCCGTATACAGTGCTGGGCTCCAGAAATTCCGACTCACCTGGGGTTTTTAACGTGCACCCAAATCCGAGCACACGGGAAGAGTCCTTTGACCACAAAATCGTAGACGTGCCTCTTTCAAGAGATTCGTATACGTGACAAGTCAAGACCTATTTAAAAGGAACCACACGTACTCTTTTTTTTTTTTAGAGTGTATCAGCTTATCTGTGTGAAGCCGCTGACACGTTTATCGTCACGTGGCTGATCTCATTTGTTCTCGCCGATATTCAAAAACTATCGTATCCTGGCAGTGACTCTGGTGACATACTAAAATTGCAAGGCTGTACTTTCCAACACCTGGATCATGAAGTCCTAGCGACAGGGCTCCCACTTCCAATAAGAGTCCCGTGTAACGCGGTCCGCCTTTTGAACCTTCTGGAAAAGTTTGCGATGTGGAAGAGATAAAAAAAAATCGACGTAAAGAATCGGTATCTTCAGAATGGTTGAGGAAATCGCCTACCGTCCGCCAGCGATAAAGTATCGAACTGCGCACAAACGCACCAGTGCCGCACGTATTCGTGCGTGTAATGCAGAAATCCGCAGTATTTATGCAGAGTCACGCAAACAAACTACGTCACATTCCTCACGTGGAGACCATGGTTTCGAACGCCCGAGCTTCATACATAAACTACCGGGGCCTCAAGTGACGATTCCGAACAAGTGTTATGATTTGTTTAGAATTTATTCCCGGGAGCAATCATGCTACATCTGTTCTATATATATAGCATGTTTTCCAGTACAGGCTGCCGAAGAACGATAACCAATATTTTATAGCGGAAGCACCCACCTACAGAAACTGTATAGGGAAACATTTCTAATGCTGTAAGGGAAAGCAGCCACAATAAAAAAAAAAAACTTCATCTCGGGATGTCTTCATCTCACCCTTCATCTCGTGATAGCTCGCGTTTTTTTACGACTATTCGGTCAGCGCAATCTGTTCGCTATGAGGTCGTTAAACGTCGGCGACATTTACAGGGTATAAATGCGCTAAACAAGCCACCCACAGTTTCGTACCACGTATACGTGTGTTCATCATGTTACTACGACATTACGGTAAGTTACGAGTGAGATAAGCGACGCGTTAAGGAAAAAAAAAAAATCAGGAGCTTGTTCATTTCGCAAGGCTAAGACGAAACTCGACACTACATAAAAAAAAAAGGGGGGGGGGAGATTTCCCGTAAGAGAAACTGTTTCAACGTGAAAAGCATTTCAAGAAATGAAAATTTTACAATGCAATTTAAAAAATCAATTAGGAAAAGCTTGTAACCAGGAGCACATAGTGGCTGTAGCTTTTATTTGCTTTTTTAAACCATTACCAACTTGCTGCCTTCCTACTGCCTACATTGGCAGACTCTTCAAAGTTGCGACGGTTGCTCCCTCTTGCGTACCGTTACTATAACGTTTTGACCTGCACCTGTTAAACGAACTTGTTAAACGAATCTAAGGCGTTATCATTTCGAGCTTTCTTACAGCTTATCTACAAGCTTGGGGATTCGTTCTAAGATTATTGGGGCAATATTTGCAAGCTCAGTACCCCGTCTTGGGTCTTTTCCATTAGACCATGTCGAGACTGCTAAGCAAAATAGACATAACATATTGTTTGCCTTAATATGCTTGATTGAAACTTCTACGCTATGTTACCTCGCGCACCTAATAAAATTATACGGCGTGTAGATATAGGCGCGTTACAAACTATACATCCTAAGGCATAGCTGCTCACCGACATTAGCTGTGTAGCCCAGAGGTACGGCTATGGATACTCTAAAAAAGACATGAATTGCGCAGGCGTGTCATTGTGTATGTACGCTGTTATCACCTGGGCATAATTATCCAATCATATATGGCAATGCTGACGCTAGCAAATTTGACCGGTATGAAAACAAGTGATTCGCGAAGCGAAGTTATCATGGTTACTGCATTTCTTGGAGGGGGAGGGGGTAGTAACCATTATTACCTATATTTTACTAGTTAGCAACGGGAACCGTAGTAAACGCTACGAATCGCGTTTGCAAAGGCAAGGGTTGCAACGGTTAATAACCTCCCCGGCACTAATCGAACCTAATGACATGATAGTAAACAAGTGACAAGTAGTTAGTAAACCGGAGTTAGTACTTTGACGTTTTTTTTAGTGTAGTACACGCATTCTATTTTACACATTGCAAAGAAAAAAGTCCATAATAAACGTCACTGGCATTACGCAAGTAAACGCTGTAGGCTTCAAGCTAGCTCACATGCTTCTATTCTAATAGCGTATACTTATAAATGACAGTTGATTTGTAGTTTTGCACGTTACACCGTTCATGTTCTGGCTATAACAGTATATTTCTTTCTCTGTATACATATCAAGCTGAATAAATAACTTTCAAGTATGCCGATCAGAAAGGCATAATTAAACAAGTACATGCACAAACACGCGTAGAAACGAACGAGTTCCACCCTCGGTTTATTTAGTCAAGACAAAACAAAAATTTTCAAGGTTCACCCCAAAGCTGGCTTTCCCGTTTAACGGCGAAGCGCAGTGTTTGGCCCAACCTGCAGCACCCGCGGCGGGGTTGCAAGGGCGCTTTGGGGTTGGCGGCGCAACCACATTCCTGGCATAACCAGAAGAGAGAGATATATATAGGTAAGAAGAATTCACAACCAACTCAGCCGTAAACAACGGGCGTCCCGCTTTCCCACATAAAAAAAAGAAAAGGCAAGGATAACAGATACAGAGAAAAGAAGACGAAGGGTTGTCAGATGCGTTGCCCCCGACACGAAGGTCACCGTCGCGGCTGCGACACTGCCGGAATCACGCGAGAAAAAGAAAAGAAAAAATCTCCAACTGGGTTACTAGTTAAGTCGGCGTTGAGCTAAGCTCGCAATAGAAGAAGCATAGGCGGAGAAGCATAGCGAAGAAGAGTCATCCTTGCGTGCGTAGCGGTGCTTCTTCAAAGACGCGAGTCACAGCACGGTCTTTCCCTCTTTCTCTCCTTCGTAAATTTGCTTCTCTTTTAGTTTTCTCGCCAGTTTCGTCATGAGCCGCCCAAGAAGTGCACTGGAGAGGGGGAGGGGGGTTGCCCAGTTCACGTCTAGACATCCCCGGGCCACCAAGCGATCGCCTCAGGACTCGACTCGCGGCGGTACGTTCGTCGTCATCAGCGTGATGACCTCCTCGAATCCACTGTTTTTCTTTTCTTTCGTGTACCTTCTTCGAGAGGAACGGCACATCAACGCAACTCCCCTCCCCATTTCCCCCGGGATGAGGGCGAGAGGGACGACGGCGAGCGTGCCACTGGGTCGTCCTTGGCACTACTGCCTCCATTGCTCGGCGTATAGCGCGCCCTTGACACTGAGACGGCCAGACGGGAGAGGAGTGGAAACGCAAGGCGTTGACGCCGCGCCAAGGTCAGGTTAGGTAAGGTTTCCTCCTCCTCTTGCGCCACCCGCGTTCTTTTCTTTCCGCGCAGGCATCTGAGCGGGTGCCATCACGTGTGGAAAGGACATACCGCTATTTACACAGCCAAGCGCAGCGGAGAGTACGTGCGCGCTAAAAGAGCCGCAACCCCCCCGTTGCAAACGTGCGCGATTACGGAGTTGAGCTTTGGATACGGAGATGCCAAGAGCAACCCCTTTCCCCCGTAATCGCGACGTTTCAGTAAAGAAACGGGCTGCGCACATTTAGGCGCGCAGCACAGCCAGGTGCATAAGCTCTAAGACAACACTTTTCGCGGCACGTGCGCCTTTTGAACAAGCCTGACGCAAGACGCCGGCGGTTTCTTTCTTGTTTTGCGGGAAGAAGCGTGAGCGGCGGCTTTTGCACGCAACTTGTCGCGACGCCGCGCCTACACGCGTGCCGTGGAAGATTAATGTGACGTTTCCTGCGACGACGCAGTTGCGTATGCGGCGCTGCAGCGAAGAGAACGCGACTGTGCAATGTTGGGAAAAGCATCTTACGTTGCTCACCTTCGCATCCTAAGGCATCCTCTTAGTTTGTTATTTGTTGCTCTTTTTTTTTCGGCTTTCGCGGGTAAGCCGCGTATGTATATTTTGCCGAAATATGTGCGCACGGTTGTATTATGGTCGCGGCGAACACCCTTTACAAGTTACATGCATTGATTGGTTCTCGATTCTTGTTTTTTTTTCTTCCTAAAACAAAGATTTTCGAAAAAAAAGCTAGCGGACAGCTGGCTGGGGACAGCGCGGTATTTATGTAAGTTTATTTTTACTTCAAAAGTGTGCGCACAGTCGTAACCAATTATATTAAAAACTAAGACCAACTTTACAAATGCAGCGTCTACAAGCGCGGCACATCCAAGAAGGAAGCACTACATAGAGACAGGTAGGTACGGAGAGGTTTCGCCTACACAAACGTCGGCCTGCCGATATGGTTAGGCTCGTGAAGCTAAGAGTAAGAGTCCAGGTGTTACGAATCCGGTATGCAAGTTACTATAAACGTTACACCCCTTGTCGATCACTATAATTAAGTAAACAACACAAAGCGATTTCTCAGCCACCCTTAATACGGTGCAGTAGTTCTTGCGACGACCAAAGCACACTTGAGCGAGGAATCGTAATCAAGTCGACTCGAGCACTGTACGCAGCAAAGGGGCTCTTTATCTATGCGCCGTCGGTTACATTTCGCAAACCCTTACATCTTATCGGTTTTCCGAGAATCCCCAGCGAGTGGAAAACCACCCGAGTTTTTTTCCACGATGCAGTTCTACAGATGCTAAAAAAGGTTAACATGCGCGAAACAACACGCGGAAAGAAAAGTCAAGCGACGCAGCTCTGACTTTCAACTGCGAATGTTTATGACAGACAGCTAGCTGTTTTTCGCCCGTGTTATTTTGCGCCCTTTGTTGACCTTAAACACGTATAATCAAATTGGTAAAAAACTGTTATTCGTTTGTTTTGCAACACACATCGTCCACTCGCGTTTGTTTACGACCTGCAACTATATTTTATGTTAATTTAGAGCAAGCCGCTTGAGAATGCTAACTTTACTGCGAGAACCATTAATTAACACGTGTGTGTGTGTGTGTGTGTGTGTGTGTGTGTGTGTGTGTGTGTGTGTGTGTGTGTGTGTGTGTGTGTGTGTGTGTGTGTGTGTGTGTGTGTGTTTTCATACTCTGCTTTTACTCTGAGGACACTGTTAGACAGTATTTATTCGCCCGGTTCTGCTGCTGCTTGTGTGACTGTCGGTAGCTATGTTCATGGGTTGTATGTTCGATCCATGCGAGCACTGAGGAGAAAGCACCTTGTTTGTGTAGCAACACAGCACATCATATCAAATCAAAACAACAGCAAAAAAAGCTACTGGCTAAGACGTTCACAGCATTATAGTGAATATGGGGGTAAATTTAGCTCGGCTTTCAATGTACAGGGACAGAGAAAAAAAAAATTTGGTTATTCAGAAAAGAACATTGTAAATAATACCTGCGGACAATATCAGCGTGGTTAAGCGCCGTATGAAACGAAGTATAGGGTAATGTATAATAATTATTTCCGGGTTTCTAATCTATTACCGATAGTACGGATCCATGCGATCGTCACCAATACACGTCTCAAACCCAAACAACCCACCACCAACAATCCATGCCTGAAAACAAAGCAGAAATTCTGCATCAAGAACGCACAATGTGACATCAACACACACTCTTGCACCGTTTGCTTAAACAGGAACCTCTACTCGTCAGTGCTGACTATAGCCACGCAGTGTTTGTAGAACACCAGTTACCTCGGTTCACGCCGCAACAGGTAGCCGTACACAAACAATCGCCGAGCGGGAAGACGAAACAAACGTTTCGAAGCGAAACCACCAGCGTGGTTGGCTGCCAATATGACGCTGTCAGCTGCGAAGGGATGTGTCGCACGCGCGCTGCGTCGACAGCCACACAAGCGAGCGAGCGTCGGTATCGGTCATGCCGAACGAGGTTATCGTGACTCGAGGTTCGGCGGATAGGCCGCTTCCTCGTTTCGTTCGTTGCTGCTGCAGTGCAGTGACCCGACCTCGCAGCCTTCGAACCTGCCTCTCTCATCCCTCCTCACTCAGCACCCCTTTCTCTCCGCGCTCTGTCATCGGCGGCAACACCACTTATCAGCGGCGGCCGGCCCGACTGCCTGCCTGCGCCACCCAACAGCGACGCCTTGCCGCTGAGCACGCACACGGCGACCCAACAGAACGACCACGCGGTTGCAGCAGCCGCTTGCACGTGCATATACGAACCGCTGTAACGCGACAGACCTAACCTTAGCTAAAAATCTCTATCCCCCTCTTTACCCTCCCGTTCACACTACTCGGTTTATACACACACCGTCTCGAGTCCCTTCCGGAAGTAAAACTACAACGCCAGCAGTCTGCGCCACTTGCATAACAATGAACTTATCGCGCCGAACACGCCAATGCACCCTTCTGGTACATGTACGAACGCTTTTGTTTTTGTACTTTTTATACGTTCGTCCGCGGCGTTATCTATTTCAAGCGCTGTGCCCCGTGACGACGGCACGGTGACCTATAGAGACAAAAAGTAATAAAACAAAAAGTAACAAAAAGTAATAAAAGGGCACCGCAGAGTAAAAGTGAATATGAGCACCACACACACACACATATATATATATATATATATATATATATATATATATATATATATATATATATATATATATATATTCTTTTTAGGTTTTTAGGGATAAGCTTTCATTGGCGTTTATCGTGGTCGTCATCTTCGAGTACTCCAGATCGTGCAGGAGCAGAGCATATAAACAAGAGTGAGGCATGCCTTCCGGCACGGTTCCATAACCATAACTTATAAGCAGGAGAACAAAAGGTCTGCCATAAAACGGAACAAGCAGCGTGCTTGATAATATACCGCGCTGACGTCACCATTCCCGCAACGTGCGGGTGGCGGGAATGATGAGGTTAGCGCAACGCAATAAGCTACGACGTTGCGCTAAAATTACGTTAGGTGACGGTCATCCCCTCTCTGCAAGGGTATGCAGTCTACTACGGCGTCTCTCATAATCATATGGGAGTTTCGGGACGTTAAACCCCACATATCTATCAATCAATGGTATGCAGTCACTGGCACGAAACGCAGTGAGCGAGACAATGCCAATGCTTACAAACCACTGTAACTGTTATTCACGTTACACATCGGAAGGCTAGTATAGTCCAGGAGAGATCAGTGCGGTTCAAATACATATCTCCCACGCTAACATTACGCCATTTTTACGACGAAATATACATTGACAACACAGGCAAACACTATGCTTTAATGTATGTACCTTATGCGGGATAAAGATAAAAAAAAAACACATTTCTCTGGGAGCCGTTTAGGCTCTTCACTACGGCTTATACCTACCAATCATATCGCGTTTCAAACATGCTATATTCTAGAATTTATTATTGGGCACCATTTTCTAACTCGGCCAATCATGGATGGTGTAGTCGCGAGGCGCATCGTGTTGAGTTGACAATGACGTCACTGAAAGTCGCGTTTTCGTATACCTAAACGGTAGGAACTTGTGATCGTGTCGTCACGTCAACGTTACCAGCACATCACACACGGTGTTGCGTGTCGTTATTCGGACACATAGGCTATTACACTTCAGGGTGATATTGTACGAGACTAGCGCGGGTTAACCGCCGTAGTGAATGCGCCGCGAAGACAACACAACAGCCACGACGTCGTAGGGCAGGTATGCATGTTAAGGCGCCGAGTCCGTGACATCACGTGAATGATATAAATGCGTATTATGCATTTGCAGTGCTGAACTGCATCCCTTCGCAATTCACTCGCGAAGAGTCACATATTTAATGGCGCTGAATACGGTAAAGAGAACGGTCTGGACTAACAATGGCGACATTATTATGTGTAAAGAGACGCAGCATATGTTTGTAGCTGAAACATAGATAACTACGCGCTACGGCGCAAAGACCAGATCATCAAGAATACATCTTACAAAAGATTTAGTAAGCAGAGTTTCGGGCACACAAGGAAATAAGCTGAAAACCCTGCCTATCCCTACACAGAGAAGCATGCCAGCGGTATATAAATGCCGGCAAAATTCTGTTGTTTTTTTCTAATAAGAAGTCTCTCTCTCCTCTCATTACTCTTGTTTGAACGAAGACCACGTGGGAGGGGGGTGCAGTTTTCCCAGATAAACTACGCTAACCGGTAAACAAGCTCGCCCGACGTTATAGGAACATCACATTGCCAGAGAAGAAGGAAAAATATCGTGAGAATAGTGGCGCAAAACCTAAACACGGACAAGTATAAAAAATGATACACCACACAATTTGAATGCACTTGTGCGCATGTGTTGTGCGTATCATTGTTTGCTTGTCTATGACTATTAAATTTTACGTAACTGAAGTAATGCATATCTTCGGCTAGTTGGTTTATCAACCCGAAAAAAAAAGCATGTTCAAACTGCGCGGAGACACCACGTTGGAAACGTAGAACACACACGTCTTAGACTGTGTGTGTGTGTTCTACGTAGGTGTTCTACAGATCGCGGACAAATAGCTAGCGCACCATCGTTAAAATATCACGAAAGCGGCAAAGCACATGCATATAAATATGGCATGAAAGACGGATTTTTGCGCGTGCGCTACAAATCACAAACATTGACAAGCTGCCGCTACACAACGCGTTGCAAAGGTAACCAACTCTCCTTCATTACGCGATAAAAAGGGCAACTTGGAGTATGTACATACAAAAGTCGCTCATTCCCGTAGAAAGGTGTGCGGTTTCAATACAAAATTGACAGTTCGGTGAAACCACCATTCATTTACGCATGAAAAACAGCACTTCCGACGCTGAACACCCTTCATTTCAATCTTTCTGGTATAAATACGTCCTAATGATGAAGAAATGGCCTTGCACATGCGACAACTGTACATGTCAGGTTTGTCTCGAAAGATTTGGCGTTATCTCATTTTTATACATGAGTCCATGATTAAGCTTTGACGTTCTCTCGGATCACGTTTGGAGATACACGGACGAGTTCGGGGTGCGGTCGCCGAAATAACATCACGACGCAGTGATAGATTAAAACAGTAAATTCGGTGGTATTACTTGTTAAAGTCAAGGCATGAAGACGAAACGCGGTGTAATAATCCGTAGGTTTGGATGGCATTATAAGGCACGAGATAAAGTACAGTTGCGAAAATTTCGACCACCTATAGGGTGGTTCAACGTGCATTAGCATCGCTCAGTACACGGGCATTTCGCACTCATCGAAATATGACTGGCATCGAACCCACGACCTTTGGATCATCAGACTAGCCCCATATATCCAGCCAGAAAGAGGCGGCGTAGTGGGGCGGGATTCCGGATTCGTTTAGACTGCCTGAGGTGGTTTACCCTGCACCTAATTCTAAATTGGCGGGTGCTCTTCTATTTCAGCCCCAATGAAATTTGGCAGCCGCACCACTGGAAGTTGAACCCAGATCATCCTCGAGATTATCAGCGAAACAAATACGGGCGCAGTGAGAACCGAACCAATATAACCGACTTCTACGAGTGCTACGGTCTATTATAGTGTGCTTACCGGCGGTTCAGACATTCGATCCAAATATCCACACGTGAGTTTACTTTGTAAACACGTGATAAGTTTGTTTGATTCACTGACTGAGGCCAACAGCACGCAAGGACGACGACAAGTCGAGCGACTTCGGAACGATGCGCGCGCTTCAAGAATCGCGGCAAGGCTGTTCACACCTGCGGCTCCACGGAGGCTCACCTGATTTCGTGGTCCGCCCAACGGGGCTCGAAGAGCTGCACAATCTCTAGGCCGTAGCTTAGTGGAAGCATTCCCAGAAACCACCACCACCACTGGACTCCCAGGCGGCCGGCACTACGCGACCCCGAGTCGCGACACCAGCGGTACCGGTGGCCGAACACCACTCATGGGAAAAAGTCGCAGAATTCTTCGTCGAAGAGACACGCACCAATGAAGGTAGCGTACGCCTTCTGGACGACGCGCGTAAAGACGTGCGTAGCGGAGAGGGCGAGAAGCGCGAGCACACACGCCAAACGAAGGCAAGTCCACAATCCAATCCGGAACCGGGAAGGCGCCTTTTCGCGAGGTGTCTTTCGCCGAGGGCACCCCCTCTTCTTATCTCCTCTTCCTCATTCTCGTCAGCTGTCTGTCACTCGCTTGCTGCGCGCACGCGGCGGAATTAGAAGATAGCGGTGAGCGTGGCGACAGCACAAAAGGAAGGCGGAAAGAAATGGGGCCGGCAGCACTCCTGCGGCGTCGCGCCGCCTGTGGAACGAGAACGACTCGTGGTTTGAGGTCTTCACCCTCGCCACTGAAGATTGCACGTTGCTGCGGTAGCTGCGACACTTATCGCGTGCCCAGATATGACAAAGCCCGAAGTCTCCGGGAGGCTGGGGTTCGAACCAGAAGTCGCCCTCTTCCGGTCGCGAAGACGTCCCCCACTCGCGTACCAGGCAGGAGTCCGCGTTCTACCGCGGATGCGCAAGAGGAGAGGCAAAAAACAAGCGGAGAGAGACACACCCGGTAGCGATAAGAACTCGTTGGCCCAGGAGAGCGGGATAGTCCGTCAAGGCTGTCCTTGTCCGGGCCGGTCGTGAGAGCGGAGCTGCCCCGGGCAGCAGAGCGGAGTGGCAGCGTCTTTCTTGGTCGACAGCGCGTACAACGTGTGGCCAGCTGAGCGGCGGCAAGGGACCAAAGGGGCGTCGGATGCAGTGAGCGAGGAGCGGCGTGCGCACGTCCAAGGTAGGAGGGGGTTGAATGCTTCTACAGTGGCTGCAGCTTCTACAGAGAAGACCGTTCCACAGGGAGGGGGGGGGGGGATGGTGAAAAAGGAGGGAGGGGGTCGGAGAGTCGGTCTGTATGCCGCGCGCGCCGGTCGACGCGGAAGGGAGGAGGGTGGCGGCGGCGCTGGTGCTAGTGGCGGTCAGGCCAGGGCCGTCGGTGGGGGTCAACGCCTGATACAGCAACCCATTTCTGGGTCCGTCTTCTTCCTCCCCACTCCTGCTGCTGGGGGCGGCGAGAGCGCTGCTCTGGCGCAAGCGAGCTCGTCAACGCTCGAAATCCTTTAGCTGCTGCTTCTTGCATCCACCTTCTTTCTTCCTTTTCGCGATGAAGCGCGCCACACAATGCAATCGGCTGCCCCCGCACCGAAGACGAGCGCAGAGAAGCGGCAAAAACGCGCACCTGTGCCGATGAGCGGCGCGCACACCTGCTTCACGCTCGGCAGTGTTTCCTGCGGCGATTGAAAGATAGCCACGGCGCGGAAGAAATAATCCTGGAAAAACAAACGCACGCGGGGCACGTATAGATAGTTTAACGCGCACGCAGTTCATCTGTAAACGCACGCCGACTAGAAAAAAAACATATAAGAAGCTTAAAGGCGGCGCGGCGCTCCTCACGAAGCTCTGAGCTGCTATTGTTATAGAGTCCCAGAACGAACGGAGGACGCTCCAAACAGGAAGGCAGATGTGCAAGGAAAGAACCAGACTGTTGGAAACTATGCTTCCGGGAAACCCGCTGGGCGTTTACACACTATAGGATGAAAGGAGAGAAGGGGGCTGGCACTGTTGCGTATTGCGGTGGTCTCAGGCAGAGTGATTATTCTCGCGCAAGCGCTGAAAGAGCGCCACCATCCGCATTTCTTTCCGAAGCACGTCATCATCCGATAGCGCCGTAATCGCGCCAACTCGATCGTGCTGTAATACGGCAGACACTTTCGTCAATGTGATGTCGATTCATTGAGCAGCGAAAAGTACTACCGCAGGTGTTTTACAAACACGCGCCGATGATCAAGGGCAACGTCGGATAAGAAAATGATTGGGGTCGAAAGTACAGCCTATTACGATACTCTGTGGTACTGCATATCATGCATAAATGCATATCGGCTCCAGCAATCAACCCATCGAAGAACACGACCGATGTTACAAATGTAACCACCCCCTCACGTATTTCCTCCAGCACGTTGCAATGCGGTAGCGCGAGCTTCCAGGCGACGCGAGGCTTCGCAAGGCCTCCGTATCACAGGTAATTTTCTGGCTCATGGGAAACCCTTTCCGATTTTGCATTGTCTACATTGACATATGACAACCCTTCTAGCAACACGTGTGCCCACGGCGACCGCTCAGGGAGCCTGCCGACGACTGAGCCCTGCCCAGCAAAGACTAGGATCACACTCGGCAGCAACACGCCACCTTAGCATTTTGCTGCTTGCCTCGCCAGAGGTCGAAACACCAGCGACGTTGTATACATGTAAGAGGGCGCCACATCCAGCGACCGCCAGGTCACGTTATAGTGAACCCCGGAAGGGGTTCATCCTCTAGGACGATTCGTCTCCGAATCCTCCCATATAGGTGTGCTGTACGCTGGCAGGTCTCTTCGAAAACGTTCCAGAGGAGAACGGGACCCAGTGTCATTACTATTATGCGCGCCCCTGCGCAGACAGCTGCACCCCCCCCCCCCCCATCACTTCTCCCTAGGACCAGCCTTTGAGTGGGCTCTGCCCGAGGCCGTCATCATCAGGCTCGGTGGCACCCAGAACAGAAGGCTGCAAAAGAAGTTCTAGAAACCAGACGGATCTCCGGGTGGAGCTCCTCTCACGCGCACTGACGTGGCTGCGAGGAAGCGCGTTCCGATGACCTCAGCGACGGCAGCCCCGAGAGGCGTGCCTTCATCTTCTCCTCTTCTTCATCTGGGCATGAGTAGGTGTGTGAGGTGTGCAAGGAGAGGGGGGTAGTTGCCCATTAGGCAAAGGGGCTCCCCCCTGTTGCACGAGCTCAGCGGCGCAGTCAGCGACGAATCGAAGCGACCTGACCGGCACGCCAACGGCGCGCCGTGGTGCGTGCAGCAGAAGCGGCGGTCGTCGACCTCTCGTCCGGGATGCGGCGGCGGGAGGAGCAGCCGCTAGGCCGTTACCGCCGTTGCTCCAATGACACAATGAGCAGGCCGACCGATGGGCTCTCTCTCCTCCTTCCTCGGCGTGCGCGGCGCCTCTCCGTCCTCTCGCTGCTGCTTCCTCGATGCCGCTACCCCACCGAGCTGCAGGAGCGCGCGCACGCACTGCCACGAGCCGGCCGTACGTTCTTCATCCTCCTCACCCACACTACGGCGTCGCTTTCCCTCTCCCCACTTCGTCGCACGCCCCTGCTCCAGGGATCCGAGTGCTCCTTGCGCATGGGCACCTCCAGTGATGGGCCAGATGAGAGATTACTAAGTTAATAATAATTGTTCAGGTTTTAAGTCTCACAACCATGATACGATTATGTGAGAAGCACTAGTGGAGGGCTCCAGAAATTTACGCCACCCGGGGTTCTCTGACATCCGTATATAAATCCAAGTGCACAGGGTTCAAACACCTTAATTTTCAGCCAAAATGTCGGCCGATATTCGATCCCGCGACCTTCAGGTCAGCAGTCCAGTGTCATAGCCACGGTCACCGCGGCAGGTGGCCGTCCTACGTTAAAGTTACCAACTTTGCGCCTCCGAAGTTCTAAACTCGCTATCGAAGACAACAGGTAACTTTAGAATCGATTACACGGAAGGCTGCGTACTGCGGTCGTCGCAATAAGGCATACGTCAAACACGGGCCATTCTTGAGTAGGAGCTCTGTCTCTCGGAAATAACGTGTTTGTAAAAAAAATCAAACAAAAGGTGCAGAACTATTGACAAAAAGTCTTAAATATCTCTAGCAGGCGTCAACAAATATTCAATGCCATTGACTTGGAAGGAAAGAAAAATACGGATTTCGCCTTCGAGTCGGTGAATTTTCGTCAGTCTATGCAATCACAGAAACTGTGGTATCAGAGGTAA
Organism: Rhipicephalus microplus; assembly: GCF_013339725.1. Classification (NCBI taxonomy): domain Eukaryota; kingdom Metazoa; phylum Arthropoda; class Arachnida; order Ixodida; family Ixodidae; genus Rhipicephalus; species Rhipicephalus microplus. Next base: position 171,874,315 of record NC_051165.1, read on the forward strand.
TATTTTGCACAGCGTTCACTTTTTCAGTAATGTAAAACAATAGTAACAAATTGTGACGCTATCGCAATGCCCCCACGGTAACATAATGTGCCAAAGAAACGGTTCCAACTGTCTTTCCAATAACAGACCTCCAGCGGAGTCAATTGAGCAAAACTATAGTTCGAACTACAGTCAACTGAAGTCAGAACTAAAGCAAAAGAAAACAACAATTTCTTTCTTTCTTTCTTTCTTTCCTTCTTTCTTTCTTTATTTCTTTCTTTCTTTCTTTCTTTCTTTCTCGCGAACCTCTCGTTTCGGGTACTCGCGTTTCGGGTACTCACTCTTAAGAAGGTACTTGTACTCCCGCTGATATCGCTACAGGGTTAAGCCCATTCGGCGGCGGTTATATATAGGCCGGCCGGCCAGCCTCGGACATTAATTTTGTTGCCCCACCATCCCTTGCCTTTAGTGGCAAACATTTTGACAGAATTGGTTTTACCCAGGGTAAATTTACATCCCGACAACGACAAGGGTGAAGGTCGCGCTAAGTCGATTCCGGTCTTAGTTTTTTTCTTTTATTTTTGAATTCCTGGCATGGTGTTTTTCTTTTTTTCTCACGGGCCTATAAATACGTTTGCCCCAATCGAACATCGTTTAGAATCGGCGCTTTCCTTTTTTTTACTACTTTTTTCATCGCGTGTGCAGAGAATGTGTAAATGCTGCTTTTCAAATCATAAAGCAGTTTTCTTTTTTTGTTTTTAAAGACTGTCTACTAGATCTTTCTCTTGCATTATGTGACCTGACATGGAGCTGTTTAATTTCTGACGAAAAGTACAGGACGACCTCTAAGCACTGCAGGCGTGTCACTTCAACTGCATGGTGTATTTACTAGTGCACAACGAGCACTCGTTAACATCGATCAATCCTGGCTGAATATGAGCCCTGCCCAATTGTTCCTAATGTTTGGCTAGATGATTTCTAATACTAATAGATGTCGCTAGGTGGTCATTTAATGAATCTTGCTGTAAGACACTGGGGCACACTGTACAGTGCTCCCAGTGTGCTAAAAGGCAGTGGGAAACAATGGAAGCGCCAGTGCGTTTTTTTTTAAGTAAGGACAGTGTGAACTAATCTTGGTTGCTGTACCACGCACACTGTCTTCAGACAACCTCAATCCAATGACTGGGTTAGCGATCAATTTATTTTGGTGCCCTCGAAACCTTTCGGAGAAACATTTATTCTCGTTATAAAGTGTGTCTCCAAAGCCTGCGAAAGCGATTGCGAAAGCTTTTCGATAGAAAGTGACGATCGATCTATTTTGGCACTGGCAGAGGCCACCCCTTTCGTGTGGGCGCTTGTTGATTCAGCACGCGGCAAACGCGAAGGACAAGTTGTCTGCGAAGTACAGGCACAGGCACGCGATGATCACGATGATCCTATAAACCGCGTGACAAGCACCCACGTTGCAGGATACGCCAAGAATCAAATAACTCAAGTTGCAGGTAATATGTCGTAAAAGTAACTTCTCATACAAACACTTAAAGAGCATTTCCGATGGAGGCGGAAATGTTGTAGGTCCGTGTGCTCAGATTTGGGTGCACGTTAAAGAACCCCAGGTGGTCGAAATTTCCGGAGCCCTCCACTACGGCGTCTCTCATAATCATATAGTGGTTTTGGGACGTTAACCCCACATATCAATCAATCAAACACTTAAAGAAGACATGTACAAGTACAGCGAAGATCGTTGTGCAATCATGCAGTCTGAGCAGACGCATGGCGGCTCACCTCTAAAGATGTTGGAGTAATCGATTGGTGACTTTCTTCGCTTGTCTGTCACTCACTACTTCATGCACTCCCCTCACTCACTCACTAATGACATACATTCCAAGGAAGGGATCACCAAATCACCTCGTTGCTTCAAGCCCGCGCTCCGCCTATCGCGCTCGCGAAACTTCATGTATAAGCTCTTCGTGCAATAGAAAGCGCTGCTGTTTCATCTCGCTTAGTGACTGCGCTGCGATCGATCCATTCAATCCACATCACCTCTCACTTTATTAGTTCATCCTTGCTCTCTTTCATCCTTCTTTTACTCAATTCAAGTGAGTGACGGCCAGCGCGAGCGTTGCGTCCGGATTTAGTGCGAACGACGGGCGCTGCCTCACAGCAGGCACCGATTACGAAAAAAATAACAATCTTTTTTTAGGAACAACACTCGATCCACTCCCCTCTGCACCCTTTCCTTTTCTTACTTACTCAGCGACATCTCTTGTAGCTTGCGTAAGCACAGCAGCATCAGCAGTGTAGCCTACCCATAATGCACGAGGCCCCAGCAAAGGACGCGCACGATACTAGCAACGCGGTTCGGCATGGCACTGTTTGTTATTTGGCTTCTGCGCGAATCTGTTATAGTACAGTGCTTCTCTCGTCACAGACGACTTCTGAGAGAGCTCGTGATATAAGCATATACGGCAGGATGCAATCGTGGTCGGTTCTCGTAAGTGCACTGGAAAAGAACTGCTAGTTGTATACCGAAAGCCAGACGCAAGGCAAGATAAGAAAGAAAGAAAGAAAGAAAGAAAGAAAGAAAGAAAGAAAAAAAGGAAAAAGAAAGAAAGAAAGAAAGACTAGTCATCTCTCAGGCCTCGTTCGATGTTCTTGTCCTTGCCTAGCCGCTGCGCGAATTTCGAAAGACCCGTACATCGCAGCCTTGAAAAGGAAGAACTCGGCAAACAAGCTGGGGTGTTCGGCTTTTCGACGAAGCCTACGCATGCACTCACAGTGTAAACGCCGCGCCTTTTCATCTCACCCGGCTTTTGTTCATATTCGGTGAATCTATTATCTTTCTTTTTTTTCTTTGTAGAGTTCGAGGGCCCAGTATAGCTGTCGTTGTGCCATCAAAAGAGAAAAGAAAAAGAAAAGTGAGAGAGACAGAGAGGATGAGAGAGAGAGAGTGTGTGTTATCAAACTCGAGGGTAAATAAAGCTTTTAAACTGGAAACGCTGACGATCGAAACTTATACAATCGAAAATACTGCTAAACTCGGTGTCTAATCCAGCGCACTAGATATAACTAGAGAGTGCGCACTGGCATGTAGCCCTTCACTGACAAAATTACCAAACTTAACGCAATCAAACCTAAGCGTAGACACTTGACAACTGCAAATGGCATTGCGTTGAAACTTGGTATACCTTCTCGGCTGCCTCAAACATAACGAGTGCCCCGCGGAAGAAGAAGAAGAAGAAGAAGAAGAAGAAGAAGAAGAAGAAGAAGAAGAAGAAGAAGAAAAAGAAGAAGAAAAAGAAGAAGAAAAAGAAGAAGGAAAAGAAGAAGAAAAAGAAAAAGAAGAAGAAAAAGAAGAAGAAGAAGAAGAAGAAAAAAGAAGAAGAAAAGAAGAAGAAAAGGAAGAAGAAGAAGAAAAAAAGAAGAAGAAAAGAAGAAGAAAAGAAGAAGAAAGAAGAAGAAAAGGAAGAAGAAGAAGAAGAAGAAGAAGAAGAAGAAGAAGAAGAAGAAGAAGAAGAAGAAGAAGAAGAAGAAGAAGAAGAAGAAGAAGAAGAAGAAGAAGAAGAAGAGGTGGTGATGGTAGTATTGGTGGTAGTAATAATAACGATAATAATTGGGGTTTATATATAGGCACCGAGACCATCATACGATTGTGAGGCTCGCCGCAGCGGAGGACGACGAAAGTTTTTACTACCTATAGTTTTACCTGTGCTGACATCGCACAGTACAAGGGTATACTTATCATCTGTCCCCCGTCAAAACGCGACCGCCGAAACGGGGATGCGAGCACCACAATGACTGCGCTAACAAGGCGAACTGCTCACCCGCGGAGAGGCTGATGTCCCGGGCTGCCAAGTCAGTAGGTTTGTTTCTGGCGAATCTGCCTGAATCTTCTGACCCAACTTCGTGCTACATTTTAATCTGTCAATTATATAAGGTGCACGTATTCGTTGCAAAGTCCCAGTGGTGTACATCACTCTGTTGGCAGCTGCAGGAGGAATGATTCTTCTATGCATTCGCCCAAGTCTAAGCCGCCGTCTTCTTTTCCTTTCACAATGGATCGATCCTCGTACGCCCCCCGCCCCCTCCTGAAGCCGCCTAGCATGGTTTTCCATAGCCTCCAAGATCGGGGGCATTACTCCTGAACCTCCCGTGATTATGCCCTGCCACCATGGTAGGCCCACATTTGACCACAGAGTTTCCTACAAATACACCAGAGGGAACTCTGGCGCTATAGTGTCCATGGAAGCTGCACTTCACGGATCTTCAGCGAATATGGGAATGATGGGTAGCGCACGGATTTGCCTAATCTCCGTACTTCTGGCTCTGTTTGGGTTCGCGTGGCTTGAAGCGGTTTTGTCACGACAGAAAAACTAGGAAATGTTCAGCAGTTGCGCTTCACCACCTTAATCATTTAGGCTTACAATTTCAAATTGGGTCACGAAGTTCAAAAGGGTGCATTATTTCCTCCAAAAAAAAAAAAAACGAAACACAGCAGTAAGCGAAACCAAAAGTGCGATTCGAGGCCTGGAAGTACGTGTACTACCCAGCATTCCCATGGTCATTGACATGGACGAAGGTCGCTGAACGGTCCCAGTGCCAGACTTCCCTGTAGTCAATTTTAACAAACACTATGCCTTTGACTAAGCGTCGATGTCTTGTGATCACGTCATTGAATTACGTCGTGTTATGTGACGTCGTGATAATCTAATAGTGCCGTCAAATGAAGCAACAAATTTTCGTGATGTGTAACGTCGCGATGACCTCATATAGTAACGTCATCACGTGATGACGTCACTCCATTGTTTTTTTTTTCGCCCTAAAACAAAAGTCTATGGTGTAACGATATAGCAGCAGCAGTAGAAGTAACAGGAACACCAGCAGCCGCAACACGTAACCTCGCACAACAACAACAACAACAACAACAACAACAACACCCGAGCACGACGGGAACGCAGACTGCGTGCAGCCCGCTGAAAACAGGAACGTAACAGTGACCCGGTGAATGGAAGCGCCCGAGGAAAGAAAAAAAAAAACGAGAGAAAGAAAGAAAAAAGTGGGCGAGGGAGTTTGTTTACGTCTCGAGGTATATACGCTCAGAGCCGGTCGCGTTCTTTCGCAGTGCGGGTGTACGCACGTTTATCTGGAACAAGCGCTTAGGGAGAGGAGGAACAAGAAGAAGAAGCGAGGCGTGCATAACCGCGAAGGAACCTCCTCTCCTCCACATTCTTAGGTCTGACTTACTTCCATCCGCATTATCTTTTTCTTATCTTCGTTTCTTTATTACGGCGTACCGGCGAACGCATGCAACTCGGGCCAGCGCACGGAACAAGCAGGCGCCGCGGTTCACGAAGTCCGCCGTCGCAGTCAAGAGGCACGAACAAGAAGAGCAAGAAGAGATGATGATGTGCTGAGATGGCTTTATCGCGTCTGGCTATGCCACTGGCAGGCTCAAGCGTAATATACTCCGCTAGAGCGTTCCGCTCTTTTTTTCTCTGGCACGTTTTCATTCCTCGGCAGTACCGCTACGGCGAAGAAAAAAAATTATAACACGAGAGAGACGGGGAGGTTAAATAAGAATACAATGCGTCTGTAGCGCGGAGACTCACACGGGGCACGCAGTATACGCCAAAGCGACGAAGACTACCAGAAAAGACGGACGAACAAGAAAAAAAACGGGGTCACTCGGAAGCAAGTTCGCTACACCGTAACACACTCTGCGCGTCTGGTCGCCCAGGCGAACGTATCGTGGTGGTGCTATAGATCCGGGTGTAAAACGTGGCATGTGTTCCCTGTTTTCTTTGGTTAACAAAAATATTTTGTACAACCTTAGATATCATATTATTGCTGAAATCGCTGGAATATTAATATTAAAAAAAGCATTTTCGAACAGCGGACAGCGCGTATAATCTGCGCAATCCGTTCACACTACAGGCGGTACTGCGCATGCGTCGACAGCGCTAGATATACACACATAGGCAGCACACGACAAAGCATCGCGCAATAGCTCAACGCTTCACCACGCGCGTCGAGTCACTCGTGCAAACGGTGGTGCTGCTACTCCACAAGGTCTTTCCACCCCGCTCTCCCTTCAAGCACCCATCGTAGCTGGCGTATGAATTATAAAAGGCGAGCGCTTGAGGTATACATCGCAGCGGAGGGGACGTCGCGGGGAAAGGGTAAAAAGCCACCTGTCCCATATACGGTTACTGATGCTGCTGCTGCTTGAAGGATACATTTTTATTTGTCTCTCTTGCCCTGACTATAGTAAGCGGCGCACTTCACCTAGATACTGAATAGTTTGGCGGCGGCCCCCGCCGAGCGTAGCGGGACGAAGGACGACGGGTCACCATATATTTCGACAGACTTCTCCTCCGGCTCGTGGCCGTCATCAAGCGCGAAGTCGGAAAAAGGTTACGGCCAACCGGTTACGCCCCGCCACGTTAGGTCAGAGTGTGTTACTGAGACGACCATAAATCTACACGCGAGGAAGAGAGAGAGAGAAGACGACCTAACTGCGCGCGCGCATGCGATGCTCGATCTGGGATAAGACAGAGAAGAACGCGCGGAGCAAAGGCGTTGCAGTTTCACGAACGGGAGATTATATACAGTTGGAAACGACGTAATATTGAGATTGTTCAAAGAAGAGCATATCTAGTAATTAAGCGAAGCTTGCTATAATTTAGTCGAAAGTTTCGCTGGCGGCGTCGTACGAGAAAAAAAAATAAGAAACGTCGCCTGCAAGCCCTATAAGGCACTCTGGTAACATGCGTGTTTGCATGCACCGTTTGAAAATACCTGATGCTTTCCCAATTTCGTCCTCGCATACATAGATTTAGACACTTAATAGACTGTCTAAAACTGAGTTTAGACTCGCCAAATCTATTTTTGTAAGGATGAGTTAGCCGGCGATCCGTCGTCTCTGACTGACATGGCTATCTGATCTTTTTATCGAGGTCACTCGTAATTTCGCGTTGCCACGCACACAGCTCCGTAGAGCAACGCAAAATACACGTGTTCCGTTCTACTCACAACATCATGAAATCCATTGTAGAAGCCCGGCTTCGAATGGATGAATGCAAGCGTGAGCGCGTCCGAAAGTAGCGAAACGATCCATGTTCACCTTCACCCTTCTCGCGATCCGCCACCTTACAAACTGCACGAACAAACGTATAAAGAGTCAAGCATCACCGGGTAACGCAGGAGACGGCAGTGTAACGTCTTACGAGCACGTTTCTTTGCGTACTATACAAAGCGCAACATCAGAGAAATCGGAAGCGAGGCGAACGAAAAGCAAAGCGAAATGTCGCGCAGCCGTGGCCTTTCGTAAAGGGCGGAGAAATATGACTGACCTGTCACTACATCGTCGAACTCCCGATTCTAATATCGTGCGCGGAAACAAAAGAAAAAAAAACATACAAATGGGTCGGTCAGCGCGAACGTTCCGCAAAGGTCGTTGACCTTTTTAGCTTGTACGTTCATCACAGCACGGGGCACTGACGTACGTTCTGAAGGTCAATGACCCGGGAAGACAAGAAAAAAAAGAGAGAAAAAAAACAAGAAGTGACACGATCTTTCCGTTAATTGTCTACGACGACCCGGAGGGAAAGTATCTTTTTCTTTTTTTCCCCTCAATCGGCCGATTTACATCATTTCATTAATGACTACATATAGTTATGAAACGACAAAAAACCTAAAGAAATAACGCAGCATCCAAATGAAGAAAGAACGCATCTGCATTGCGGACTGTGTCAGGGGAATACAAAGGCTGACGTGCGCTGACGCCTCTGGTTCGACAGTGCACTTATGCTAATACAATATACGGGGTTTTGCGTGCAAAAACAACCTTATACTTCTGAGGAACGCCGTTGTGTGGAGGGGTCCGGAAATTGCGGCTATGTGGCGTTCTTTATAGTGCACTGATATCGCACAGTACACAGAGTGTAGTATAGGATGGAGGGGGGCGGGAACGGTATTTACTACAGCACAGACGTGATTCCAGCGGCGCCCAGCGCCTTAGCTTAAAAAATAGAGAGAGAGAGAGAGAGAGACAGACAGAGAGAGAGAGAGAGAGAGCTCGCGAGGGAACTAACGTTGGATAATGTGTACGCAACAAGCTGTTACAACAGCCACGCCGTCTTCATTCGATCCGCGTCCCGATTGGCGAGCTCGAATCACAGAGACAACCACCTACCTTATGTATTATTTCTCGTTGAGCAGTGTTGCCTCCCGCCTTATTTTACGCATGCAACCTCGAATGATCTTTGTGTCAAGCAATAATCGATAACGTGAACGCTTAGGCAATCAATCCCTCAGCTCCCGCGCCCGAATGTAAGCAAGTACTTCCTTCTTTTCCCCGCTAGCTCTCTCTCTCTCATTGCCCAATGACGAAAGAGTCCCAATTTAACGGCACCGCACTCATTAGGAACAACGGATTTGCGCAGCGAACAACGAGAGAGCGACGAACTGCAACTATACACGTTTTATGGACAAGGAAAACCGCAGTTGCTTCTGCTGCAAATGGCACGATCGGTGACCCACATGTTTCTTTGTTTAGTTCTCTATTTAGAAGGACGTAGTCAGCCATTACTTGCACGGTACACGTGCCGTATACCTGCGTGCATTGTTGCATTGTTGCGAGCGCGTTGGAAGGGAGCAGCATCAGGAGAACGAACAAACACGACACAGTAGCGCAAAGTATACAAGCGTATATATCCGACCGCTATACAGCCTAAAACAGCCATCTTTTTTTTTTTTTGCAAGCACACGCTGTCCGCAAGTCCGTTAGCAAAAAGAAAAGAAAAAGAAGACGTAGAGAAAAAAAAAAGACTGTTCACAATGGAGTTGAATGCTCCGTGCATGACCTCCTGCTATTTAGAGTACAAGATGCGCCATTTAAGAAAACAGATCGATGTATGCACTCCTTCCTGTGTGTGCACATGAGTTATTCCCGACTATGTGTCATTCAAACAGTAACGTAACGATACCAGTCGACGAAGCCAATATCAATCAGGAAAAACTGCACGACCAACTAAATTAGCTGTCGTTCCGTCAGTACAAGCCGGATCCGTTAGCCAACGCTGTAGCAAGGAGATTGCTGATTGTTGAGCCTGCATAAGACGATAATGGCTATATTAGTCAACACTAGCGATTATATTAACTAGTATACTAACCAACGCTGGTAACGTTCTGATTTATACGGTGGTCCTGGAAACCCGTAACCATTCCCCGCTCTGTACTATATTGTCTCTGTTAAAGGGCAGCCCGTATTTACTACAGCACAGACGGGATTTACAGCGGCGCCCAGCGCCTTCAGTAAAAAAAAATGAAAAAAAAAAACGAGGGAGTTAGCATTTTATGGATAGTCACAACTGCAAGAAAGTCGACAGATACGCAAATTAGAAATTAGAGCTGATTTTGGCCCTCCTAACCTGTCGAACGCCGATATATACACTAAAAAAAAAGCAGGCGAGCAGACGACGAGACGGTCACTCTGTTCCCGATCATACAGATCAATTTGAGCGATAATGGATCAATTTCTCAAGCATAATCTGAATGAAGACGGCACTATATCTTAGAAGCAAAATTATATCTAGGCGTACTCCATCCTCTCGCGATTTGAAAAGCGAAAATTCCCAACCTACCACACTTACACACACTCTATAGATGCACTGCTTAAAACGGCCTATTGTTTTCATAGCGTTACGTGAATAGTTACGAATGTTAAGTAATCTTGTATAAATGATGGTAAGTGTCGACGTTAAGTGTCGTCTAACGTTGGATAATATGTACGCAATCAGCTGTTACAACTGCCACGCCATCTTCATTCGATCAACGTCCAATAGGCGTGCTCGCATCACACATACAACCTCCGGACTCGGCTCTGTGTCTTATTTATTTATTCCTCGTTGAGCAGTGTTGACTCGCGCCTTATTTTACGTACGCAACTTCGAACGATATTTTGTGTAAATAGAATCATTAACCAATTATGTGAACGTTTAAGCAACCAATTCCTCAGCTCCCGCGGCCGAATGTAAATCGCTACTTCCTTCTTTCCCTCTCTTTATTATTGTCCAATGACGAAGGAGTCCCAGTCTAACGGATTTGCCAACCGAACGAGGGAGGGGCGAACTGCACGATACACATTTTATGGACAAGGAAGGTCGCAGTTGCTTCTGCCACAAATAGCACGATCAGAGACCCACTGGTTTCTTTTTCACTTCTTTATTTCGATGAGCATCGTCATAGACTTTACTTGCACGGTACACGTGCCGTGCCTGCGTGCATTGTTGCATTGTTGCGAGCGCGTTTGAAGGAACAGCGTCAGGAGAACGAACAAAAAACGACACAGTAGCGCAAAGCACGGTCGTATATATCCAATCGCTATAGTGTACAACAGCCATCGGTTTTTCCCGCGCGCGTGTGCTGTCCGCAAGCGCGCTAGCAGAAAGAAAAAAAAAAATCAAGACGCAGCGAACAAAGCTTCACAATGGAGTTCAATGCTCCGTGCACGACCTCGTGCTATTTAAAGTACAAGATGCGCCGTTTAAGAAAACAGATCGAGGTATATATACACTCCCTCCTGTAAGTGCGCATGCGTTATTCGAGACTAAATGTCATTCAAACGGTAACGCAACGATATCAGCCGACGTAGCCATTAGACAGTTATGATTTACCGTTACAGCGTGATAGCGGAGGTTATAAGGGTATGGCGTTACCGTGCAGCAAACGTTCGTTACTGACAACGTCTTGTAGTTCAGCGATACAGCGTTAACGCGGTTTACGTGCCCCAGCTGGGATGGTGGCGCCATCTATCAGACGGTTGATAAGTTAAAGAACAGCGATAAGGAAAAGAAACGAGAATGTTTGACTATGTCGCCTGCGCGAAGCATTGTTACAAGTTTATTCTATTAATAATAAAGGTAAATATGAAACACGCACCAAACGCGGAAACGTTTATGTTGCCGATTCGTTTACATCAATCTTCTAGTTAGGCCTACAGACGTTCGAAGTGGGCAGCTATCCCAAAAATTATGCTAACTTATTCATAATACTCGGTCGCCGAAGCTAACTGAAGGCAATCGAAGCCATTTTAAAGAGTCGTTCGCTGAGATCGAAGTGATTCTTTCAACAAGTACGCTAAAATCACTTCCAAGCGGATGTCCAAAAGCGCCGCCATGCTTACGGACACCACGCTAATACGGTAACGTTACGGTTAACGGTAACGTTAAAAATGCGGTAAGCGGCACGGGTAACATACGCATCTGCACATGCCCACTTCGATCCCATTATCCCACTAAGCCCGGCATACTATAACTGTCTATTATTAGCCAAAACTGACTTACGAAATTAGCGGTCGTTTAGTCAGTACAAACCGGATCCGTTAGCCAACACTGTAGCAAGCATATTGCGGATTGTGGAACCCGCATAAGCCGATGTTGGCTATATTGGTCAGAACTAGTGATTATGATAACTAGTATTTACAAGCGCTGCTTACGTTCTGAGATTTACGGTAGTCCAGGAAACCCGTTACCGTTCCCCGCTCTGAGCTATATGGCCACATTCCTTCCGCAAGTTTTGTTTCTGCCCGCAAAGCATGCCTGCGGTGTTCGAGAACCTTCACAACTGCAGTAGATCATTTAGTTAAGATTACGCGGACAACGCGATCATTGCAGATTATCCTGGAACCAACGTGGGCGCTAGCGATAACGCTGGAATATTCGGCGGCACATGTATAAATGCCGACGCGCTTTACCGCTTTTCAGTTATTCGACGGCCGACGCAATTGTTCGCCGCCATCAGTACCAGTGTGGCTCGCTGCAATCTGTCTTTTCGCTGACCGGCCACAAGTTCGGCCTAACAAACAGTTTGATCTGCGACCTGCAGTCTGCTCCATTCGTCAACGTCACGATCCCGTGAGAACATCACCTCCGGGATGGGCCCACTTAATGTGACATGCGCCGACATATCCGTTTGTTACAGGGAACGTCCATCACTTCTCTCTCTCTCTCTCTTCCAGTGCATGTACACTTCGTTCGTACTGCACAGGTGCAGTGGTAATCAAGCACAACATATCATCGGCCAGCTGCATGCGTCAATACTGAGTCTTTGTACACGCCTTTACACTTTAGCAACTGAACTAGCTATTTAAGTCCCGTTGACGCACAAGAAAACAAGCGCTCAACTCCAACCGTACACTCCCCACGGTCTGGTGGTTATGTGGTGTTCGACTGCTGACCTCGAGGTCATGGTATCGAACTCCTGCTACGGTGGCCACATCCCCATGCTAGCAAAATGCTAGAGGGTCGTCTGCTTGGATTTAAGCACGTGGTAAAGAACGCTGGGTGGTCGAAATTTGCGGGACCCTCCAGTATACGGCGACTAGAATAATTGCATCGTAGTTTTGGGACGTAAAACCTCACAAATTACCGCTAACCCTAGCCGTATTAAACTTCGCTGTACAAGTTTCCAACGTCACTTTTTTTTTTCCCACGCTCCTAATGCCCACTGAAATCGGGGAGCGTCTCGAGAATGCCCCTTAATCTCTTCGCTCGTCATCGCAAAGCGGCACGACGTGAACGTGGCCTGTCGACTGCGCACAGGCTTTTCCCGGTGTTGTCGGGCGTGCGACTTCAGACAGGTGCGCCGCCGAGGCGCCAGGCTAAACGACTCCGCTCCAGGCAACAGACAACAACTGGGCAAAGCTAGCCGTGTGAGTAAGGGAATACACCTGCGGAGGGAGCAGCGAGATCTAATCCGGCATCCCTGCTGCCGCGTGTACATGCGTCTTTGTACCGCTTGATCAAGAGGGGAGGGAAGGAGTGACGTTCTTAATTGATGACTTCTCGGCGGCTCTGCTGCGAGCCAGCCCCGCCAACAAGCGCTCTTTCGCCAGACTCCACCGCGTGACGCAAATAGATGCCCCGCGTGTGCGGCCACGGGCAGCAAAGGCTGCATGCCACCATCAACGCTTCGAGCCCACGCGACAGATACGTGCAGTGCGGCGAAGACACTGTGGTCTTCGACGTAGACATGCAGTGCGGTGAAGCCGTTACCTTCCCGGCACGACACGTATGTAAAGCCCATCAATACAATAGTCCGTTGCACGTAGCAGACGAGAAGTGGCCTCGTCCACACATTGATCCGATGCTCCACAAGAATGAAATGACCCACGTCTTTGGACTTCATGTAAGACATGAAGACTAGCCCATTATGCACCACTATAATGGTTTAACATTCGGTCAGCGTTATGTTGAGACGGACCAATTGTGCGGGGCACCACCCTCCTCCCGTTTTCTTGTGTGTGCGCACACGAGTGTGTGTAACTGTCCTCTTCAACCCGAAAACATCAAATTAGCAGCTCCCGTTCCTTCTTTCTGGAGCCCTGACTTGTCCCGCAATTTTCGCTTCACTGCACGCAACTCGCCGAGTGGAGTTGCACTGGTGCAGCCTGCGGAGGCCAACGGCCTCGATCCCGAGCCGCGGTCGTCACGGAAATCGTTCCAACAGGTGCGTGGCGGCGGCGGTGACCGCCGCCGCATCCCACCGGCCGGCTGGCGGGATGCGTAGCGGCGATATTGGACGACGCACCGAACAGTCGCGACGCAAAAAAAAAAAAAAAAAAAAAAAGATGGCACGCGTGGCCTGATAGATTTGCGAGAGCTACAGGTAGAGTCGGCTCCCATTAGGTCGGGTCAAACTACGTGCGCAGCGGCTGCAGCAGCTTGTATATACGCGCGGCAATTGACAAGAGAGAGATAAAGATGCAAGGAAAGGCAGGGAGGTTAACCAGACGCACATCCGGTTTGCTACCCTGCACTGGGGAAGGGATAAAGGGGAGAAAAGAGGTTGCAGAGAGATGAGAAGGTACACACAATCACGAGCACACTCGGGGAGCACACACAGTATACAGGCGGTCGCTCAGGTTTGTTGACTTTAGGTAAATTAGCAGTGCTTTAGTTGCTTTCTGTGCAACTGAGGCAGATGCCCAAGGTCCTAGTACCATCTGCACACAAAATGGTCCGGGGTCAAAACGGAAACTATACAAATGGTCAGGATACAACGGGTAATCTCCGCAAACGAAGGGGACACGTTAATGCGACAGCCGCATGCAGCAGTGCCAGAGAGGAAGGAATCTGCGCCGGGTACGGATACGTGGACGTCGCGCCGAATCGCGTAATCAGCGGGTGCAGCGAAACGGCACGGAGCAGCTGCGCACCATCGCGTTTTCTTTTCGCACAGTGACAAGGGAGCGGCTGGTCATCGTTACGCGCATTTCATTTGCCAGGGGCGATTTCGAACTCGGAGGGTCACTCGTGGTGTGATCAGTGTATACCGTTTGTATACTGTGTGAAAGTCCACAAGTTTACTTGTTTCTAAAAGCCTATGCATGCATGAATTCGATGAATTTCCTGGCAAGTGCTTTTTAGACATTTTTGTCCTTCCCCTTTGGTAATGAATCACACAATAGATCTGATATGCTGCCTTTACCGCGCGCTTTTAGGCCGCCTACGCGAGCCAGTCCATATTGGCGGATCACTTCGTCACGAAGCCCTAAAAGAGTTGCACTTGCAAATGTGAGTAACTCGATAACGCAGACATCCCGCATACAAAGCAGCACTGTGCGCGAATTGCTTTGATAAGGTATACTGAGAAATATGCGACACGCGCAGCGCGCCTTGCGTATATATATTTAGAAATGCAACTTCTCAAGAACCTGTGACTGCAACACTATATTCATTTCCTCCGAGATCCACAACGAACGGGTCCACCCCGAATCTCGGAAGCCACGTGCGCGCGGGGTACGTCGGTTTCTCCAAGATCAGCTTCGGGCGCCGCATATCTCGGAGGCAATCACGAACTGACACGCTGGCGCTGCATAGTTTCTTTCCGAACCGCAATGAGGCGCACGACACGTCCCGGTACCATCGAGCGGGGGCCGACCGTGCATCGGCCGCGGGCCCTGGCCGCCTGCGAGATGTCCTTTGCGCGACGTTTATTTATAAGCGTTCCTGGAACGCTTCCCAGAGGTTCACGGATCACTCGGGAAGAAAACGAAACAAAAACAAACAAAAACGCCGCGGGAGCGTGTGTTGCTTTTGAAGTTTCCTGTATGGCTAAGTCACCCCGAAACAGCAAACACCCGTTTGTACTCCGCGCACCCCTCATCTCACTCCGTCAAACCCCGAACTCCCGGACCAATTTGTTTCTTCCCCCCCCAACCCTCACGCTCTTTCTGTCCCGCGTCCAAACGCCTCGCCCTCACCTCTCCGACTTGAGGAGTCTATACGCGGTACTGCTTGAGGTCGCTGCACGAAGCCTTGAGATGAAGAGTTCGAAGCACGCGTCGCCGCGACCAGCTGCGGATGAAGTCTGTGACGACAGAGCGATGATAAGGCTCTGACGCGCGCGACGAAACGGTTTTGGCACCCGCACTCGGATTCACTGACCTCGGCATAATAAAACAGCGGTCTACCTACGCTCTTGGGTCTGCGTTCAGGGCCGCAGCCTGACTTACTTTAGCTTCACCCTGGGTACGCAGCTCGGACGCTGTAAATCTCCTTCCCGACCGCGCGACGACGGCCTCAAGCAGTGCGGTGTTTTTGCGTTCAGACAAAAGGCGGTGGCGCGCCTTTGTGAAATATGGCCGTACATATACGCAATCGCGCGAGCGAAGCGCGAGTCGCATGACGTCTTTAGCTTTATTTTCTTTCTTGTTTTGTTTGTCTCGTCATTACCCGTGGTATATGTTTATTCTCGCCCACAGAAATCGTTACTTCGGGTACTTTGCCAGCGAGTGGTTGCTTATTCGCATAACTGTGCTAAATTTGAAAAATAAATTAAGAAAAGGGATAAAAAAAACGAGACGTTTTAGGGTTCAGCGCGCTTCAACAATTCAGCAGCCTTCGGAGCTTACACCTGGAGGGTGGAAGCAGACGGTTAAATGAAATGTAGAAACAGTAACGGAACTTATACGGGGGACTATATACACGAGTACCATGGGCCAACTAGAACACCACAACTCACGTCGTCAGTCTGACAACGGCCGCCGCAGTTCAATGGCCTCTCACACGTTTTACCAACTAACGCGACCTTTCGTTTCCTACGACCGCGACAGTGTCCTCGCAAGGTTCGTTTCATATGCGTACCGAACCCTGTGCCTCGCCCTCAGTCTCTTGCGTTTCCTGTGAATCCGGTCTGTAACTCTTAGCGACTGGCGGTTGTCTTGACTTCACGCCCCACTCTCTGCCCACGCCATTTTCTTCTACGCTCCCCGATTTCGACAACGATGTCTTTCAAACTTGACACCTGTTGTTTGTTCCCTGACACGCTCGCTCTGCTCTGGTCCCATGCAAAGAAGCCGCGACAAAAACCATACGGATTTCGCAGAAAAAAAAAAGGCACACGATTGAAGAAAAATCCATCTTGGTCCGGCAATCGAACCCAGCACCAACGTCTTTCCGGTGCTGTCACTATACGTATTGAACTAGCCAGGATGCAGTGGATGGTTGTCGATTATTCCTTTCATGATCTTTGCGCCATCCTGCGGCATTCCGCAGAATCCATTTGCGACAAGTAAGTGCATACACAATACATTTATTGCAACAATATCTTGCAGGTAATTAACCAATGCGCTGCGGAATAAATAAGTCTAGGAGCTAATTACCGCGTAACGGTCCAAGACGAAAACCGCGCGGCGCATTCACCAGCGCCACGGAGCAGGCCCACTCGGCTACTCATCAAGGCACCGGAGCTGTGCAGTGCGACCTAACGACAGAGAAGACCTCGGAAGGAGGGGTGCCACCCGCTCGTAGATGTATCGCGGAGCGACCGCGAACACTGCACTCGGGTTACACTTCCTCAATCCTCCCCCCTCTCCCCCATCGCTGGCCGCCACCCCAACCACTACTCCGCTTTTGCTTCCTCGGGCTGGTCAAGCGTGTGCACCCCCTTCCTGGCGAAAAAAAAAACATCTAAAAGACGCTGGACGCCGTCCGAGGCTCACCAAGGCGGGTGCCAGGTACGAGAGCTCAATGTACAAAGGCAGGCCGCTTATATGCCTACAGTACATACGGGACTGCCGCTTTGGAAGTGTGGCCGAAAGCCTCAGACGGCGCACGGCAACAACGCGCACAAGATCAACTGCCGCGCGAATGCACCTCTCCTCCCCTTACACGGGCCGCGTTCCTTCGTTCATTCGACGCGAGGTGAACCAAGCGCTTGCTTCCACGAGGAAAGAAAGAAAGCGAAACAAGGAAATAAACAAACAAGAGAGCATCCCCACGCGCTGGTTGCGTGCTACCCTCTCTCTCTCCACGCGGGCTTCCTTCCTTCCCGTTAGCGCGGCGGCGGCGGCCGGGCGTCGGCGGCGCCGAGAGACGTTAGAGCACAGCCGGGTCGGGTCGTTGAACCCGGCGCCGGAGGAGGAAGCCACGGAAGAAGAAGAGGAGGGTGCCGCCGCCACAACGCTGCTTCCTTCCTCTCGGCGCCATCATCGCCTCTCTCCTGCCTCCTCCTTTCTATACTGCCGTCAACGCCAGAGGAACGGTCGCAATGTTGCGCAGCACACACGCACACAGCGCACTGCGTAGCTGAGGGGTGATGGTAGGGGAAGGAGGAAGGCGTAACGTTCAACGAGGAGGGGCAGTAAGCGCGTGGCAAGGGGGAAAAAAAGAAGCGTAGCCCCATTTTATGGCCAAATGACTGGGCCAAACCGACACCCGTAAGCGCGCATGCAGCCCTGCATGCTAGCTTCCTTCTCGCTTCTGTTTATGTGCCTTTCATCTATTATTTTTTTCATTCTTTAGCCCGACATTAGTTCCCTCCCGTGCTACCGCTTCTTCCTCTTTCCAAACTCCCGCTCCCCCGTCAGTTGTTCTTCCCTGTACTTCCCCCTATCTCCCCGCTTTCTTCATTGCATGCTTTCAGTTTCTCTCTCGCTCACACATCTAACGTAAGTTCTTCAAGCCAGGCACAACTCTCTTTCTTCGCATCCTCCTTTCTCTCCTTTTTCTCTCTAGCACTCATCTCTCCATTTCTGCTTGAGCGGCAGTCACTTTGCATGCGAGCCCACACTGACACAGAATCCCGCTCGCCCCGGATAAGAGAGAGGACGTGGCGAAAGGGCGAAAAAAAAATGCAAAAACAGCCTCGCCCCACCGTGTTGCCGGGCGCGTCTGGATGGATCGGAGAAGCAACAACTGGCGCGAGAATAGTAGCAACAGCGGTAGCAAACCGCCGTTACCCTCTACACTGTTGCCGACTGTTTGGAATGCATCTCCACACGTGCGTTCTCGCGAGTGCCGTTCTTTTTTCCCCTAGAGTAATCGAAAAACGCCAGGCGTTTTAGAGCGAACGGGTAGAACGGCTCCCCTCTATAGAATGGTACTGACGTATTACAAGCAGCTCCTCCAATGAGGATTTCCTGGGCGCCGCCATATTGCTCTATGGACTGTCACTAAATGTGTGTGCCTTTCCTAAACTCGTGAGTCACCATTTTGCATCGCAAGTGTCTCGTAGCACTAGCCGCGACTGCCGTGAGAAAGCTGCGACGTGCAACTTGAACAAGGTCACGTGTAAGATGGTACCAAATTCACACGGGAGCTCTAGCACGCCTACTTATACAAAGGCTATAGAAGGATCTATCAGTGATCTCCACCAGTACTCTAGTGGACCCCTACCCCAGAGTTATGCAAAAGCTCTGTTAGCTCTATAAGTACGCTACAGCAGTGCTCTCTCTGCTCTATAAAGGGCTTTACAAAAGCTCTAGCACAGCTCTATATTAGGCCTATACTAGGGTTCTAGCAGACTTCTATAGCAGGGCTCTACGTGAGCTCTATAGCAGAACCCTATATGCCGAAGATCTCTGACAAGCGGGAGCCCTCGAGCTCGAGTGCTTGCTCTTCAAGTGAGCAACGGCAGAACGTCGACCCGGGACGCTTTTGGGTCGAAAAGAAGAACGCTCTTCCGGTCTTATCTGGTCGGCACTCGCATCGCAACGGGACCGCGGGAGATAAAGGCCGCGACGACGACGACATGCACCTTCTGCTAATCGCCTCATATCATTTAGTGCGGCGTTCGTTTCGGTTTACATCGCCAGGTCACGGTGGTACATACCATACGCGCTCCTCATCCACGTCTGACACTTATTTTCGTCAGTCTCGATGAAGGTTTACGTCATTGTTTCGCTTGATCTCTACCAAGTGGTCACAAAATATGAGCCCTTCAAAAGATGAGACTGCAAGACAATGCTAACACAAAGTGACATACATACATACATACATACATACATACATACATACATACATACATACATACATACATACATACATACATTACATGCGTGCCTATATGCCCACCTGCCAATAGAGAGCATGTTCCGGCTTTGAGAACCTTATATAGCAGCTCTATAGCCTATCCATTGTTTGTAAACAGCAGCAAGCGCCGTCGGCATAGATAGATAGATAGATAGATAGATAGATAGATAGATAGATAGATAGATAGATAGATAGATAGATAGATAGATAGATAGATAGATAGATAGATAGATAGATACACAGACAGACACACAGACAGACACACAGACAGACAGACTGACAGACTGACAGACAGACAGACAGACAGACAGACAGACAGACAGACAGACAGACAGACAGACAGATAGATAGATAGATAGATAGATAGATAGATAGATAGATAGATAGATAGATAGATAGATAGATAGATAGATAGATAGATAATGTGGCCAAGTACCCTTTGCAACGGGCGGACTCAATGAAGTGCCCTAGCCATATTGTAAAAAAGAAGAAAAAAAAACACCAAGAAAAAGAAAACATGAGTTAAACACACACACACACACACACACACACACGCGCGCGCGCACGCACGCACGCACGCACACGCATGTCACAATTCACAAGTCACACACTTCCAGCACTATGTGTGTCCGCCTTGTGTCCCTCCACCACACTTCAAGGCGAGCTTTCGTGGTGCGCACGCTTTTGCCACAGCGGTTTCCCTCCGCATCCAGAAATCCGAGCGCTTGCGGCAGAGTAGTGCCCTCTACCCTAGGGGGAGTCAACTTCGACCATCGCAGGAGCAAGTGCTCGATAGTCTCCCGCTCACCACCGCAGGACATGGACACCGCCGCGCGCGTCTCGGGGGCATACTGAGGCGCTGTAGCGACGTCACGCGGGAGGCTCCCGAACGCGTTGTGCTCGGATATGGCCTCCGAGATGGCGGGCGCACGGCACGCCCACCATCTCGGAGGCCATATGTCTCGGAAGCAGCTTTGCAGCTACTGTGCCAGTTGTCAAGTGATGACAGAGCGTGGTGGCGAGCTCATGGAGAGCCGCAACGTCGCCACAAGCGCCGCAGTATGTCGACGGCGCCTACCGCTGTTTCCAAACATGCAATATAGGTCTAAGAGTGCACGGCTGACGTCGTCGAGGGCGACAAGTAAGCCAGCGCAGTGGAAAGATGATGATGATGATGATGATGATGATGATGATGATGATTATAATTATGATGCCCTAAACGAATAGCGCTCACCCAATCTGGGGGAGTGGAAAGCTGCTTGTTATCTCAACCTTTTTCTTCCTCTGTTTGCTTCTAGAAGCGCCGCGAGTCGCAGTACAAAATGGCCGGTGTTGACGTCACGTTAATAGGTGAACCCAGAGATGATATCGTCAAACAGCAATATCACCTGTTATCGCGCCAAAATCCCCGATTTCGAGAAACTAGCAAGCAAACAAACAAAAAAACAAAGCGACCACGCACACCGCAACGGCGCAACTCCGTATAAGTAACTACAGAAAAATATAAAAAAGAAAAAGAGGTGGCACCTTTGTGTTCTTTTTTTTTTTTCGATTATCCCAAAAGTGGTAGGTTGCCCGAGAAAAACAAAACAAAAAAAAACTTGTACCCATATGTAAACAAGGCGTGAGCTTGTGTATTCAGGCTTTCTTCCCGATAACGAAAGAAGGAAAGTGCACTCCCCCCCCCCCCCCCCCCCACAGTGCACTCGCTTCACCTCACTTCGTAATCTCGCTTCCGGAACATCACTGCCTTCTTTTGCACAGCAAAGCAAGACCCACGAGCAGTAGCCAACTCAGCTGCTATTCAGCTTCTCAAAACGATAAGCAAGAGAAAGGCGAATAACCCAGTCCTACCCTTTGTTTGCGATAGCCTCTCTATCAGTTACGTTTCTGCAGAGCCGAGAACAAAAAATATAGTCCATGTTCATTCATACAGAACAAATTTACGACGAGGGTCGTTGTTTTAGATGATAAGAAGCAAGAGATAAACAACAAGGCATGCAAAAAAAAAGGTGGATCCTCTTTCCATACGAATCAGTCACGACGCCGCCGTGAAATGTGTCCTCAAAGGAATAATAGTAATAATTTCTGGGGTTTTACGTTCCAAAACCACGATATGATTTCTGAGAGACGCCGTAGTGGAGGACTGGGGAAATTTCCACAATCTGTAATCGTGGTGGGAAAAATGCGTACAGTACTCAGAGTCCACATCGTTGAATATCAGAAAAAATACATGTTTTTCATTTGTTTATAAGCACCTGTTTGTTGCTGCTCTGTCTTAATGCGGCGGAATGTACGAGTAGTTTCAGTAAGAAATAACCCGCAGGCACCGCGTCAAGCTACACAGAAGAATCAATCGTGGACTCCGCTGCAACACCTTCATGCCGAGCGGAAAAGCCTTCACTAAGGAGCTTGTGCAAGCGAGTTGGCGGGCTTCTCCGTTGAACTTCACACGACAAAGTGGATGCGATTCTGCTGCAGAATTATGTCTCCGAAAAAAAAACAACTAAATAATGCACAAAGAGCAACAAAAATCGGCATCTAGGCACCGGAGAAATGTTTTGTGAAACGCGCTGATTCAGTTATGTTGTCGCCTATAGCCACTAGAATACTGATACATATTTACGGAGGCATCATTTGATTAGTTATTTACTTATTTATTTATTCATTATTTATTTATTTATTATTTATTTACTGCTGCACAACATAAAAAATTAGTTCATATCCTCGCGACTGACCACCAAAATAATTTCGGGATTGTAATGGCTAAACCTAAAACATTTTCCCGATTAATTCATTCCGCGAAACCACCACATGACATGAACGAACTTCCCTCTATTGTTACTATAGTTAATTGTACTTTATTGCACAATTTTTAGGCCAACAAAGTAATAAAGTAGTATTGCTGCATGCTATGCGTTTTTTTTAATGTTGTTGTTATAATGTTGTTGTTAATATGTTGTTACTTATGCCATGGCAGCTATATAAAAATTTACTAGACGGTTTACCCTTCTTCACCTTCTCTGTTATGCGACGTTTTTGTTTTGAGCACTCCTGCGAGTGAATGAATAACTGGAGGAAGTCTTTATTTCAAAAAAAAAAAGGGGGGGGCGGAGTTAAGAAAAAACGGTGCCAGTGTTGTATATCTGTGGCTGCGAATCGACCATTTGCCTGTGCTGCCCCGCTTAGACAGCTTTGTTCGTTCGTGTGTCACTGTTGCACTCCAACATAGACACACTACACCCTAACACTGTTTTCAGTACGTGCATTCTCGGATGGGCAAAATAAGTGCACAGCATTTTCGCGACTGGGCCGCAAAACCAAAAGGGGGGGGGGGGGGGACAGAGACCACGCGCTGCTTCGCACATTGCCCGCAAGAGGGCTGGAGTCACCGATGCACCTGCTGTCGCCAGCGAAAGCACACATGTCGTAGAGGAAGAAGAAGGAGGCAACAAAGTATGCTCGCTTGGTTGACTCTGCGCATGCTTCTATCCAATAAGCTTCCCTCTCAACTTCCAACCACATCACGATTGACCCCCCCTCCCCCCCCCCCCCGCACTTCACCTACTCTCACAAAGCAGTCAGGCAAGGAAGCAAAAAGATGCAACACACCTGTGCCCCACAATTACGCACCAGCTCTCCGGTTCCCATCTGCTCGCGCCTCTTGTCCGTGAGAGACGACACGTCATTCATGCTCCTACTATTCTTCTTGCGTGCAGTACAACCACGAAATAAGCTACCCAGCTCCCACCATCTTGTCTTCCGCTTCGTTACGTCAGCCTACTCGTTAGTGAATATCCATGAATGTACTTCTCTCCCACCTGTAGAACACTTCCGTTGTTCCTCACGTTCACAGGGCATTTGTCATCCGAGCACCCCACCCTGTGTGCGCTTCTCTCTCTCTCTCTCTCTCTCTCTCTTGCACGCGTCACTTCCCGTCTTTTATCTCAGTCCGCCTCGGTGGAACAGCGGTGCTGGGCTGCTGACCCAAAGTTCGCGGGTCCGATCCCGGCCGCGGAGGTCGCGTATTATTATTATTATTATTATTATTATTATTATTATTATTATTATTATTATTATTATTATTATTATTATCTAGAACGAACGCTAGTTGATAGTGGTACTTCACCTGCAGCGTCCCAGGGCCACCCGTCGAAGCTATCAGTATACGGTAAGACTGAAACTGAATTGTAGCCGGGCTTCTGAAGAGAGAGTTTGTTCTCTACGGGAGGTCATCTCCGAGGCTTATATATATATATATATATATATATATATATATATATATATATATATATATATATATATATATATATATATATATATATATATATATATATAGATAGATAGATAGATAGATAGATAGATAGATAGATAGATAGATAGATAGATAGATAGATAGATAGATAGATAGATAGATATATCATGAGAGCGTCTCTGTCAGGAACACCCTACAAAGTAACGGAGTTACGTTTCTTTCAATTTTCGTTAACATTAGGAGTGTCAGACTAAAACTAAAAAAAAAAGTGTACTCAAAAACTGCGACTGTCTCTGAGAAGCATACTGTATCTGCTATAGCGCAATGACAACCCTGCTCGCGATCGGTGTAATCAGGGTAGGTAGTGGAGTCTAGTAGTGGTAATACACGTTCAGCCACGTCGAAATTAGTTACCCGCCACGGTAGTCAAGTGGTTAAGGTACTCGACTGCTGACCCGAACTTCGCTTGATCGGATCCTGGCCGCGACAGCTGCATTTTCACTGCAGGCGAAAATCATCGAGGCGCGTGTATCTAACACACAGGTGCACATCTATGTTCCCCAATAAGTCTAAATTGTCGGAGCCCTTTACTACGGCGTCCCTCACAATCATATCGCGAATTCGGGACGTAAATCCCAACAAATTATACTAAACCAATTAGTTGAACAAGTATGCTCAGCGGTTGCTATAGAACACTGGCCTGCAAAGTATGCAAGGCTATAGATCCGCCGGCTACCTACAACATCCTTAACCTTAACTTTAACCTTAGTGGCTCGCGCACGATAGCCACTATTCCTTTTGAGTCATTAAACTTGACACAACTGATTGATTGATTGATTGATTTGACACTGCACAAGGACACCAACAGTTGTCTGTATATAAAAGACAGTTTCCAGTAGAAAAAAAAAATTGGCCGCTTATATGCGTGCTTCACTGCAACTGTCATCGAAATACGATAGTCTTCTGTCGGCTTTTTTTTTTTTTTCGTGATAGCGCCGCAATTTCAGCGCAGCTTAAAAACACTATGGTTTTTAGAATTATTTATCTATGCATTTTCTAATAAAAGAACACAGCCCCTAACACTTCGGTATTGACGTTGCACATCAGTACGCGTAATGTTTGCTGTTTGACCGGCATTGTTCACAAGTATGAACGCCGCCATCAGTTCAATACAGGCGGGCGTTCAGCAAGTGCTTAAACTTTGGCGGGGCGGTTGAATCATGTGACAGACAGACGTGCAGAAAAACAAGGCGGAAAAAACAAAGAGACAGACCGAAATTTCTACGTTCTATCGTCTTTGCAGAAAAAGAAGGACGGGCGGGTGGGCGGGGTAGGGGGTGGCTGTCTGGTCTGAAAGAACTCATGCGCAAGGAAGGACATTTGAACGTTCTTCGTGGTTCCAAAAGTTCCTGGCGCCTCCACAATCCTACGTACCTCGCAGAGAACGAATGGCTGACGCGGCCAACGATTAAGCCGATAAGGGAGAAGGTTCGGTGAGCAAACTAATATGCGCGCCGGATGCGCGGATTTTCCCACAGCGCACAGAGACACAGGGCACCGCGGATCCGAATGCGCGGTTAATTGAAATTCCGAATACTGCTCGACGAAGCTGTTACTTTACCGAGGAGTAAACGCCCCCAAACAGAAAGCGCAAACCGGTCACCAAGATTCTTATCGAGCGGGTATGGCTACGTTGTCCGCTAACGTAAATAACAGCGAGGTACAAATAACTTTCAAGATTAGGGCTCGCGGTACCGAAAAGAGATCGCCCCAGATGGAACGAAAACGCAAAGAAGACAAAATGAAATCGCTCGTCGCCATCCGGTTAGTGTTCAGCGCGGCTGTTCGCAAAGATTAGCTGCGGACAAATGACTGGATAAGTGCACACTCATCCCCCTCTTTTTTTTTACTCCAACAATAATAAAAATGAGTATAATATTACAGAACGACTAATAGAAGAAAAATATGCAGTGGCACTGCGGTTAGGGATAAGCAGGCGGAGCGGTTAGAGAAAGTAAAAACGTTGAACTACGAAACCGAGGGAATGGGTTAGGAGGAGAGTCGAGAGAAAGGGCAAAGATATTCAGAGTGGGGTGGGTGGGGGAATCGTTCTCTCTCTACGTATCTTCTCTTTTGATTTCATCATCGTCGAAATACGCGGGTTCCCTGTCTCACCCACTGTCCTCTTTCTCCTCCCTTTCTCTCTTTCCACCGACACCACCCTTTCGCCGAGGTCGACGACCCCGCTCGGCTCTGGCGGCAGTGGCAAGCCCCGGCGCCGGTAGATCGCATCCGTTTTCGCTTGTCTTTTATTTTTCGCTTTTTCTATCTTTACGTCAACTCGTAGCCACTTCCTTTTATTATTTTTTTCTTCCTTTTCCCCTCTCTTCTTCCCAGGCTGTCGATTCTACCCTCTCCCTTCTTTCTTCAGCCGTCGCTCTTTTGCTTCTTTATTATTGTTTTCCCCCTTCCCCTTCCGTTTCGTTTTGTCATGGTTTCCGCCTTCCCGCCGTTATTTGTCGTCGCCGTTCGGCCAGTGGTTACTCGCTGACATCGATTGGTTGCTGGGCTCGATGAAACCGGCAGACTTAGTTCTATTCCCGTATCCCCGGCAAAGCTGATTCGCGAACGCTCTTTCACTTTAGACTTTCACGAAATCACGCAGGAGCGCACGCAGTATGCACGCACATGATATGATACGAAAAAAACAACAAAAAAACGGCACGGCTGCTACGGCTTCGAGACGCAAATAATGCCGCGCGTGTATACGACTCGACAGGGTTAGACTGGCTGTAGTAGGAACAGACATCGCAGGAACAGATGAAGTATCAATGATGAAAAAGACAGAGTAACAGACGAACGCAAGTGTTGAGTTGTTGAAAGTTAAGGTCCGTTTCATTCCTCCACCTTGCGTTCTAGTCTCTTTCTGCGACATGCCCCGCCGCGGTGGTCTAGTGGCTAAGGTACTCGGCTGCTGACCCGCAGGTCGCGGGTTCGAATCCCGGCTGCGGCGGCTGCTGCATTTCCGATGGAGGCGGAAATGGCGGAGGCCCGTGTGCTCAGATTTGGGTGCACGTTAAAAGAACCCCGGGTGGTCGAAATTTCCGGAGCCCTCCACTACGGCGTCTCTCATAATCAAATGGTGGTTTTTGGGCCGTTAAACCCCACGTATCAATCAATCTTTCTGCGACATGCTGCGAGCCAGTTTACGTGGCTCGACGCACGGCGATCGCGAGTTGGAGTCTTGTCTGTCGCAATCCCAGAGGATTATCGGGTGAAGTCCATCTGCTTTTCAGAAGACACAACGTTCGAGGTTTACGTAACAGAGACTCGGTAGCGTTTGCATTGGCGTTCCATTTATTTCGATAGAACGAATTTCGAAACGCTACTGAATGTTATGCGTTGTTTACGACGGAGCACATGAAATGGGCTCGGTCGCTGTACCGGACACGCTCCGCGGCCGGACATTTATTTGTGTCTTAGGAAATTGGATGTTATGATCTGGTTAACCTCCCAGCCTCCCTGTTCATCTTTATATCTCTTTCTTTATCTCGAGTAAGTACTTCAAAGCTGTCTTTTTTTTTCTTCTTTCCATACAACCTTCCAGACGGCTATACATGATAAGGAAAACGAACATACAAAAAATGATCGCCACAGTTTTTTTTATTATTATTGTTCAGCAAATCCAGAGACAAAAGGTAAAGTAGAATGATAGGTCACCAAATCACTGCAAATGAATGTACCAAAGCACAGTTAAGGAAACTCATTGGATGCACTTGAATTGTTCGCATGGCACGCAAGCACTTACCATACACAAATATAATGAATCTAAAAAAAATACCTAGAAGTGAGTGGGGCAAGAAAATACGCGTGCAAAAATGTCTATGCAACAAAGATGCGCTTACTGAAACTTATACCGGGAGAAGAAATGGTGGAGAATGAAACGGTAGGGAGTGGGCAATATTATTCCAGCAGTCTTGGACCAATCACAATCGAGTCTGTAAGTTTGAAGAGGTCGGTGAACCCGCACGCGAAGCAGGGGATATACGAGGTCTTGCGCAAGTGATAAAAGCAACGCGATCAATTGGGAAAGGAAATATGTTTGCCTTTCGATCATTCCCCGCACAGGGGCTGCAAGCGAAAGCAAATATATCTCGGGTAAAACTAAAAAAAAAGAAAAACGAACAACGTCCCTCGTTGCGAAAGTATCTGCTATGCTGTTTTTGCCTCCAGTTCCCCGGAGAGCACTTGTGCGATCATCGAATTGCGAAATGGGTGTTGCCGAAAATGGGACCGCTCTGATGCGTGTCCCCTTGTCGTTCATCAAACTCGGTGACTTGACGTTCTCGAAAGCGCCGCCAGCGGCAATACTGCCGAAACGGATAGGTTCTGCAGGTGTATGCGCTTGGACAGCTCGCGAAGTAATGTAAACAAATAAAATAAAAGACAATCGGTTTCTTCTGTATTCGCTCGAAAATACAGAAGGAGCCGAGCAGGGGTGGACAAGAGGTTTTCACCTCCACCGAGGCCTCCTTGACTACGCCAGTGAGTGGAGGGTATAACCTGGACGTTGCGGAGGTAGAAACAAAATATCGGCCGGTCGTTTGTGGCAACAAAGACAGGCCGATCGGTTCTCTTACCAGAGCATGATTCTTTTGTACAACGCTCCAAAGCGAGAGACATCAGGCGCAGCCTGCCTGTGTGAAATATATATCCTGTCAGTGTAAAATGTATACACTCGACAGACCAGACTTCAAACTTAGTTTCGTATACGCAAACAAGGCGCGGACGGTCGTTCACTGCACACGAGTTATTTGAACTCGGCAGCGTTTACACACTGCAGTCAGCTTCGGGACTCGTCGTGTCGACTTCAGATGTTACCCCGCTATTCGACACGGCTCCAATTCGAAATTGCGACGCGATTATAATGGATATCTTTTCCTTTCATTTTTTTTTCGTTTCTGCTTTCAATTGTGCACACACGTAGTATGACGCCCGGAGAATTGAAATAGTCTCCCATTGAACTGCTCAATATTGCCCTCTTAACACCCCCCCGTGCCGTACTTGAAAGTGAAACGGAAAGCTCTCGCATTTGTACGAAAAGAACGTAACAATGCGCGTACAAAAAACACTGACAAAAAAAAAAGGAACAACGTCATCATAATGAGTTCTGCTCTGTTCGCACGACTCCCCCCCCCCCCCCCCTTTGCCTCTTTGCACCACGCTCGCACTGCCCCCCCCCCCCCCTATCTCTCTGTATAACTTGTCGTTTCTGTATTTTCCAACACATTTGCGCCGTCCCGTCACAGCTTTCCTCTTGGTTTAGTGTCCAAAAACTGAGTACTCGGCCTCCACGTGTCTGCAATAAACGCTGGCTTATGTATGCAGAGAAGCGATAATCAGGTCGACACACCCACCGTTTTCGAATTGACGAGCCAAATTACGCATGATATCTCTATAATGTCGTCGAGCATCTGCTTCACCTGAGAATTAACGCATGACCTCTTGCTCTTTTTGCGACATGCGCTATAGGCGTGATGTCGTACTGGCCGTTCGGTAGGGCCCGTTGTAATGCGGTGCTTCACGGTTGGGGTCTGCTCGATTTTTGTAGTGGACGCAAGACAGTCACTACACGTGCGTAAAGTCATGCGTATCTGTTCCTGCTGCGCAGTAAATATATATATATATATATATATATATATATATATATATATATATATATATATATATATATATTCGCGAATTTACGAGCGTCTATATATAGAAGCCGACAGTAAAAAGTCTGCGACCCAACGGCGAATTGCATGCTCTAGAGGGGAAACCGTTAACGCAGAAATATGGCCGATGGCCAATTTAGGCAAAGCCCGCAGGAGGCAACGCCATCGCCCTTATATATACCGTCGCCAGTTAGGAGCGGGGTAGCGTGTGCCCTAAGTTTGGTATCATCCAATCAGCGAAGAGAAAGTAATGTCAGGCGCGTGTTTCGTATATGCGGAAGCTCACAGAGCGAGCTTTGTGCAATAATCCATCGATGACCATGGATAAGCACCAAAAACGATATGATCGATAAAGAACTCGAAACGTATCAGGCACTGCTAAGGCGTCCGTCATCACGGCCGCTACAGCCACCAGCACGATTATCATCATCATCTTCTTGATATCATCATCATTGTTAAGTCTACTGAATGTTCACTGCCCGACGAAGGCCTCTCCCAGAGATTTCCAGTGTACCTTTACCGTCAGTGCGCAAGCTCCTTCCTGCGAATAACATGGAAGCAGATTTCCAATTTCATCACTTCTCTTTCTCATCTCACAACTGCGTTCACAATCTCTTCGCATCAATGTCGTTGATTTCGAATAACCGCCAGTTGTTTGAGGGTTGCCAAGATGAACTTTCTTGCTTCGCTTTATGTCAACATTGCTCTGTTTAATGTCCATCGCTCTGGATGGCCTTTTTTTTTTTATACAGGTACCACTATATATTTCACAATGCCATCGTCAGCTGAGGTTATTGACCCAGTGTATACGTATAACCTTTCCGCAAGTCTTCCTTTCGGAAGTGAAAACACGCATCACCAGCGGGCGAGCCATTTTCCCACTCTTTCATTATAGGTTTATTCTGGCTGACCGACCCGAGCGTATCGGTCAGCAGCGGTCACGTGCACGCGCGTTTACTCTGTCTTCGTCCTCCGGGCTGATTGACTCGCCAACAACAGCATAGTTTCAGTTTGTCTCGCTGCGACTGGGCGCACTTGGTGAAGCGAACAGGATACACGCATATTTTTTTGCCATTACCCCGCCACCTTCGAGCTGGCCGATGTCACCGACTCTACCAGTGCAAGGCGTCGCGCTTTGCCAAGGAAAGCACGATCGTTTGGGGAGAATAACCTTCACGGGGCTTTGCTTGCTTAGCGCACGATCTGGAGAGCCCTTGACCCCGGCTCGCAAACATCCCGCTTCATCCTATCCCGACACCAACCAAGCAAGCGCATCCCGTATACACACACAAGCAAGACGCACGCCGTGCCGCTGCTACGGCCCTGGTGAGCCCCTCCTCCCTCCCTACTCCCTCGGAGTGCCGACAACCCCACACATCCCGCGCCTTATAGGCTAGAAGCAAGCAAGAAAGATACCTCATTCATCGCGCGCGGTCCTGGGAAAGGGAACGGATATATTTAAACAAAAAATTAGAGATGCAGCGAGGACGGACTCGAGAGCAGAGAAGGCTTTGAAATCTTGAAATCTCGCCCAGGGTGTTTGCTTACCAAAAACCGTAAGCCTAGTTGCCTGCTGACAGTGTGCTGGAAAATGCAGGAGAAATGTGCTGGGCAGAAATTTCGGTCATCGTAACGTATACACAGTACGTGTGGCAGTAGCATGACACTGACCTGCACAACGCTTTTACGCGGTTTCGGCATGACGACGCTTATCGCAAGATAAGATGCCGGTATATATTCATTGCTGCTGCGAAGAGAAGCAATATCTGAAGAAATCCCATTGTAGTTGCGCAATTACGCTATCATTGCTGTATTCATCGCTGGAGACAGATATGTTCTCCGTTGCCAACATTGGTAACCAATATTAACAACACTGGAGGCTACCAGTACAGAGTTTAGACTGCCTATCCTAGTGCTTAGAGTCCAAGAAAACATTCTTTTCTTGCGGACACGCAAAAACGCTCGGGCGAGTCTCTTGCCGTTCCCGCCTCCCAATGATGCATTGCGCTAAACGCCCCGAATATGTCGCGCCAGCAAGGCCAGCAGTATAGCCGTACTCAGATACAAACTCTGACGAACGCGCAACGGGATTGTATACCCTTATTGACCGTCACAGTGGACGGCACCCACAAGAGACCAGGGTCGGGACTGTATATTGTGCGCACCTGCCGTCACGGCAAACTGCGGCCCAGCGGACCATCAAACGGCACCTCGAGTTGAACGGCATCCGGCACCAGTCTATACGTCGCATTTTCCCACTCGCCACCGCGTATAAGGCCGCCCGGCCTTTCGGCACGGGAGGTATGGGGGAGGAAAGAGACGGAGGGGCGAGTTCCCGCCAGCGCCGGGTTGTTGCACCCGGGGTCGTCGCGTCGCGTGCGAGCCGCGCGCGGGTGGCGACAACAATAACAAGCCAGCAGGACGTCGCCCACTGCCGCCCCCCCGTAGCCGCCGAGGCGCGTTGCGACGGAAGCGCGCCGGCAGCCTGGGAAACGGTGCAGCGCTGGCGGAAGAACTGAAGCCATTCCTCAACGTCAGAGGGTCCGCTGTAGGGCCTCGCGAGGCTCGCTCAGTTAGTGAGTGCCTTATTGTTGCGAGTGGCATACGAGCAGGTTTATTGGCTAGTTAGTTGGCTGGTACGTTTAGGTGTTTTCCAGGGGCGTAGCCATTGGAGTCGTTCGACGATTTCTACTATATATCCTGAGAGGGCCTGAAATATTTGCCATTTGCACGCGTATATATGGACACGCACACGAACAAACAGACCATTTAACGTGAGAAACAAGTCTAGGATCATCTCCCCCCCCCCCCCCCTTCAGCCTAAGCGCCCCTTTCCCCCAGAGAACATTTTCGGCATCGATACTTGTGATATCAGACAGCGTCAATTGGTCCATAATTAGAAGTGCATTGCAAAAGAAAAATTAATAAATGAAGGTGAAAGAGTGAGCGAGCGAGCGAACAATATGAGCGCGTTGCAAAGCCACGCTCAAGAAGCTTGGCCGAATTAGCGCCATTTTAGAAGCAACACAGATCTAAAGAGACACACGCTGGCGCTTTTTCTTGCTTCTTGTGCGAGTCTTTTCAGCACCCTATAACGCCGTGTTTTCCAAGACACCCCCCGTGCTTCCACAACACTGCGCCCTTTTAGCAAAACTAAGACTCTTCCAACGACGGGGCGCGTCATTCAACCGTCCCCTCGGCCGGCTCGGCGTCCTTATCGCGTTCCCGTGCAGGGACGTGCGGCTGTTCAATGACCGGGCACGGTATATATACACCGCGATTGGCCCTGAGGTCTTTAGCGGCACGCGTCCGAACTCCGCACCAGGCTCTTGGTGTGATGGAAAACAGCGTCGCTAAGCTGACAGCCAGGAACGGCAAGCGCAGATAGATGCGATGGCTTACGCTGTGGTATATTGGGTGGTCCGACAAACTCAATGAAAAAAATCGACGCCCTAATCACGTTGGCGGCCAGTACCACCGACGACCGTTGTCTGCGTCCGGACTCTTCACTGTCCCCTGTGAAGACGAAATACACTCGGATACTGCCCTCACAGCTCGTCAGCCCTGAAAGTCATACGATCACTTGCTTAGTCCTTGAAAACAAATGAATGGAGTGGTCGGCTGTGGATAGGCTGAGCTTGTGTGTGTATGGTGTTGCGATCTGAGTACGCTCGCGTTTTTTTTTCTCTTTCTCGCTATCTCTCTTAGCCCATCACCACCCTATACTGCCATACAAGCTAGCAAACTGAAGAAGAATCCGAATACAATCGACGGTTCTCGTCTTCGAATTGTCTTGAGCAAATGCCCAAGGGGGCGTAATATTTTCCCCCACTGTTTTATAGTTTATGAAAATGTCTCTTTCGCACTTGCGATTACACAGCCGATTTTGTCAATGCGCAACATTACCAAGCTCTTGCTCTGTAAAGAAACGAAACGAATAATTATCGATGCATATTTTTCATCACAACCACTGCGCAAATGAAATCTTAATTGAATTAATTTCACAGCTATAAATACCCACCAATATTTCTACTTTGTTTCGTTTCATCCATAAATACACGCCTCTTGTTTGGTTGCTGAATATAGATGCGCGCGAAAATTTTCGCAGCAGGCCCGCACGTCTAACTTAGTGGCCCGGCGGGAATACGCACTCCTATGACCCACACGGTGCGAAGGATGTATATACCTCGATGGCAAAAACAAGTCGGAATGACGACAAAAGATAGCCGCGCACATAAAGCGCCGTTGCTGCATAATAGAACGGCCGGGCAAGCTTTTATGTCCCGGCGATGTCGTATAGTGGCTCTATATCGTCCTAAACACGCGCGGAGCAATGCGGGGGACGAAAAGCTTTTACTGCCGCTATAACACAGGGGTCATCGGTCCGCTACGAGTAGGACCACGATTCAAGGAGCCACTAAAAGAGCCCCCTCATATTATATAGAAACGTATTACGCTACGATATACTTTTGCATCCGATCCATTCAAAGCGAGAAAAACAAAAGCAATATCGTTACCAGTGCACCCGTGCACGCTAATTTCAAAAGAGAGCGGATAAGAGATCAAGTTTAGTGGAGTCTTAACAGAGCTCTATGCCTTCGGAGTTGTATTGAGTCAAGCGCGTATGTACTGCATTCTCTTGGAACTGCTGAACTTTGACTGTTACACATAAATAACGTTTTTTTCTCGAAGAATTAATGTGATTTTAAGCTCGGACTATGCGGGGATCTTTTCCGTAGTTATGAACGGCGCAAAAATCGTTCGCCGTTCGTAACTATTAATCAACAACAACTCGCCACACTGTCAGTGTTAATGATCTTTTCCATGCCACATTGTTCTGTCGGAAGGCGGGGAAAACGGCGCGCGAATGCAAGAACATCACAATATTTTAATTCAAAGAGCCATATGAAATAAGTTGTTTTCGATTCAGCAGGAGGCCAGAATTAGGGCTTCCGCCTGGTGGCGTATACTCGAAGATGGAACAATGTCCTCGCAAAATTTCGAAGAGACCAAACAGAGAGATATTGAGGGGGAAGGGGGGGGGGGGGCTTTTAGACTCAATTGAGTCACACTGCGGATGAGCCTGAAACTAATGACCTTCGACAACAGAGAAACAGGCAGTGCTACTTACTAACTTTGAGGTAGTAAATTGTTAGAGGTCCGCGTACACTGTGCGATGCCAGAGCACGTTACACGTACACCACATGGTCGAAAATTTCCGAAGAGCTCCACCATACACGACGTCTCTCGAAATCCTATACCGTGGTTTCGGGACGTAAACCTCCGTATATCATCATCTTCGCGATATTACAGGATTCAGACCACATATACCCTTAAGCTATGCATTTTACACCATACACAATACAGTGTTATTACATCGACGTGCCGTCATCACATACCTAAATAATTACTTTTTTTTATATTCGAAAGACTGCCCTTCGGCATCCAAAAGAATTACTTAAAATACAGCGCAGCATACCTACAACCTTGAAACCGACGCGATGCGTTCGGACTGTGTCTCCTTTTACAAAGCCGCCCACTTAAGCACGTGCATACACATTCACACAGACACACACGTCACCCGCCAAGTGAGTCTCTCACGCTGTTTCGTACCAGGCCTTCCGGAATCGGTCGATAACCCGGGGTTCGCGTTCCACCGCGCGGGCTGCGCGTAATTAAAGTTCAACACAAAAAAAAAAGAGCTCGCGAACGCGGGCACGAAAAGAAACACACACACGTAAAAGCGAAGAGCTTCGTGGTACCGCGCCCTTTCGATACCGGCGGTTCGCTTTAAAACACTCGCGCACATCTCCCAGCACCCTCCTCCACAACGCCGTATACCACTCCGAACCTTGCTGCTCCCTTCACAGTTTCATAAAGTGTATATGAAAGCGCCGCTATACTCGCTGTCACGGGCCCGAGGAACGTATTAACGAAGACAAGAAACGATAATAAACGCGGGAAGCGCACGATTTCGAAAAAAGAAACAAAGAATAAGTACGAGAGAGCGCGCGAGGCGCGTAGAGCGCTGAAGGCTCAGCCATGGCGGCTGTTGAACCCGGGGCTCGGGCGCCTGGACTTTCGTGGAATAAGGAACCACTCGGTTCTCTCCCCCCCCCCCCCCACTCTTTCTCCTTCCGGTGGGGATGTATAAGTGGGTGGATGGAAGAGAGCGACTTCAGTTGTTGTTTTTTTACTATTCTGCCGTGACTCTGCCGCGTTTAAACAACCCTTCTCCTGCATTTCAAGCTTCCACATGAGTTATACCTCGTCTTAAAAGCTCCATCTTCCAAGCGCTCTGCGCGACGTGCCAGCCTTTCGTTCAAATAAAACTAGAAGAAATAAGAAAAAAAAAGAAATACGTTATTAATAACAAAAATTGTTTGGGTTTAACGTCCTAAAACTACAACATAACTATGAGAGACGCCGTGGTGGAGGGTTCCGTAAATTCGGGCCACCCGGTGTTGTTTTTTTAATGGGCACCTAAATCTGAGCACGCGGGCCTCAAGCATTTTCGCCTCCGTCAAAACTTGGTCCGCCGCGGCCGAGATTCGATCCCGCGAACTCCGGTGTCAGCAGACGAGTGTCTTAGCCGCTAGACCGCCGCCATGACGGGTAATAAAGGCGTTCTCGTTGCACGCTCTAGTTCATGTGACGCCACATCCCTGGCGCGACTATCGTCATGGAAGCGTCAGTGGTGATTCGCAGAGCAAGTAAGCAACGCGAACGCACTAGAAGGAACGAGACGACATGAAGTTTTGAGAGAGCGATGAATCGGCCTAGTTGGTGGCATCGAATATTGCTGTTTGGGTGACGTGCTGTTGAGTTATGGCGATATAATTTTTTTAATGGGGGAGAGTGCGGGGGAGGCCACCTACTGCAATTGAATTCGCGCCAAGGGGGGTGGGAGGCGAAGAGGATGCAGACGAACTTTTGTGATCTTAAACGCAATTTATTAAAAAAATACATTCAAACTTAAATCTCGAAAAGGATGCTTGAATATGTCTATAACTGACGGATTCCCAAATTGTGGCCTACTGTCTGCTCGTTTAGGCATGGAGGCCGCCCCTGCTTAGAGCTTTCCAACAAAAAGCCAAGCGAGCAAGCAAACTGAAAACTAATCCACAGTGGTTTGCCGGTTAATGGGAGTTCAACGAGTCAGAATCACAATTACTTACCTCTAATTACCTACAGCTTTGCCTTTATGGCCAACACTGGCCTGCAACGCTGGTAATATACGAGTCAATACGACAGACATCAAACAAACTCGACGAGCTTTCTTTCATTCTTTTTCTTTGGCAGTGGTGTCTTGTACCTAATGCGCACGCATTAAAACGCTGTGAAACGCAGTTCCTGCGAACGCGATACCGGCACAAGGTCGCGACGACGACGGCGGGTGCCAAATGGGCGCTGCTTCGACGACATCGTTTTCGCTGACGACGTGACGGGACACGCAATGGGCGACCTCTGTGTGCGTAAAGCGTTCTCTTCGTCAAGAGCCACCCGAACACCCGTGTACTGCTCTCAATTACTCGACATTTCTTCTGGAGCCTTCTTTCGCGTCGGCTTAGACCTACTCGGTCCTTTTCCCCTGTCTTCTGCTGGCAACAGGTGATATCAGAATACAGATGTCGTAGACACGCCTCCGTTGTCATCTGAGATGAGAGACAAGCTTTGATTCACGAAAACATCAGATTTTGGAACCATTTACATAAGACGCACGGGCGTTGGCATAGGTGCTCCCATCTCGGGGCTGTTGAGAGAACGTTTTCCTGTGTATGTAAACGCGACGTGATGAATCGAGGATGAAACGTCGAACGCACCACCGCAACTGCTCGCACGCGTACGCGTCTACTGTAACACTGTTCGGCGGGTTGTTAAGGTTACAAAACATCAAGGATTCAGCCCAACAAGGCGTTACTGAGACCCGTACGTAAAATAGTCCACATTGCTGCTGACACGCTACTCTGTATATGAATAGAAAAGGGGAAGTGATGATTCCAGAAGAGAGAAGAAAATAACAAGAAAAAAAAAGAATGGACGCGAACTCGGAAGCGAACAAGCGCCACGGATCCGGTGATGAAGCACACCATCGAAAACGATGATCATAAACCATCATGATTGATTGCTGCTCAGGTGAACATGAAGTGCAGAAAACGTACGTCGTTTTCCTTTTGGGTACATATATTGAATACGGAAAAAGCCTCACTAAATTGCATAATCAATTCTTGGCCGATCCCCTTTGAGTGGGTATGGACCATGTTAGCGGAGCAATCATGATCATCATGCCTGAAGTATTGCTACAAGTAGGCGAGAATGTCTTCCTATTGTCATGGCGGTCTCCAAGTTCCGTCCTTTTTTATATGGAACTCACTTCTTCATCGTCACGGACCACAACGCACTCTGTTGGCTTTCATCTTTAATTCTTTAATTAATCCCACAGGTCGACTTGGTCGCTGGGCTCTATGACTGCAAGAGTACACCTTTGCAGTCACATACAAGTCTGTACGCCTGCTTCCGAACGCCGATTTCCTCTCCGACTGGCGTGTCGCACACCGTCCCTGAGAACGAAGCTTGCGTGTGCTCCGTTTTCCCAACTGACCCACATAGCCGACGAGCAACGCCGTGATGCATCCTTACGGGCTATCGTCGAGCGCCTCGAATCCTCACCATCGGACCGATCTCATCGCCCGTTCGTACTCCAGAATGGTACACTACACCGCCGCAACTTCCATCCAGACGGCCCATCTCTGCTGCTTGCTATACCCAAACACTTCCGCTCGACTGTACGCCAAGAACTTCACGACGTTCAAACTGCCGGTTACCTCGATGTGTCCCACACATACGACCGGATTCGCCGTCGCTTCTATAGGCTGCAGGTCTCGCACGTTCCGTTAGAAGATACGTCGCGGCGTGTGAGGGGATGTCAGCGCCGCAAAACACCGTCGACGCTTCCAATTGGGCGCCTTCAACCACTCGACGTTTCTTCTGAAGCCTTCTTTCGCGTCGGCTTAGACCAACTCGGCCCTTTCCCCCCGTCTTCTGCAGGCAACAGGTGATATCTGTGGCCACAGGCTACGCCACACGCTACGCCATCACGCGCACTCTTCCAACAAGCTGCGCCACATACGTCGCCGAATTTAGTAAGCGCGGCGCGATCTTGCAAAATGATGCTCCAAGCCAGCTGGGCCCAGACCGAGGCCACACGTTTCTACCGAGAATCATAGCGGACATCCTGCGCTCAAGTGAAACGCGGCACAGGACTTGCTACGTCGTACCATCAGCAAACAAATGGCCTCACGAAGCGTCTGAACCGAACCCTAACCGACATGCTTTCAAAGTATACGTTTCCTCAGGACCACTCCGACTGGGACCTTGCTATACCGTACGTGACATTCGCGTACAATTCTTCGCGCCATGACACGGCTGGTTATTCCCCAACTTTTCCTATGGTACGGGCGAGAACCCACCAGTCATTCCGTTGCCAGCAGCTCCGACCACTGAATCTGCCCTGGACGCCATCAGCCGGGCCATCCACGCACGCGAAGCCGCTCATACCCGCACTTCTGACCTCCCACGAAAACCAACGGCGTCGGTATGATCACCGACACCGCGACGTGAACTTTTCACCCGGTTCGTTGGTTCTGCTGTGGTCTTCGACCAGGCACGTTGGCCTGTCTGATACACTGCTCTCTCGGTACACAGGGCCATACCGAGTGCTTCGTGCGGTGATTCCCGTCACTTGTGAAATCGCTCCTGCTGCCTCGTCGTCTTCATCCACCCCTCGGGACAGCGACATCAAACGCGTCGCACGCCCGAAGCACTACCACTCGCCCAACGAAGTTGACGTCTAGATGCACCGAGACGGCGCCTTTGCCGACGGGGGTTACGCTACATGTATACGCTGCCGGAAAGCATACTGTCGACGCACGTGTGCGCCCGACGAAGTGGACGAAGGGCGCTTACTGCTCGAGCTCGGAGCCGGACTGGCCAGCGCTGGAACCGCTCTTGCAAATACATTTTGTGAATACAGTCTGCCGCGTAAGCGACTCGTTACTCACGTAAAAATAGGCGCAAGTGAACCAATACACCTATATTTACCAATATGATACCAATATTTACATAATAACAATATTTACATGATACCAATATTTACAAATGGGCTGCAAATAAGTATAGGCTTCCCTGTATGAAATGCTGAATCATTCAAGCTTTCCCTTTAGCCAAATTTCTGATAGGCGATTTGATAGGAACTCAAAAGCTCGTCGCTGAAGACAACTACTGAAGCTACGTAATCGAACGTGATCTGCGCCCATCGAGGTACAGCTTAGCGCTCATACGGAACCTTGCTGTGACGTGAACGAATCAGGAGAGTTGACCGACAGTTGGCCCTGATGCAATTGACCAGACGTCCGTACCAGCGCGAAAAACTTAGCGGGAAAAAAGTGGGAAAAGGCGCAGTGTACAAAAAAGTACACAAAGATGTATAAAACTAGCTATATTCTTAGGACGCACCAACGCCTGCTTAGGAAGCATATGGACCCTCGAGCAAAAGCTTGCATGCGAGAGCCTGAAACGTTCGAGAAAGCTATCCATTCCCGCCTTGTTTGGAAACGTATACCTTCGATCAAATGTTCCAGTGCATAGCGGCTCTTGCCACCATATTCCCCGCTATCAGAAACGTTACGCCCTAACAGAGCAGATAATTACAGTTAATTCGCATTCGCAGATGAGCCTATACGTTTCGTAAACCTGTGCTGGCGTGTGTACAGTATAGCGCCCATTTTTTAAAAGGGAAATGAGCTTCTACACGGACTACGACCGGTTTCGGAGGTCAGGCATCGACAGTCGTATTTATTTAACCATAATCCCGCATACCGATCACGCAACAGCACCAAGCGCTCGCTGTTTCGTTTTTTTCTTTCTCTATTTAGTCGTATATACGTTCTAGTTAGGCCGACATGAATAATAGTCTTAACTATACTGACCCAAAGGTCGCGGGGATCGAATTCCGGCCGCACCGACCGCGTTTCGATGGCAGCGAAACGCTGCGTGCGCTTGGATTTAGGAGCGCGTTGAAGAACCTGCAGGTGGTCGGCATTTCCGGGGCTCTCCATAACGGCGTGTCGCGTATTCCTATCGTGGCTTTGGGACGCGAAACTCGGACAATTATTCAGTCCTTAGACGCCTGGTCAAACGCCAAACTGGACCATGGCTATCAGGTGAGGTCAACACGGGCTGACGAAAAACAAATAACAAGAACCGTCGCGTGTATGACGTCACAACATGAAGTCTTCATGACGACACTCATAGCAGTATTTGTGACGTCATCTTGACGACGCTATGGCGTCACACAACGCGACGCCACTAGTCCAATATAGAGTGATCACGGAGGCAGTTCAGCAAAAGCAGGTGGACAGCACGAAGTCTCAAGGAAACACATACGGATTTCTCACAGCGAGCGCGTCCCGTAAAGGCAATGGTCCCGGGTTCAAAAGCCGGGCCAAAAGGAATTTTCGTACAACTCAGAGGCTTTCTTTCTGCATAAATCCGTATGGATTTCCTTTTGGTTTCGTGCTAAAAACGGGTGTTTGGCGATTTCTGTTTCTTTACACTTCCGCCACTTTGCGGAAATCTTGAGAACCGATACTCAATTACAGTAACGACTTCTTTCCGAGACTTGTGCACGGCGAAGTCGCCGCCGGTAGCGGACGACGTGGCGGCCGACAAGCGTTATGGCGCTCGTAACGGGACGGAAAATCCGGTTGTTGGCGCAGGCACCATCGGCCTCCGTCGTCAATTCCTTAGTAGGTCTCCCATGCTGGGGCCGACGACTTGAGAGGGCCGACTGGAAGTGGGTCTCGCGGCCGGCACGGAGCTCTCGGCGACGAGGGGCCCTCGTCTGGGGGCGCACACAACACGGCTAAACCTCACCGCCGTGCCTCGCGAAAAAAACAAATGGAACTCCCGCTTCGCAAGGAAAGGACCAAGGCTGTCGCGAGGCGCTTTATATACGAGCGGTTCCAGATTGCCGGCAAATAAAAACGCGGCTTTAAGAAATTGAAACGACGGCCACGCGTTCCGGTGCGAAGTTATACACAGCGCGATGCACTCGCAGTCGTGCGGAAAATAAAATATTTGCCACGAGACATCGTAATATAAGACAAAGTTTACGTCCAAAAACGAGAATATCCATGGTTATGACAGACGCCGTATAGTGGAGCGATCTGGAAATTTCAACCACCTGGGGTTCTTTAACGTATATACGCCTAAATCTAAGCAAGCCCACGGGCCTCTATCACCTCACTTCCGTCGAGCCGCGGCCGCCGCCATGATTATGGCACATCAGTGGTCGCGCTTCTTCACACACAAACACACACACACACACACAAACACACACACACATCCACACACACACAAAGGCACGGGCGCCTATATTATTATATATAGTATGTGCGCATGTATGTAGTGATTGATTGTTCTATTATTGCTCAGTTACACATATTGTGTTATGAAACCATAGCAGAATGGAATGAATTGCCGCTACTAACCCGAAAAAGGGTCACTGTAGATTAATTTCAGAATAACCTAGCACGAAATTAAGGAAATATACACATGTACTCATGCTGTATCGGTGGATGACTCTGAAATTATTTTTGAGCATTCTGTCTTTATTTTAGTGTCATGTACGTACGGGATATTCTCCTTATGTCCGGCTGTGTATCCTTGTACGTAGGGTTCGGTTATGGTTTACACCACTACCGGCAGACTTCGCATGTATGGTGTAAAATTTTATCAACCTATCAACTAACTATTTCCTTGTGTATGCCGCCGTTTCTTTCATTTATTGGTTTCTGTTCTCGTATTATTGTTTACCTATGCATTTTTTCTTTATTCTTTGAACTGTCTTCCGTTAATATTATGTAATGTATGTTTTGCAAAGTGCTACTTTTGACCCACCCTGTAACAACCGACAGGCCAACAGTATATATGAGTAAATATTCGCACGCTCACAGTCCGATAGCCACTCTGCGACGTAGGTCATTATCATTATTTCTCCCCACTTCAGCAATCACTGGCATTATCTATTTGGAAAGAGGGAGGACGAAACCTTTGCTTTGAAAATTGCCCGTTTTAGCATGTTCACGAGAGCGGTACGGAAAAAAAAAAAGAACCTGCACCGTAAGTCATGGAATGAAGATACCCTCCCTTTCGCATCTTCTTCGAAAATGTCATCGATTCCCATCCACCGATACAGGTGTTCTGCTTGTTTGCTTTCGACTTCCATAGAACAGCGTGTCCCCCTTCCCCCCTTCGAACATACCCCCTCAAGCGACCTGCCAGTCGAGCGGTATCCATTCATCGGGGACACATTTTTACGACGCGCTGCTTTCTCTTTCTCGCTTTATTAAAACTTCACGCGATACGGGGTATTAAAGATTATTATTTTCGATGAAACGGCGCATTGCTAAACAAAGCACGAGAAAAAGGGTGCACAGGACTAGCGAATAAACGAAGCGCCGTAAAATGAACTCAAACCAACTCGCCCAGCAAGCCATCTTGCTTCAATATTACCGAGCGAAAAGCAGCACGAAGCCGCTGCTTCCCCCTTCGACACCCACTTCTCCCAAGGACACGGCGGTCAGGCGAGGAAGCTCGCCGCGCCGAGTCAACGCCGAAACAAGGTCGCGGGCCCCTTCATGACTCGCGGCAGAAGTTGGATTCATGGACCATTCCGCCGACCTGCAATAAAGTTTATGGACGAAACAAACTTAATCATGCAGAAGTTTGGTTTGGGCCAGTTCGTTCACGGTCAAACTTTTGGCGTGCACTGACGAATGCAACAAAAATTTCAGTTGTAAGTTAGCGCACGTCGCGTCTATCATGTGTGTCTCCCTCCGTTTGACAGCGCTCACCCCCCTTCCATGAGTTTGAAGCTTGATAAGTTGCGCACAGTGAACTTTTTTATTTATTTGAAAGCCTTATGTTCAACATCAAACGAGAAAATTCACCACCGGTAATCCACATCGGCAGAGTCAACACGAGTGGTGCAGAAGATCATAGCGTGATGACGTCACCGCATGACTCCATAACGTCCTACAATAATGAAACGATAACGTCACTATAGAAGTCACAAAAACGCCACATAGCGTGACGTTCTATGATGGCGTCATCCAATGAGCTTCTAGAGAACTTGCTGGAGTGGCAATTATTGCCCACCTGTGAAGCCGCACCATACGATGGCGGCTGCGGCTGCAATCTCACTAGGGGCATGATGAGCTGTTGGCGTTCGTGTTTAGAAAAGATGGTGAACGATTTAGAGTACTTGGTAGTCTACTTGAGAGAGCGTAAAGCCACCCCGAAGGCCTCACCAGGAAATGGAACCAGCTGGAATATGGCGAAAGATAAGGAGCGTTTTCCTTCAAACGCCGAACAAGTTTAACGTAGGAACTTTTGCAGGTCAGACAGTGCTCAAAGTGGGCCATCATGTAACTAGTTTTGCTTAGTAAGCCTTGAATTCAACGCAAATTTTATTGGATATTACGTCACCGGTACTCGTCTTTATGTGTTATTTCATCGGAAAGAACTATATATTAATTTCTAATTAACGTACCATTTAGACTAACAGCCACTTGACTTTAAAGTGGGAACCACCACAAAAAAACATGTTTGCAAGTTCCTTGGGGGGAAAACGCTGGCTTCGCCATTGCTGACAAAGCATTGCGGGAGCTTCCGCTCCAGATTTTTTTTTTTAACTCGTTGGCCTCATCCCATCAGATCGTCTCTTGCTGAAAGGTGAGCTAATCACGGAGGCCATGCAAAACCAGGTTAGGTGCAGGCAGTTTGCCATGCCTCTGATGTCGGAGACAACGCAGCACCACTTTAAGTACGGAAAGCTTTTGGAGGGGAGCAGTGGTACATCAACCGGGTAGGAGAAACAAAAGAACATGGAATCTCCTAGAGTGGCTGTGAATCATGCATATAGGCCATCATCATCATCATCATCATTTTTCACTTTAGAATCGTCTTAGGCGAATGTACAAGAAAACCTGCGAGTTTTTTCGCTGTGAGCTACGCGAAACTGCTGGTGATTGAACGGTACGCAATAGACAACCTGTAACGCCTTACTATCGACGCTACCGAATAAGAAAAGCGCGTCAGCGATTCAAGTGAAGTTCAATCGACCTTCTGAACGTTCACGCAACGATTACGGTATTGTAAGCGTCTTGATGGAGGAGAGGTACAAGAGTTGGGTACAGGTGTGGGGGGGGGGGGGGGAGGTGTATGGGATATTAAGTATAGAGGAAACTTAAGTTATCCGCCTACAAATAAAAGAATTAGGCTTGGTTAATCAAAGGGCCATTTTTGTTTGACGCAGACGCAGGAAATTTAAGCTATCCGTCTACAAATAAAATAATTAGGCTTAGCGAATCAAAGGGGTCATTTTTGTTTGACGCAGACGTAGGAAACCGACGACAGATAACAAAGTGAATGACAGCACAAGGGAGAGGTTTGTTTAATGTATTTAGGCGAAGTGTAGTAATTATGCGATGTAGGCGAATGAAAGTTGACGTGTAAGACGACCTGAGGCCGGTGGGTTACGAACCCCCGAACCCTCAGCATC
Organism: Rhipicephalus microplus; assembly: GCF_013339725.1. Classification (NCBI taxonomy): domain Eukaryota; kingdom Metazoa; phylum Arthropoda; class Arachnida; order Ixodida; family Ixodidae; genus Rhipicephalus; species Rhipicephalus microplus. Next base: position 171,919,207 of record NC_051165.1, read on the forward strand.
AAGAAGACTTCAGCGTTTCAGACTTCGCAGACCAAGACGACACAAATCGGTGAGAACTGAATAAGCAGCACGAGAGGACACGGGCTCCGCCCTTTCGAAAACTCCTGGGAACCGAATCACGCCGGCACTGACCATCCTACGACTGCATTATTATATATTATTATATATATATATATATATATATTGCGACGACAAGCTAAGTAATCAGGGGACAGAGTAAGCCAGGAAGTGGGAAGAAGGAAGCGTTACCGACATACACAGGCGCATGCATTAACCTATCTTGCAGGGCGAGTTTGCCCATACCATTCGGAAAAAATGAAATCAGCGAAATCAGCGACGAAGACAGCGTAGATAAACAACCCCACACGCATACTCCTGATGATGAGCACCGTTCCGCTGCACTGATGATGACCGCAACAACGGAAGACACTGAGGGCCAAGGGGCGGGTGGGAAATGAGGTCGACGTCTCACGAAGGGGACACGGTTTCAAGGAGAGAGAGAGAGAGAGAGAGGACAAGAAAAGCTGAACAGCGCAGAACGACGATTTGAGTGGTGCGCGCGCGATATAATTTGCGCCCCAATGGGCGGGGGAAGTCCCCTGCAAAAAAAGACGAGGGGGCGGGTCTGTCCGACGTCGGGGGCAGCGAGCGAGAAAACAAAAGCAAAAAGGTCGTCCCGGAACGAGACTCACAACTGCGCTTTCGTGTACATCTATGGGGCAGGTGTACGGCACGTGCGCGTGAACACACACACACCACAAGCAAGCAGTGTTACGGGGCCCTTATATTCGGCGGGCGCTCGCTGATTTCCGGCGACCCGAGCGACTGACTGACCTTGGCGGCAGGCCACTCGCTGCCTGCCTTGCTTGCAGAGAGAGGACATCGAACCTGGCTCCTCCTGCGGGCGAGCGAACTTTTGGCTCAGTCACCCCTGGGCTGCCCTGGCTGGCTGGTTTGCAGCAGCACTGCCTCGCCGCGTGCATCGCGGCGTGCCCTTCCCTCCACCAGCTCATCCTTTCTCTCACTACCTCGCCTGCAGTGCAAGTGACCCCTCCTGCCTACCTGTTGCCATGCGGTAGTACACGCAGGCGTGAATCAGGTGGCTGCTCGTCGCGCAGAGGAGTTCGGTTTACATAACACGGAGGAAACGCTGAAATCTTTCGTAACCGTACGTACGGAACACAAAGAGTCTGGGCCATTAATCTCTCGTTTGAACGGGTAATAACTGAAGACAGAAAAATATGGAGAAATGTCGAGAGCCAAATGAGGTGAAGGCAGGATTGTCAACCGAAAGAAAAAACTTCTGGTTTGCTTCCCTGCACTGTTTCGAAGGGAAAAGAGGAAATAAAATCAGGGGAGTAAATGTATAAGGGCGAGGAAACGAACTTAGCAGTGTCTCTAGTACATCTCTTCCACGCGAAAACGACAACAATGCCTTGACAGACTTGAGGTCCGACGTACGTCATTTCGGTCTGGTGGCGATTGGAGGCCTTCGTCGCGAGGTTCATCGGAAATTTTTAGATCGTGTGGAAATCAGCCTTTTCTGTACTCTTTTTTTATAAACCCGCCGCAGTGTATTTATACTCCATTTCTTTTTTATTCAATATCCACAGCAAGAGTCTTGCGGTATTAGGTGTATTAAGTGGCGGTATTGAGTGTAGTAGTGAATGTGCTGTGCATCAGCAAGCTACTGCCAGAGTTCACCCTGGCACTGGTGAGTAGTCCTAGCTTTCAGGGCTCCGATACCACAGATGTACCTTTCTGCGGATCCGTAGGAGTGTGCTCGAAGCCGGAACGACACCCTAAGTTTTATCCTAGGTTCCGATAACCTATATCATACATTGCACGGATAGACTCCGATAAATTATAAAGAATCTGATCATAAATAATGCGGCGACGCAAAGATACAACGAACAATCACGCACCCACACACACGTGCTTGTGTGTACGTGCGCATGCTTATGTTGTTTTCTCGTTTATCTACCATTTCAAACAGAGTGTCAAGCCAAGCCTGCTGCCGACCCGCAGGGCGCGGGTTCGAATCCCGGCTGCGGCGGCTGCATTTTCGATGGAGGCGGAAATGTTGTAGGCCCGTGTGCTCAGATTTGGGTGCACGTTAAAGAACCCCAGGTGGTCTAAATTTCCGGAGCTCTCCACTACGGCGTCTCTCATAATCATATAGTGGTTTTGGGACGTTAAACCCCACATATCATCATCATCATCATCATCACCATCAAGCCTGCTGCCGGACCACATCTCCAGATAACATTAACCTTTGAATAGTTTAGAGGAACGGTTCAAACATTTCCTGCACAGACACACATGCGCAGCTCCCGTCGAATCTCGCGAAATATATTATCTAACAAAATACCAAGTGTGAAGAACAGCGTGACACTGGAAAACGAGTGGAAGTTAGCGTGCCGCGCGGCGAAGCGCGTCTCCAGGGTGGCGAAGCAGCGCGCGCTCTCTCTCTCCGAAGAGGAAGGAAGGAAGGAAGCGGCGCAACAAGCGGCTGACCGACGAGGGGCTTGCCCGTTTCGCCCTCAGAGAATGCTGCCCGGCAGCCTGGCACCACTGACCCAGTCGTTTTCTTCTTTCCTGCTTGCCGGTCACTGACCTGCCCGCGACGCCGCCCGGCGGCAACGTCGGCGGAGGTCGGGCGTGCCAGCGGGCGACCTTCCCGTGGCCCTTTTCCCTTCCGACCTCGCGCGAACACAGCCATTGTTCCGAGCCGGCTACATTGTCCTTCCTGATGATGATGATGACACACCGTGCGTCCACCGCCGCCCACGTCTGCGCCGTTATACTACGCGCCGTTGTTCCAGGTCCCGTTCGACCCGCGCGGGCGTTCCGCATGGGATGAACGGTGCCCTCGCAAAATACCCACCGAGCCGGTCACAGCTGTAAGGGTCACGGTCGTCCGGTCGACCTGGCAGGGCATTGTTTGTCCACCGTATACGTCCAATTGTCCCGTCAGTGACTGCACCAACGTCGGCTGTACTGGAACGGAATACGTCGTTTACACTTGAAGCCAAGTGTAATCGCTTGGCTTCAAGTGTGAACGCCGCCCACGCTGGGTTGCTAAATGATGACACGACATTGATTGATATGTGAGGTTTGACGTCCCAAAACCACCGTATGATTATGAGAGACGCCGTAGTGGAGGGCTCAAGAAATTTCGACCACCCGGAGTTCTTTGGCGTGTACCCAAAGCTGAGCACACGGCCCTACAACATTTCCCCCTCCATCGGAAATGCAGCCGCCGCAGCCGGGATTCGAGACCGCGACCTGCGGGTCAGCAGCCGAGTACCTTAGCCACTAGACCACCGCGACGGGGCAATGAAATACACTGACGACTAGAACATCTTCAGGGCTAGTTGGTGCATTCTAGTAAACGACTATAATTTGCGCTCGATCTGTTTTGTGCGTCTTAGTGTTGTCCCTTTTCTATCTGTGCGTTTCGCAGCGTTTACAAGAATGGCAAGTGCACAACGTCGAGCAAACATAACGGGGATGAGCACGCGACAAGAAGGCGCTCAGTGTTTATGGTGACTGTGTTTGCACCACTTCTTTTCGCGTAGGCCCAGCAGGTATGGCAGCCACTGAGAATCGCTGCAAATTGGGGTATATAGCACGAATGTTACATTGAGACAAAATAAACAATTAGCGACAGGTTAGCACAACTTGCTACTGTGATTGTTCGCGAGAACATGGTTTTCTGGGCGAGGAAGACACAACGCAACAGGAAAAAAGAAAAAGCTAAACTGTAATGGTTTATGTCTTTTCACATACCACTCACTACTGCGTTGTTGTTGTTGTTGTTGTTGTCGTTGTTGTTTCCTTTTCTGTTGAGCGACCGCATGTACCATGTACTACGCCACCTAAGTCCGGGGAAGATTAAGCTGTGCGTAAATACCTACGCGATCAACCTCTGAACGTGAATCCTCCAGCTAAGCATCTAAGGTTTACCTGTTCTTTTTCATGTGGATCATCTTTATAACTCAGAATTCGTCACGGTAACCAATGGAACACTATGTGCTCTTAAATGAGAGAGCCGATTTAGCAGTATATACCCGAGTAATGCGTCAGCATCGGAGGACGGGGCGACTAAGGATTCTCTAAGAGCCACGAACAGTAAAATTGATGGCGTAGGCAGCGCCGCCAGTGGTGGCCCGGGCGTCGCACCTCAATGGAGAATGGCCTCCGCAATTAGCTCCGGCAGCACACCATTGCATCGCCAGCGCTAACCATGAAGGCCCCAGGTGGTATATCGTCGAGATAAGAGCGTCGGAAATAATAAAACTACTAGCGTTGTGGGAAAACGCGCCCAACGTCTCAACGACGAGAAAAAGTGTCAGCGCTGTTGCGATCGGCGCCAAGCGTCCGAAAGCGCTAGCTGCCGTGTACACTCTTAGAAGATATTCAATTAGGCTTGATGAGGCGCGTGGCGTACTTGGCGGCGTAGTGGTGAGCGTAGGCTTTCGATACTGGCCCGGAGTCCGTGTTTAGCTGTTGCAAGTAACACTTCTTTACTCATGCTGTCGTACTTACTCATTAGTTCGGTGAAATCACAGCCACTGCCCTGCCGCCATCTTCCGGCTCGATTCACACACGCACCGCCGCTCCCAGAGCCACGGACAACTTTTCAGAAATCACAATATCACCACCAACGTGGCAAAATAAAAAATAAAAACAGGAGCCCTTCTTTGCCGGGAAGATATGGGAAGCGAAGCTCGCTGTGTCCGTGCTAATGCTTTCTTTCTATTGTATCGCGCAACGCTCGCTCCCGACTCTTTCTTTCCTCCATGTTTGGAATCGAACCTTCATCCACGTGCTTAGCGGCACAACAACTCAGCTGCTACAGGCAACAACGAAGGTCATATCCTTGCATGCGCAGTATACAATGAAACGCGGCAAGCCGAATGACAAGTCACCTCGATAAGAGATCAGATTGCCGTATATCAGAAACGACCGATCATTGACAAGCCAACGATCGAGATCACCAATTATCAGAAGGCAGCGCGTAAAAAAAATACACGTTTGAGCGCGGGACACCTCCTGGTGACCCTTTTTTTTTTTTTTGCACTATATAGTAGGCACCGCGTTTATCGCGTGCTACGCCGCCAACCAAGTCTGATTGATTTGATTGATTTGTGGTGTTTAACGTTCCAAAACCACCATATGATTATGAGAGACGCCGTAGTTTGAAGGGCTCCGGAAATTTCGACCACCTGGGGTTCTTTGACGTGCACCCAAATCTGAGCACACGGGCCTACAACATTTCCGCCTCCATCGGAAATGCAGCCGCCGCAGCCGGGATTTGAACCCGCGACCTGCGGGTCAGCAGCCGAGTACCTTAGCCACTAGACCACCGCGGCGGGACCAACCAAGTCTCTAGCTCATAACATACTTTACATAACATACGGACAAAATCTCTTAGCTGTACAGCTGCAGCAGCGACGTCCCTGTTACATCATTCGCCACAGAGGAACCGTGGTTGTGGTGCACGGCTGCTGATTCGAAGGTCTCGGCTTCGATACCCGGCCACATTTCGATGGAGGCGAAACGGTAGGGGCCCGTAGTGTTCGAAGTCAGAGCACGTGAAAAAACCGCCAGATGGTCGAAATATCCGCAGCCCCCACCACGGCGGCGTCTCTCATAATCATATCGTGGTTTGGAGACGTTAAACTCCATTTACCATTATCATGTTACACCAGTAACCAACGAAGCTACGAATGACAGCAAACTGTGACGACGCTTGAGATAAGGAAATAAATGTTCCAGCACCATCCCGCCCTCTATATTTTCCTTATGTCAGTCAGGTTCGACAAACACATGGACCGGCTCGAGCATGAAGATGCAGACGGAAACTGACTCTTTGTTTGATATTTGGTCTATTTTACGCGCAATTTCCGAATGGAAGTGGAAATGTTGTAGGCCCGCGTGCTCAGATTTGGGTGCACGTTAAACGACCCCAGGGCGTCCAAATTTCCTGAGCCCTCCACTACGGCGTCTCTCATAAACATACGGTGGTTTTGGGACGTTAAGCCCAACAAATCAATCGAATCATATTTTACGCGCACGCTTGTACGTTGATCCATATCTTCATCCGCTACAAAATGTCACCGACTCGACCGAGTTGCAATTTTATAGCACAATTAACGCACATCCGGGTGTTCGCAGCTGCAAGCGCCGTTTGACGTAATGTGCATTGCGTCACAGCATCTGCAATCAAAAGTGGCACACTGCAGTTTAAACGACACAAGGGAAAAAAAACAAGACAAACGGTCCCAGCAGCAGGCATTTATTTATTTCAACCGCAGCTTGCTTGCGTTTGCGATGACTTTACACGGCGGAAAAACGGCGCAGCAGCGAGCACACCTATTGCACCTGTATGAGCCAGTCCCAACACACATGTTTTTCAGTGCTGTAAATTTTCACCTCACACTTTTGCAAATTAAAAAATCGAGAGAACTTTCCTTATCCAGTGAAAATGGACAAGTTTGTGTTTTCGCATGCCGTACTTGCATCTTTTTTTTTTCGATCGCACTGCGCAATGCTTAGCAGTGCGATGCGCAATGCAAGATAATAATTCAAACGCCACAAGCGGCGCAGACAACGTGCGCAGCGGCCACACAACAGACGCGAACGGCGACCTCAGTCACTCCACAGGCACGAGAAACCGTCTCGTCGGAATATATTCGGTGTTGCAACGAGAACGGCCGTCAATTCTGCCCAGAAGCATACGTAATGACGACTGTAAGCGTTACAGGCGCCCGCTTCACAGAGACCACACGCTTCCCAGCTACCTCGCAGAAATCTGCATCCGACTCACTCCCTACAATCCTCACGAAGGCTCCACCTCTATCGCGCTTGCTAGCAGGAAAAGCCGACTTTCTCTATTGCTGGGTAAAGGGCGACGGTGAACTGAGAGCAAACGCGGCACATAAAGAGTGCAAACACAGACTACCAGCATGTGCTGTTATATCTATGTTATGAGTGTTTTTTTTGTTTTCTTTTTCTACCCACTAGGCCACACTATCTACCACCACTTCCTACAATGGGAACGGCCACTCACCCTTATCAACAACGGTTTCATCGAAGTAACGACTGCGATCCTAAAACACACTACCCCTCTAAAGCACGCAACGCCAACTAACGTCACAAGATTGATTTGTGGGGTTTAACGTCCCAAAACCACCATTTGATTATGAGAGAGGCCGTAGTGGAGGGCTCCGGAAATTTCGACCACCTGGGGTTCTTTAACGTGCACCCAAATCTGAGTACACGGGCCTACAACATTTCCGCCTCCATCGGAAATGCAGCCGCCGCAGCCGGGAATCGAACCCGCGACCTGCGGGTCAGCAGCCGAGTACCTTAGCCACTAGACCACCGCGGCGGGGCTAACGTCACAAGAGAGTTTGCAAACTGTGTGCGTAACGACAGGAATCGCCCTAACGTGAACGCGACACACTTGCTCACCTGTTCTGATGCTACCACATACTGAGAAACCGGCACAAACAAGAGACCCGGGTCACAGCATAAAAGACACAAGCGAAAGGATGGTTCGCCCTGGTTTATCATTGTAGCACCGAAAACGAACGTCATACCAACTACCCCTCGTCGACGCCCTGCTCAGCCGGGCAAGCAGGCTACACATCATAGCACGCAGGTGAGTAGGAGAAGCGAGCCCCGCGTCGCTCACAGCGCGCAGGACGTCCGACGACGGGGAGGCGAGCTGCCGGAGAACAAGCAGCACCATCGATCGCCGCAGCATCCGCCGCTCGCGGAGCGGCGTCAAAGCGACACTAGTGAAGTCGGGGAACGGCCACTCGACGCGGCGCCAACGAGACTGGAGCGGAGAAACACACACAGAGAGAGAGAGAAAGAAAAAAGAAAACGAGGGTACGGGGAGAGTTCCTGCTGATCTCCACATCCCCTCCCCTCCCGCCCCTTCATCCTCCTCCCATCTCTCCTCCACTCCTTGATCTGGTCTGTTAAGTGTGATTGTCCTGAAGAAGTCAAGTTCAAAGTCTGCTGGGGCGAGCGGAAGAGCCAACAAGCCGTGAATACAAAAGAATGCCGCGCAGTTGTCGAGAATGAATTAAAAAAAATAAAACACGACCGGCCGGATGTAACGAGGAAGAGGAAGATGCTGACCAGGTAGGTAGCCCGAAAGAGTGGGAGAGGATGTAAGAAGGTCACGTGTCTCCGGAAACCCTTTCACAGTTTTCGAGGGAAAGGGGTGCGCACAAGCTCGCTGATGCAAGGGTGAACGAGAGCAGAGTCAGAAATAGAAAACTCAAGAGAAATAAGGAATGTACAGAAAGCGCATGCGCAGGCAAGTAGCTAAGGTACGCGCGGTAGGAAGACGACCTGCACGGGCCAAGGGGAGGGTCGATTGTGTACACATTAAACGGTCACAACGCAAGGGTTGCGGCCTATACGCGGCATGGGAAAGGAGGACGGTGAAGAGAGTGGGAGATGGGCGGGAGGCATTTGGGAAATACCGGTCTGGTCCCACCGGAAAGGGTCGCTGACTTCTTACGCGTTGCGAAGAGAGCCCGGCCGCTCGCTCCAAAACAGTCGCGCCAGAAAACGACAACAAAACACCGCAGTCGGTGGTAGGTAGTAGCCGCACGCGACTTCACGAACAGAACTACAAAGAAGAAGAAGAAGAAGACAGCACATCGAAGCGCTCGAAGAAGGACCGACTGAGCGACTTCGGGAGCAAAACACGAGCAGGAAGTGAGAGAGTGAGGGTGAAGGAGACAGATCTCTCTCTCTCTCTCGTCCCTTCCTCGTGCTGACATGAGTTACGGTCAGCCGGCAGCTCGAAATGAAACCACCAAAATAAGTAAGAAGTGTTGGAGAGGGTGCGAAAGTGGTAATGGGAGGAAATAGCAACGATTGCAAGCGACGCTAACACAACAAATAAATGCGCGACGAAGGTTAACATCAAGAGAGAGAGAGAAAATAGGTGAAGAGGGAGGGTTTACGGTTAGCTTCACGAAGCTGAAACAAAAGAAAAACGAAGCGTCGCTAAGCCTTTGTTTCTGAAGACGAGAAGGAAGAACAAAGCGAACAGCCCCACGTACAAACAAAAACGAGAATTAAGAACGAAAAGAACAAGATCAGAAAAAAAAAAGCGACTCAGTATCGGAAACCAAGAAACCTGGCACAAGGTAGACCAAAACGAAGGAGAGACTGAGAGACGCCATGCTGAAAAGACCGGAAAAGAATCTTCCTTCTCACCGCCATCTCGTTTCGTCTTCCTCTTCCCGCTCCCCCAAACGCGACACAAGCCGGCACAACAGCGCGAACACACACACGTGTACAGACAGGGCCCCCAAGAACAGAAACAGCCACCACCTTGCGCCGAAAAACGAAACTTCTTCCTCTCACTCTCATTTTCCAACGCAGCTATCCCATCTCTTCCCCGGCTCCCATCTTTTCACCTCTCCTACCACGCTCGACACCAACATACGTGATGGCGCTCAGATGGCCCCATCGGTGATGTAGTCGCCGATTACCTTCGGTTGCCCCCTTATAATCTTCCTCTCTCCCTCCCTCTGTCCTGAAGAGGGGAGAGGAAAACGACTGTAACAGCGCAGAAAAGCGAGGGGGACTCAGCCAGTCCTCTCCATCCCCCAGCTCCCTTCGCATCATACCCTCGCCCTGCCTTCATTCCTTTCTCAATTCCTTTGCACTCTTTCCGGAGCACTCGCTACACCTGTTACGTCTGCACTGCCACTAGGCTTTCTTGTCTGCGTCACTTTTTTTGTTTCTTTATTTCCGACGCCCAGCGAGCGAACGACCAGAAGTGGGGAGGGCGGCGGATACACTTTAGCGGGAGAGGCGGTTAGGAGGATCGCGTCGTCGAGCTTGCTTCCCTCCTCCCCTACTAGCCTCGTGGTACACTGGCCGACAGACTTGTTTGTTGCTCGGCGTGGCTGGACCACTCTCACCCATGCCCCTCCGCCTCCATATTGTCCCTCCCTCTTTCCTTGTCCTCCTCATCGCTAGTCTCGCCACTATCTCTATCCCTCTCACCGAATACCATCTTCTCACTCTCATCTCTCCATCTCTTATATCCTTCCCTTTCTCCTCCACGCATTCCCCTCACACTCCCTCTTTGATTCCTCGTTCTCTCTCTCCACATGTTTTCAACCAGCTTCAGGAACCACAATATAAAAAAAAAAACCAATCGTACATCCTCCTCCCTTTCACCTCATCTTGGCTGCTACACTGCTCGCCTCCTCTCTCCGTGTTTTTCGGCGCAGCTAAAACAGCGTATGCACCCTTCCTCTCGTGATGGCGACCTGTAGCGCCCGCAGGCGACGGAGGCCGATGGCAATGTCGTTCAAATGTTAGAGACAACGAACGAAGCACTAAACCAGTTTGTACAGATGAATTACTATCCGAAAACTCGACTCTTGTTGATTTCCCGATCACAGACCCATTACTAAAGCTCAATGAGAATGACATCAAATTTCTTTTTTCCCCTTTGAATTTCGGTTCGAAACGTCAGCTTTCAGCGCGGAGTTCCGGATTTCAATCAATCAATCAACTGAGTTCATTTCCAACATATTAGTTCGGAACCAACACAGGCGAAACGCACCTTGAAGATGCCTGGGGAACAATACACAATGCAACGTATACATACACTACGGAAAAATTGGAGAAGAAAAGCAATGACATATATTGCTGGCAAACATAATCGATGCATTTATCTTCAGTGTCATGTTTTGTGTTGCTATTTTTGCCACAGTGGTTCAATCAAATTTTCCCGGCAACGTGACTCATCTTTCTTCTTTTTTTCTCTTTTTTTGTGGTTAAGAAACTACAGAGCCCCCCCCCAGCAGACGCTATCAAAATATTCGACGCCCCTGTTGGTTGGTAGACGAACGCGAAGCTCTAATCGCTTATTTTCTCGTTCTGCCCTTTCTCTATTATCAAGCGTCTCCCCACGGATAAAGCGGTGAGAGCATAACTAGTTTATGTGCTGGCAAAAATGTTACTTAGTAACTCCGAACCTGTGAAATATTTCTTTATTGATCACAAAAGTCGGCGGCGATATGTGGCGCGTTTCAAGAAACATAGTCAACACTCGCCATCAAAATCGCGAGGCTGTAGCAAGCGAGAACTTGAGGCAGTAATACCTCTCTCGTCGAGCGCAGTTCAAAGAAAGAAAGAAAGAAAGAAAGAAAGAAAAAAAGAAAGAAAGAAACTCTTTCAGCAGCGGGGGGGGGGGGGGGGGAGTGAGGAGAGGGCACCAGGGTGGTGTGGCATTCAGAACGTTCAGAACTATGTTTGGGAGCCGACAGCCGTGTATGTATACGACAGGGGTGGAGCGGACACATATTGGGGCGAGCATGTGCGCACCTATTTAAATGAGAACGCCACCCCGAGGGTGGGCTCGCAGTGATGGCGTAGCACGCACCCAGAGCAACGCGAGGGGGGAAGAAGCAATCATAAACAAGGGCATATCGCCCCGGGCAACGCGGTGATCGATCAAGTCTGTGTTATGCAGTTCAAGTACCGCGGTTGGCAGGCACAATTATTTTTTGTTTTCGTTGCTTTATTTACGTGTTTATTTAGTCCACGTTTTTCAAACGTTTCGCTCACGTATATGCGAACACCAGCGCGTCAGACGAAGTTCTTCTAAGACGCCAGAATCAAGATTCCCGAACACAAGTATTCTTATAGGAATAAAAAAAAAACTCTTGGTCACTTCGCGGATGGCCAATGTTCATGATGACACCACGGCGCGACTTGGATCACACATAGAACACGTGTACTTAAGGACTTATCTATCGCAACAGATGCCCGCTGGAAGAGGCACAGAGCGACACCAGTACTGACAACGCCACGCGACCGCTACCTTGGCCTTTTTCTAGCCTGGCCTCGCCTCCTTGAGCTCGCCAACCAACTCCGCCGCCTTGAGCCAGACACTCCGCCACGGGAGAGTCTACGTGCAAGTTAGCAGCTCGGAACCACGTGATCCGAAATCCGAGCAGAAACGTCACGAATGATATCGTACCGCACCCACAAACTACGAACGAGCGACCTTAATGGCCTGGCACTGCATTATTAGTCGCTATTTTACCAGTGTCGCGGGTTGGCCCCGGCGGAAAAGGGGGCGGGGGGTGGCGTGCACTAACCTACCCAGCGCGGCTTCACGAATCCCATTTATTTCGGCCGCATCGCCACCGCCAGAGGAATGGCTGACAACGACGTGCCACTCTCTAAGGTGACACGATTGCTATCAGTTAAGCGCATATTTTCATCATAATACGCTAGAGGTAAGGAACTCCGGTGTTAGCGTCCATGGGAGCTGAAACGCGCGACGCTTCAGCCAAGATGGTGGGTAGCACTCAGATTTGTCTACTCTTCGTTCTTTCGATTCCGTTAGGCTCCGTGTGTCTTGAAACCACTTTGTCAGATGACAAAGTTCATCGCGATCACCCCCCCCCCTTTTTTTTTTTAGGGGTGAAGCTCCTTAAAGGGTGGGTCTGTCCATACCTTGTATGTATATATGTAGTAGTACGTAGCCACCGGTGTCAAATACCCGCTCTAGAGCGGGTATTTGACACCGGAGCGGGTATTTGACAGACAGACAGACAGACAGACAGACAGACAGACAGACAGACAGACAGACAGACAGACAGACAGACAGACAGACAGACAGACAGACAGACAGACAGACAGACAGACAGGTGAATGGACGGACGGTGAATGGATGGACGGACGCATGGACAGACGAACGGACGCATGAATGGACGCACGGATGGTCGCGCGGACGGACGGAAGCAAGAACGAATGGATGGACAGAAGCACAGACGGGCTGACGTACGCTTCGCCCCACTGATCATCAGTCACTCCGTGGATATGCTGAGATGATTTTTTTTTTAATCCAAAACAAACGTTAGAACACGATAAACAGAGCGACAAGTGTGTTCAAAGCCACGAGGACGAAGATTAGACAATTCCACGTACTCCCCATGATTATCATGGTGGCTGAATACAATAGAGTTCGGCCACCACTTAAAGTCTCCACTAGTATATATTGTAAGAAACTCAACCGCGGAGCGAATAGACTCTGCCTCGTGCGATTATACTCGCGCACGACACTTCGTGTGCGGGGTATGGACAGAAAGATAAGCTGTGTGCTGTCCACACATGCACGGTATCAGTGATAACCGCAGCTGCAGTGCAACAGCTGAGAGGCGACGAGCACTTTCGACAAACAACAGACAGCGCTCGAAAGGGCGACCAGGTCAAGCCATGAAAGGAAAGCTTGTCTCTTTTTAAGAGCACCATACCTCGGAGATAGACGTCCCTCGGGCGAACGACACGCGGGGACCCTGAGATTACAGACGCCAACGACAGATACTGCGAAGAAGAAACAAGGCTCAACGTGTGTTGAAGAACAATCGCGTTATGAGTGGTCACTTCTGTGAGACGCCCCGTTAAATGTCCCTGTACGTGAGTCGACCCACGACCTCCGCTCCCTAGTTGCTTCTTTCTGTAACTCCATTTCTTTTTTTTTCTTTTATTTCATCTGGTACTCCTCCAAACAGAATTTCCTCCGGCGACGAAGAGAGAGGCATTCGAAAGCAACAAACTCGTCAATTTGTGAAGGAGATCATGCGTTCTGGAGACGTAGCCAGAAATTGTATTCCTGGGTGCGAGAGGGGGAAAGGGATGGGAGGAGGTGACTCTTCAACGGCTACGCCATTTCACATCAGGTCGCGGACACTAATATGAGAAACATAGAGAACACCACTCACTCCTTGTTATCAACCAATCAAGTTCTAGCATACAGAGCTTAAACATGGAGGATAACAAAAAAAGGGGAAGGGGGAGGTCAAGGACTGCACAGCGTACATTGTAGCAGAACGTGGTCGGTGCAGGATCGGGAAGCCATTTGACCACCGAATGGACCAGGAAACAAACGGGAACGAAAAACATCGAGAGAACGAAAAAAAGTGTCGTGCCGCTATAATGTTCGAGAGGACGCGGGTTTGATTTCCGGCTGCAGCAGCGGAATTTCGATTCATGGGGGGACGAATGGGTGGTGAAAGAACACAATCGTGCTCAAATTTACGAGCCTGTTCGAGAGAACCTTGGCTGAGAGGTAAAAATTCAAAGCGGAGTCTCTCCACCAAAGCATGCCTCAGTTCTGGCACGAGAAAACCCGTAGATACAGCGAGACAATCAGCCTGATAAAGCCAAGGAGGGGAGAGGGGGTACACGACGTCGACGTCGTCCACGATCAGAGAGTGCAGAGAGTGCATGCGCTGCGACCAAGCAACGCACTTTCGATTCAATAAACAAAACTGCGAGGACGGAACGCAGGCATCCCATGAAGAGCGAGTCGGGCTCCGGCTCCACGCTATGGCCTCTTCGCAGTCACCCGCAAACCGCCGCCGCTGTTACCGAACACGACTTTGCGGCAGCAGAAGCGGCGACTCTACGCGGGAGGTCTTATCACACCCGCGCACAAGGCTCCGGGTCGTACGACGCAAGAAGCTGTGCATGCCTCTTGCAGGCCTGCAATCTTCCTCTTCTCTCTCTCTATCTCTTTTATACCTCTTCCTTTGCATGTGACGTCAGCTCTCACATACATAGATGATAGCCCTATATAAGTTCTTGCTTTCTTTTTTCTTCTTTTTTTCTTATTTTCTTCTATAATGCTTTCTGTGCGCAATAACCGCCCTTGGTCGGCGTTTTCTTTCTTTCTATTTCTTCACGACCCGACAGGTTCGTAACTCGTGCCAACAACCCATCACATTCTACCCTAGTGAGCGTTTCATATTGGCAAATTTATTACCATAATTAGCAGTACACAGAGAGAGAGAGAGAGAGAGAGAGAGAGAGAGAGAGACTACATTCATGCTTGCTGGTCTTGGATGGCCGAGATAACGATTTGGACGTCGTGCAAGCCGCTGAAGCTTCAAAAAATTTGGTTTGCTGCAGCATTTCTTTTCGAGGAATTTCACATACACGGAAATTGTAAACGAATACCGTAGATGGTAGACAGGCGGAAACACGCTTCTCTTTGCCAGGCACGCTGACGTTGCCTATTTAGTTATTTATTTGTTTGTTTATTTTACCCCCAAGGTACAGAGTACATTTCAAAGCGGAAAAGACAACAGTAATAGACTTTTTCTCTCATCCTACTGAACATCCCCTTTTGCTCTTTATAATCGCGCACGCGCGCGCGCGTATGTGTGTGTGTGTGTGTGTGTGTGTGTGTGTGTGTGTGTGTGTGTGTGTGTGTGTGTGTGTGTGTGTGTGTGTGTGTTAAAACTTTATGCTGTGAATAAATTCATGCTAGCTGCACATGTTTCTTTCGTTGCAAAAAAAAAGTGCATTATAAGGCAATGGACATGAGTCTGTCAAAAGCGAGAGAACAGAAACTGAGGTTCGTTTTAAGTGTGACATAACCCGCACGGCCGAGATAACAGTCTTATCTAGCACGCGTAATAAGGTCGCCAAAGGAACGAAAGACTAACGTATGAAGACAGGAGAGCACGGCGACGACCTTGTCGCAGCAGTAAGCACTGTCGTAATCCGACTCTTATCAGAGCCACGTACTAAACGCCCTATCCACATTATGCGCCCACTCAACCGCCTTATCGAACGCGCCGCGACTAGATTTAGCCTGCGAACAGTGCCTTGCTTAGATCCGGCAGAGTCAGCGCATTTAACTTCCGACCTTTATCGAACCTTCGACCCCGACCTTATCTGCACTCTGCAGCCTTCATTATCGTTATCAACCACTTAAGACATAATGCTCGGTTGCGCAATTCACCGGCGTGTGATATAAAAGTTGTCGGGAAAAGCCTATTCGCACTTATCATCTTCTAATCTAGCTCTCTTTTTTTTTATTGGGTGTCTTCTTTTACTGGATTTTGAGAGTACAAGGGAACCATCTGTGCGTTGTCGCTATACATACTCCGTCTATATATCAGGTGCAACACTGTGGAAGCAATGCACAGTATGTGGCCAGCATAGTGTGCAAGTCCGCGCGTTTTCATCATTTTGTATAAGCCGCAGGTCGAGGGATCGCGCGTATGTGTGTGTGTGTGTGTGTGTGTGTGTGTGTGTGTGTGTGTGTGTGTGTGTGTGTGTGTGTGTGTGTGTGTGTGTGTGTGTGTGTGTGTGTGTGTGTGTGTGTGTGTGTGTGTGTGTGTGTGTGTGTGTGTTAAAACTTTATGCTGTGAATAAATTCATGCTAGCTGCACATGTTTCTTTCGTTGCAAAAAAAAAGTGCATTATAAGGCAATGGACATGAGTCTGTCAAAAGCGAGAGAACAGAAACTGAGGTTCGTTTTAAGTGTGACATAACCCGCACGGCCGAGATAACAGTCTTATCTAGCACGCGTAATAAGGTCGCCAAAGGAACGAAAGACTAACGTATGAAGACAGGAGAGCACGGCGACGACCTTGTCGCAGCAGTAAGCACTGTCGTAATCCGACTCTTATCAGAGCCACGTACTAAACGCCCTATCCACATTATGCGCCCACTCAACCGCCTTATCGAACGCGCCGCGACTAGATTTAGCCTGCGAACAGTGCCTTGCTTAGATCCGGCAGAGTCAGCGCATTTAACTTCCGACCTTTATCGAACCTTCGACCCCGACCTTATCTGCACTCTGCAGCCCTCATTATCGTTATCAACCACTTAAGACATGATGCTCGGTTGCGCAATTCACCGGCGTGTGATATAGAAGTTGTCGGGAAAAGCCTATTCGCACTTATCATCTTCTAATCTAGCTCTCTTTTTTTTTATTGGGTGTCTTCTTTTACTGGATTTTGAGAGTACAAGGGAACCATCTGTGCGTTGTCGCTATACATACTCCGTCTCATATATCAGGTGCAACACTGTGGAAGCAATGCACAGTATGTGGCCAGCATAGTGTGCAAGTCCGCGCGTTTTCATCATTTTGTATAAGCCGCAGGTCGAGGGATCGAATCCCGACCACGGCGGACGCATTTCCGATGGAACCGCAAATGCGTTTGCTTAGATGTAGGCGCACATAAAAAAAAAATCGCAGGTGGCCGTAATTTCTGGAGTCTTCCACTAACGTGTATTTCATAATCACCATCTGCACCGCCTATAGCACATGTGGTGCGCGCACGAACAGGCCGATATGGCCCATATACTAGGGCAATGCGCAAGAGATGACGATGGGCCACGAGAAAGGATGACGTCAACTGAGAAACCCACCGAAATGGGGCGCCTTGCTAAGCGATGGCAAGCCGCCCTTCTCAGCGAGGCCCTCGAAGATCAGGTGTGGGCCGTCCAGCGGGCCAGGGCCGTCGCCGAGGACCTCAGAAGATGTTCCTCGAACGATGTGTCCCTGACAGCCTACACTGTAAGCAAAAACT
The DNA here is from genome assembly GCF_013339725.1 of Rhipicephalus microplus. Taxonomy (NCBI): domain Eukaryota; kingdom Metazoa; phylum Arthropoda; class Arachnida; order Ixodida; family Ixodidae; genus Rhipicephalus; species Rhipicephalus microplus. Next base: position 171,936,607 of record NC_051165.1, read on the forward strand.
ATCCGAGTTTGGGGTTTTTCCGGCTCATGACCTCTGAAAACTCCTTTGCGTTTAAAATTACTACCTCGCGTAGGAGTAAAAGATGGTACATGACATAGTTTTATCACCACCTCTCAGGCAAGTAGTAAAAGGATGTCAAAATCCAGTTTTACCACTTAGGGAGTTTTCTATCACGTGATTTTTAACCTGCGTTTCAGAGTTTATTACCACGTGACTGCAAGGTGCAGCTGCTTCGGCGGCTTTTGCCCCAAACCCCCCCTTGTGACGCTCTCAGTGAATACTGAAGGTACGCGAAGCCCACAGATGTTTTTTTTTTTTTTGTTTTTTGTTTTTTGCATCGCCGTGCCTCTGGACTGACTTCGAGTCAGCGCACTTTTACTGGAACTGGGGGCAGCATAAGCACAACAAGCGAGAACAGCATTCTTTGAAAGAAAAAAAGAAAAAGACGGAGGGGGGGGGGGGCTCTCAAAAGAGAAAAAAAAAGAAAGAAAACCTGCTGTGGAAAGTTGTCCTGCATATTTTCGCAAATTGTTGCTTTTGCTCGGCGGTGGCTTTGGAGACAGACAGTGCAAGAAGCTCGGTATCTGTGTGTCTGGCTGGGCTGATGGATCTCGCGTGTTTCCTACATCATCGAGCGACCGTGCTCTTCCGAGCGCCTCCGAACCTGCACGTCGCGGATATCTCCTATTCGCGGATAACTCCAGATCTGCCAGTGGTAACAAAATCAATCTGGTGTCGTCGTCCGTGCTTGCCTGCTGGAGAAGCAATAAGCAAAATGCTTCACTCTGTCGTCGGCACCGAGCCGCGGCCACCAGTGACCAGTGGGAGTGGGTCGCCGGGGCAGGTGAAAGAAGCATCGCATTTATTTTGTTCCACAGTAGGCGATGTCTGCACGAGTAAAGTGCTGCCTGAATTGCCCACCTCATGCACCAACTGTTCTCAAACATGTAGCACGAAGCCGATAAGAGGCAGACGGAACCAACAAGCGGCGGCCGGTGAGCACGAAGAAAACCCGGACTTGCCCGGATGGTGGTCTTTCGTTGGAAGTATGCATACACCACCCCGTCTCCGCAAGATAGCGGTCACGCGTTCATTTGTGTCTGAAATGACGACGAAATTTGCACAGGATATGTGTTCTGTGATTGCCAGCTGTGTTTCATCGGATAGCCGTGCTCCTCGAAAAGGCCTAGAACGCCCTCGGTAAGAAGCTTGTGTGCAGGCGTGCACCGCTCCTCTACGCCCGTTGTGATGAATACGTGCTGCTACTGTGTTTGTGCACCGTCGCTCAATTAAAATCATTGAGCTACCATGGTTTGTGTGTAATTAGGTATATTTTATGGACTTGTGCATCAGCAGTGCTAACATGCGTGGGGCAAAGAGCTCGGTGTGCCAAGAAATTATTGGATAATCAAAAAGGTGAGATCGTGTAGATTTATAATAAAAGGTCGGTGTGACATTTAGTGCGCTGCAGCCCACCTGAAGCTTACGCTTGCACCTTCAAGCGTTGTTGTTAATCGATGGAAAAAAAGAGCTCTCCTATCGGCACTACTTGGCCGGTCAAAAAGTCGTGCCTATATATACACCGGATTGTCGAAGTGTAGTTGAGCAACGCGTGCAGTCTGTTCTAGTGGTGTATTATTCTGCATTGTTGTGTGTGCGTGTTTGTCTGTATGTGAATCTATGTGTCACCAATTCTGCCGTTCAATAAATTCAATCAGTCCTGCTATTCAATAAATTTGTCGTTTCTGGCCGAATGCACCCGTCAATTTTTATTTTTTTTACCACCAGAAATAACTCCCAGTAATCACCTCAAAAACCTTGTGAAGGTAGTAAAAATTTACTCTCTCTATACTCGCTGAAAACCTCACTGGGGTAAATATTTACTACTCTCCCTACGTTCAAAAACTCAGTTAGCACGAGAGTAAATTTTTACCTCGATAGGAGGTGGTAAAAAAAACCCAGGAAAGGTAGTGCGCTAGAGGACAAATGGTTTACCCAGTTTTTGAGGTTATTTCAGGTCATTTTTGTTTAGTGTGTAGCCCCGGGCACAGCAACAACCGTTGGGCAAATAGAGTTTATTCAACTCAACTCGTATCCAGGTTTTCGGGACGTAAAACCGAAATTTATATTATTATTTCAAATTTTTTTTACGCACAGTGTGAGACCGAGCATAATTTTGCGTGAAAGGCGTCGAGACGGGCATGCAAGAAAAACCTAAAAAAAAAAGAAACGAAGGGACGCCAAGCAATCCAGGACAACGCATTGGCCACCATATTGACAACCGGTTTGTCCATTGGTAAGACAGAAAGTATCTTTGTTCATCCCTCAGGCCAAAAGAGATAAAGGGTAAACACGTTCTGGGCGGTAAAAACGCCGGGATACACTATTTCTTTATGCGAACGCATCCACTGCAGGAATTCTCACCAGTCTTCACAGCGTTGCATCTGATGTATGAAACGGGGTGTAGCTGCTGATATAATAAAGGAAGATCACTGACTAGAACTATATACGTTACCCTGTAGTGTTCATGTTACGTATAGGTTACGCTCAACCCGTGTTCAGCAGTTCATGCAGTGCTTGCCGTAGCCGCATTCTGAAAATACCACCACAGCCACCGCAGTTTAGTTGCGCTTCTCTCTGAAAGGAGCACTCCCGAATGAAAAGAGAGCCACGGTTGCAAACTTGTCAGCAGTTTCAGCGGGGACTACATGCCACTCGCACTCCATTCAGCAGACGTTTTACGCCGCGACGGTAACCACGGTATAGGAACACGCAGACAAAGATGACGATCACCGAACGAGCGGTTAAATAGAAGACGAGAGCTCAGCAATGCTGATTTCAAGCGTTGGCGTCACAATACGGGCGCTTGATTTCATTCGGGATTTTTTACGACGTCGTTGAACGCAACTAACAATACGTATATAGTGAACAGAACGTAAGTTCCAGACAAAGAGGACGCCTACAAGATTGATGTTTCTCAAAAGTGAGGCAATGATGGTTGAATGCGGGAATATAATGGCGATGTTTAAACGAGCTACCATATTTCGACAAGATTGGTCTTCACCAAGAAAACGGCCTCACCTAATGTATGTCTCTTCCAAGTTCTGCAAGAACATAAACATTAAGGCGGTTTAAATGCGTGTGTGGAGTCAAGAGCGGAAGGTGTTGACTGAGTTTTCATAAGAAACGAGCTAAAAGGTAAAAAAAAAAAAAACTTATCAGTGGCTTAGCTCGGCTACGCCAGTATATATAAGTAGCGTGAGCTACGGACTGACGGTGGAACGGACGGACGGACGGACGGACGGACGGACGGATGGATGGATGGATGGATGGATGGATGGATGGATGGATGGATGGATGGATGGATGGACGGATGGATGGACGGACGGACGGACGGACGGACGGACGGATGAATGGATGGACGGACGGATGGATAGACACACGTACTAGCGAGCTTGCTCACGCGAATGAAGCGCTAGCCCCGGTAAAACGTCACTCCAGCAGATTCCTGGTCTTCTTCTCCGGCGCGCCTGCTGTGCACTGTGTGACGTCACTGCTCCCCAGGCATGCGCCGTACTGCTATCGATTAGCCACGCGAACCGCGATGACCGATGCATACGCACACGCATGCATGCGTGTGTGCAAGATGTGCAGCTGTTGTAGAGTTGCGTATAAACTTCGTCTTGGGATGGTTGTCTCGCTGCTTTGCATGTATACGAAATGACCGGTGTCAAGAGCTAAATGCACGCAGCGTATTCACAATAGACCGAGGAGGCGAACGAATGTGTCCGCCACTTCACGACAGCTTGCTATCATCACTCGCAAAATCTGAGATGATAAAATCATTCGTGTGAAAAGAACGTGATGTGGGGTAAAAAAAAAAAGAAAAGATGGAGACTCCAGCAGCCGCCAATCAAAATTAAATGCCAATCGGGGAGATGACGTTCCTTTTTAAACCTCCAACATAAATTTCGAGAAACTCTGGATCGCGCCTTCTTTTCTAATTTCTCTTAAATGAAGACTGGCACAGACGACAAACGTTGCAACTACAACGCACGTGTGAGCGTGTGTGCGAAGAGGGGTTCATGACCGCGACGCCAGGAATGCGCCAGCGAAGAAGAATGTAGGTGGGCTCTCTCCGTCTCTCTCTGAGCTGGTCGCAGGACCGACCGACCGACCAACCAACCAACCAAAGAAAGCAAGAAAGAAGGCAAGAAAGAAAGAAAGAAAGCAAGAAAGAAAGAAAGAAAGCAAGAAAGAAAGAAAGAAAGCAAGAAAGAAAGAAAGAAAGAAAGAAAGAAAGAAAGAAAGAAAGAAAGAAAGAAAGAAAGAAAGAAAGAAAGAAAGAAAGAAAGAAAGAAAGAAAGTTGCGCAGTTCGGAAGAAATTCGAAGCGCGTATCACACAGTGCGACAGAACGGAAATCCTTGTACTCTCACAGTACACTGCACCGACATTCTTTCCGTCTGCAGGCCGGGCCAGTGTAATTCAGTTAACTTACACCGCACCGTTCAAACCGGACAACGCTTGAGAACGAACACCGCTTGGATGCAAACGCAAATAATATACAAAAATGGCAAGAAGAAAACACACACACAGGGAAAGTTATGATAAAAGAAAAAGCGCGCAAAGATAGAGAAATGCCAGAGTGTACGGAGGATGGGATAAGTGTACAAGAGGAGTCGGCCGAGTGCACGACATACCTAATAGCAGCGCCGCGGCGTAGCATAGCCGGGACATGAAAGGAGCAACGAATTCCAGGAGCAGAGGGATGGTGGAGGAGGGGGCAAGCGACGTAGCTACGCAGTTATAGCGACGGCCACGCCACTCTTAACTGCACCGAGCAAACACAAGAATGCAGTAGAGAGAGAGAGAGAGAATAAAAACATACACTCTGGACGACACTATACTATATACTCACAGTAGCCGCCTTCAAGGACACGGACTGGAGAGAATAGTGGACTCCATGAAAGACTCATTCCGGTCTCCCGCCTTGGCTTATTTCCACCGCTATTTGGTCGCCCGCTCTATTCTGACCCCCTTCCCTCCTTGGTACTATTCGTGACCTTTTAAGTGTTTCGTTGTTTGTCCATTTTCGTTTCTTTCACTCTTTACTTCGCCGCTGTTTCGGTTAAGACTTCTTTTAGTTCGTTCTGCTCTTCAATTTACTTCACTGAATGTACCACTCCAAAAGCGTATTTATTTATTTATTTCACCCTTTAGGAGCGTCAGCGAAGTCTTCAAATTACGCTGGTGCTTAGGAGGACGACGAGTCACTGAAGATATGGTCGGAGTGAGAGAGACGGATAAGAAAGAAAGAAAGAAAGAAAGAAAGAAAGAAAGAAAGAAAGAAAGAAAGAAAGAAAGAAAGAGGCAGAATGCGAGCTGCGCGTCGTCGATTGCGCGGGAGCGGCAGCTGCTCAAAACGGACTGACTGACCCTCTTGTTTCAGCTGCACCCAAGATATATATGCGCGGCGGAGGCTTGCAGCAACACAGGGCAGGAGCATTAATGTTCCCGGGGGTATTACATTGTGAAAGAGTCGCGCACAGCGAACCAAGCAAGCGCTTCTCCTCCGCCCACGTATACGAAGGAGTGGTGGTGGAGAGACTATAACTGCCCATTAGTTAAACTGTCGCCGTCACCCTTAACTTTCAAGCTGGACGGTTGTGCCCTCGCGATCTCCGACTTCAGCGTAGCTCCCGCCGACTGGTTCGCCCTCCGCGGTCTCCTGATGCCGTGTAGCTCTCGCATTGTGGCACCCCGCCCTTGGACTGCTTCGACCGGATCCCCACTTTCCTATCTCCTTCTTTTTCCTCTCGTTGGCTGTCTTCTTCTGCTTCTACTTTCCTTCTATTCTTTTTATCCCTCCTTCCCCCCACCCCTATAAGGCACTGCGCCGTGTCGCCTGAAGGCAGACAGAAATTAGGTGCCTTTTTCCTCTTCATTGTAACCACTACCACCACCTTAACTCTTCCCACACACATGTTTACCACGCGCACTGGAGCGACCGGGGCACGGGCGTAATCGCGCCGAAAAAAGCCCGGATGCCCACTTGGCAAAGCAAAGAGCGGAGGATAAGTGGGATGGGGAGTGTTTGCAACACAGCCACGGGTGCGCCCACGGGGGATGTCCCCAGAGCCTCAGACTCGAGACTTATAAGCATGTATTATATAACAAGAGAATCAGTGGCTTAAGTGAGTGTAAGGAGATAACTACGAAATCTATTCACACTGTAATGTACATACGACGATGATCAGCGATGCATTTTTGAAGAATTAGTGTCGCTAACAGCTGGGTCCTCTTACAAAAAAAAAAGAAAAAAATAATTGCGCAAATAGTCGAATCAACATTGGATTGGTCAATATTGCACCTAGTAGTACTGAAGAGTTATTAGCTGTCCACTGAAGTTATCACTGAGCTCATTGTCGGCACCAAATATGACCACTTTACTGATGAAGACGTCGTTGAATCATAGCAAACTTATTACTGAAGGCACGCAGCTCGCGGATGTCAGCAAGTACGTGTAAAAGGGGCATTTGCGCAATCCAAGCCACATCAGCACTTGTCCCCCTACCCCAAGCAACACCAGTGCTCCACCTTCACCGCCTCGATTCAACGCGGTTTGGAACGCTTCTGGTCCCCCCTACCCCACTCGCCTATAGGCTAAACTCTGCCGACACCCAGAATTGTACTGTGCATTAACTTAGTTCACAAACAAGTTGCACTTCTGTATAACTCACTCTCCGTAGCACGAACAGTTGGGCGAGTTGGTGTGGGCATAGAGTTTCCCAAAGTTAACTAGAGGGCACTCTGGCGCTGCGATCGTTCAGCGACCATGGGAATCATGGGTATAGTACACACATTTGCCTAGTCTTCGTACTTGCGGGCGGCGAATCGTACTTGCGGCTTCGTTTATTGCTGGTTACGGTTTTGTTTTGAAAGAAAGAACGAACCCTTTTGAACTTAGTGACTTGATCCGAAATGATAAACCTAGAAAAATAAGGTTGTGAAGCGCAAACGGTGAAAATTTGCTAATTTATGTTTTCGTGAAAAAACTGCTCCAAGCCACACGAACACACACAGAGCAAGAAGCAGGCCAGAAGAACTAAAATTAGACAAATGTGTGTACTACCCATCATTCCCATGCTCGCTGAAACGCCCGTGTGTTGCAGCTCCCATAGACACTAGCGCCAGAGTTCTCTCTAGTGTATATTAAGAAACTCTATGGGTGTGGGTTCATAATTAAGAACAAAACGGTGTAAAAACGATGCAAAACGATGAAAAAAGAAACTTTAAAAACACAAGGAAGGGATCCGGACTCGCAACTAATCTTCATCCACGTCGACTAGCACATACATATATACAGGCACGTGGTCACAAAAAAAACAACAACAAAAAAACTAGGTAATACAACACGCAAGGTCTTGTCAAGCTTTTCTATTCAAACACGAGGCTTCATACATTTATAACAGTAATTCATGTGTCAGCGTTTCATCTATCACCCTGCAACAACCACAACAAAAAATGCATCGTATTTGAATAGGAAAGCATGACACAACATTGCGTGTTTTTTTTTTACCTGTTACCTGTTTGCAATACCATATTTTTTAAATCATTCATTTTGTATTTCCGTGCCGAACGCTTGATCTCTTCCTTCCTCTCGAGCTATTCTCGCGGTGCCCAATTCGTGGACATGTCTCAGCCGGAGCGCGTTCAGTTCCGCAAAAAAAAAAAAAAAACGGCGACTCGTGACGTCATGGCAAGCTTGACCGCGTCGGCGCACCGAACGCGCTCGCACATTCCCAGCGTAAAAAGAAACTTTATAAGTGGGCGAAACGTAGAGTAACAGGGCTTTTCAACAAACTTGACAAGTCTTCACGTGCGTATGAACGTGTTGAGAATTTCGAAGAGCGATGCAGGGAATGCGTTTCAGGGGCATTCAAGGGCTCAGAGATGCACGGTCTCAGAGATGTGAGTCCAAAAGCGGATCTCCGGGGGCAGCATTCGTTGTGGCGAAACGCATTGCGTCTTTCTCATTTGTGTTCAGAGTTGTAAAAGCTGCGTGGCGTCAAAGTGACATGGGCTAGTTGGTATGGCATGACGATAGTTATAGCGCGAGAACAAAACGACGACACAGAGACAAGAAGTGTCTTTCGTGTCCTTCTTGTCTCTGTGTCGTCGTTTTGTTCTCGCGCTATAACTATCGTCAAAGTGACGTTGCGGAGGAAAGACCGGAAACAGGCGGCGAGCTATACAGCCAATCAGAAGAGGCCGAATCGGACACGTCCACGAATCGGACAGTACCAGAATAGCTCCACTGTAGTGGCAATTCGCTTCGCGTCACAGACGAAATGCTCGAGCCACGCTGCACGCAACTTCGAGCCCGCTCGTATACACACCAACGATCGCTCCCCGCAATATATCACGCCAGCGCGTATACGGTGCGATCCGTTACCCGATGTAAATAGTGGCCTCCGTTATGGCTCGCCTCGCGTGGGGCGCACAGTCGTATACCATACGCGGTCACCGTGCACAACAAGGAAGTCGGTTGTGTTTTCAGGGTCGCGGTGGCCTTCGCTTCTTCCATACCACGCCGTTCCTCCCCCAAGAGACAGCCCAATTAATTACCGCGTTTGCCTTCATCCACACCCGCCTATCCTTTACCTCACAACTGGCGTCCCCCCGCAAATATCACCCCCCTCCTTAGTTCTTGTTTACTTTTCTTGTACTGTGCCCACGCCCCTCCCAAGTTTTCTTGGTCGTCTCGGAATTCCTTCTTTTAACGTCGTAAATAATGGGCTTGGGACCCTTTCGGAAGGCCAGCGGGAGATGGCGCCAAAACCGTTTTTCTTTTCTCTGCTAACCACTCCGGAGTCAACAGCCCTGTCCACGCGGAAGAATGTACCTTCATTTGGGATTCCCTTTCATCTCCTAATCCTGTCCTACAGAGCAGGGTAGAAAACCAGACGGTTGACCTCGTGCGTGTGCGCCTCGGCAACACCCTTCTCGGCGTGTGGACGCACCCTTTGTGCCCATCGGCGGCCGGTGCTGACGACGGAAGGGTGTAGTATTTCAATACAAGGATATAACGGTGTAATACACGGTGTAAAACTTACTAACACCCTTTTTACACTCTTTTGGACAACTTTCGATTATTGTGCAAGCTTGAAGAATTTCAGGAAGTGACCTTCCCGAACGCTCAGTTCTAAGAAGTACTTTTTTTTTATTTCTTTCGTTTGTTAACTGTTTTTCTTTGCTGTTGCCCGCATTACATAGATTACGCTGGGCTGCGGACTATAGTCAAGCCGCGTCTCGGTAGCCTTTTTTTTTTTTTCGTTGTCCTCCATTTGTGAGATTATACAGGGTGGAAATAAAGATTTGATCTGACTTGTTTGTTTGTTTCTTTCTTTCTTTTTTCCTTCCTTCCTTTTATCTCTTCCATCCTTTCTTTCATTCTTAATTACTTGCTTCTTCCTTTCTTCCTTCCTGCTTTCTTTCATTCTTTACTTGCTTCCTTCCTTCTCTCTTTCTTTCTTTTCTTTCTTTCTACTTCAAGCTGGACTTGATGTTTCACCTCGCAACAGCGTCCATCATACAACAGCAATACGACCACGCACTTTTGAATTCGCGCTCCACCCGAACGCCCTGACGACCCCGTCAATAAAGGCCAGCCATCGCCCATAAAGTTATTGAATTCGATGGGTTGTATATGATGAGTCGGAAATTTTTCAAGCGGAACTGAGTCGGAACCCTTTTCAAGCGCACAGATGCTATATTTTCTTTTCTTTAATTTTTATTATAACTGCGCGCGAGGAACGAACTTGACGCCCCTGTAACCGCTTGCTGCAACAGGGCGTTGCCCAAGTGCCCAACATACTATTCTCCCAGAAGTCAAAAAAAAAAAGAAAAATGAGAACGAAAGAAACAAAGAAACTAATAATCATTAATGGACTGTCCCAAGAGTAGCTCAACGCCTTTTGAAACAATGTTGCAATGAACGCTACAAAGCACGGAAAATCCTGTAGATACGCGAAGGCATGGCATCCGCACCAAACACGAAATTACGGTATGTTGCAATCACGCCGGCTGGCGCCTTGAGAGTAATAGGGATTCAAATAAAGTAAAAATGAGGAAGAAGAAGAAGACTCAGTCGCTACTGGCATTTCGTAAACTTGACTTCAGCTCGACCAGCGCGGGACGTTTCTCACCTCGACGAAAAGCCTCGCACGGTTAGCAATTACACGCTGACGACTTCACCTTTCAAGCGGCCGGCTCGCTTTGATGCATATTGGTTGGTTTGTCAGTTCCTTCAATATCCTGGTGCAACCTATACTCCGGGGGATAGGCCGTGAGTTGGACGGTGCCTTGTTTGGAAAACTTAATGCATGTATTGAGGCGACATGTTGAAAATTAATTGTTTAATCATTGCACATTAATATTATAAGCGAGCATGCTGTCACTTGAGAAAGAAAGCGCGAGCCTCCTTGGCGCGAGCTCTCTTGGACGCTTGCCATCTTCGTCCTCTTCGCAGACAGCAGCAACTGCACTGATCTGTTCGTCCGCGTATTCGTACACGCTTTAGCGTGTGTAGGAAGGAAAAAAAAAAAACAGAGCAGCCGCAACTCTGCAGTTTTGCGCGGGCGTGAATCCTTTAGGTGTGTACTTTGCCGCCCTTTCTTTTTCTGCAACCCCGAGTGCTCGTTTCGGGATCTCTCCCCCACCGCCCCCGTACGCCTCTTATCGCTGTAGTTCTGTGCAGCGTTGCGAAAGCTGACCGGTTGGCACTATAAGCCCCGTGTCGGCACGCGAGACAGTGTATCTAAAGCCGACATGCGGTGTGACGAAATAACCATTTAGCCTCTTACATAAAAAAGGAGGAAGAAAAATGAAGATCGGCCATTAACGGTCAACACGCTATGAAGAAGTTCTGTTTACGAAACTACGCTGTAGAGTGCCAAAACTAAATTACGACGTGCGTAGAGCTGGTCTGGCTCCTTCCCCCCTTTGCTCTTTCTGTAACAAGGATGAAACAATCGAGCGTTATTTTTTATAGTGTGCTCGCTTCAAGTCACCGAGGTGAAACATTCTTAAAAGCTGCTTTTAATCGAATTAGATTGGATTCTCTCCTTGGAAGCCTCCACATTAGGTCCTTGTTACCGGCATATCTGTTCTGCTGTACCAAGATTCTTAATTGAATCAAGGCGGTTTTGATTGCAAATCTCTAGATTAGTAAAATTTGATTTGTAATCGTTTCTTGGCCAATCCCCCTGAGTGAGTGAGAGCCATTCGTCTAGGCCATCACCATCATCATTGACATCATCATCAAGACTGTCACGGTAACTTGTTACGTGACCGTCGTCCTCCTGAGCGGCTCGGTAGAGTACGGTATCGAAAGCAGAGCATGGTCTAATTACCCACCAGCCAGTCATTGCTGCGGTGCGATATCCTCCTAGCCCCATGCAGAAACCGTTTAACTTTCCTTAGATGTCACCCAGTTAAGGTTGCACATATTTTAATGTTATTCGTCTTTTGAAGCCACCGCCGAATTAGCGTCCCGTAAACCTTAATAATAAGTGGTGGCGGTGGTGATTACGATGATGATAGCAGCTGCAGTGCAAACGACGTCATAGTGTAGTTGCATAGTTGCAATGGAAATAGCGTAACCATTCTTAAGCAGACTATAGTATGCAACCACGCACTTTTTTACAACGCTGCACACATTTAGCGAGACGCCAGCTCAGGAACGGCACTTTTCTATTCCCGCCGTTCCACACATGCTCCTCGCGGGGAGGCGCGGTCAGGTTAAAACGAGCTCTTGGACCCTGGGCTGGGGCCGTACGATGCGGGGGAGATGTGGCTCTCGTGGGAAAGCTGTTACCTCTCTGTTTCTCTCTGTTGGTTGCGTCTCAGAAGCCTAGACGTATAGGTAGGCAACACAACGAGAGGAAAGCGGCGATGACAGTGCGCGAGTGTTGGCCGTTAGTACAGTTCAGCGAACTCCATACGGCGATCAAGAGCCCAGAGTGCCCCACAGTGCCCCAACACACATGTTTTTTTAAGCAACTGACAATCGTTCAAACGGAAGCCAATAGTTTCGTACAGGTTTTTTTTTTTTTCGAAATTCCCGCCTCATTCCGCATAAACTCTCCGAAGGAGTTCAATCTACCTCTGCCATTTCTCTGCCTTTGCAGTTTCGGTAGCGGTCGATAAAACCGATATCGCCAGAACGAGAGCGTCCGAGATCATGATGCGCTTCGCGATTTTCCCGCTACGAAAACGACGCATGCGCAGTGGCATCGTGAAAGGAAAGCAGGATCGCAGTCTACATCTACGGCATATGCGGTGGGTGTCCGAAGGACTGTGTACGGTGAAAAAGTGGATGCGCCGAGGGTGGCGGCAGCTGCTTGGAATAGGGTGACGTCGAACCGTTGAAGGGAAGGCGAACGCTTCCAACACACAGCGAAAGTGCACTCGCCTGCTTGTCAGTTTCCTTGACTCCTGTCCTTCTCAGTGCGCGCATTAAACAGTGCAGTACCGAAGGACCCCGGTTGACGGAAAGATCTGAAATGGTTGTCGGAATGAAGAGACGCCATATCTCGTTCGCGGATCTACAATGCTTCCGATCGACGAGACCCCGAACACATCGCCTAGCTTCCTATTTTTTCTTCGCCGAAAAACAGCCACAATATTTCCATTGACCTTAACTGTTCATAAGAGAAATCATTCGACCTCATTATGCGGTAGTAAGGAAGGAAAACCCAGCCAACAATGGAATGGACAGCATTACAGGCGACACCACAGCCTTGACGGCAAAGCGATGAGAAAGATCACACCCAGCGCAGCAGCGTTCGTCTTGGTCATCATCCTGTTCTTCGTATGCACTGCCTTATTTTTTTTTCTAGGTGGCTTAATTGCACGGCCGGTTGTGTAGACTCAAGAAGCCGTATAGCGTGCGGGGAAACTGTCACGTGACATATGACGAAACGGCACCTCGAATGTACGGCCGGTTGCTCGGAATTAACGAGTCGCGGCATATGCGAGAAGAAAGTGCACCCCGTGCCGTGACGTATGACGTAACTCGGGGTGTAGCACTTGTGACGCACGCGGTGAGCCGCCAACCGCTGCAGCGACAGGCAGAAGACGACAGCCACGCCGGTCAATCGAGTGCGACCTCGGGCGAGAAAGAAAGAGAGAGAGACGGAGGGAAGGAACGCGATCGCCAGATGGGGCGGCGCCGAACGAGCAACTAAAGGGGCTTTACGAGCAACGACACAGGCAGCAGTAAAAGCCGGAGGAATAAAAGAACGCGCCATGCACTCCACACGTCACGCACGTCAACAGGGCAGAGTAGAGAGCATGCAGCGAGCGGCTGGGAGTGTCAAGGCCACGTTCTGTCAACAGCAAAAGTTTGAGGGATGTGCAGCGCGTGGCGGAGCTGCTGCGCCGCCTACCGTGACGTGCACAATGATATTGAGGTTATCGGCCCCGGCTTCCGAGATAATATCGAGCATTGGTGCGTTGTCTAAACTCGCCGTTGCTAACCGCCGCGTACGGTAGCCTCTACACCGCGCCGCGGCACGGTATAGGCGGCGGCGCAGCATTGCACAGACAGTTAAAAGCCCCTGGATATTTTTTAGGAAAGTAGCGCCGTCCTTTTAACCGAACCGCCGCGCACCCTCCTCTCCCGCCTCTCGCTTCTAACACGAACATCACGCGTGTTATCAGCGTGACATAGCATTCTTGATAGGAAAGTGGCCGTTTGGGAGAGGATGTAGATATGGTTTGGACCATTGGGAGAAGAGGATTGCGCACTTTAGAGAGCATGTGGAGGAGAGTGTCGGTAGAGAAATAGAAAATAGCCACACTCTCCTCCAAAGGCCGCTGTTCCAGCTTTCGCTGAGATGCCCCGCGCAGACCTGGCGGATTTCTCGCTCTCCGTGTCGTAGCAAAAAAAAAAAAAAAATGGGGGGAAGGGGGGTGCATATGACTTTTATTAAGCAGACAAGGTCGGCACAGAAACTTCGATAGCCTGTTGTACTACGAAAGCAAAAGTTTGTGGAACGGGAAATGTGCGATAAAGCTGAATTCCCACTTTGTCTTGAATTGTAACATCGAAATAAATGTTCCATACTGCAGTTGACTGTGGTTATAAGAGGGAAGAGAAGAGAAAAGTGAGCCCCACAACTGTCTGCTTCAACGTGCGACACCTCAACAGTAGCTCACAATGGATGGGGGTTCACGAGGGATTAAAAGGATAGGATTAAATGTATGTACATTGAGAGAAATGCGCTAGGACAGCGAGCGACGGCTTAAGAGAGATAGGAAAGATGGAAACACGGTCACAGGAGCCCGAGGACGGAGCACCACCTGCGAGAGCTCTTGTCGGCGACAGGAGATGGTGTTGGGATAATGCATTGCGACCTATACAGTCAGCAGCATGATTACAAGCATAAAACACTCATATAGCAGAAATTTACATTTGTTGTGGATCCAACGTCCCGCAAACTTTTTCCTTATAGTACGTTGTCAACCTGACAGGTTTCCATGTTGTCACAGTATACAAAATAAGCGAGCGAATATATACACGAAAATATGTGACAAATATACATACACCGACAGAGCGTCATAGGCAGTTTCACAGTACCCTTCGATGCAGCAGTATGCTCGACTTTAGTGAGAAGACCAGCTTCTTAACCACCGTCAAATGAGCGAACGTTTAAAATTTAAAAATAACTAATGAATAGCAAAAGCCTTCTACAAAGAAAACATAAAAAAGACCGCTTTGTCTCTTTTGCTTCCCATTAACCTCCTTCGCCCCCCCCCCCCCCCGCGGCGAGCTAGGCACATCGAACATCAGCAATATTTACGATTCTCGATAACTGAAATAAACAGCGCTCCAAAAATTAATAATAGAGAGTTTTAGTACTGCGTACGCTGCGTACGTGGCGGCGTTGCGTACGTAAGGACGCCACATTCTGCGTACAACGCGCACGTATCGCGTTACGTACGCAGCTGCTACGTACGAGGTGATCGCGCCGCTCTCTAACAAATTCGCGACAGCACGAGACTTCGTTTTGCAAAATGGCGGCATCGAAGGCAAGCACCGACCGGCTCTGTGGCTTAAAATATGGCCATAATCTGGCTATAACACTTGGATTGGCTCACATTGGCTGTCAACAACACGTACTTCTATTTTGATATACCAGATGACGCAACACGCTTCACGCTCGTTACGTACGCGGGTACTACGGCGTACTAAAAGCCGATTAGTGGCAAACGACGCCACGTAACGCAAGGCGCTTGCGTGATGCGTACGTAGCACCATTCCGCAGTACTAAAACTCTCTAATAATAACGTGTACTGTGGGTCTTGTGGCGGGAATCAAGTAGCGGTGGGTGACGATCTAACGAGCCGCAGCGGCACGTGAACTGCTGTTCATTTTCCTACGTCATTCTGATACATCGACAGAGAGAGAGGGATGTGAGAAGAGGAAAGAATGAAAACACCACCTGTTGGGTATGAACAGGCGCCTCGTTCTATATATGGACCCGATACCGATGTCCGTTGGGCTCAATGAACTGCACTTTAATCGCGCATTAGATAGTCGATTGCAAAAAAAAAAAGGGGGGGGGGATGGGGGGAGAAAGTGTCTATTCTGCCAGTTCTGATTTCTCGATCCTAGAAATGACACGCCAGCTAGCCCAACGGTTCATGCTTCCACCATGCGACGTATTTTATCAAGCGGGCGCTACTCTCAAGCTACATCGTCCATAGAAGTGTGGCAGCTTGGGCTAGTTGGTATGGCATGACGATAGTTATAGCACGAGGACAAAACGACGACACATCTTTCGTGTCCTTCTTGTCTATGTGTCGTCTTGTTCTCGCGCTATAACTATCGTCATACATCGTCCAAGCAGGGACCACAGCTGCACTTCAGAACATGTCGTGAACCAAAGATGCATGGATAAAGGATAGATGCTCACATCGACGTCTGTCTGTATCTATCTATCTATCTATCTATCTATCTATCTATCTATCTATCTATCTATCTATCTATCTATCTATCTATCTATCTATCTATCTATCTATCTATCTATCTATCTATCTATCTATCTATCTATCTATCTATCTATATAATCTCAATCGCATGAACACCTTCCTGGTATAACTTTACAGCCGACGTTTGTTGTAGCATACAGTGCTACACATCATGGCTTATAGAATGCCCATAGGTGTTCGAACTGCGAACTCTACCTATATTTAAGGTTAAAGGCTCCCGCGGTTCTTCTTCGTGATACTAAAGTAGTTATCTCTCTCTCTCTCTCTCCATTACTAGGGTGTTACCCTTCACATTGCACACTCGTAACTTTCCAAGTCCCCAGTGGGGTTTCCCCGCGGCCTGTAACTCAGAAGTGGCGCATGGCTACCAGGAGAAGCCGTCCGAGTGCAGCAACGATATAGCAGAAATTCTCACTTGTTGTGGATCCAAAGCCCATACACTTCTTTCTGTCGATAGTACGTTGTAAAAATGACATTTCCCCGCGACCTGCAGCTCAAAAGTGGCGCATGGCTATCAGGAGACGTCGTCTGCAGCAACGAGCCGCGGTGTAGCAAAAGACACGCCGTCTGTTCTTTCTCATTTCGCAGGATGAAGAGCAGACGACGCGCGGCTACACAAGAAAGTGGCGAAGGGGGAGGGGCACGAGGAAAGCAAAAGGAAGGACGAGCGCCACGCGTGCTCTTCCTCTACCATCTCTCCTCCTCTTCCTCCTACGGCGGCGGCGAGACGACCGGCCCGAGTCCCGAGAAGTGATTCACGGGGACGCAAAGCGACGCGCGAGTGGTTTGTGGCGAGGGGATATACTACACACTCCGCCGCATTCGCCGCATGCTGCACAGCCTCCCCAGTCGCCGCCGTCGCATATTAGTCGGAGCGTTGATCCCTGATTCACTCGCGGCGCTGCTGGTGGTGGTGGTTGGTGTCGCGCGACAAGTCCACTCCCCACCCTCCATCCTCCGTGGCTGTGATGGCGGCGCGACGTTCCTGCTGTTTATCAAGCGTATGCCGGCGGGGCACGCTCCTCTGCTGGTCCGCATAGAGAGAGGGGGGCCACGTTTAATTCCCAGCGTGAATTGTGGCAAGTAAACAACCGCATTTCTGAGGCGTGCCCAGTTTGCCACGAAGGAGGAGGTTCATTAACGTTCCTTCACGCTTGTTACTGGCACTGACTCCAGAGAGAGAAAGAAATGTATAAGAAAGGGCAGGGAATACTTGAATGAACTTTGACCAGGTTGTTTACGATGCTGCACAGGAGCAGATAGAAAACGGGCCGACAGCGAGAGATGAGCTAGGTGATTCACATTCAAGGGTCTAATGAAATAGATTCACGCCATGGGGTGCATGTGTCCCGGAAGCATAAAGCGCCGTGAACGCACCCTTTAGTTCCTGTTCCAAACCAGTGGCAATAAGTGTCTGCAGCGCTCATAAATTATCTATGAGCATGTGCACAAAGGAAGCCCTATCAACAAGAACGTTAACACAAATGAGCACTGAACACGGGAGCCGTAAGTTTACTTACATGCCGCTCAGATCTTCCGTCAACTGCTGCACTTCTCAAGCATTCGCCATTTGTTCCTTACTTTAACCCAAACACCGACCGGTTAATTGATATGCAGTCTGCGCGAAAACTATCGAAGCACCACATCTAAGTTCTAGATTAAACGTGTTTCAATCAGGGCAACAGATCGTATTCCATTTCGCTGGCAAAACGAGGACCATTCGAACCACACCCTGTCAAGCCACATTGTATATAACAACACCGCTCGCAGCCCCGCCGCGGCGGTCTAGTGGCTAAGCCACTTGGCTACTGACCCGCAGGTCGCGGGATTGAATCTCGGCTGTGGTAGCTGCATTATTGATGGAGGCGAAAATGCAGTAGGCCCGAGTGCTCAGATTCGGGTACACACTTGGGTCTCGCACAGGTTGGTTGCACCATCCGTAAAATCCAGTGGTGCGGGAACAGCCGTTGCCCCAAGTTCCAACTATAGTGCACTAGAACCAACAGTTCGCCGTAGTTCCAACCAAGTATAAGCACCATTGCCTGCCGCACTCTGGTGGCGTAGTTGCCCAGTGTTTTGAGCCGATGATCAGCGTTGACCCAGATGAGACCGCAGGTCGCAGTTTCGTTTTGGAAGTTGGAATAGCCGATAGGCAGCCCAATCCCGTTCGGGCTTAATCACCATCAGCAGTATATGACGCAGGCATAAGACGATTTTGATTACGTGCATGCACGCAACGTTCAGACAACGCGTAATAATAGAGAAGGAAAAAAAAGGCAGGTGAGAGGTATGTTACATACATAGAGGCTCCCCTACCATGATCGTTGTTTTCTGTTTTTTTTTTCGCCTTCGCTTTCTTCTTTGAGTGGCGTCCCGCTCCAATTTTTTTTCTCGCGCCTCGCTTCTCTCCTGGCGAGATGACCTTGTAACCGAGCAGGGCTTCCTGAGAAGCCCGTCGTCTCACCTCTTTGTGCCACATCCTCGTTCGAGATCCCGGAGACGCCGACGGGCAAGCCCTACCGGCGGAGGAGACGGCATTGCCGCGGGGAACCACCTCAGACGCCGCCGCCGCAGGTGCTTTTCTTTCAGGAGACGCGCGGTATAGGGCCACACGCTTTCACCCTCCACCCCTTTTCACCCGACATAATACCCTTGCGTCATCAAAGACCCGCCAACCTATATATATACCGTGCAGCAGTGCGAGGAGCTTGGAAAGCGCCTTCCAACGGCTCGCGAACGACAACTCCAATCACAGCACCAGTCACGGGCTGCATTTTCTTCTATATATAGACACGTAATTGGAGTATTCATGTCAGAGATGGTGGCCAAATACTGCGCCCGGGTGGCCGATCCTGCTTTGGTGGTGGGGAGCGCGTTACCGGATGTGGTCACCAGTAAACGCGCGAAGGAGAAACAGAAAGTTAGATGGGCCGACGGGATCAATAAGTTTGCGTGGGTAACGTGCCAGCAGCAAGCACAGGACCGGGCTGACTGGAAGAACACGGGAGAGGCCTTTGCCACGAAGTGGTCGTAGTCAGGCTGTCGATGACGATGACAGACGTGCATAACAAAATAAGAAAAAACGCCAAACTAGATAAAAGACTCAAAATTTCATGAAAAATCTCCGGCGCCCGCAAGGGAAGACTCATTGTTCGCTGACAAAGACAGCCAGACATCGCACACACACGGGGGTAGTTAGTGTTCCGATATCTTTATTGAGTGTGTGCGCAGTAGTCTTCCAAAGCGTAAGGAAGGTGTAGCGTTAGGAAGCTTCTAAACTTGCGTTACGATGACAATTAGTTCCTAATTTATATTGAGCAGAAAGGCTGAAAACCCTCTCTCACCCACTCCACATCAAACTCCCCAGCTGAAAAAAAATGGGACATGTTCCACTTGTGTACGCGAGCATAAACTAATTAGACATACGACGCGTATTTTACAACTCGTTATGCCCCTGCGAAGCCATCACTCATCGATAGCGCGACGGCTGAGTGGTCATTATAAGTTCACGGTCACTCCCGGGGGGCGGCTTTTTGGCCATTTCATTCCTTCCGAAGAATTACGTCAATAACATCTGGGAGTTTACGTATCAGAACCCCGATACGATTACAGGGGACGCCGTATTGGAAGGCTTCGAAGATTTTGGCCACCTGGTGTTCTTTAACATGCACCTGAATCTAGGTACACGGATTTCTATAGCACTTCACCTATAGGACGGCCGGGATTCGATCTATACGAGAGCACCATATCCACTATATCACCGTGGTGGTTTTGGGACGTTAAACCCCACATATCAATCAAATATCAATAACTATATCACCATGGCGGGTATCACGACAAGAACTTCTCGCGAGTTCTGTCAGTCGGGTCCGCTACTCTGCATGGTGCGATTCGCTTCCACCATGTTTACGTTCACAGTAAATCAGAAAAGGGCGCCTGCCTGTCCCGAGGACCCATCGGGCCCGAGAACGTGGCGAACTTGACGGTGCTTACAGGCAGCAAGTAGTGGTCGCGAACACGGGCAGCGCACGAGAGAAGTTGGGCAAGTACGTGGGGCGGGGTCGTAAAGTATTATCGAACGCGTTATATACACGCGGCGCGGACATCGCTGCCAAACGTGCCCGTTTCCGCGCTTCCGCAACACGCACAGCTTTACATTATACGGTGGTTCGTGTTGGCACTACATCGCGCCCCAGTTTGCCATTATATAGAGCGTGAATTGCAAGGCGTACACAATTGTTCAAGCGTTCGTCGTCCGAGACACGCGCAATTTGCGGTCTATTAATTTCCGCTGCGCCAGCCGCACGCTATGCAGCAGACCACAGCTTCGGGTTTCATCGAGGGTTACATTCCACAGTACTGCACGTATTTAGCTCCATGGTGTGGCGTACTGCACAGAAGCTTCGCTGCCACCTAAGTGTCAGCGCCACCTTGCGCAATCGACGGCTCGACTGTCTGAGCCTGCCGACGCGCTGTCTCTACACGGGCTAAAGTCATTTTCCTTGCTTTCTTTTTTTTCTTTTATTTTATTTTGATAGTCTCATTCGCCCTATTCCCCCTCTCTCTTTTTCTCACTAGGGGCTTCTCCCACGTCCTCATTCTTCATGCCTTTGTGAATAAAGACGTCTTTTCTCTCTCTCTCTCCCTTTCTTAAAGAGCGTTTTCCGACAGCCTCGTTTCCCGTTACGTCATTCATTCCGACCAAGACTCATTCATTCAGGAGGAGCGCCCTACATCGGTGTCCTGTAAAAAGAAACCGAGACTCAGACAGCTGGTAAGGCGGTGTCGGTGTCGGTCGTAGTACGATTGGCCGTGGTATAAGCCATCAATTAGCTAACGCTGTCGCCATTCGAAGCTTTAAATCTCGAGGATGCAGGTTCGATTCCTTTCCTCGACATGCGACATTTCGATAGAGGACGAAATGCAAAATAACTCGCTTTTCGCACTTACATATGGTGGTTATGTGCGCCTTAGCTAGCTAATCTGTAGCACCAGAGAACACCCACTAACGACCACACAGGACGACGTGGCTATACTTCCAATTCAACAGTAGTGCATCCTGGCAGGCTGGTTCATAGCTAACGACCACACAGTTTTTTTTTAACTGCCAGAAGACGAAGACACGAGTAAATGTGGATTCGAAATATCTTTTCGGAAATTTTTTTCTGCCGCAGTGTGCAGAGCTCAAGTAAACAGTCGACCACACTTGCCTGCCCGGCATTCGCTTAGAATCAAGGACGTGTCCCCACTGAAATAAAATTCTTGCCTATAGTACGCCCCCGGTGGTAAACAGACGAAGCTATAGCGAGAGGACGCTGCACAATGTGCTGATGCGGGGTTTTCGTTCATAGCGATTGTTGTGTCAACATCGTCGTTCAATCATTCGTTCGGTACAATCATTCAACCATTCGTTCGTCACACGTTCTTTACAATAAATTGTCGAAGAGAGCGCTGCTTCCCATGTGTCTTCCATTGCAGACGCTGTACGTACTTGAAGCCTGAATAGCTCGAAGTCTCTATATATAGCGCAAATCAGCACCAAGACTACGCCATTACGTAAGCTCCATGCATGCATGAGCGAATCTTAAATACGTAGTTCCTATACGGATATCCGTAGGCTTTAACAGGTGTGTAAATATGGTACTGCCACTTTTTCGGTACGCAACCATAGATTAATCCGGTTTCTGGCCTGATGCGAACGTATATATGGCGCGATAAAGCGCCAGATGCTATTCTGAGTCCAGACAAGGCCGCATATTATACATCGGCAAGAACATTCCTCAAGTTTCGAAACTTTATATTCTAACGCTTATACAAGCTGAAACCGTATGTCGCAACGCCTAAACGGTTGACAAACGTTGAATTGTACAGCTCACAAACGCTGTTTTGTAGCACATTCACAGTTACGCTTAAAAGCGTTACACATTTATAATGTATACATAGCGTTCACACGAGTAGCAAACATTTCATTACGACACTTGCGGGGCTTGCAATGCGACATCGTAACACCTATAATACTGATAAAGTTACAGTGGAACGCTTTTCGAATGCTGAGAAGCATTGTACTGTAACGCTCACTAGAGTTTAAAATACTATATTGTAACACTTGCACTGATAACAAAAAGTCGTGCTACAACGCTTACACAAGCTATATAAAAGGTACGTCGCAACGGTTGTAAATGTTACAAACGTTTCATTGCAATGCCCGCGCGAGTTAAAAACGTTATAATCTAACGTTTATACATGTGACAAAATGATATTTTGTAATGTTCGTACACGCTACAAACGTTACATCATACGTACGCTACGTTATTGCAAACGTTACGCAAGTTGTATCAACGCGCGCTTCATATTACAGAAACGGTGAACAGTGCGGCAGCACCGGTGCATATACAGACCGAAAAGAAAGAAAGAAAGAAAGAAAGAAAGAAAGAAAGAAAGAAAGAAAGAAAGAAAGAAAGAAAGAAAGAAAGAAAGAAAGAAAGAAAGAAAGAAAGAAAGAAGCTGAATCGTGGACGAAAGAGGGGGAGAGGAGTTGCTTACGTAATCGACCTTTCGAAGCGCATCGTTGCGCAACGAAAGTAAAGATTGCTGCGTTAGCGGGGAAGCTATATATACTAGTTATCACGCCGCGCTCTTATGTCACAACCTCCCATCTACACGCCAGGACGGTGTGACGGCGCGCGCGCGACTATCCCCCAAAACAGAAAAAAAAGAAGAGAAAGAGAAAAAAAACGCTGTACTTTCTCGCCTTGGCGCCTATATATGCAACAGGCTAGAAGTGTGCGAGAAAGAGAAGTATAGCGTACCTTGCGGCGCGAAGAAGTCTCTGTGTGAGGAACGTTGCGAGTAACGTAAGACTGTTAGAAAAGCAGTAATGTATGGCTCAACGGCGAATTCTTTGAGCGGGGGCAAAGTATAGCAGCCTCTGCAATATGCAGCACGAAAGCGCTGTTACACACCAGAATTAAGAGTTACGCCATAGGTATCGGAACTACTTTTCAAGTACGCGCTACTCTTCGCGAAACGTCAATAGTGGTCGCAGTGCTGCTTACCCAATTTTATAAACATTACGTATGTACTCCTTTAATACAGCCATCACGTTCGGTTAACGTCAATTATGGTTAGTTGCCACTCGCTGAAGTTGACATATGTAGCAGTGTCCAGGGCCAGCATCCTCGCGAGCATCAGCGCTTCACATGAGCTTCTCGTGTTGCAAATACGCATGTTCCAATTGGCATCGTTGCGCAAGTGCAAACAACTGCTAATATAAACATCTGCAACTGTTCAGCACATGTCTGCGCGTGCAGCATTTGTACATATATTTAGCATCGTTTCATGGCGTGTCGCTCAATAAAAAAAAAAATTGCAACACGGTCATTTTCCCTCCGCATGCTTCGCATAACGTCGATTCCCAGGTACGTTAGAAAGTTCCGCCGTTTTTTTTTTGTTTTTTTTTTTGCTGGAGGTATAAGGGGTGCTACACACACACACACACACACACACACACACACACACACACACACACACACACACACATATATATATATATATATATATATATATATATATATATATATATATATATATATATATATATATATATATAAGGCACACATCTATCCTTTCACATCACGCCAATAAAAAGAAAAGCAATAAAAAAAACGAAATGACGATGAAGGAGCACGGTTCATTAAGTTTCGTCACAAGCGCTCCCGACCATATCACGTGACCCTATGCTCCCCGCGTTGCGAACGATGCCACGCTGGCAGGCAACGCAATGATGTAAATTTTGGGAAAGTGCTAACATGCCACCGTCTTGTTTCTTTCCTTCTTCTTTTTTTTTCCTTCTTCTCTTAAGCACAACGAGACTCCCATTAAAACAGCGCGGAACGCGGATGCTATAATGGGAACGTGGCGTCAGCTAATTAGGGCGCTACTACCTTCGTAGCTGTAGGACTGGGCTCGCAATTAATTATCCGCCGCTTTCACGACTCCGATAGCTGCATCCGGATGAGATGGTGTTGGCGCCGTATCGCCAGCGCCGCATGCTCGCCCAAGAGAGCCGCAGAGCTTAATAGCTTTTACGTACATACTTAAACGCTGCCACTACATTACACAGTATGATCACCTTGACATAGTTATGCAGCTTCCTCAAGCCCGGGTGATTTTAAAAGTCGTATGTATAGTTTATTACTATACCACATCAATTTGTCCGCCGTATCGTGTTCAACATGTCCGTACTATACTCTTGTTCCCTTAGGTAGAGCTACATTTCGCCTTGAAGATGTGGCGAATTAATTAAGTAGTTACTTCAAGACCAGCAGCCGATTCCTTTCAGCGTACCTCTCTGGCGTTGATAAGGGACAACCGAATGAAAAGAGCAGACAATTAGGCTGCCAGAGAAAATAGACGACGACAAGGATTGTCTTTAGCGGTATGGTGTAGCAGTTGCGACGTAGATTGAAATGAGCTGAAGCGGACGAAATACGCGAACCACCTTTATTCAATCGGTAGTACCTGAATCCGCCACGCTTCGAATTGATCACCCCGCATGAAATACGGTCACAATAGTCAGGGTCAGTCGGTATACCTAATTATATGCTATATACTGCCTATTTTTTGCCTTATCGGATCTACTCGTCACGGATCTATTATATATTATGCTGACAAACAGACGATGAGGCGATTAGATTTGGATTATTCGTTATGTATTACTGCGTCGTCCCGCTATCTTTCCTATACGCCGTTAAAAGAGGGGGGGGGGGGGGCAGCAATGCAACGAGCTGCACAAACGCATACCAAACACCGTTGTCGACTAAACGTAAATAACGAGCAGTAGTGAGCAGACATTCTAGGTTTTTTTTTTTCTTTTCGAAAAAAAAAAAAAACAAGATAATACCGAAGACGAACGCGACGACAAGAGATCGGATCGAAAACGTCGCCAAAGGGGAGAGGTACTCCAATAGGCGCATATATTTCACAGCGGGAAATGCGCTTTGGGTTGAAACGGCAGCTGCAGGAAAAAAGAAACAACAAAAAAACCGCTGACCGCAGTGAAGGCAGTGTAGTTTCACGGTCGGTCGGGTTTTCGTGCGTCTGAGGTAAATTATGTGCAAGCGTGACTGCAGTCGTACGATGAGAGAAAGAAGTCAGCTGAAACCAAGGTCTTTTTATGTACACCCATCCATTCCAAGTTTTGCCCTCTTTCCATCTATTTTACACCCTCTCCTCGATGCTCGACCACTACATATTTAAACGAGGCGAGCGCTCAAAAGGCACGTAAGCATTCGCGTCACGTGCCCGGCTGAAACAGCAATATGTACAGTGGCGAGCGAATGAAAGACGAACGAAATGGATACGTTTTACTTCAGACTGGAGGTGCGACGACGCAGACTGGAAACAAGAGTGATGTATGGGGTTCCGCAAGCACCAGAACAAGCGCTAACAAGTGATTAATCATAATAATACCTGGGCCTTGACATTCCAAAACTAGGATATGATTACGATGAACGCCATATAGTGGAGGGCAATGTCTGACCATCCGGTGTGTGTGTCTTTTTTTTTTTTTTTAAGGCGTACTGACATCGCACGGTAGGCGGGCTGCCAGCATTTCGCCACCACCGAAAATTCTGCCGCCGCAGCCGGGATTCGATCTCGCGACCTGCGTGTCGGCAGCCGAGTGACTTATAGACCAGAGCAGGCGGTCGGTAGGTAACTATGATCGCACTCTAAGAACACAAAAACGCGGCAGACACGGGCGAGCGCAAACTTGCAACTCACTTCATTTTTCGTCGTGGTCACTAGACACGCCCATCAGTCGTGTACGCGGTACAACAATCAACGCATTGTCACCCTGCGCAGATCACAGCAGGCCACGCAGAAAGCTCATTTCACCGTCCAATAAAGAAACGGAAGATTGGCCAAACACAGGCGTTTGCCTCGTGTCGAGATATACAAAGCTTCTTCCATCAGTTCCCTGGCCGCGCTATGACGACGTCTTACGCAGACCGTGAAAATTTGCGACATCACAACGTGACGTCACATAATGACGTTGTCGCATTATATCGGCGTTCTTATTAAAGGCTAACCGATCAAGGAGGTCATGCGAAAAGAAGTATGGTGCAAATTTCCGAACGGAGGAAGAATGCAACATTCAATCATTATCATCATCATCATCATCAGCAGCAGCAGCAGCAGCAGCAGCCGCATCCTGCCAGACAAAGGCCTCTCCCATGTTTGCTAACTCTCGTAAGCTTGCTGCTGCCACTTTACACGCGCAAACTTCCTAGGCTCATCTGCCCATCTAAGTTTCTGTCTTCCCTTGACCCACTTACCTTCTCCTGGAATCCAGTGATCTACCCTTAACGACCAGCGGTTACCTTGCGCTACGTGCCCTGCCCATGACCCCTTCTTCTTCTTCTTCCTGACTTTGACTATGATGGTCTGAAGAATTCAATACATTGACCGATCAAAAAAAAAGGGGGGGGGGGGGGACAGCTTTCGCCAACCAGTCGTCTTCGGAGAGCGAACGAAACCGTGCGACTTTTTGCGTTGAAGAAAAGAAATAAGCGACGGGGCGTTAGGAGGAGTTGTGCAAACGCAACCATGGAACTTCCAAGCGTGCCGCGTCAACTGCGCGCACTTCAAGGACGAACGCGTGTCAGCGCCGGCAGATAAACACGCCAGTGACAGCCGCGACGTCGGCGCAAACGGAGAAAAGGAAAAGGAAAATAAAAAAAGGGGGGGGGGAAGGGGGCGCTACAGTGTACACTGACGCGGCGCCGGACGTCGCGCGGAGCTCCGCTGACGTCGACGCCAGCGACGCCGCGCAGTTAGCGCCGCCAGCTGTTTTTTTCCCCCCGCTCCGTTTTTTCTTTTTTTTTTTCCTATATGCAGGCACTCCTTCATCCAATGCTCGTCGCAGAGAAGAGGGCCAAGAACTGCGTCATGAGGCACCGTCTTCGGACCCTTCCGCGCACCACACACCAGTCTGTAGTTTGTTAATGGAAATTCCGCTACGATAGGTCAATGTGATCAGGCGAATTCCTAAAAGCCATATAGGCGCTGTAATAGCAGACACTGAATGCAATAATAAACCAGCCGATAGTAAACGCTTTCACTGACAACTCCATTTCTCTGACAACTATACTGTCCCGGAGAATTGCCAAAATAAGTTAGCTGAAGACAAGTGAGTGCCTACGAGTGGGCATGGATCTTATGTGTAGGGTTCAGCTTTGTCTGCAATTTATGGTGTAATAGGAACCGGGCTAAACAGAAATTAAAGGGTGGGGTAGGGAGGCTGCTCCCTCTGCCAGGATGCCCATCTCTTTAACCGCCACCCATACTTCTGTCGTTCATTTTTTTTTTTAAATTTCGCGCCGTATGTTATCAGCAAGCGAACGTCAGTGTGCGAGGTCAAGGACTGCAATATCTTTTCTTTTTTTCGTATCTCGCATTTCGGCCACGAAATGCGAGATATATGGGCTTCATCACGCCAGTGTCGCTGGCTCCAACCATTAGAAAAACAGGGGAATCGACATGACGTTCGCCATGCACTCATATGACCGTAAAAGCAGCCAAGTCATGCGCATTCGCAAAGCATCGGGCATTGGAACATTGTACTACGCGATCTGAGGTGTTATGATGAGTGAATGAGCATAGCACCACTTTAATCTTCCACGATATGCGACAGATCATTAAAAGAATTTCACTCAATCAACCAATGAATCAATCAATCAATCAATCAAACCACGAGAGGTCATGCGTTCTGGTGCAACTGCCAGATATTAATAACTTGCAGAACTTTATGTCCCAAAACCAGGATGTGATTGTAAGTCACACCATAGTTGAGGGACTACGAAAATTTCAACCATATCATGTTCCTTCACGTGCAGTGACATAGCACAGTACACTTGCCTCCACATAGCTATCGAACACGCACCCTTCGGGTCAGCAGTAGTGCACTGCAACTACCACTCGCGTAGCCAGGAGACGGGGTTGTGTTCCCCCCTCTTCCTTCCTCCAAAAAAAAAAAAAAACACACACACACACACATTCCGACTACACCCTGGTAGCCACCGCAACACTGTGGCGGACAGGTGTCGGGTAACACAGATAGTTGGGGAAGTTTGTGTGGGTTCGTGATTGAATTTTAATGACCAACAACTGATAATTGTGCAAAGCTCCACCGCAAGTTGTCAACATTGTATATATACCACAAACACAGCGCTGTTTCGTTCGCCGACGTCCGCGCAACATTCGAGACCGATGATCGCAATGCTTCAGACAAAATGGGCCCTGCGGAAACCAGTCGAGCAGCCGGGTCTCGCTGCTGCGCTCGTCGGAGAAAGTGAGGAGGTGCAAGAGGAGGAACGCGCCAGTCCTCAGCGGCGTGACGATGTAGCTGGAGGATGCGGGTTTTTACGAACGGCGCCTTGCGCAGGCACCCTTTGCGCCGTGTTACACCACTTCGGTGGATTTCTTTCCTACTAGTTATTCGTTTTCTTTTCCTCTTTTGCTCCCTCGATCACTCACTCTTGAGCGTGTCTATTCTAAGCTGAGGAAGGAGACGAGCTCGAAGTGTCGGTGGCTTTGGTGGGGAAAAAAATAAGAAATACAATGTTCCCGGGCCGCAATTGACGCTAGCGGTCAATCAATAAATCAATCAATCTTTCTTTATTAGCGTCAGAAGTGTGGTACATTCCAAATATGCAGGAGGAGGTCGCAAGGTCGTAAACAGCAGGCGGGACCTCCTATGTTAATACAAAAAAAAAAAGCTAAAACAATCTGAACACGCTTTTGCATCGAGGTCACTGAAGCAGCCACGCTGAAGCACCAACAGGGTGGCCCCGCCACGGTGGTCTAGTGACTAAGGTACTCGGCTGCTGACCCGCAGGTCGCGGGATCGAATCCCGGCTGCCGCGGCTGCACTTCCGATGGAGGCGGAAATGCTGTAGGCCCGTGTGCTCAGATTTGGGTGCACGTTGAAGAGCCCCAGGTGGCCGAAATTCCCGGAGCCCTCCACTATACGGCGTCTCTCATAATCATATGGTAGTTTTGGGACCTTAAACCCCACATATCAATCAATCACCAACAGGGTGGCGCGGCAACTTTGTGATGTCACGTTAGCGTTCTCGGCGTATCGCGTGCTGGTCGCTTCGTTGTTCGTGCTCAGAGATTGAGTAACGTTCCAGAGACGTTGCTGAACACACTGAAGCATGGTTACCCACTAAGTGATCGTACGTATACTGCCTCGACGCCATCTATAGGCCACCGCGTAGCGCGTTAACGAACGTTACGCGCAATGCCATCGACATGACTATACGGTACGAAAAGACAATCGCAAGACTGTAAGATCTATACAGGCGATGTGACGTGACCCTCTATTCCACCCGCTGCCAGTCCTGCGCCGGTGGCTCAGTAACGCGCGATAAGCACTCGATGGGAAAGGAATACACGAATGCGAAAATGGTGGCGGACGAGTACACCGCGCGACCCAAAAGGTGATGGGGGGGGGGGGGGGGGCAGGCGGATGACGCGCGGAATATAAATGGGACTGTCTCGTGGAAAACGTGTGTGACGAGAGCAAAGTTATCGCGGACTCAGCTTGTGGAGCTGTTTTAGCCATAAAAACGTGGCGCGCTCTTCACAAACTTTTTTTATTACCTTGTTTTTTATTACCTTCTTTCATCTGTTCGGAGTGAAGGTCAAGACGGAGGCAGCAGCTGCCCAACGCTGGCCCGCGGTGACCGCCGTTACTGCATCACGACACGATACTCCCGTCTTTTTTAACGCCATCTTCCAAGAGACGTCAATTGCAGAGTCGTCTGCCGCGGTGGTTTAGCGGCTGGCTATAGGGTGCTCGGCTGCCGATCTCGAAGGTCAAGGGTTCGATAACGTAACACGCGGCGGTCGCATTTCAACGGAGGCAAAACAGTATAGCCCCGTGAAAATGTGCCAAATAGTCAGAATTTCCGGAGCCTCCCACTACGTCGTCTCCCATAATGGTATCATGGTTGCGGGACGTTGAACCCCTGTTATTATTATTATCATCATTATTATTATTCCGAGAGACGTCGATTGTATAGTCGACAAAGGTATATAGAGGATGCATAGCGCGACTTCAAAAAAGATGCGGGGCCACCTGTGAAATTTCGTTAGGGCAACGACGAAATAATGGCAGCGCATTAATTATGCGAAGATTACATCAGGTGTCAGTGTGATAGCAGTCTGCACACACGTTGTGACTGCGTGTATGGCGAAATGTGTACGCGTCATTCTTCCCGTGAGCGCACGAGCCGTGATTGGCCCAAGCTGTCTACTCGTTACGACACGGCGAAACTGCAAAACGGGCGAAAGAGAAGAAGAATGCTTCTAAACACTTCTCTAATGTCAAACGTCTCTATGGATAAGTACTACCCAAACACGTATAAAACGTAGTAATAATCGCACTGCGATCCGGCGGAATATATATTCAAAAGTTAAAAAGTGGTAACTCGACACGCAATCATGACAGCATCACACCAGACCCGGATCCAGTCGAAGGTCGGCCTGATCAGCTCAATCCGCAAATATATAGCAAGCTAGAAATGCCTTGCGGATCGCTGACATAACTTAAAATGGAAACCGAGAGGCGCATCATTCAGGCATGTAAGACGGTAAGCTAGTTGGTTAGTTATGCTATAGTTTATGACAACGCAAATCAGAAACAAAAGACGACACAAGAAACGTACTAAACATAACAACTACAAGCTTTGACGCATGTATATGCGCTGAATAAGACTTGCAAAACGTGGCCTCACGAGTTCAAAGGTTGAATATAGCTTGAACTTGTTTTTATTTTCAACAACTTGTTCGGGATAATACCCGAGCGGGAGAAACGCGTTTAGTAATGGAAATAAGAACCGGAGGAAGAAGCCATGCGCCATCATTTAACTCGTCAGGCGACGCGCTCCCGTGTTGCAAGTCAAACTGAGCGCTACCGCGTGCCATTTTTGCTCGGAGTAGTCCTTGCTTTCTTATGCGCGCTGCCACGCCCGATCACCGTCCGGCCGGTCCGGCCAGTCAATCCGCTGGACGCAATCACCGCGGCGAAACGAGCGACCCGAGAGGAGGCTTACCCCTTGCGCAGAGTGGCGGCTTATCGAAGCACTGCCCGGTGGTCGCAGAGAGGCGAGACCCCGCACTCTCCTTTGCGTCCCTCGCTAGAGTTGCGCCGAACCGATAAGCACTGGCCGAGTCGAAATGAGAGGCCTTGCACGCCGCGAGTGAGAGGGGTGAGTGAGCATCCACCGATGCCGAAATGTCGAAGGTCAAGCCGCTAATTCCCATCGAACATCCCGACATTCACTAAATGAGAGCGCGAACCACGCACTGCACGCAAATAGATCCGGCAAAAGAGGGCCGCGGTAGAGACAGCGTTTGAAGAACACCCCGAATATCGGAGAGAATATTGGTTGGAGAAGAAGCGACGCACGCGATTCGAAACACTCGTGACAAACAGAGGACGGAAAGAGGCAGCTCATGTCTTTTAGATTTTTTTTTTCCAACTCTGACTGCTCTTGTTTGAAACCGCTCACATAAAAACGTCGCACGGTCCATTTGCCACAGACCAATCAACGGCGAAAGCCATCCTCTCTTCAAAACCAATTGCGTTGACCCCCCCCCTCCCCTCTCATGTTTCATTCAATCCACAAACGCGGTGCGCTACCAACTGTTCTGACCCTGTGCAACCATGACTCCATCCTCTATTAAGCTACATCTGCGCCAACTGCCACCCCTGCATGGTGCCAATCGGGCGCCGACTGCGGGTATGCTGCGAAGCCGCTTATCTGCGGCTTTGCAATATACGCACTCTACTCCGTAATAATACGCACTCTGCGGCACACGTGGTGCTTGTGATAACGGGTGAAGTCCGCAACGCGGCGTATATCCCTACTGAAACGTCCCGTATGCGAGTCCAATAATTCCATATGTTTCCATAAAGAATACATATGTTTCCCATATATTTCCGTAAGATTCTTACGGAAACATACGGAATTATTGGACATCGCATACGGAACGTTTCAGTAGGGATGCTATAGATCAGTTGTTTCGCGGCGAAGCTTTGATTGATACGTGGGGTATAACGTCCCAAAACCACTATACGATTATGAGAGACGCCGTATAGTGGAGGGCTTCGGAAGTTTCGACCACCTGGGGTTCTTTAACGTGCACCCAAATTGCGGCGAAGCTTGCTTGCTTGCTTCATCCTCTATTTCGGCGCACTACGGGGGATCGGCGAAAGAAGTCGGCGGTTAATGTAAGCGAAAAATTAAGGTCTATGCAGGAGAAAGGCAAAGGAATTTCGTAGTTATCTGTTTAATATAATATGGTAATTTTTCGGGAGACGAATAAAAAATTTTAATAAAGAAAGAAATGAATAGGAATACTCGCAATGACTTACAAATTATTCACAATACGTGATTCCTTAGCAGGTTAAATTAATGCCGATTAGTCTACCCTGTGTCGTACTCGTCATCGTAATGGTAGTATAGTAGCAGTAATCACGCAGCTCACGGTACTATAGAGGGAGTAGCGAATAGAGAGATAAATAAAACGAAATAATGATGACGACGATATCCGAAATTGTAACGATGACCTTCTTGTACCTAAAGTCATTATCATCATCATTACAGCTTCGCCATCCGACGGTTTTCGCGGCATAGAACTGGCCGAACACGGACCACTTTCCTAATGAGATGCCGAGGACGATGCACACCTGCTGGCCAGCGCTCAGGTGACCGCGTTTCCTTTCGGGGCCACCGAGCATGTTCGTTGAATCGCAAATACGCGACACGACGAGGCACGAACGAAAAAAAAAATAAACGCAAACATGAAGACGTTTTCCGAGAAAGGCGGAAAAAAAAGTCGAACGAACGAAGTGACGAGATTGCATTCTCCGCGCGATCTGGAAAATTTTCCCATGCACGCAACAACCTCGCACGCGTGGCAGATAGCGATCGTGCCTTGCCTGCCTCGCATGTAGATGAAAGTTTTTCGACAAGGTACCAGCTTTCGCACAATATGCGCACACATACGAACGCACATACGGGCACATACACGCGCGCGCACCGACTCTTGAACCGCTCCGACTATAGCGACCCTCCTCTCAATTTGAGCTTCGCCCTCTCCCTCTATACATGCCTCATCTCGCCCGTCTTGCCCACTGCTGCTGGGAGGCAATGCCGCCAAATAAAGAAGAGCACCACCAAAGAAAACGGGCGGCCTGTTTTGCTGGCCGCAACATTTATCGCATGCGCTGCATCAACAGCTGCTACGAATGAAAAGATAGCGATGCCCCCCCCCCCCCCCACCCGTCGCCCGGCCGCAGGTATTATACCGCATATCGCAGTACACATCGACGAGCGCGGTTTTCGTGTCCAATTAGACCCATGAATCATCAGTGGGGCCTCCGAGGCCCGCCTAGAAATGCGCACGTACGAGCCGTTTCACGCGCTTTCCGCACAGCCGCAACGCACGAGCCGGGACCCCTACCGCACGCAAGCGTGGTACAAATAAGCCAATCGGCGACGCTCTTTCACCCTCCGCAGCGTCGCCAATTGGCTTATTTGTCCCCCGCTTGCGCGCGGTTGGGGTCCCGCCACGTGCGTTGCGGCTGTGCGGGAAGCGCGTGGAACGGCCCGACAGCCACGAAACGAACAGCGGCCTGACTTCGCGGTCAGTGCACGTGACCAGCGAGGCGGCGGGTACAACCGCCAGTCTGGCAACCAGGGCGGGAAACTATAAGCAAATAAGAGGCTGGCAGCAAGGATTAATCAACCACGCGGTAACAAGCCGATGCCTGATGCAGAATGAGCAACGCCGCGACTAAAAGCGTCCCATGCAACTCAAAGGTAAGAACATGTACATTCTGCGATACTTCTGTCTATAACGCCTAATCTGTGCGCGTGCGATGCGTAAACGCTCCCTCACGTGACTGTTTTAACGGCGCTATAGCCAGTGACCATCTTATTAGTATAGGATATCGTGATAAATCCGGGGCTTGCGACCACTAATCGCGACGCGCTAGTGCCTCCACCAACGATATCATATGGAAATAACTTCACTACGAATCTCCGCCAGCGGTGTTACATGAGTACACTTGCGAGCAACTCTTTCTGAGACGAGATCAAAGAGCCCCTGATCAACAGAATTGACTGTATGCAGTTCTGTAGCAGGGATCAGACCTATGTCCTCACCAAGACAGTAGGAGCGTTATTGGCAACGAATAACACGGGAAACATTCTCTACATCGTAAGCTTTAACATTGAGGTGTAAACCTCGAAGCTCATCGTGCGTTCATTGGGATCAGTCAGCTGATTTTCAAAACACGCCAATCTCATTGCAAATGACGGATATATATATATATATATATATATATATATATATATATATATATATATATATAGAGAGAGAGAGAGAGAGAGAGAGAGAGAGACAGTTGACTGTTGGGAGAGTTGGTATTTTGACATAGTAACCATCCTGAATTGCGCAACAAACAAAACACGGCACACGAGTAAGAACAGACGGGAACAGGCGAATATAAATTGGGAGCATTACTCGTATTCATTTCACCACTTCTAGATGCTCATAATCACCCCTTGGGTATGAGTAGCGGCGCTCAGGCTCGAATGTCGATTAAGAAGTGACTTGCTGCCTGAACGTCTCCCCACGGTATATATGAAAGAAAGAATTCCGCGAGTCGATTTTCGCGTACGGTGAAGCGAAGGAACTAGGTTGGCTGCCGCAGCAGTAGATTATTATAAACTACGAGCGTGGCTGGTACTCACGGCGCTTCCACGAGTAGGTACATCACCGACGACACGGAGGAACAGCCAAAGTGACACCTTGGGCGGAGAGGAAAAAAAAAAAACGAAGAGAAGAATCTGCCACGCGTACTGCACAAGCGGTAAGGTACTGCCCGCCCGAGGCGTTATCTGCCGACCGGGGGAGTCAAGTTCGAAAGGCTAGGCGCACCTCTCCCTCGACGAGGAGTGGAGAAGAAGAGGAAACTGAAGGAGGGAGCGTGAACGTGACGCCTGGCAGCTCAAGCTCTATCGCGCGCGTGTAAGTACTGAAACCAGCAGCCCGAGGAGTGCGAAGCTACGGCGAGACAGAACATCCCCTCCTCCCCCCTCTTCCCAGATTCACCCGTCAAGAGCGCAAAAATAAGAGTCAAATCGAGATAAGCAAGGGGTCGTCTCAAGGGATGAGGGAGGGGGCTAGATGAAGATTGAGAAGAGGAAGAGAGAGGGTAGGGGGGGATGGTGCAACGAGGTGAGCGCGCCGACCGAGCGACACAGCCGACAGCGCAATGTTGGAAGAGGGGAAGAGAGTGGAGATTGCGAAGGGATGGATGAGGGCAGTGAAACCCCGCCGTAGGGCAGTGTACTATAGGAAGGATTTCGTCCTTTTTTTTTATTCGCGAACATTGCAGTGTATGTCGCTCGCATGGTGTTACTGCTGTAAGCAAAAAGACGGGGCAAAGAAGTGCGCTCGCGGCTCGAATGAAGCGATGTGCGAAGTGTACGTGTGTGTTCGAGTTGTCATGTGGCACCCTCACTGCATGCAACTGAAACTATCTCGAAAGGCGAACGAGTTTACTGACCTTCTCTAACTGGATCTCCCTCGGTGTGTAGTGAGAGCAGTGTTCAGCGATCAAGTCGCGAAACAGTGCTAGCACTCACCCAACAAAAACGCGAAGTAATAACTCATCCCATGTGTGACAGTCGTATGCGATCGACATGTGTCAAGGAAAAGAAAAAGGAAACGCGGCCGCATAACACGCATTACCGACAACGAACGCTTCAAAAGCGTAGAATGTTTTTTTTTTCTCGACGAATGTTGTGGTAGAAGAAATCTGTCATTTCTTTTTTTTTTTTTAATCTGCGGCGTTCACAAATCGCGCGCGAAAGCCGGCAAACGTCATAACACAAGGAACGACCACGTGCACGACGTGGCCTCCTTAGGTTTCTTACGAGATCACGACGATTACCTGTCAAAAACAAAAAACAAAAAAGAACACGCGGGAAAGGCGAAACTAAAAAATCAGGGTCGAAACTAAGAGGCAATAGATGGTGCTGTACTTCTTCGCATCCTTCAGAACGTTCCGTTGGCAGGATTAAACATAGCGAGCAAACAAAGATAAAAAAAAAAGACACCACTGACCTTCTGTTCGAGCACACGGTGTACTTGTCCTGTCTCGGCATGGTCAAGTACTCGTCGCCGAGGATGAACAGATCCTTGGAGATGATCATTATTCAGCCGGTTCCGTCGGTTGCCGCACGAAGACAGAGCCAATATTTTTTTTTAAGAAGGCGCGTCCGACGTATTCGAACGCCGCACCACCAACACCGACAGCAGACGACGCTGGTTGAAGTAGTACTCGGCTCAGGCCGAACCAGGGTTCGCCGGCACGGCTGCCCGGCGCATGGGACGATGCATCGCAGGACTTTCTCTCCTTTCTCTCAAGTAGAGCGCGACACAAGTGTGAAACGGCGGCAGCAGAAACAACTACACACACGCAGTGGTGGCATTCACACACAAAACGACAAATCAATCACCAAACTCGAGGTCGAAAGCGGGGTCCTGTGGCGGGACGAATCCTGGTTGTAGTGTGGAGGGAGGTTGCTCTTTTCAAAAGAGCCGAAGAAAGGAAGGTTGTGGGGGGTTAGCCCGAGGAAGGGGGGTTACCGGCGAGGGGAGCGCTTTCACCCCTCCTGCTTCACGACCCAGAAGAGGATGGGCAGGCCGGCTGCGGCAGGTGCGGAGCTGGGACGTTGCGCACAGGTTCAGCAGGTGAACTGCGGTTGCATGGTCCGGCTCCGAGGTCCGGTCTGTGCGGCGTCTCTCGCGTGCGAGGGGAGCTCCAAGCCAAGTGCGGCGGCAGCAGAGCGTGCGGTCTCTCGCCGCTCGCAGTCGCTGTCGACACAGTGACTGAGTTATTT